>JAYESD010000007.1:39531881-40731881 GCA_036927565.1 Tuctoria greenei | reverse complement strand
AACCAAGGAACTCTTATCCAAGGTTCCACTTGGACTAGTTCTCCTCGTCGGTCGCAACGTTCTCGCAGTATTCTACCATAGGTCATCGGTGGCCACCAATACACTCGGTTTGACCTAGAAGGCATTTCATCTAGCATCTAGGCTACACCTAGGACTTGACGAGTCTCACCTCGACTAAACCCTAATTTGGCTAAACGACCATTATACGACGAGTCGTGCTGGTGTTTCAGCACCACACACATCACAAGCATCCTTCATCTCGATGCCAGGACACGATAACGGTTCGGAGCGTCACGACGACATCATATGGTCAACAACGTCGACGCGACTCATGGTGGAGCATCACGAGCACGTACGGACAGGCCGACGTGATACAAACGACAAAGGAGGTCAACTTGGGGACTCCTATAGAAATGATATTAACGCGGAACATGGATGTACGGCTTGACGACATATGAGTAATCTTAGCGATCACGACGAACGGACGTCGGTGACATCAAGCAAGGTATTTCAGGGTAAGGCTCACCTTGTATGCATTTCGGCGAACATCTTGGTGTGTACTAGAGTTCCATCGCGTCATCACCATTCAAAGGGTATCTTGGCACATGGGCTTGTCGAGTTGCCAATCCACAGTAAACCTGCATCCATAGACCAGCATTGAACGGCCACACACTTAGTTTCGCCTAGTAACCATTTCATCGAACACCTTGGCTGCAGTCACTGATTCAATCACTCTTGCAAAATAAGAGCTAACCTTGGACCAGTTGTCGATACCATGGTGTCAAAGGTGTGTTCCTGCATATCCTCCATCACACCCATTACTCGCCTTGCTTTCAGGACATAGCCATGGCAAGGAACGCCGCGACGACACGATCAAGGTAACGGCTTTGGCCGAAGCAGCCGTCGAAGCAATACAAGCGCCCATATGGACTTGCCAGTGACGCAGGGGTGGTGAGGTTGGGTGTTGGCGCTGGTTAGGGAGTACTGGACAGTGGTGAGGGTCGGAACACAGCGAGCGGAACGAGCATCGTCAGCAAATGGCGCGAACATGGAGGAGCACATCCCGGTGGCAGTTGTGGGCGCGGCGCGAGAGGTCAGCGCTGCTTCTAACGTAGACGCGGCGCAACAGGGACATAGCGGCCGGCGTTTGTGCCAGGTGCTGGGACTGGACAGACGCAAGGACGGACGATCGTCGCCGGCGCAGGCACGACGCCAGCAGAGTCCGGCGAGTAGCAGGTCGAGCGCGTGTGGTGGCGTGGCGCTGGCGCTGCAGCGCTCGGGATGAGCTGGGACGCGGGCTGAGCACCAGGGCGACGAGGAGGCGGTCAGCGTGGGGCGCAGCAGCACGGGCGCGTCGGGGCGACCAGGCGAGCGGCGACCAGGACGCAGGGCCGCGGGCGAGCCAGCGACCGGAGTGGGGCGACGCCGTGGCGACCGGAGGTGGGGTGTTGGCGTCGGTGGCGGCGCGGGCGGTGAAGGGAGGTGAGCGGCGGCGCTGCGGTCGGGCAACGCGATGCGGGCCGTGGAGCAGGGCGCTGGGGCGGCTCGGCCTCGCGGCGAAGCGGCGCCAGAGAGGAGACGAGGAGGCGCGCTCGAGCAGGGGAAGGCCGGCGGGGAGAAGGCGCGCGGGAGTGCCGTGGAGCGAGCGGTCGAGCGCGGTGATAAGGACGGGAGAGAAGGAGCCAATTTGGTTTTTGTGACCACTAGGATAAACATGACATGTGGGGTCACTTTTTCCTAGTACTGAGGATAAATATGATATGTGGGTCCCACTCTCTTCTCCCTCCTCTTTTCAAAATTCAAAAGGAGCTAACAGACAGGCTTCAAAAATAGTCAACTTTGGCCCAGTGACTAAATAAAATGTGGAGAATTTTAGGGTGCGATCAGATTTCAAAACTGAGCAAGTTGAATTTGAACTCAGGTTTGAATTTGAATTCAAGTGGTGACACTTGACTCAAGGAAATAAATAGTAGATTAGGTTGAAAAATCCTGAAACTTTGAAGTTAACCTTTTTGAACCATAAGGGACCTCAAGAAAAATTTGGAGTTGATTTGGACAAGGTTGAACGCGAAGTTTAAATTTGAAGTCGACGTTGATTAAACTCTCAGTACGTGTCCAATAAATGGGAAACGTGCTTCAAAAATTTTTGAAACTTTTCCGAGAGTCCAATTGGAATATTAGAAGGTCATGGAAAAATTTACGGCATGAGATTTGAATATTTTTGAATGTCCCATTTTAGGGTTGAAATAATTCCTATTAAGATTTTAAGTTTTAACAAGTCCATATTTGTAGTGAACATGGGTTAACGCACGTGATACATGTGAGTTTGGATTTCTAAGTTCATTTTCAAAAATTTTTAAGTTCACATTTTTACATTTTTGTTCTTCCGAAAAACGGGCTTTTACAATCCTTCCCCCTTAAAGGAATCTCGTCCCGAGATTCTAAGGAAGAGAGAAAGTTAGGCTGAGTTGTTGATGAGACAACCATCTCCTGGCATGTGATTGGAGAAAGAGACTCTTCGTCTTCTTATTGCATCTATGGTTTGGATGCTCGGCGTGACTGGGATCACACCGTAAAGTTTGTAGCTTAGAAAGCTATATTGATATATTGGGGTCTTCTTCTTTTCGTCAAAAAGAAGTAAGCTTCTGCATTGGAGGACTTTAGAACTCTAAGATAGTTAGGTGTCCTTCACTCCGGGTGTTTCTCTTACGAAGACTTTTCTGCCCTGGTCTTGTGGCCAAAGCAATGTCACCATCCATTACGAGTCAAGGAGTTCCAAGACCTGATAATTAACTGATAAACTCGCGAAAAGAAAGATGCAGGGTTTTAGCGAGGTCGAGAAGTCCATAGGAAGCTCCTGGCAACTAGAAACAATCAGTTTCCAGGACTCAAGTTGATTTGAGTTTCAACGGGTCAAGGACAAAGGCTCAACTTTGTTTTGGTCACAAGGTGTTAAGTGGTTTCCCTTGTGCCACTCAAGATAATGAAACAAGTCGAAGGCGTTGCGAATGATAAAGTTGATCACAACTCAAAATTGTGAGACACAACGTAGGTATTTGAATGGGGTCATATATTCTTGCTCAAAACTCATTAGTAATTACGTTTCATGATGCATCACAAGTGGAATAATGTTATGCATTAATGATGCAACGCTGGCCAGCTAGAAATGTAGACGGTATGATGCATTCATTATTATGCTTTGAGCAAAAATAGGTAGGACAATCCAAACACAGTCAGAAGTATCCCAAATACAGGAGGATTGAATAAACTTGGTCATGAAAGGCGCTAGACAAGACTTGCTACTTTCATATCTCGACCAAGTTCGATGGTTTCAAGGTAAAAGTATTAGCAAGGAATGGTGAGGTTCATCTCAAGGCAACGGAGTGTACAAAATGGAACAAGGTGATTGAACTTCTTGTTGATCGGAAGTTCCCTAAAGCTTGTTAATCATAACTTACAGGTAGTTGTGGTTCCATAACAAAGGGTCAGTTTTTTTTTTCATCTCGTAGTTTTCTTAAAGTACTATGTCTACCCCTTAAAAGGTGCGGTAGGGTTGCCTTCAGAAGTGGCAAAGAGAGTAACCTTTGAAGAGTAAGGTTCCCCTCACTTCCGTAGGTTGCACTAAGTGGTTGACAAGGTACTGTGCTAGGCACGACCTTGGTTAGTAATCCACGTTCTTGCTAAAGAATCTCCAGCTCATACTACTCACTTATGGCTTCTCGTCTCAAAGACTGAAGCAAAGGAGTGGTTTAGCGTGAAGAATCAACTGACTCCTTTAACTCGTTGATCGAATTCCACAAGAAACGGGGTTCAAGGTGATCCGTTACTTAAGCTTCACATTGACTTAATGAGTCAATGTTATACTCGGTCCTACTTACTTGAGCATTGCTCCCAGCACGTTGGTTCGGTGTCGATGTACCTTGGTATGACACCTAGGTGAACGTAACACTTCAATTACTAGATGAACTCCTTCCCCCTTAAGATTCAAGCTAGGTGAGCAAGAAACTTACTACAAGCAATATTTATGGGGAGGGTCGTCCAACTAAGGGAAGTGTCATACATGCTCAATGCACAATTAAAGTGTGAGATGCAAGGTTGCATAGTCAAAACACTAGCATGTGCATCCGAGCAAAAAGGGATTTGCCTTAGTGTAATACTCAACTCTAAAGGCAAATATTGTTGGGTCGCAACACCTGGGATGTTATGAAACTCCTCGATTTGAACTCGAGAACCAAATCCATAAACACCCTGAAGGGTCATCACCCGGGTAAATCCTGGTGGAGGATGAACAGCTTGGACGCAACTTCGATTTTGGCCAAGTAAATGGCAAAATAAGGTCTTGAGGTGAACAACAAAGTTAAAGTACACTTCAATACCTTTCCAAAAAGTATTGGTTTGCCTCTAGATCATCTCTGGTTTGCAAGTTATGAAATTTTGAAGTTAGAAGATTTCTCTGCACTTTCAGCAGAATCTTCTTAAACAGTAGCAGTTTTGATCTAAAGTTTTCAGGCTGTTCTGATGGAAATCTGGAAATATTATGATTTACAAAGTTGTATCCAATGTAATAAGCTTTCCAGAATGTACTTACTTGTCTTCATATCAGTTCTGGTTCAAAAGATATGAATTTTTGAAGTTGGGTAAAATTTCAGCATTCAGAATTGAATTCAGTTCAGATTGACCACTCTATATTCAAACTCGATTTGGAATAGGTAGATGACCGATTTAGGTCTGGATCCAATTGCAAAAATTGTAGCTGACTCTCTAAACTCTCTAACGGTTACTCGCGCGACACCATTGGATCAAGGGTCTGCGAGTTATAGATTAAATTCAGAGGTGTACAGATTGCTGTCCAGTTTGGGTATGCCTGGACAGTCTCTGCAATTATCCAAATTTCACCCATTTAGAAAAGGATTCTGGTCTGGTGTTGAACAGAAAACATGTAGAGGACTTCCAAATCTTTCTAAAGAGTATTTACTTGCCCTCGTAGCATTTCTGGTTGAGAAGATACGGCATTTGCAAGTTGACAGTTTTTTTTTGAAAATTTGGACAGCACCTCCTTTGTTTAAGGCTGATTTTGTCCACAAATTTCAGATATACAAACATCAACATTTGCAAAAGTAACACATAGAAAACTTGTTGCATACATTCTCAAGATTCCAGAAATGAAACTTATGAAGCCTTTCGACAATTATACAGCGAGTTATGCGAGAAACAGTAACTGTATACAGGACGGTCCACTCGCTGTCCAGATTTGATCAAGTTTAGAAATCTGAAATTTTTTGTATGTTAAAGATGGATTCTGCTCTGAAGTTTTATAGAAATGTTGTAGAGAACTCTCTACACTTTCCAACCACATAAAGTAGGCCTGCAGCAGTGAAGTATGCAGAAGGTTACGATTCAATTGGTGAAGAGTTCAGATTCTGTCCCCTCTTCCGGGCTGTCAGAACCTCTTAAACGACAACTCAATTTAGACCTGGTTATTGCGAGTTTTAGCCTTCGTGTTGAATAGGAAGCTGGTAGAGGACTATTTAAGCTTTCCAGGCATGTATAAACATGCATAGTTTGCATTTCTAGTTTAAGAGTTATGTCCGTTCAAAGTTCAGAATTTTTCTGACTGTTTCAGATAGCACCTATATACATGTATTATCTTCAACTCTGTTTTCTAATTAGTTATAAGCTGAATTTGAGGTATCACTGAATAACAAAGTTGTAGAATAGCTTTTCCATTTTCCAGAAATGTATCATAATGGAATAGAAGAGCTTTCTTCAAGGAAATATGACAAAAGTTCAGATGCTGGTCCGTGTAGTTTCAGAACAGCAGCTGCTGTGATAATGGTGCATTTTCATCACCATAAAAGCATCTTTTGGCTTGGAGGTCAATAGGAAAATATTAGAAGACTCCAAAAGCTTTTCAAAAAGTATTCACTTGCCTCCAAAGCCCTCCAGGTTGAAGAGATATGGAATTTCAAAGTCAGGTCCATTCTGTTCGAAAACAGAACTCACCGGCTTCGAAACACAAGAATTTGGAAACAATCTCAAATTTTGAAACTTAGCTCAAATCTCAAGTCCGATGGCTAGAACTTGATTCACAACTAATCATTTCCTTTAGAACCAAATGGAATCTTAAAAGAGACTTGACGACCTTCTTATCCATAGCATATCACTATGGATCTTCAAACTTAACCAAAGTCTTACTCCGGCGAAGTCGAGCTAAACTCTCGCCAGGAGCAAAGAACTTTGGTTCACCTACTCTTGAAAAGAAACATTTTAATTTGTCCACAAGATATCAGCAACTGATACTTGGACTCAATATGAATATGAAGTCATTTCTTTCGTGGGGGATGGTCAAAGTATCAAGTGTGATACTGACGGTACTACGTGTCTTACTAAAAGAAAAGTCTAATCCGGTATATCCGGATACGTCTAGAGGTGGTCCTACTATCGATCACTCGGAAACGTATTCTACACGGGTCGCTACCGGAGTTAGTGTACCTGCAGAAGACAAACAATCCCCTTTCACACCTTCACACCTCAAGGGCGGCACGGGGAAACACGACAGGCAGTCACAATAATATATATGAAAGTAAATGCATACGACTCTGGTGTGAGTCGCCCTCGAGTGAGGCCATGTCTCGAGGTACATGGCTGTAAATACGTCTGTACAGCAAAGACTCCCGTACGATCCGGCTTATACACGCTCAGGCATACGTGTTTCGCATGATCCCATAGAACATGAATAGTTCTAGAGATGCACACTATCGGGTTATACACCACCCGACGGGGGCTCCCACTAATTTTGTGTCACGCTGGGGTACCGCATGTCATATGTTCTCAGAAACATGGAAAGTTTCAGAGACTCATATTGACTTTCCGTGCTAAGCCACGGAAATTTCACATACCATATCTCGTATGCAGAGTTTACCGAGATTGATCCGCTCTCGGCGGCGTACCTTACCTCTTACCTTGAAGACAGAGCGTCGTTACAGAATAATATAACAAGTTAGTTCACCACCTTTATAACTTATACTAGTAATAGTCCTTAATGGGCATATAGCTAATCCTCACTCGACTACTTCGGAGTTTTTGAAAATAGGCTCTTTTTCGAGCGTGCTATTCCCAATGAAGCTCTGATACCATGTCTGTGGGGACCAGAGTCCACACATCTGAGGATCTCATTGGGTGGTGCCGTGCGATGCGGCACCTAACAGCACACACGAAAAGGATACCAAAACATATAAAGTTTTCATTTCATAATAAGAAGAGTTTACAAAAGAGTGTACAACAAGGGTACACACGCAGCGGAAAATACATACTCAAAATCTCACCTAACTAAGCAGGAGAGAAGACGTCCATGCCCTAGGACGATTCTCACTAGCAACACGAAGAACATACAGCAGCGGCGTGGCTCACATGAGATTTATCTCGACACCTCGAGTCTCATGTACAACCTGAACAGCAGAAATAAAACTAATACCTGCAAAAATCGTTAAAGCGCAAACGTGAGCATAAGGCTCAGCAAGACTTAACCGTCTCACTAGACATATGCAAGGGGACACTAAACATAGGTAAGGAATAGCATAAATGGACTCGCCTACAAGTGGATCCTTATAATCAAGTTTTAAGTAGCAAATGACATTCTCCGAGCACGGCACATCATGGGCTCCACAATCAAACAAGAAACGCTTTACCGATGATATGACATGCCCAAAGCACATAATGCTATTACAGCTAAAGTATGGGGAAATTGTAAACTTTTAATTATACTATCTCTAAATCATACAAGGTTGCAAAATACTTATAAATCAATACAATATGAATTTCTGACTTCTTTAGTATTTACTACGTCATGACTGCGACAGACAAGTGGTACTCTATTACTGCGAGGGACAGTGATTGCAATCAGGACACACCCGGACAACACGACACATACGTCGTTCGGAAGTGTCAGCGAGCACACCCGTACCTATATAACACTTCAGTACTAGGCGTATATGGCAACCTTTCGCAAGACACTCAAATGCCGAACCGGTCGATCCGTCACGGGCAGGAGGTCCCTGCGTGGGGCGTACTCTGACGTGCCCACCAGCGGATTTACACCTTGCTACCCTCAACCCACACCTATAAAACGGAACGGTATGCCTCGACACCCAAGTGACCAAGCTACGTCAGTTTATTGGATTCCATATGTCCATTATGTTGCCGGTACAATTCAAGCTTGTCCGAAGGGGCCGCACACGAAGCAGGCCTTAATCGACACAGGCAGGGCTATGCGACCGAGACTCACTTCTCGCCGCTTCCTAGCCATTCCCTGCCCGGTCTCAATTTCATTATATTAAGCCATTTTCTATCTAACCAATCCTGTGAGATATGTCCTACATCTCTCGCGAGTAGACTCCAACTACTCGACTTCTACCGGATTTCCTATGCATTAGCAAAGCAGTTACTACAGTTCAAACTGTAACTCGTTCCAACCAATCCATGGGATTTTTGGTCATGCAAGTGGAGTATCAATCACCCTATACGTAATGCACATATCAAACTTATGACGTAAGGTGATAAAGACTGTAAAAACTCTGTAAAGCTTTTAAATGTAAACCGGGGCTTGCCTTAGTTTGCGACTGAACAAATGTCAATTGTTAGGGCTTGATCTTCCTCCGGAGAACCTGCCATGGAACCTCAGTGGAAACACCTTGGCCTTCTCCTCCAAGCGAAGTTTCTTGTCGATCACCTATCAGCACGTTCCTATCGACATGATATGCATATAAGTAATTAAGTAATTAAGTAATTTAAGAAAAGACTCCACAGGGTTGTGTAAACTCTAAGAATGAGGAGTTCGACTAGGAAGGACAGATATGCCTTTGTTGTGTGAATGAACAAAGGATGAAGTCAAGTGGTCATAGTAGTATCGAGATGTGAATTGAAAGGTGCAATGTAAGCACACATTGCAACTTGGCACTCAACACTCGACGCTATGCCACTCAAGGACGATACAGCTGAATGGTGTGGAAGTGTTGGACTGGTAGGGTAAGGATGACCTAAGAGTCAAGATGGAGCATTGAAAGCTTAAGGCATGAGTGAATTGTGCAACAAGAGGTTGTGACTTAGAAGTCGACCAGTGAAGTTACACAAACTCATTAAGGAGTAAACCTAATTATGTGACAAGTGTGGTCGCAGGGTTCTGATAAGGATGAACCAGGATGAAACCATAGTGACACTTGGGAGTGAAGTGAGGTCAACATTCTTTGAACTTAAAACGTCATAACGAGCCTTGTTAACCTGACGTGAGTACTGAGACAACGTTCAAATGACCTTTAGGTAAAGTAGTTTCTACGGCAAGCTTCTCGAGCATCGTTCAAGTGCTTACGTGACACTATTGCAGTGTCCTTTGCAAGATTGTCCAGATGAGCTCGGTGAACTCCTAGAACTCGAACATGATGCGAGACCTTGTCGTGACGGTCATGCTTTGCCATCACGGGAAGATCGGATTAGCCAGGTCCACATCGATCCGGACTCGTCAATAGGGTTAGCAGAATCCCGAACACCACCTTGTGAGACTTAAGGTTAGTGATGTCAACTCGGTTGTTGATAAGCGACTCGACGAATCTGCCGTCGAAGAAGGGGTACACCAAGTTAACCAATCCTGTGATCGGCTACGGAACATCCTCGACACAACCAAGGAACTCTTATCCAAGGTTCCACTTGGACTAGTTCTCCTCGTCGGTCGCAACGTTCTCGCAGTATTCTACCATAGGTCATCGGTGGTCACCAATACACTCGGTTTGACCTAGAAGGCATTTCATCTAGCATCTAGGCTACACCTAGGACTTGACGAGTCTCACCTCGACTAAACCCTAATTTGGCTAAACGACCATTGTACGACGAGTCGTGCTGGTGTTTCAGCACCACACACATCACAAGCATCCTTCATCTCGATGCCAGGACACGATAACGGTTCGGAGCGTCACGACGACATCATATGGTCAACGACGTCGACGCGACTCATGGTGGAGCATCACGAGCACGTACGGACAGGCCGACGTGATACAAACGACAAAGGAGGTCAACTTGGGGACTCCTATAGAAATGATATTAACGCGGAACATGGATGTACGGCTTGACGACATATGAGTAATCTTAGCGATCACGATGAACGGACGTCGGTGACATCAAGCAAGGTATTTCAGGGTAAGGCTCACCTTGTATGCATTTCGCCGAACATCTTGGTGTGTACTAGAGTTCCATCGCGTCATCACCATTCAAAGGGTATCTTGGCACATGGGCTTGTCGAGTTGCCAACCCACAGTAAACCTGCATCCATAGACCAGCATTGAACGGCCACACACTTAGTTTCGCCTAGTAACCATTTCATCGAACACCTTGGCTGCAGTCACTGATTCAATCACTCTTGCAAAATAAGAGCTAACCTTGGACCAGTTGTCGATACCATGGTGTCAAAGGTGTGTTCCTGCATATCCTCCATCACACCCATTACTCGCCTTGCTTTCAGGACATAGCCATGGCACGGAACGCCGCGACGACACGATCAAGGTAATGGCTTTGGCCGAAGCAGCCGTCGAAGCAATACAAGCGCCCATATGGACTTGCCAGTGACGCAGGGGTGGTGAGGTTGGGTGTTGGCGCTGGTTAGGGAGTACTGGACAGTGGTGAGGGTCAGAACACAGCGAGCGGAACGAGCATCGTCAGCAAATGGCGCGAACATGGAGGAGCACATCCCGGTGGCAGTTGTGGGCGCGGCGCGAGAGGTCAGCGCTGCTTCTAACGTAGACGCGGCGCAACAGGGACATAGCGGCTGGCGTCTGTGCCAGGTGCTGGGACTGGACAGACGCAAGGACGGACGATCGTCGCCGGCGCAGGCACGACGCGAGCAGAGTCCGGCGAGTAGCAGGTCGAGCGCGTGTGGTGGCGTGGCGCTGGCGCTGCAGCACTCGGGATGAGCTGGGACGCGGGCTGAGCACCAGGGCGACGAGGAGGCGGTCGGCGTGGGGCGCAGCAGCACGGGCGCGTCGGGGCGACCAGGCGAGCGGCGACCAGGACGCAGGGCCGCGGGCGAACCAGCGACCGGAGTGGGGCGACGCCGTGGCGACCGGAGGTGGGGTGTTGGCGTCGGTGGCAGCGCGGGCGGTGAAGGGAGGTGAGCGGCGGCGCTGCGGTCGGGCAACGCGACGCGGGCCGTGGAGCAGGGCGCTGGGGCGGCTCGGCCTCGCGGCGAAGCGGCGCCAGAGAGGAGACGAGGAGGCGCGCTCGAGCAGGGGAAGGCCGGCGGGGAGAAGGCGCGCGGGAGTGCCGTGGAGCGAGCGGTCGAGCGCGGTGATAAGGACGGGAGAGAAGGAGCCAATTTGGTTTTTGTGACCACTAGGATAAACATGACATGTGGGGTCACTTTTTCCTAGTACTGAGGATAAATATGATATGTGGGTCCCACTCTCTTCTCCCTCCTATTTTCAAAATTCAAAAGGAGCTAACAGACAGGCTTCAAAAATAGTCAACTTTGGCCCAGTGACTAAATAAAATGTGGAGAATTTTAGGGTGCGATCAGATTTCAAAACTGAGCAAGTTGAATTTGAACTCAGGTTTGAATTTGAATTCAAGTGGTGACACTTGACTCAAGGAAATAAATAGTAGATTAGGTTGAAAAATCCTGAAACTTTGAAGTTAACCTTTTTGAACCATAAGGGACCTCAGGAAAAATTTGGAGTTGATTTGGACAAGGTTGAGCGCGAAGTTTAAATTTGAAGTCGACGTTGATTAAACTCTCAGTACGTGTCCAATAAATGGGAAACGTGCTTCAAAAATTTTTGAAACTTTTCCGAGAGTCCAATTGGAATATTAGAAGGTCATGGAAAAATTTACGGCATGAGATTTGAATATTTTTGAATGTCCCATTTTAGGGTTGAAATAATTCCTATTAAGATTTTAAGTTTTAACAAGTCCATATTTGTAGTGAACATGGGTTAACGCACGTGATACATGTGAGTTTGGATTTCTATGTTCATTTTCAAAAATTTTTAAGTTCACATTTTTACATTTTTGTTCTTCCGAAAAGCGGGCTTTTACAGGTTACTCCGATGTGGATTATGCTCGGTGCAAAGTAGATAGAAAAAGAAATTCTGATACATGCCAATTCCTAGGGAGTTCCTTAGTTTCTTGGTCCTCCAAGAAACAATTCAATTGCCTTATCCACAGCCGAGGGAGTATGTTGCAGCCGGGAGTTGTTGTGCTCAACTCCTTTGGATGCGACAAACTCTAAGGGACTATGATTACAATATGAACCATATTCCACTCCTTTGTGACAATGAGAGTGCCATTAAAATTGCCCACAACCCAGTTGAGCACTCCAGAACTAAACACATAGACATAAGACACCACTTTTTGAGAGATCATGCCATGAAAGGAGACATAGCCATTTCACATGTCAACACTCAAAAGCAATTGGCCGACATATTCACCAAGCCACTTGATGAAAAACGCTTTTGCGAACTCCAAAATGAACTAAATATCCTTGATGCTCGGAGTGTGGCTTGAAATGTTGCATACCTGTATGAATTCTTCAAATATGTTGTTTTGGACTGTGAAAATCACCTCTCTCATTTTTCTTCGAAAAACTATGTCAATTACTAGATCTTGGTGAATTATGATCATTGCTTGATTGTTGTATGCTTACTGATAATATTCATCAAGAATATTTGATTTGATTTACCCCTCTATTCTCTAATTATGAACCTTCAAATATATATATGAATGGTCTACGCAATTCTTTCCTGGTGACCACGGACTAGTCTGTGGTTACCCGGACTAGTCCGCACATGCAGACTAGTCCGCAGAGTGCCGGTTAGGCCGGACTAGTCCGATATACCACGGACTAGTCCGATATTGCCCTCTGGATGAGTTCGGACTAGTCCGGTCACCTCCGGACTTGTCCGATTTTTCGTTTCCATAACCTAGCTGCCACCAAACCCTAATCCCTTCATCCTCCACTCTTGCTCACGCATTCTCTCTCTTCCGCTCGAGCTCCCAAGGCGATTTCTTGCTCCCTCCACCAAAAAGCTTCGCATTTGGGCGGAAATCAAGCTTGTCCACTTGAGGATTGAAGCTAGCGGACTTGTCCGGCCTTCAACACCCCTCATCTCCAAGTTTCAATTGAATCTTCTGTAATTTTCACCCAAACCCTAGAAATATCAATTTTCTTCATTGTTGATCGAATAGCCTAGCATCTTTCACTATATACATGCCTACTTGCTGTATTACATTCTTGCTAAGCTAATTGTGCATTAGGAATCAACATTTATCCAGTTTCTTAGGTTTTTGAGTTCGAATACCGGACTAGTCCGGTCCATGCACGGACAAGTCCGGTCCCCCAGACTAGTCCGTGCCTGTACACCGGACAAGTGAGATGTTTTTGAACTCAAAACCTAATTCTTTAATTCCTTAATGCAATTCGTTGCCATTCCTTCACACCTATGCCTTGTGTCATTCATTATCATTCATACCACTCATTCTCAGGTCATGTCGAGCTCCGGCAATGGTGTCTCCGATTTTGAGGCCGAGATGGACCATAAGGTGGCACCTCGGACCTCGACGGGTCTTGGCATGAAGCGCCAAGAAAGACCGTCCGAGCCATCCCAATCACCTCCACAGGCTTGGAGGAAGGTGCTAGCTAAGAAACCAGTCTCCAAGGCAGCTGCATCATCGCTTGGCCCTCGCCAAGCAAAGGGCAAGGGAAAGGGGATTGCTACAGGTCTGGTTGGCCCGTTGAAACTTCATGCTCCAAGTGAAGGGGTCCGGGACCCAAATGAAGAGAAGTTCAACGGGAAGGGCAGTGACTCGGCGGCCAAGTTCAGAAGCATCGATTGGTATGGCCGACCGAAGCAAGCGGCTGATGGAAGATTCTAGTGCAACTTCCATGCTGATTTCTACAGATCGGTGTATCTCCCAATGAAGACACCAGTTGTGGGCAGTCAGTGGATTGACTGGGCACATTTTGAGAAGAAGGGCTGCTCACCGTTCACTGATGTAGTGAGAGCCATTTAGAAGCATGGACTGAGAGATCTGTTTGCTTTCAGAAATAACTAGAATGATGAAGTGATTGCGCAGTTCATTGCGACCTGTCACTTCTCTAGTGAGGATGAGGAGAGTGTCACTTGGATGACCCATGGATCCAAGTACAACATTACTCAAGAATATTTTGCTAACCTGCTTCATCTTGACACCACAAGATCTGATTGCTTGGTCATACACAACATTGGTGTCATTGACAAGGATAGGATGAAGTACCTATATGAGCCAAACTAAAAGTTCAACCCTCCTTCCACCAAAAACATGAAGCCATTCTTTGTGGTGTTGAACAGAGTGTTAAGGAAGACAATTGCTCCCAAGGATGGAGATGCTGGGAGGGTGCAAGGATACCTCCGGACTCTGGTGAGAGTCATAAGCAAGGACCGCCCATTTGATGTGGCGGAATACATTTGGAATGATATAGTGAACATATCCTGCACTCCCAACAGATCTTGCGGATATGCTCCTTACCTAATGTTTGTGATTGAAAAAGTCATCGGCATTGAGATTGTGAAAGATGTGGAGCATCTCCCCTTGAGGCCTCAAATGCCTCAAAAGCCGAGTGTGCAGGCTGCTCCCTCGCCGGCCTCCAGTCCTGAGGCACCGGCAAGAACAAGAGAAGATGTTAGAGCTGCTCCAACTTCAAGGGCAGCCCCTCAGAGAGGATCAACTAGTGGAATCCTCAAATACCTGGCTGCCATCATCACCTCATGAATGAAGGCCGAAGTGAAGGCCCACAAGCTCAACATGAAAAGAAAGGAGGACATGATGTACATCAAGGCAAATGTGAAGCAAATTTGCCAGAAGCTGGAGATCGACCCCATTGGATCTCCAGTGATTTCTGAGGACTCCGACCCGTACTACACTGAGCTCGGGCCCTTGACCCCCTCCGAGCTTGCCTACTTTGGCGTTGGGGGCTCGAGTGGCTCCGCCCCTCCTCCTTCTCCTCCTCATCAAGCTGAAGATGAAGATGACGAAGACGACGATGAGAGGACCGACGGTGAAGAGTGAAGACCTAAGGACCCTCCTCTCCTTTTTTTTGGTGTATTGATGCCAAAGGGGGAGAGATTGAGGGGGAGTCTTAGCTTTAGCTGTAAGGTGCGAGGAGAGAGCTCTCTTTATGTTTTTTTTTAACTCTTTTGTGGCTTGTAATGTTTTACCAATGAACTTATGTTAATTATGGTTCTGTGATGCAATGATTTGATCCTTTGAGGAGTATTTATGAAAACTATGATTTTGCCCTAAAATGACATATATTCTTGCTATTGGTTGATTAAAGTAAATTATGTCATTCTTTATGTTCTAGTGTACTTAGTTATGCATCCCACCATAAAGAATGCACATATGGATTATACTCTCACTGCTTGATGTATTTTGGACCCATATGTGCATGCTTTATGAAAATCTCAATTTTTATCATATTTTGTGATATCTCAATTGGTTTTCATCAATCACCAAAAAGGGGGAGATTGAAAGTGCATCTAGGATTCCCTTGTGGGTTTTGGATGATTTATGACAAGCAATTGGGATCCTAACCTCCTTGTTGAGATGAGTGCAGGATTTTAATAGGAAAATGAGCAAAGTGCCAAAAAGAAGGAAGAATGAGAAGCAAAGTGGAAATGAGCTCAAAGAAGAAGAGTAGTAGATTATTGTGTATGGAGTGTGTTAAGGAAACACACCCCAAGAGCTCAATCAAAATTAAACACACACATTGCACAAAGTTACACAGGACCGGACTAGTCCGATCACAACCGGACTAGTCCGATATCCTTTCTGCACGAAATCGAACAAGTCCGATATCCATCGGACTTGTCCGATATCCTTTCTGACTAGAATCGGACTAGTCCTCCCCAGTGCGGACTAGTCCTCAAAACACTACACAAGCCACACAAAATCGGACAAGTCCGATCACAACCGGACTAGTCCAATATTCTTTCTGATCCAAATCGGACAAGTCCGATGTTTGCACGCACTAGTCCGGAATACCCTCTGATCTAAATCGGGCAAGTCCCCCAAGTGCGGACTTGTCATCCTATACACTTAGGATGTGTTTGGTTGGGAGTCAAAGTGGGATGGGATGGATCCATCCCATTTTTTAGGGATGGGATGGTCCCGTTTTCTGTTTGTCTAGAGGGATGGAACGATCTCTGTTTCTTGTTTGTTTTGTGGGATGGTGTGGGACGGAATGGTCCCGTCTCTTGTTTGAATGAAAGGATAGGACAGAGACATGTGAGTATGAGTACTTCTGGAAGGCCACGCGCCTGTCTCCACGGAGGTGGGACGGATCCGTCCCCATGTTTTTGGTGGGATGGTTCCATCCCGCATCTGGGTGGAATATTCTCTTTTGAGGGATGACTCCATCGCACATGTCTCCAAACCAAACAACAGAAAAGTAGGATCGTCCCGTCCTGTCCCACTATATCCCTCGAAACAAACACACCCTTAGGGTCTCACATGTCCGGACAAGTCCGATGACTATTGGACTAGTACGAAGATTTCCAGCAGAGAAATCGGACAAGTCCGTTTCTAGCCGGACTAGTCCGATATTTCAGGGTACATAGGGTTTGCTACACACAGCACACCGGACTAGTCCGGTGACCACCATGGACTAGTCCGAACTTTCTGAACCCTAACGGTCACTTTTAGAAACCCCATATAAATAGAGGTCCACGGCCCAATTATTAACTCTCTCGATCCCTAGCGCCGTCACACCTCACAAGAGCCTCAAAAACTACATCTCTCCATGAAATTAAGTGCAACAACGATCAATCCTTTGAGGATTCAATCTAGATCATTGGAGATACACTTGCAACACCACGTTGAGCTCTTGGTTTGATTCTCTAACACACTCCTGTGATTCATTTGTAATTTTTGAGTGTGTTCATGGTGGTATTTTATGTTGTAATCCAAGTGAGCTCTCAACTTGTGAGAAAGCCCCTTGAATTGGTTATTCACCCCTTTGTGATTAGTGGAAGAGGATTGGCCTTCGTGGCGATCCGACGAGGGTAGGGTTGGAGAAGACCCGGTCCTTTTGTGGACTCCTCAACGTGGACGTTGGTGGCCTTTGTGGTAGCCGAACCACGGGATAAATCCTTGTGTTTTGCTTTTGGTGTTCATCATTCTTATTCATCAATATAATCTAGGGTTTCAATAATCATTGCTCATCTTATGTTGAATTAACAAACATAAGATTTAATTGTGATATAATCTAATATATAACATTGAAACCTTTATTTGATTCTATATTTCCGCTGCATACATAAAAGAATCAATCTAATCGATCAAGCTTAGTCAACTCAGTCCGTGAACACCGGACTAGTCCGCACATTACTGGACTAGTCGGATATCTCTGGTATTGAACTTGTTGTTGAGTGTTGCAGGATCCGACAAAATTCAAAAACGCCTATTCACCACCCCTCTAGGCCCACATTCAAATCCCATATTAGAGACAAGGAGGACGTCTCTTTTCTTTTAAATTAATGCGAGCCATTGTTAGCAATACCATTCGCATCGATGTGTCTAAATTGGAGACGCGCTTTTTAAAAACGCGTCTCACATTACCTTGCTAGAGAAACGCGCCTTTGTGCGGTGCGTCTCGCATCACATTCGTATCCCATTTTCCAGGGCAGAGAAAGTGTTGTATTCAATAGTTCTCCAAAAGAAACATAGAACAAGGCATCAATACTTCTCCATAAGAAACAGAATGCAAGGCATCAGTACTTCTCCATAAGAAACAGAGCCCATATGACCAATGAGACTCTAATTTTCACTCAAATGGCAATATTTTCACACATTTGAGCATATACACACAAATATCCAAATCGAAGTCAATTTTTCACTCAATTGACCATATTTTCACATACTTACACACAATCAATTCGATACATTACGTTGCGGTTTTGGTTTTTTAAAATTCTTGACTCTTTAATGGTGGTCGTTCTGCAAGTAAGGACGTTCATTGGCCAATGATATTCATAGCCTAATCATCGAGGTGAGAAAAGGAGGAATCTCATCAAATTGGTCAAACTGTTCCTCATCGTCGGCATTCTCGACTTTGATGATTCGTCGTTTTCCATGTATAACCACCTTAAGTCTTTTTTTTGTTGTGTCTGGAACATAGAACACCTAAGCAAGTTATTCTGCTAACACAAAAGGCTCCCACTTATATCCTTGACAATTAAGATCAATTCTAGTGAACCCGTACTTGTCTTGTACAACACATTTGATTCCATCAACCCAGTTGCAACCGGAATGAGGAATCTTGAATACTCTAAAGTCAAGCTCACAGATATCTTGTATTTGAACATAGTACATGTCTTTCTCATGGCCTGTAGCATTATAAGCATCAGCATGGACACCACTATTTTGATACTTGCTTTTCTTATCTGGTTCTGAAGTGTTGAACGTTTATCCATTTATGTTGTAACCTTGATATGTAATAATTGTGAATATAGGACCACAAGCCAACTTTTTTAGGGTTTCACTTGTTTGAGTATCCGATGAGTTAGAAATCCAATCCCAGAGTGAGCCAATGAATTTTCTCCCGTGCTCATTTGCTAACCATGATTCATTGCGACCAGGATTGTCTCAAAGCACCACCTCCTTGTGCTCATCGAGGTACTCTGACACAATGGACATGTGTTGCAACAAGTGGATATAAGCGCAGAAGAATAGATGTGAATCTGGAGTCATAACCTTCTTCCCAATGGTCCATTTTCCTGTGAGCCTCCCCTCATGACGAGACATGGGAACACCAATCGGGTTACTTGGGTCAGTCTAGTTTAGAGCTCACTCAATAGCTTCCTCTATAGAGTATCCTTGTACCATGCTGCCCTCGAGGTAAGCTCGATTTCTAACAAAGGACTTCAGTATGCCATTGAATCTCTTGTACGCATATATCTGGTTAAGGAACACAGGGCCAAGTAGATTTATTCCTTAATAAGAATAGTTGTGAAATGGACATTGATGTCAAAAATGGCAGGTGGAAAATAAATCTCAAGGAATCACAAAGTTTCATCGTGCCTCTTTTCCAATGACTCGAGATCTTCTTCACATAGTACTTTTTGAAAAATTGCATTGAAGAAAAAGCAAAAGTTCATTATAGCCTCCCGAACATTGATCGGTAGGATATTATGAATTTCAACAGCAATCATCTATGTAAGCAATACATGTTAATCATGAGACTTAACACCGGGGGCTACTTTTAGATCTTGAAATGAAATAAGACTTGAGATGTTCATCGAGTAGCCGGATGGTACTTTCACATTTTCAAGAACCCACAAACTGTTTATTTTCATTTTTTAAAGGGTGATGAATGATGTGAGTAGTTCCATTCCGTTTACCGAGTCATCAACCCACAACTTAGGCCTAATCCCCATTTTCTTTAGATCTGCCCGTGCATGTCCATGGTCCCTAGTTTTCCCATCAATGTTAAGCAATGTCTCGAGTAGGCTCTCACACACATTCTTCTCCTGCATCACATCAATCAAATGACAGGCATCTAAATCTTTCCAATATGATAGCTTCCAAAAAATGGATTGCTTCTTCCACATGTCATCTTTGCCAGTATTTTTGCCAGTCCTTTTCCGCTTAGCAAGGACAACATGGATATCCTTAACCATTTCAAAGACTGCATGATCCGTGAGTGGAGGATGCCTCTTCTCAGTGTCACAATTGAAATTATCTTTCATAGTCCAAAACGGGTGCTTCATTGGAATGTAACGTCGATGTCCTATGTACGCTATTTTTTGTGACTTGCTCAAGTACTGTGAGTCTGTTTCTCTCAAACAATGTGGACATCCGCAACCTATTGTCTTACTCTGTCCGAACAAGTTACATGGCCCTGGGAAATCACTAACAGTCACAAATAAAATGGTTTTGAAGCGAAAGTACTCACACTTGTGGTCATCCCAGGCCTCCACTCCGTCACTATAATACAACTGCTTTAGATATTCAACCAGAGGCTTGTTGACGGCTGTTATATACCAATTTCATCCGTCAATATAACTCAATTATGTCAAGGATTTGTCATTTCTTGCACACATCACCTTTCTATCTAACCCAATTCCACTTGGACTTGGAGAAATATGTGTATGCAGCATTTTATGCAGAAAATGAGGAAATATAGAGGGGCCAATCCTATAAAATATCATCCCAGCCAATCAGGTAACGACACGTGGCATCCCATGCATCAAATGGCCCACAAACAGAAGTATCCGAGGAGATCCAACGGTGTATCACCCATATACATCAATGGGACCCACCTGGCAGCCACCTGGAGATAGCACACGAGAAACGGTGCAATGACCAGGTCGGCCGAACCAGGGGGTCTACTGACCTGGTCTTTGCACCAAACTCGGTCATCCTCCACGTGTTGGCTCCTCTCGGCTCCCTGGAGTCAATGGTGACTGATTCGCGCGCTTTTTGTGGCAGGAACCAACCTCAACACTAGTATAAATAGGACCCCATACCCCTCACTTCAACACACACCACTTGGGCATTATTTTATTGTATACACTATCTTCCATAGTCCTTAGAGGAGTTAGGATGTAGAGAGGAGAGCCTCTAGTCCCAAGTACAAATTGGGAAAGGAGTAGAAGGAGTCTCTCTTCCCAATTCCACATTGGGAAAGGTATGGCTTATGCATTCCTTCTTGTATTTGTGACTTTGTGCTCAATAAAGATATTATCTTTAGTCTTCTTTTATACATATACTTGGACAAAGCGTTTCTTGTTTGATTGTGGAGTCCATGTATGTGGAAGGTATAGTCTTTATCATTTCACTCTCATGATCACATCTTATGGTCAAAAACACTATAGACCCCCACTATAGTCTATGTAGTTATGATATGATTATGTTAATATGAATGACATATGCTATGATTTAACATTGGTTCAATGATGTTTAGGTTAGTCATTGCCTTAGGATGGCTTGTGCCATGACTCCTAAGGTATTTGCTTAGTATGCTAGCATAGTGCTATGGTATTTAAGTAGCGTTGGGTGTCTCGTAGACCCACGGATTGAAGAGGTAGGCAGTGGGTGGTGACAGCCCTATTTGTCCTTTGTATTCCTCCATGGTCTTGGCGGGAGTCGCCCTAGTATTGCTAGGGGTAAATCTGTGCCCGATGTGTTGAATAGCATTGCATAGGAATTCATCATTGACATGACCATTAGTATCTTCCTTAGGCTATGTATATGTATTAGGAGTATTGTAGGAGCAACTCTCTAACTATTAATCCAATCTCCCTCTATGACCCATTTACCCTTTAGAATAGGTTGCCTAGGTGTGTGTCACACTACCCCTATTATCAACTTACCCCCTTTCCGGATAATTGATTAGTATCCCATAGCTTGACCATAAGGGTAGTATATACTTTACTCCATTGCCTTCCTTTGGGATAAATACGATACCCTTGGGAATACTCATGGGTGAAATGCTACAACGGTATCTTCCGTGCGCTTGCGGATCTCATCTCTTTACCGGAGATGATCTGTGGTGTTAAGAAATACCAACAAGCATTTCTGGCGCCGTTGTCGGGGATGATTTGTTAGTATATCTTAGGAGCCGTCAACAAGCATTTCTGGCTCCGTTGCCGCGGAAGGCAAAGGAAGTGAAGGATAGCTATCACTTGTGATTAAGCTATAGGTAGTAATAGTTATTAGATAGGATTACCCTTGTTTGTATTCTCCTTTGTGTGAAAACAGGGTAGTGTTGGCCAACCCATTGTATGGGATGGCCAACGAGGATGCAAGTGCTAAACTGCAAGATGATTCAAGGCGTACCTCAACAAATGTCCGCTGGACAACACCATTGGCTATAGTTGGCTCTTCATCCAACACTCATGTCATGGGTTGGCTCCACCAATCCATGACCACATTCGTGCTGGAGCTGAAGGAGTCCTATTGTCATTCATCATGGATGAGAAGAAGGTCTCCACTCAAGGGTGGAATTAATATCACCCTTGTATTCAAGGAGGCTATGGCTTTCCAAGGGATTTAAGTTCAACTATCCTACCTTGAAGTATCTTGGCCAAGCAGAAATTAAGACAACATTCACATGAAGATCTTCACCAAGGACAAGAACTTAAGGAGCATTCAAAGTCCAAGATTTCCCACATCACTTGTTGGGATTCCCACACTTCGACCAAACCCATTCAACCTTGGGCAAGTAACATTGTGGATGAAGCGTTTCTTGTTTGATTGTGGAGTCCACATGTCGTCATACCTAAGGAAGCCTTTGATCCATGATCAAGGTATGGGTTGATTCAATGGAATATCAATATGGTCAGAGTGGCACCCCTAAGAAGGACAAAGCATCACCATGCTCTTGAAGGAATACATTCATGAGGGAGAACCCGTCGCTACAACAACATGTCTATATCAATACAACGGGGAGAGGCTAGGGCCACCATGTGGCCCACATGTCCAAATGACAACCAATGTGTTTGGCATGTCAAAACAGAAGAAATCATCCATATCTTCAACTCCGGGATTGGACAACAAATCATCGCACTGAATAGAACGGAGGTAAGTCCTACTCATCGGACTTCAAAAATTCGGTGAGTCCTTGCCAATAGGTTAATTGGTAGTTACTCATATTTGTTTTCCAAATTGAATCAACCCTTGCATTTGCATGTTTGAAATTCCACACTTGCATGTTGGAAAGTAAAATTTCCAACCATCATAAAACTAAAAATTTGAATTAGGGGAGAAATTTAATTGGATATAACCTACGTGCATGACCACTTGAATTTATCTTCCTAGTTCAAACCGAAAAGATTTGCTTTGACCCTCATTGCATTTACAAGTTATTTCAAGCTGGGCAAGACAATTTGAAAATTGGGTTCAATTTGATTTTGGCTAACGTAACCCATTTTTGAGTTGTTTTGTGTGTTCTTGATTAATGTGCAGCTAGGTCAAAATTGTGAAGAGGTGGTTTGGCAAGAAAGTGGAAGTTTTCATCAAGCTCGAGTCACCATTGGGAGGATTTGAGAACACTTCTCTCCTTCAAACTCATTTTGAGTTTGAGGAAGAGAAATGTTCAAGATGATGACCCAATGGAGGAGACAGAACCAAATCCATTGCCAAATCCAATCTCAACTTGGCATTTGACATCAACCATCAAGCCTATGCCGAAAATCAAGGTTGTGAGTTTCTCACACAAAGACCTTCGTCACCAACTGCTCTTCAGATAAGGTATGAGTTTGGAATTTTCCATTGTTTGGTTTGCCATAGAATTGAATGCATTTGCTTGCATTTGTGAGGAAGGTTGACACTTACTCATCATTTAATTCTCATGCATCCTCACAACAGTAAGTGTGGGTATTGACATTTGGATCTCCAAAAGGAAATCCCACCTTACTTGGAAAAATTGTAAACAAGTACTTAGAATTCTTTAAGAATTGTTTTGTAAACTTAGTCATTTTTGTCAAGGTTTAGAAAACAAAACTTCTGGGCATGACTTAATTGGTGAATTGGCATATAGGAACTTAGGCATAGTGACATCCATAATTTTTAATTGAGCTTCATGCATAGATCGTGTCACTAGATTTCAAAGTCCTAGGAATAAGTGATATCCTTGCTCTAAAATTGAATTGCATTTTTAGGAGGAGTCACTAAATTTCAAATTCCTAGCGAGGTTAAGGAGGATAATCTTGTTTGTCATGGTCAAAATGATAAAAATTTGCTCTTGAAAGCTAAGATGGTTAGAAACTCTAAAAGGTGTAGGGATCCATATAGTGTATTTCTATCACATGCATTGCTATGAGTAGGAGCTTTAGAAATTTTGCAACATGAATTATCCATAAAGCTCCACTCTTATCAATGAATAACTCAATGATCATAGATACACTTGAAATTGGATCCAATGCATATTTGATTTTGTTCTTCCCCGTATTTACAAATGAAAGTTCGGTTACCTAACTCGAACGTTCATTTGTACAAGTAACGGGAGCTAACCATCCCTCTCTATTCAAGAGAGGATGTTTGTAGGAGTAAAATTATTATGTAGGCATTCAAGAAGCTGATTGTTGGGATCCCTAGAGGATCCCATTTCAACATCTCTTGACCAAGGAGTAAATGAGGATGGTTGCTGCCTATCGGAAATTATGCCTGATGGTCAATCATAACTATACAAGGCTAGAGATTTGAAATGGGAACCCTCCATGAGACACCAATGAGCTGCCACGAATGGGTGAGAGCATTATGCTCTCAACTATTTTAAGCACTCATTCAAGATCAAGGGATTTGCCACCATCATTGGGTACAAGTTATTCCTATGTGGCTAAGAGTCATTATGTACCATGACCAAGGAATGACAAGATCACACCCAATTTATATTGGGTGCAAGTTGTTCCTATGTGGCTAGAAGGTATGTCATGCCTTAGCCAAGGAACAACAGATCACACTCAACCCATGTTGAGTGCATGTCATTCCTTTGTGGTTCTAGGTATGTTGTACCTTACCCAAGGAACAACTGATCATACCCAATGCATGTTGGGCACATGTCACTCCCTTATGGCAAAAAGATATGATACACCTTAGCAAAAGAATGATGAACATACTCAATGTATGATGAGTGCACGTCATTCCTTTGGATCTAATGGTTATCATTATCCTAGCCAAGGAATGACGAATCACACACTCATGGTGTCCATGGGAGGCAACACAACAATCAACACTCAACCGTCCATTGTCAAAGCCACACTGCAACAAGGATAGGCCAACTCATGGCCTACCTTCGTCGTTAGGGTTTCAACCCCTATCATGAACCTTGATCAAGAATAAGCTTGGGGTAGGACCCCCACTTGAGGTAACTTGTATCACACGCACTACATTTTTATTTCAAATCATCCATTGCATATTTATTTTCCATTCATCCAACATCCATCTTGCATTTAAATAAATATATAAAAATAGGTTAGATTTGCTTTCATAAAATAAAATAGTGCGGTAAGAATGATTTAGAATTCACATAGATGAAATGACGAATAGTTGCTCTGTTTTATTTTCCTAAGTCTCTAGTTTACAACTTGCTACTCTCCGAATATTGCTTTCATTGGTTTGAAATACTTTTACCTTAATTTGGAAGTTGTGGGTAGCAAAAGCTTAATCTAATTCTAGATTGTTGCAAGACTAGAATTGGTAATAGGGTTGCTAGTCCTAGTTTGAAAGTAAAACTTAGATTTCGGGAGAAATTCTAAAAGGATTTAAGTTTCCCTCAATTGATTGGAAATACCTACCAAACCCATATGATGTTCACACATAGACAAAACCTTATGCATATGCTATTTGCTTTCACATTGAGCCTAGTCAAACTAGTATAGACCTATGTGAGAAATTAGTCAACTCTTTTTGAATTCAAGACTTCACTTGCACATGCTATACTTCTACACTAGAAGTAAGCAAAAGGTCCATCATATCCACCATACCACAACAAAAAGAGAAACTCCATGTTATTCATGTTTAGCACTCTCTTCAAAATTCATTGCAAAGAAAGGGAGTAGAAGACATGGCTACAAAAAGAAAAAAGAAGAAAAAAGCATGCTTACCTCAAAAGCATGAGAAAAAAAAAGAGAAAAGAAAAGTAGTGAAAGTGCATCTAGGACTCCCTTGTGGGTTTTGGATGATTTATGATAAGCAATTGGGATCCTAACCTCTTTGTTGGGATGAGTGCAGGCTTATGACAGAAAAATGAACAAAGTACCAAAAAGAAGGAAGAATGAGGAGCAAAGTGGAAATGAGCTCAAGGAAGAAGAGTAGTAGATTATTGTGTATGGATTGTGTTAAGGAAACACATCCCAAGAGCTCAACCACATTTAAACACAAACATTGTACAAAGTTACACAGGACTGGACTAGTCCGACCGACACCGGACTAGTACGATATCCTTTCTGGCCAGAATCGGACTAGTCCTCAAAACACTTCACAAGTCACACAAAATCGGACAAGTCCGATCACATCCGCACTAGTCCGATAATTATTCTGATCCAAATCGGACAAGTCTGATGTTTGCACGGACTAGTCCGAAAAACACTCTGATCTGAATCGGACAAGTCCTCCAAGTGCAGACCTGTCATCCTATACACTTAGGGTTTCACATAACGAGACAAGTCCGATGGCTATCGGACTAGTCTGAAGATTTCCAGTTGCGAAATCGGACAAGTCCGCTCCTAGCCGGACTAGTCCGATATTTCGGAACACTTAGGGTTTGCTACACTCAGCACACCGGACTAGTCCGGTGACCACCACAGACTAGTCCGAACTTTATGAACCCTAACGGTCACTTTTAGAAACCCCATATAAATAGAAGTGCACGGCCCAACTTTGAACTAACTCGAACCCTAGCGCCGTCACACCTCCCAAGAGCCTCAAAAACCACATATCTCCACGAAATTAAGTGCAACAACGATCAATCCTTTGAGGATTCACGCTAGATCATTGGAGAGACACGTTCATCACCACATTGAGCTCTTGGTTTGATTCTCTAACACACTCCTGTGATTTCATTGTAATATTTTGAGTGTGTTCTTGGTGGCATTTCGTGCTGTATTCTAAGGGAGCTCTCAACGTGTGAGAAGGCCCCTTTGAATTCGGTTATTCACCCCTTTGTGATTAGTGGAAGAAGGATTGGCCTCCGTGGCGGTCCGACGAGGGTAGGGTTGGAGAAGACCCGGTCCTTTTGTGGACTCCTCAACGTGGACGTAGGTTGCCTTCGTGGGAGCCGAACCACGAGATAAATCCTTGTGTATTGTTCTTGGTGTTCGACTTTCACATTTATTAATATAATCTAGGGTTTCACTAATCATTGCTTATCTCACATTGAATTGTTAAACATAAGATTTAATCTCGATATAATCTGATATATAACATTGAAACCTTCATTTGATTCTATACTTCCACTGCATACATAGTAGAATCAATCTAATCAATCAAACTTGATCAACTTAGTCCGTAAACACCGAACTAGTCTGCACTTTACCGGACTAGTCTGATATCTCTAGTATTGAACTGGTTGTTAAGTGTTGCAGGATCCGACAATTTGCAAAAAGGCCTATTCACCCCCCCTCTAGGCCACATTCAATTGGTATCAGAGCAGGTTCTTCAAGAAAGAGTCTAACCACTCGAAGAGATCATGTCGGAGATGAAGGACATCCACAAAACCAACAAACAAGAGGAGGTTAACAACTACAAGACCCAAAAGATGGAGAAGTACCTCGAAGCCATTCAAGACTTCGAGGACAATGATGAGGAGACGCTGGAGCTAAAGGCGCTGCTCAGAAAGAAGGCACTTTCCAAAGGGAAAGTGAAAGTGGAAGAGAATAAGAAGAAGACAAAAGAAGCCAAGCCTCAACCCAAGAAATTCCTCAAGAAGAAGAAACAAGACGAACAAGCTCACATAGGGAAGGAGTGGGACTCAAATGATGAGTCCTCATCATCCGAAGAAGAAGAGATGGCTAGCATAGCTATCGAGAGCACGCCCAAGAAGTCTACCCTCTTACCTACACTCGACACAAAGAAGGGAAATGGCACTTGCCTCATGGCAAAGGAAGGTAAACGCAAGGTAACCATCAAAGCCCCTTCCGTGCATTCCTACTCTAGTGATGATGAAATACATAGTGATAATGAGGATATGCTTATTGGACTAGATAGGAAAGCTGCAATAAAAATGAAGTTTTTACTTGATCAACTTGTTGAGAAGGAGAGGTTAATTCAATGTCACGAGGACATGATTATCTTCCAAAAGGAGGAGTATGTCGAACTTGACAAACTTCTAGAACTTGAAAAGTAGAAAAGCAATTCACTAGAACATGAGTTAGCATCAAGCAAGGAAGCTTGCCTGGAGTTAACCGACTCAAATGTTGCAATCAAGGACAAACTTGCTGACCTGATCAAGGTTAACAAGGTCCTTGAAGTGCAAGTTAAGTCACTCAAGCTGAATGAACCTTCCTCCTCTTCAAGTTCACCTTCTCAACCCACTAAAACTGATTTCACTCATACTTGTACATGTAAGAAAGGTGACACCAGTTTGAAGGAGAAGTCAACCTCCACAAAGGATAAACATCCTTCTCAATGTGGCATATTTGACAAGGACAAGATCAGCTATGCACGTAATGCATACTTGGTCCAAAGACCTCCAAACGTCAAATATGGCATTGTTTACTCTTATGGTGAAAAGCAACATGCTAGAAGTCATAAGAATAACAAGGAGATGATTTTCTTTGTGAAGGGGAGACCCTCTCAAACTCACACGAACACCGGACTAGTCCGGTCAGTATCCGGACAAGTCCGGTTCTCTGGACAAGTCCGGACTCCCAGACTAGTCCTGTATACAAAAAACAATAATTACTGTTTAAAACCTTTGATGCCTCCTATGTGTTAATGAGAAATAACTATGGCAAGGTTTATGCTCATTATGTTGGGCCACGCCATGGGAACACTAAATCTCATGTGTGGGTGCCCAAATGTATTGTAACTAACCTGCAATAATTGGCTGCGAGGCTATGATACATTTGTTCTTACACACCAAGTGGAGCAAGTGTATAGTCTAGCTTATCCATGCAAAAAGCTTAATGCTTGGTGGATGGTAAATAAGGTGAATCCTCGTGAGTTCTTATATACTCCTGAAGATGATGGTTATCGTGATAGTGGAGAGATTGAGGAGGTTTACTAAGAAGAAGAGTTGCCAGACACTTTTATTGACGATCCTGGTGTAGAACTTGATGACATAGTTGGAGACGTTGAAGGTGTAGGGACTTCTAATATGTAAAAACAAAAACGGAAACTAGTCATAGAACAAGCTCGATGGGCTGGTTTAAGCAGTAAGGTATGTGATCGTGATGTTGATGATTTTTGAAACTGATCACAAATAACTTTTTGTTCACGAAAGTAACATGAATTTTTCATATTTTCTTCACGAAACTGATCACAAGATGTCGTCGAACAAGGGGAATGGGAAGGGGAAGGCTGTGAAGGAGTTCATCACCCAACAAAGGATAACCTTTTCTATTGTAGCTCGCGAGCTGAGATCAGATGCTCTCAGCTACTGAGTCATTAGCCGGACATGGCAGGCCGCTCTGTGGCATTCCTGTGCTCCAAGGTAAATTTTACTACTCAATCACAAATTCTTAAATTTCACCAACAATTTAAACTTTCTTAATAATTCTTTTAATTTTGCAGCCCGACCCAGAGGCTATAGCATCACTATCGGGGTCGACTGGACAACCTTATAGTGCTGACTAGCCTTCTAGCTCGATTGGTCAACTTTCATGCTCCAGTGGTGACCATCCTTCTGGGTCACCCGACGTGGTGCCGCAACAGAGGCGACGGACGAGCAAAATCCACTTTGTGGATCCTCCTCTGGTTTCGAGAGAGCTGATAATGGTTGCCTTCTCAGAGACTGGTAAGTAAATCATATAATGTTCAATTTGATTTGTTTTATGTTCTATTGCTGTACTTAATGAGTTAAGAAATGTCTTGCAGATCTTGGTACGATTCTTCCATCACCAGCGGTAGAAGCCACAGACCTGTGAACAGTGTCATCGGGTTGCTAGTACGTATGCACTATCTCGGTGTCAACAATGGAGTGCCAGCTACATCGTGGGACGACTATGTTCACGCCCTTCACCAAGTTCACAACAAAGTTTAGAAGGCCGTGTGGTCCAATTTTATGGTAACTATGTTAAATAATAATTCTGTGTTTGAATTCCTAAACTCTCATAAATTATTAGTTTATATCTCTTGAATTTTGTTTCGTATAGGAAATGTATCGTTTAGGCGACCTGGGCCACCAGACGGAGCATGCGACGACTGTGTTCCACACAAGAGCTCGGAAGCTTGTCATGCAATCATGTCCAACGCTTGAAGTAAAGCTATGAATGATTACTTTAAGCGGAATCAGCAGCAGCTGGGGGCGTTCTGAGAGGCCTCCGACATGTACTTGACATGGAAGCAGTATGTGAAGGAAAGTTGTTTGTTTTTAAAATTATTTTTATAGGTTAGTTGTTTTTGTTCAAATAATTTTTGTTAGTTTTGTTAACAGTATTTTAATGAACTACAAATTTGTGCAGACTAGTGTAAGCTTGTTGCGGGGCCGACCTGATGATTTATCGATCCCTCTGTAAGCTTTGGGCTAGCAATGATTTCATCGCAAAGTCCAATGGGGCTCGAGAGTGCAGAGGGTCGGATGTGAAACATAACACGGGCGTCGATGGCACTTGCGTTTAGCTAAACGCTTGCTAAGTTTGTCTTTTTTCTCTCTGTTTCCTCATAATATACTTATTCTACAAACATGTATTTACAGGAGCACGGGATCTGGGTGGAACCGAGTGCTACCCAAGTAAAGAATAGAGGTCACAGGGGTGATCCTTTTAAGCCTGGGCAGTGCACTTGTTGATAGTTGGTACGTCACAGGTGAAAATTTGCAAGCGCACAAAGAAACAGCTGTAGCACTTCCCCTTCAAGAGTATTTCCAAGGATATCGAATCCAAGGAACGTGTGTGCTAATCTTCTAACTTGTTCACCCAAGGACACAGCTTGGTGGTAGGCAACGGATAGAGTGGATTTCCTAAGAGAAGGGTTCCTAATTCAAAGCAAGTCAATCAATATCTACTTGTTTTGGGCACGGGCATAATGCTTGTTTTGGGCACGAGCTTACCCTGGTCTGTTACGCGACTCCCACAAGAGCCTACATCGTAGCCAAACATGGAAGATTACAACAGACGGATAGGACTGTCACCGCCTACCTCCTACCTCCATATCTCCTGGAATATGAGATAATCAAAGGTAACATCAAGCCTAGACACCACGTCTACACCATCGATTACTTCACTAATCTCACTAGAAAAAGACTAGGGCCTCTAAGTGAATAGAGCGATGAACGAACAAGCAACTAAGGAAATAACTTTCCTGCATTAAGAAAATGAACTCAAATGAAAATCACTCACGTTAGTTGAGATGGAAAGAACTATCGAGGTACAAGGGTGGAGAGGGTTCAACAAGCACGAACCCTATCCTTATGTGGAAGATGCCCGACAAGCCGCAGCCTCCTCCTCCTTTTTCTCACTCTCTCCCTATTTTCTAAGCACTTGGGCAGCGCTATGCCTATGGAGTGGAGTACTAGACTCAAGCTTTTTGTGTGTGGAGAAGAGTTATCCTCTACCCCATATTTATACCTTCCAAATATCATTTTGGCACCAGAATATGCGCGGGAATCAGTTGCCATCATGATAACCAAGTCGTGAGGAGCCAACACATGACGGTTGACCGCGTTTGGCGCGAATACCAGGTCGGGCAAGCTGGGAACTCGGCCGAGCTCCCATCTGCTCCTCGCGCGCCAAAACTTCGATGTCACATTGTTATGTGGGGCCCCATCATGGGTATGTGTGATTCTGGTTATTTTTAGTTTGTTTTCTCCTTCGAGTGGGCCCATGAATCCTCATGCTTGCGCCTGATTGGTGGGAAGGTGTGTTTCTTGGATTGCCTTCTGTAAATACCTTGAATTATGGGCATAATTCACCTACAAATAAAATTGCACCAACACTTGTGGAAATAGTTAATAAATAACTCCTACCACTATGTTGGTTGTCCAATGTATACCTTATATGCATGGAATTGACGGTCGGATTTGGAATTTAGGGACCGTAAACAAACTCCCCCACACTTAGTCATTTACTCGTCCACGAGTGAGGGCAAGAAGAACTAAGTGATATCATAATGCAGCTACAAGTATAAAATATGTGTACACAATATTTCAACACATACCTTTTCTCAAGAACCTTTGATGTGTATGTGGCTATCACATCATCTTGGGTGTTTGAGAGATGGAATGGCTTGAATGTAGTTCACTTGGACTCTTCCTACTGAAATAAACTTGGAAATTGCTAAATTTTCACAAGTCAAAAAAGATATTCCCATACTCATCAAAAGAATCCTCTCGTCTCTCAATGTGCTTAGTCCTACCCTTGGCATGAGTTGCCACTTCTTTTCGTACAACTAAATATGGTTTTTTTGTGGAGCTTGGTAGGGATAAAAAGTAGCTCACTTGCAATTCCTATATCACTAAGTCAAAGACTGATCCGCATGAGAAGACCATGCAATAAAAACCAATGACTAAAGAAATTCTTGTGCACTTATTATGGATGGTGGATGATGAATGGTCATGATGACTCCCAATTGATCATTTTCTTTTTGTGCAAGGATGAAGCATGGCTACTTATTGGCTCTCTCTTTTATTTTTTCTTCTCTTTTTTTTTATATTTTTTTGAGCTCTTATAGCCATGCCTTCTACTTGTTTGTGTGCAACTTGTTATTGAGAGAGGATTTTGCATAATTTGCATGGAGTATATTTTGATTGTGGATGTGTGAAAATCATGGAATATGGTGGAGTGCACAAAAAGTTCCTAATCAAATATTTCATGCAGGTCACTCAAAATGGTCAAGAGTTTGACAAAGTTCAATGAAAATGAAAAGTGTCATATGCATGTGGTTTCCAATATTTGTATCATATATCCTTGGAGGGTATTTAAATCCAATGAGTGAGGAAGGCAAAAATATGATGACTTTAAAATTACAATACCAAAATTCGATTCCAGTATGGAGAGTTTCTAAGTTTCACTCATTTACCATATCACACCAATCAAATACTTAGATGACATGTTTTTGCTTAAGTAATATTGTAAAATCCCTAAAATTTCATAGTGCAATTCATATGGGAGATGTAAAAATTTGAATGGAAAAAAAATAAATCAAAATGGCAATTGAAAATCAAACCAATTCAAACTTCAGTGGAGGGAATTCAAATATTCAAAACATGCTCCTGTTCAAATCTGGTCAAAATAAAATCTGAGTTCACTAATAAATTCCAAATATTCCAAATATCCTCTCTGCAAAGTTTCAAAATTTTGGAAGCACAATTTCTATATAATTCAGTGGAAACATTGAATTCAGCTCAAATTCAAATTCAAGTTTGAATTCGAATGAAACATGGTCAAATCAATGATTTGATTTCAGAATCAAATTATCCATCTTCAATTTAGCCTTCCACAAATATCTAGCAATTTTTGGACTGAATTAGGTGGTAGAATTGACTGCCCAATGAAGATAAGGATGAAAGCTGTAGGACCCACCTGTCATAGACTTCTCCTCTGTTTTCCTTTGCTTCATCACAGAGTGACACCTCACGACATGCAAAATCCACCCAGCTGCCTGTGTGCTCGCTTCATGCCTTGGTTGTGAAGCCAGCTGAGCTGCATATAAGGGGAGAGTTGATCCTTTCACTTGCTCACGGTGCAACACAACAACAAGCTTTCTCCTCTGTTTTTCTCTTCCCCAGCAACCACTTCACTTGTCCTCCCTTGCAGCAGCTGTTCCTGGCCAGTTCTCACCTCAGACCATGAAGAAAAAAGGTGTGCCAACACTCCTAGATTCTGCTCGCAAAGTTTCAGCTCAAGCCATGGCTCGTAGCTCACTACTTTCAAATTTTATCGAGGCTAGTTCCTACCTAGGTCACTAGGTCGTCGATTTAATTTCATTGATAGGTGCAACCATTTTCCAATTCGTTCATGAATGTTGTTCACCACCTCATGGTGCACATCTCAGTCAAATTTCAGGAGCATCCATCAAAAAATTGCTGAGTTCCACGAGCTTTCCCTACCGCCTTATAAAATTGCGTTGTTCTCAGTCGAGACCCAACCTCCGGCCAAGTTTTCCACGATTTTGATCCATAATCATGTTCTCCTTGTTTCTATTTGGTGAAAATCCCATTCTATTTGGTGAAAAAATGAGTGAGATCGAGCTCACCCTAGGTGCATCAGCCGCTGGTCGAGCGCCCCTACTGGAGGTTGAAGACAACCCTGCCAGTGGGGGCCACGGTTAAATGAGTTAGGCCATTTTCTCTGTGCAGGTTTTGTGCTGAACTTAGAAAATCTATATCTCATTGAATACTTGTCCAAATAATTCCCAAATAAATTTTGTTGGAACCATGATGATCTATACTTTCAAGTGGTGCACTTGGATCTGTATGAAAATCCCTAATTGGACCTCAATAATTCTTTGAAGCAAAATTCTATTGGGATTAATTCCTGACTCTCGATGCATTCAAAAATTCCCAAACTTGAACAGATCATTCTACATTATTCCCATAAGTAGCAGTAAAATTTGCGGGTCCATTTAAGTTCATTTGAATAGCCAAATTGTGTTTCCAATCTCCATGTACCTGAAAACTCAAAAATATCCAGAAACATTTCCAGAATTTTTCTCAAACGGGTAAAATAAATTTCTCCCTGTAGGAAGCTTAGAAAATTATGAAACAAATTTTCCTAGAACCAGTGAGACCTCGTCTACCCAGAGCATCTACTGTTAGCTATGTTAAAGCTATAGATTTACAAACAAAATTCAGAGAATCCTTTTAATTTTTGGAATTTCAGAGACAACAAGCTTCCTTGAACATCTACAATTTTTGGTCCAGATCTTCCACATAGAACATAGTACCCACTGTAAAAATCCCAAAGCAAATTAAAAAAAGTTAGTAATAGAAACTGTATTTAAAAGTTGATTTGTATAGTTCAATGTCACTCATATTATTTCATATTATGCACCTCATATAGTGGCCGAGTTCGAGGAGGAGCCAGAGCCCTTGGAGAGTATACTTCCAGAAGCTAACTATCCCTCTGACTCGCAGCCAGGCAAGCCCCGGTTTGACTTTAAGTGCTATTTCAAAGTTTATATTTGTATCACTTATGTCTAGGATGAATTTTTTTGCATTAGGGCTAAGGTGCTTGTTACTCCACTTGCATGACCAACAAATCCCATTGAGTATTGGGTAGATCTAGAGCCCGACGAGTAGAAAATGCCATGTTTATGTTTTCAGGAATCCGGTAGAAGTCGAGTAGTTGGGATCTACTCGCGAGATAGGATTTTATCACACGGGAAGGAGTTGATCGAAGAATGGTTTATGAATATGAAATTGAGACCAATCACTGTCCCGGGTGTCTCCTGATTGCAATCGCTGTCCCTCGCGGTTATTTGAGTACCGCTTGTTCACTGTGCTGTGACGTAGTAAATACTAAAGAAGTCAGGAGAATACGATGTATTGAATTATAATTGTTTTGAAACTTTGGTTGCTGCCAATTATGCTCAATAAAGTTATTTTATTAATCTTGTAAGCTGCTGTTAATAACTTGAAAATTAAGGATCAACATTTAGGCGAGTCACTTTACTGCAATATTTATGCCTATGTTAAGTATCCCTACATATAGAGTTCTATGTTTAGGTTAGACGGTTAAGTCTTGTTGAGCCTTCATGCTCACGGTTGTTATATTAAGTTGTTTGCAGGTGAGAAGTATCAGGAAGGGCCTGAAGATGAGACGATGCCCCTATTGAGGTATACCGCCGAGTGGGAGCCCTGCACGCCGCCGTAAATTTGTGTGTGGCTAGTGTGCAGCATCCGCGGGCTGGGCGACTGTACTTTTGCATAGCTAGGCTGAGAGTTTAGCTATGAGTATTATCTTCCACTCTACATTAAGTATTGTAAAAGACTTCGATTGTTTATATTTTGTCATACTCTTTTCGTCTGTGCTATTGGGTGCCGCGTCGCATGACACCACCCTCTGCGATTCCTGGAATGTGTGGACCTGGTCCTCACAGCCTAGCATCAGAGCCGCATTGGGAATAGCACGGTCGAAAAGAGCCTATTTTGGAAAACTTAAGAGTAGTCAAGTGAGGTTTAGTACTAGGCCCACATAAGGTCTATTATAGTATTAGTTACTTAAGGTGGCAAGATAACTTATATGTTATTATATTCTGTATCAACGCTTCGACGTCTGGTAAGAGGTAAGGCACGCCACCGCAAGTAGATCAATTGCGGTAAGCTCACCATGCGAGGGGTAGCATGTGGTTCTTTCCGTGGCTTGGCACAGAAATGTTAATATGAGTCTCTGAAACTTTCCATGTTTCTGAGAACATATGACACGTGATACACCAGCATGCTACAAAATTAGTGGGAGCCCCTGTCGGGTGGGACATAACCCGATGCGCCACCTACTGGTGCAGTACTATGCAAAGATGTGGGACTCCATTGGGTGGTAAAAAATCCGGTCATGTACCTCGAGACGTGGCTTAACTCGGGGCGGCCGGTATGGAGTGATACGAGACAGATGTTTTTATTTGCATATATATTATTGTGAACTGTTCGCCCATGCGGGCTGTGCGGTATGGCACCATATGTTTGATCTATCATTTGTGTGTAGATGCAGTACACTAGCTACGCTTGAGTAGCTCGAGTAGAAAACGTTTGCGAGTGAACGTCATTACTGCCACCGTTGAGACTTATGCCGGAATACCGGCCTAGGATTTTTCTTTGGTGAGGGCGTAGTACCGACAGTGCATTTGAGTCCCATCAGACACGTCAACAACGATATCCGTGCTAATGGTGTGACTCGACAACATGTAAAAATTCCCAACTTAGGACTAAGGTTTAATTTGTAATCTCTGTTTTGGAGCGTGCTGGTCATATTTAAAATTAATCATGGGGTCGCTGCAGTATGCTGGCCTGTGATTTGGGAACTCGAGGAAGTCCTCCACATGTTTTATTTTCATCTCCAAGGCAGATTTCAAGATTTAAAACTTGAAAACTTCATTTGAACTTAAAGTAACCAGTTCCTGGTTCAAACTGTGAAATGGACAGAACATTGACTAAATTTGGAAGAGCATAACTTCATGTATATTTTACCCCTGAAGGATACCACACATGGTTGGAAAGTTTAGAGAGTCCTCTAAAACTCTTATGTTCAAATCCAAATCAGAATCCCCCTTGTAAACTACTGAAAAACTCAAATTTCCAAACTCTGTTAAATCTGGACGAGAATGGGCAGTTTCTGTACCCTGTTATTGTTTCCATCATATCTCTTTGTAGAATCAACGAATAACTTCATATAATACATTTCATTAATCCTGAGGAAGTATAAAACAATTTTGTAATTTATAATTTTTGCATATATTGATGTTTTGTATCTGGAAAATTGTGGACAAAATCAGCCTTAAAGAGAGGAGATGCTGTCAAAATTTTTGCACACAACTGTGAACTTGCAAACATCATATCTACTTACACATAATTGCTCTGGAGGAAAATAAATAAATTATGGAAATATATTTGAGTGTATTACAATTTTGTAGTTTAACTCAAGTCCTGAATGTGCCTCTAACTGGATGCAAATGTCGAATTTCTCCAAACTGGTCTGAATGAACAAAAACTGAGAAAGAATTCCAGTGTTATGTTTCATTTGACATTTGAATTTAAATTCACTTTCATAATTCAATTTTAGCATCCCTGATCTGTTTATCAACAAAGTTTGTTGAATTTGAGTATTTTACTCATTCAAGTACTTCTCTTATAGATGACGGATGTGGTGCTGTTGCCGGATGGATGGGTGTTCTCCACGTGCGCCAATCGTCCGGGCTTCCCAAGCTTGCTGCGTGTAACACCCATCATTTTATGTACAAAATTTGCTCAAACCCTTGATCATGGTTGTATGCATTTTTGGGTGATTTTTGATGTTCAAACGAGTAGCATCCGTTTAAAATTTGAATTTGAATTCAAATCAAAAGTGAAGAAATGAAAAAGAAAAAAAAAGGAATTAAACCCCCCCTGGGCCGAATTCCCTCACCCTGGCCCAATTCCCTTTCCTCCCCGCCAGCCCACCTCGCCCCTCCCCTCTCTTCTCTCTCTGTCGGGCGGACCCCACCTGTCGGCGTTCCCCCCCCCCCCCTCTTTCTTCTTCCGCGCGCAACCGCCACCCCGCGCCGCGCCCACTCCGCGCGCCCCGCTCCAACTGCCTCGCCCACGCACGGATCGCCCCTGGGAAAACTTCCCACGCGCGCGCCAGCAACCGCCGCGCCCATTCCCGCTATAAATTCCACCCCTTCCCCTCTGTTCTCTCTTCCCCGCGCGAAAACCCTAACCTCACCGTTGCAAGGTCTGTCGCCCTCGTTCCCGACTCCTCGACGGTTGTCTCGCTCTCCCCTTGGCCCTAACCTCTTCGCCGTGTCGCCAGGAGTACGTCGAACACGTTGGAGCGAAGAGATCGCCGGGGATTTGCCCATCTCGACGAGCACCGCCGCCATTCCTCGTCGCCGACCATCCTCCGGCCGAATTCAAGCCTAGCTACTCCTCTAGGTGAGTTCTCTATCTCCCCCTCTTTCGTTCCATGTCCCTAGCGCATTGTTTGGGCGACGTTTTCGCCGTTTTGGCCACCTCCGGCGAGCTCGCCGCCGCGGGCGTCTAGCGCCGCCGCGCCGGGCGCCGCCGACGTCGCCAGAGGCGACGTGGCTCAACCGGAGCCGTACATTCCCGGCCAACGGCCACGATTATAAGATCATATCGGTTCGGTGTTTTAAATCCCACGCGTCCAATTCAGATCCAACGGCCCACATTCAATTTAGTTTTCCCGCCTGCGCTTTTGCACCGCAGCCCCTGGAAACTTGCGGGCTACCCCCTGCACATCTCTGAATTTGAGGTCTAGCCCTTGGAAATTGCAGACTAGCCCCTGGAACCCTAAAAATTGGGTTTAATCACTTAAATAGTCAATTTAACCCCTGTAAATTTGTAGAATCATGTATTTAGCCCCTGTGCATTTTAGAAAACTATTTAATTAGTCCCTGGACTTTTATTTATTTGCTGAATATTGTTTATAGGTGTATTTAATGTGTAGAAAATAGATAAAAATGGTAATTAAGTGTAGAAATGCTAGGAAAAATTGGTATAAATTATTTTATGCTGTGAATAAATTGTAGAGTTCATTTGAAATATATTTTGTCCATGGAATATTTATTATAAATGTTTAAAAATACATTTTGGCCATAGAAAATTCAATAGAAATGGTTTTAGGCTATATTTAATTCTCAAAAATGTAGGATGAATCTAAAATGCATACTTTGGCCATGTTAATTAATAAATACTTCGTAGGGACGCATTAGTATAGGATTTATGCTTATGTGTGTGTTGTGATGCATTGCTTTGCGTGCCCTTTACTCATTTAGCTTTATTCTATTCTTGCCATGCTTGGGTATATATTTAGAGTCATATTACGACCCTAATCTTAACCTCCAAGACCAGGACTTCACCAACACTCAAGTCTTCAACGAAGGCAAGTTCCCTTGACCATTTTGCTCCAGTTCTAGGGATTTAGATAGATGCATGCTAATTAAATTGATGTCCTACTTCATGTTTACATGCCCTGTTCCATATAATTCCTTGTTACCTGAAATGGGTTGGGAAGTAGATAGGTTATAGTTATGCTTAGCCATGCTTAAATGTTGGGATTGGGATTTTATACAATTGTGCTACATTAAACTTTATCATCACTTGAACTTGTTGTGATTACACTATTGTAGTGGATAGGAATCTGGTGGTTGGTTAGTATTGGTATGGTGCAGTTTGCACGAGACCCGGGATTGGGGTTTGTTACCACCGGATTCTAAGGACCGGTTTATGGAGGAAGCCACTAAGCTTTATAGTACCACCAAGAGACTGAGATGGGGCATCATGGTCAATTAATTAGGTTTCTCCCGATGAAATGCTAGTGGTTGGATGGTGCGGGGAATGATGCGGGTGATCTGCTCTGGGATCCGCAAGGCTCAAGAGGGGGCTCTGGGGCGGAGGGTTACTCCGAGAATCCCCAGTGGTGGAAACCTTAGAGGGCTAGCACAAGTCGGGAGTGCCTTTGTAAAGACCATGTAGTGATCTCCGGGCCACACACCTACGGAAGTGTGAAATGTGGTTCATCACCACGGGCTACATGGAGGTTTACTCAAGTCCACCTGGCAACAGGGGATGAAATCACTGCTTGTGGGAAAAGGGTACACTCTCTGCAGAGATTGGTAAAACTGTCATGACAGCCGTGCTCACGGACAAGAGAGGCTTGGGGCCAGTTCATAATTAGTCTATGGTTGGGAAATGGCGGTTAATTATGATTCAATTACATTCATTATCACTACTTATGAGTTGATTACTTCTTGAATTATGATATTGGTAATTGAAAGCTAAGGTTAGGTTTTAAGCATAGTGCTAAGCCATAATTGGCCTTCCCTTTGCTTTAGCCATTCATGTCATCTGTTCCCGCACTTGATGAGTACTCTATGTACTCAAGCGTTTAATTCTCCTTTAGAATATGAAGAGGAAGAAGCGGCACCGGAAGACTTCTACGTCAACCCGGAGGACTTGGTCTAGGCTGGCGACCTCACGCGCAACAGCTGCCTGTGGAGTTGGAGCTGCTCTTGCCTATTAGTCTTCTGCTGTAGTTGAACTTCGTTAGCTTTGTTGTGGATGTAAATATTTGTGGAGTGTATTTGTAGACCTTCGGGTCATGCTGTAAGACTATTTATGTATCCGAACATGGCAATGTAATGATATTTCACTTTCGTCGACGCATGTACGATTCAACTGATCCTGGCGTACATGTGATTAGCGTCTGTTCATCTTTACGATGACTGGGCGTGACACTGCGGGAGGTGCTCCAACAGTTTGGCTTTATAGAGATGTCATTCTATTGGGGTCAAGAGGCGGTTGACAGAGGCGTACTGTCACGTACCGTCCTGGTCGACATCCCAGCTAGTCCGCGCTTTTATGGAGGGGCTCCTTTTTCGGTCACGATCCAGAGAGCTCGTTTGGAGGATACGTGGGCTTTTGCAGCGGGCGAAGCGCTTATGAAGCTTTGCGAGCTTCATCAAGATGACATGGCTGGAACACAATTTACCCTTCTCCCGGTCCGTGGTGCTACTGGTTTTGAGTGGCAACGTCATATGGTTGCGGCCTATCGACCATATGGGGACACAACTTCGACAACACTTGGGACATTTGCCGCTGCATCCGGCATGGTGGTTCTGGCACAAGGTGCAATCCTGCAGGAGCAAGTCGAAGCCTTGAGGCAAGTGACTGAACGGGGTGACACTCTTGATTGTATCAATGAGAACCTACATTCGTTCCTGGCTCCGACGAATCACCGACAAAATCAATGCGAGGATCAGTTGCATCACACTCGCATTAGACTGCAAAAAGCTCGCGCCGAACTGAGACAAACTCGCATGGAGCTGCAGCAAGCTCGTGATGGACTGCAGGAGAGTCAGTTGGAGGTGCAAGAACAACAAGATCAGCTGTTGGTAGTCACCGATGCATGAGACGAAGCCATCGAGGAAGCTCAGAATTGGAGTACGAAGCAGAGCAACTTCAGGACAATTTTATTGAGGCCGAAGCACAATTGCAACCAGTTGTGTATCCACCGGCTCATAACATGCCGCTGTACATAGGTTCGCAAGTACCTTCAGATCCAGAGGAAGATCCAGAGATAATTGAGTACACCGATGACGATGCATCGGAGTAGGATGGGGCAGCACTACTGTCATCACGGGGCAACACATAGTTAGTGGTTGCTCGTGTTTATTTTGTAGTCATGTTTGTGTCATATTTTAAATAGTAGTGGGTGTGTATGAGATGACAAGATGTGTATGACATCTCATGGAGACCAAGAATAGTTGAGATGTACTTCCGTAGTGGGAGTCCGTCATTTTGGAAATCACTATTGTACACATGATCATGAGATAATATATCTTGTATAAAGTTTGTACTTTATCAATATATGTGAATATTATGCAATTATCACATTGTCATTACTCGCACTACTATGGTATAAAATGAATGAAGAAAACAAACATGTTGCTGATCTAAATCATGTGGATGCAGAATTGTGTGTACACGTTCAACACCCGAGATGGGAGGCTCAAGCCAGGGTCGTGAGGATTAATCTCTGACCCGGGAGCAAACCGCGACACCACAGCAACAAGTCCCTCCACAACCACCACCTGAACCACCGAGGATGCTCGCGGAGATTATGGCCGCAGTACTCGGCTCGCGCAACAAGCAAACCGAGTTACTGCGTATGTTAGTGCAGAATTCGTCCTATCAATGGGGACGACAAGACATGTGGCAACGCCAGCCCGAACAGAGTTTGTACTCAGATTTTGTGGCAACACATTCACCGGTCTTCACAGAGGCTAAGGAGCCCTTGGAGGCGGACAACTTCATCCGCACTCTCGAGGCAAAGTTCGGTTTGCTGCGATGCACCGAACATTAAAAGGCGCTGTTCGCAGCGCAACAACTCCAGGGATACGCATGTACGTGGTGGGCGAACTTCATCGCGTCACTGCCGGCTGGTCATGCGGTCACCTGGACCGAATTCCGGGAGGCGTTCCGCGCCTACCATATCCCTACCGGAATAATGAAGAGGAAGCTTCAAGAATTTTTGGAGCTAAAGCAAGGCGGGACGAGTGCCCACGAATACTCCCGCGTGTTCAATCACTTGGCGCAGTACGCGCCCGAATATATGGGGATGGAAGATAGGAAGAGAGATATATTCTTATGGGGCCTTAATCCGAAGATGAAGGTCCAACTCGCACAATGAAACAGCGGCACCTTCAACGACATCGTCAATACCGCGACTGTACAAGAGGAAGCTCAGCGCGAGCTCGTTTCTGATAAGACGAAACAGGGCGTTCCTTCGAGCAGCAGCAGTGGCGGTCCACAGAAGTACCGCGTGGTTTATTGCTCACCATCCAGTCAGTGATGGCAGCCACCGGCGCGACCGCAGCCATTCCGCTGTCGTTCTATCAACGCACCACATTTCCAACTGCCATTTCCTCAGCAGCAGCAAAGGATGGTCCCGCGTGCGTATCCGCCTCCACCACGTGCACCAGGATTCCATCCGCAGCTTCGAGGGAACCCGACAAAATACACATGCTACACGTGTGGCCGTGTCGGGCATTTTACGAAGGACTGCCCCGAACAGCGACAAGGCAACGCGCAAGCACCATATCGGGGTGCAGCTCAAACCCGCAACCATCCTAAGATACCTGCAGCTAAACCCGGCAATGTCCACCACCTAGCTACCAAAGACGTGCCAGAAGGCAAACCCGTCTTTGCGGGTACGTTTTCTCTACTCAAAAATCCCGTAGTCATATTATTTGACTCCGGTTCCACCCATAATTTCATTAGCCAATCATATGTCAGCAAATACCAATTACCAATCATTCCCAAAAAATGTTCATATTTGATATGCTCTGCGGGTGGGACAGTAGCAACTGATAGAATGGTCTATAGGGCACCACATTAGTTGGGTGGAAATCTATATCCGACTTCCCTAATTATATCAGAGAGTCAGAAGCTTCATGTCATCTATGGAATGTCGTGGCTCCACCATCATGGTGCTGTTCTCGACATTGTTCCACGTGTGGTCCATTTGAACTCTCCATTACATGAACCAAATACTCTTATTCTGGACCGCCTGATCCAAGAAATTCCAGCCACATATATCACGGAAGACACAAAGCTTGAAGACATTCGTGTGGTCCGTGAATATCCAGACAAGTTTCCCGACGACCTTCCGGGTATGCCCCCGAATAGGGACGTCGTGTTCAAGATTGAACATACTCCGGGAACCATGCCTATATCGCAAAGGCCATACAAGATGGCACCAAATGAGTTGGCGGAATTAAAGGAGCATTTGAAGGACCTGATGGACAAAGGTCTCATACGCCCAAGTTAATCACCTTGGGGCTGCTCCGCATTATTTTTGAAGAAGAAGGACAATACGTTACGCCTATGTGTGGACTACCATCCGCTCAACGCCATGACGATCAAGAACATGTATCCACTACCGCGCATCGATATTTTATTCGATCAATTAGTGGGTGCTAAAGTATTCTCAAAGATTGATCTTCGGTTCAGATATCATCAAATAAAAATCCGACCGGAGGATATACCGAAGACTGCATCTCGACGAGATACGGGCTCTATAAATATCTCGTCATGTCGTTCGCACTTACAAACGCGCCGGTTCACTTCATGTATTTGATGAATTCAGTGTCTATGCCGGAGTTGGACATGTTTGTCGTGGTCTTCATCGATGACATTCTGGCTTATTCTAAAACGGAGGAAGAACACAACTAACACTTGCATATCGTGCTCCAACAATTGCGAGATCATAAGCTTTGTACAAAATTCAGCAAGTGTGAGTTTTGGATCAGCCAAGTACCATTTCTGGGTCAAATTATTTCAGCGGAGGGCATTGCGGTTGATCCGAGCAAAATTGTGCAAGTGCTGAAATGGAAGTCTCCAACGTCCGTACACGAAGTTCGTAGCATCCTCATGTTAGCGGGATATTATCTGAGGTTCATTCCGAGCTTCTCAAAAATTGGTTAACCGGTGACAGAGCTGCAGAAAAAGGGGACTAAATATATTCGGAGCAAGGGATGTGAGGATGCATTCCAAGCATTGGTGAAACATCTCACAACAGCCCCAGTGCTAGCTAAGCCGGATACGACTAAATCTTTCGACGTTTATTGTGATGCGTCTGGTATTGGTCTTGGCTGTGTCTTAATGCAAGAAGGCCGCATGATCGCGTATGGATCACGGAAGCTCCAAAATCATGAGCAGCATTATCCAACCTATGACATTGAGCTCGCTGCCGTGGTACTCGCTTTGAAAATGTGGAGGCATTATTTACTCAAAAATCTAGTTCACCTCTACACCGATCACAAGAGCCTGGAATATATCTTCACTCAGAAGGAGCTGAATATGCGGCAGCGAAGATGGTTAGAACTGATCAAAGATAATGAGATTGAAATTCATTACCATCTTGGAAAGGCGAATGTAGTTGCCGATGCGCTGAGCCGCAAGTCTCACGTCAATAATCTGTCCATTACCCCTGTCGGAGTCTAGTTCCGGTAATTCTCCCGATACTACCGTTGGTAGACCGCGGAGTTCGTAGTTCGGTATTGGGCGCACAGAGATTCAAAACACGATGGCAAGTTGACACAAGAGTTATGTGGTTTGGGCCGCCTAAGCGTAATATCCTACTCCACGGGTTGTGTAGTTGTTATATTGAGCTTCTGAGCACTTGTGAGCGTGTGTCAGAGCCGAGTCTGGAAGAATTCCCTTTGTGTATCACTCGACCAGTCCTTTTATAGTAGAAGGACTGGTCGTTACATCGTTAGCCTGGACAGACATGTGTCCCTAGCAGTTACTGATGTTTAATACACAATTAATGAGCTTAATTACCCTTAATAGTGTGGTAACGTGCCTTGACAGTGCCATTACTGGTATTAAGGGCCCTTCGATCGTGTGTCATTAAGATGGTATTAATGACACTTAATCGGGTCTTGAAGTCTTTGATTGTCCCTTGAAGGTCCGAGCCATTGGGGGTCCACCAGTCTGATTGTTGAGGCTGAAGATCCGGTGGTTGGACATGTGGTAGCTCTGGAGCTTACCGTCTGGGACGAGTAGGTCCAGTGCAGTTGTACACGTGTCGGTACCAGAGCTTCCCACTGTCGGGGGTTAGGTCTGGGGTTGCCACACAGGTATTTAGCCCGGAGCTTTCCCATATGTGGGACGTAGCTCCAATTGCAGTATACACGTGGTAGCACCAGGGACTAATCATAGAAGGGGGGCAGGTCCAGTCCCATATGACACGTGGGGCCTTTGGAGGTCTTCGACTCAGACAGGTGAAGTTCCTTTGGTCTTTTTGTAGTCCCATGGGGTATACGGCGTGCAGGGTACCGACAGTGGCCCCCTGGGCCCACCTCTGGGAGAGACCTTTTGGATGAAGTCGTTCTGCTGGAGGTGGGTCCATCCTTCGGTTTTTGAGTCGTGTCTTCAAGGGTCTTTGGATGTGCCGTTGGCGGTAGTTCGCAGTTAAACCATTGCCGTGTGTCATATCCAGGATGCGGCAGGTGAGATCTGAGCGTGCGGATCTCACGCAATTGAAGGTCGCCGGTCCCCGATACAAAAACCGTATCGGTTCTGCCACTACAGGAAAAACGATCATTTGCGACGGCTATATTTATTTGCGACGGCCAGCCGTCGCAAATAGAATTAATTGCGACGGCCCGCCTCTAGCCGTCGCAAATAACATGGCCGTCGCAAATAAGAGCTTATTTGCGACGGCCATCCCAAGAGCCGTCTCAAATAAAAACTTATTTGTGACGACCAACCCTATTACCGTCGCAACTAAGGCAGCCGTCGCAAATAAGTGTTTATTTGCAACGGCTTCTAAAAGGACCGTCGCAAGTAACTTTAATTGCGACGGCCACGTGGTCGGGCCGTCGCAATTTAGGGGGCCGTCACAAATAAGGGCCTTTATCCCGACCCGACTCTTCATTCTCGTCCACTCACAACTCTATCACCAGCAGCCCCCGCCGCCTACCCGCCGCCCTCCGCGCACCGTCGCCTGCCCGCCGTCGTTGCGCTGCCGCCGGCCCGCCGCCCTGCCGTCGCCGCCCCGCCGTCGCCGCCCCCAGTCCGTGGCGCCCCCGCCCCGCCGTCGCCGCCCCCAGTCCGTGGCGCCCCCGGCGTCGCCGCCCCGCCGCCGCCCCGGCTCGCCGCCCCCAGTCCGTGGCGCCCCCGTCGCCGCCCTGGCCCGCCGCACTGATTGTATAAGGTATTAAGGTGCAACGATGTCCATTTTGCTCGGTTCATCTTAAATTAGGATTGTTTGTTAGTTGATTCAGGACTATGCACAGATCTCAAATTTTCGTTTTGCTTCCCCCATTTTGTATGCCATAGTATATCTTAATGATTTTCTACAAATGTAAGTTATGATATATAGAACATGGCCATCCAGGGAGTTCGATCAAAAGTATTCTTGTTAGTCATGCAATTTCAGTTTATTTTGTTACTGCATATATTTTGGTGGTTTAACTTCATCCTACCCATATCACATACTTTAATATATTCCATATTAAGTTGCTAGTTAGCATTCTTGGTAGCTATGCAATCTTGGTTCATTTTGTTTTCATATATTGTGGTGGTTTATCTTCATCGCCTGTTGTGTTCTCCAGACTATTCCATCTTAAGTTGCTAGTTCGCTCCTAGCCTCCTAGTTCATCAAACTTCTTCAAAGAAGCTAGGAGGTGTTCGGGTGTAACCAACTTTGTAATTTTGGAGACCATAGTATCTATAACAACATTTTTTCTAGAGTTTTGGAATCACCACTCCAGGGCTCTCTTTCCTAAACTAAGCTTGCTGGCATGTGTCCGTCAAATACGAGTATTTGCACCTTGTCATGCAACTGCCATTTATTTTCCAACGTCATTGCTGCAGCTAAGCAGTGGCTCCACACACATGTATGGTCGACGCACATCCGCAAAGTAGTAATAATCAAATATCAGGATCGAATACTTAATTATTAGCTTAGAGATAATACTGCAATAACCAAGTGTATTGTGGTTCCTCTAAAAAATAATAGAAACTTCTGTTATTAGATACTATAGTATTACATGTGTGGATGTTCCAAAAATGTAGTTTCTAAATACTGTGGTTTTTCAAAACAGCAACAGCAAAAGAGGCCCTACATTAGTTTATCCCACGAAATTTGCAATAAGAAAAAGCTAACTAACCAACCAACACACCTGACGTATGAAGTACGGACGGAGAAAAAGAGTTACTGTAACGAGAGACACGATATAGATGGACCAGTTTGGGCGAGGTAAAAGGTCAGCATGAATCATGATGGTAGACCAATTTACACCGTTTGATGCTTTTGCACGGTTTATTTGTAAACGAATTAGCGGGGTCCATGCAACTCTAACAGGGACATCAGAACTCACAAGAAGATGAGCCTGTTCTTTGTCCTTTGACACTAATTACCCCGTTCTTTGGCTTCAATCTCATACTCATGAGTCGTAACCATACATTCACCGAAAGGGCATCCTGATTCATAAACCAAAAAAATCAAGCCGTCCCTCTCGTCGAAGATCCCGATGCTGCGGAGTGCAGGATGGGGCTGGGCTGGAGGAGGAGTCACCCGGATTGGGCCGGGTCGATTGATACATAAAAAATGGATTGGGTTTGGGTTTAGTCCAGATATTGGCCGGGTTGAGTCGGAGAATTAGATCCTAATTTGATACTAATTGTCATGCTTTGGTAAATATGTTTATTATGTAGGTTACTATAATTAATAATTTTTTTCTCTTGTTCTTTTGATTGCATGGGTGTTTAGAATTAATAATTTTTTTCTATTCTGTTTAGTGTATGTTTGGACTTTAGTGCATTCATATAATGTTCTTGAGTGACTACTTAATATATATAAATAAAGGGGTTTTAGGTCGGCTCGGACCAACCCGGAAGGGCACGACACGTAATAAGTGTGATCGTGCCGTGTAGACCATTGTAGTGGTACCGTATGCGTCAAGTCGACACGGAAGCGAACGGGTTGGTAAGGACGTCAATGACCCGCGATTGCGTGGACGGTGGAAATGGATGTGGAATTGTCATCTAAGACCAACTTTCCTCTCACTCTTTCTCTAGTTCTTTCCTCTCTCTTAAATGACCTGAAAATGAAAATGAGCAACGTAACCTATAGCAATGTATTACCCGTTTCGGATCGGCACGTCTCACATGCCATTGGCATGTGAGACGTGTAGGTTCGGAATTGTCCCTTTTTGGACAGCCTCGGAGTGACCGAGGGGGCGTGGCTTGTGACGAGACGCGGGTCCGGATTTGGACGAGATTTCGGTGGCGTAACCCTGTTGTTCTCCGCTGCACCATTTTTGGGCGTGTAGTGGAGAACAGCGGGGTTATGCTGCCGAAATTTCGTTCGAATCCGGATCACGCGTCTCGTCATGGGCACGCTCCGCTCGGTCACTCTTGGTTGGGTTTAGGATCTATCTGCCTAGGTTGTAGGGCCGTGACATAACACAACAATACATTAACGACAATTTCTTTCGCGTTAAAATGCAGAGTCAAACATGGGTGAAGACCGCAGTTGGATGTATACTGGCTGGAAGAGCAGAACTGGTGGTCATTCCGATGAGTGGTTTATCAAGTTAGATCAATTTTTGGATCGAGCATTTTCGTTGTCAATGGAAGATATGGTGCGGTGCCCATGTACAAAGTGCCGGAACACCAAGTTTTTGAGAAGATTGGAGCTTTCATTTCACTTATGTCGAAACGGTTTCACTCCACATTATGAAGTGTGGACCTTTCACGGCGAGACTAATTCTCGAGTCATAGCCGAAGTGGATGAGGATGATGATATAACAGAGGTTGATAGGATGGATGAGATGCTAGAAGCTCTTGAAGCAGAGGATCCTCTTACAAATGAGGCAGAAAAGTTCTTTGAGGAGCTGAAGAAATCACAAGAGCTGTTGCATGAACACACGGCTGTGACCGTACTTGCTTTCTTGACTAGATTTATGGCAATTAAATCCAAGTACTTTTTTTTTCCATCAACTGCTACAATGATCTCATGAAATTGATCTGCGATATCCTTCCACAACCTCACAAAGCGCCACCAGATATGTATCAGTCAAAGATCAGGATATCTGGTCTCGGTATGAAGTATGAGAAAATCGATGTATGCCCAGACAACTGCATGCTATTCTGGAAAGAGCACGCCAATGAGAAGATGTGCTTGAAATGTGGTAAATCGAGGTATGTCGAAGTTGTTAATGACGATGGCGATAATGTGATGACAGATGTTGCACATAAGCAACTTCGTTACTTGCCTGTGACACCTCGGTTGAAGCGGATGTTTCTTTCAAAAAGAACCGCAAGACACATGAGATGGCACAAAGAAGGTAAACGTGAGAACAAAGAATTTTTGACGCATCCGTCCAACGGTGATGCATGGAAGGCGCTAGACCGTTTCGATCCAGACTTTTCTCGTGATGCGAGGAATGTTCACATCGGATTAGCGACAGACGGATTCTCACCGTTCAGTACGAATGCCACACCATACTCATGTTGGCATGTCTTTGTCATTCCGTACAACCTGCCACCTGCTTTATGTACGAATAACGAGTTCATGTTTCTCAGCCTCATTGTACCTGGACCTGATCATCCTGGGTCACGTCTCAACGTGATGTTAAAACCGCTGATCGAAGAATTGAAAGTCTTGTGGACAGGAGTCGAAGCGTACGACAGTTACAAAAAGCAGAAATTCAACCTTCGAGCTGCTTATTCGTGGTCCGTCCATGATTTGCCGGCATATGGCATGTTTTCTGGATGGAGCACTCACGGTCGTCTGACGTGTCCGATATGTGCTTCAGACACGGATTGCTTTCGACTAACTCATGGAGGCAAAATATCTTACTTCGATTGTCACAGACGTTGGCTGCTCTCGAATCATATATTTAGCCAGCAGCGGCATGTCTTTCGAAAGAACACTGTTGTCACTAAAGGACCACCGAAGCGTCTCAACAGGTCAGAAATTTCTGATATGTTGGACAAACTGGTGCCTGATGAAGGTCGTCCTGGATATTTCGTAGGTTATGGAGAGGAACACAATTGGACTCACAAATGTGGACTTTGGGAGCTACCATATGTGAAGTCATTGATTCTAATGCACAACATTGATGACATGCATCAGGAGCGTAATATGAGCGAAAGTATCATAAGCACTTGCATGGATATGCCTGGCAAAACGAAAGACAATTATAAAGCTAGACTAGATTTGGCAGACATTTGTCACCGTCCAACTCTTGAAATCTCTGAAAGTGGTGGAAAGACACGTGCTTCTTTCTGTCTTCGATCAAAAGAAAAGAAAGAAGTTATGAAATGGATGAAAACTTTGAAATTCCCAGATGGTTACGCAGCTAGCCTGAAACGAGCCGTAAATGTTAACACAGGAAACCTCACTGGGTTGAAGAGTCATGATTATCACATTATAATGGAAAGACTCCTACCTGTTATGTTCCGAGGCTATCTAGAAGATGCGGTGTGGAAGGTTTTAGCTGAGCTCAGCTATTTCTATAGACAGCTTTGTGCTAAAGAAATCAAGATCGGGATGATGGATAAGTTAGAGAAGGAGATACCCATACTTTTATGTAAGATGGAAAATTTTTTTCCACCGGGTTCCTTCAATCCAATGCAACATCTGCTTATCCATCTTCCATTCGAAGCTAAAGTTGGCGGTCCTGTGCAATATAGGTGGATGTATCACATTGAAAGAGCGCTACGATATCTGAAACCAATGGTTGGCAACAGGGCAAGGGTGGAAGGGTGCATCGCTGAAGCATATGCTCTTAAAGAAGTTGGATACTTTTCAAGTGTCTACTTTGCGGAAGAAAACAACATCAATACTTCGGCGATGCGGTACAATGTGGATGAAACACCCCCTCTAAGCGACCTTTCCACTTTTCAAATGAGAGGCACCACCATTGGTAGCTACACGACCTACGTGCTATCCGAACAGGAAAGGACTGTTGCTTTACTCTACATGTACGCAAATATAGAAGGCATGCAGGAATACTTCGAGTAAGTGTTTCTCCTATGTTTATGCTAATCTACATATTTTGCTACACATGTACTCTAAAAGATGTTTTTTCATGTTCAGCGAGTTCCACAGACAATATTGGCCACATAGGCATCAACCTACAGCCAAACAAGTAGAAGCGATGCGAAAGGAAGGAATAAATGGGGGACAGAGTTTTCTATCTTGGTTTCGAGAATATGTAATATTCTCTCGTCTTCTATGTATTATAAATTACTATTATTAAAGAAGTATTATGTAATATTCTCTCGTCTTTTATAACAGTGTCGGACTCACAATGTCCATGAAGATTTGCGGCAGCTATCGTATGGATTGGTGAATGTTAGAAGCTATGGTCGATATGACGTAAATGGCTTCCGATTCCGTACAACTCAGAAGCTCATCGTCCTCTCGCGGCAACATCAAATTCCGATGTTGTGACGAGAGCAATGGACACTCAAGGGAATTTAACCGATTATTATGGTATCATTAACAAAATCCTCTAATTTACTTTTACCGGAAATAAGACCCTTCGAGTTGTCTTCTTTGACTGTGACTGGTTTGATCGTACTCATGGAACTTGAGAAAACCAATTTGGAATGGTGGAAGTGAAACATAAGGACCGACTACGAGGTTACGATACATTTATTCTTGCGCATCAAGTTGAACAAGTGTATTATCTACCTTATCCATGCACGAAGCTCAGTGCTTGGTGGGTGGTATATAAGGTGAATCCTCGTGAGCGGCTATATACTCATGGGGATGATGGTTACCATGATAGCGAAGATGTTGAAGAAGTGTACCAAGAAGAAGAGTTGCCAGACACTTTTATCATCGAGCTTGGTGCAGGACTCGATCAATTAGTTGGAGATGTTGAAGACGTTGAAGATGTAGAGGCAGATGATACGCGAAAACGAAAATTAGAACAGGCCACGATGGAAGATCGTTGGGCTGGTTTAAGGAGTAGGGCACAGGCACATGACAATGATGTTGATGAATTTTGAAAGTGACTACAAGTAATGTCTTCTTGAAGATAGTAACATGAATTTTATATATCTTATTTGCATATTTACTAATTATCTAATTACAATAGGATGGCGTCAAAGAAGGGTAAGAAGGTGCCGCTGACGAGGGGGTTCTACCCGTATAGACCTGAGGACGCTTTCGTTGGTGCCTCGTCGACTGGCAGCAGACGCTCTCAGCTGCTGGGGCACGTTCAGACCAGCTCTAGAGCTTCGTCACAGGTAAATGTCACTCGTTTTTGACAAATTCTTTAAATTCAAATTCACATTAAACTTACTTATGAATCATTTGAATGTTGTAGTCCTCACCGGCTGACTCAGAGGCTGCGGCGCCTTCGGTGAGCCAGCCCTCGGCGAGGCAGCCCTCGGCCAGCCAGCACTCGGCGAGGCAGCCCTCGGCGAGTCAGCCCTCGGCATGCTAGCCCTCGGCCAGCCAGCCCTCGGCTGGCGATGAGTTTGTTCCTGAGGCCTTTGACTCGGCTGGTGAGGAGCCGTCTGGGTCACCTGACGTGGCGCCCCAGCAAACGCAGAGGACGAGGAGGACTCACTTTGTCAGTCCTCCCGTGGTCCCTTCATAGTGGATCGTGATTCGTCCAGTCGGAGACAGGTAATAAAAATTATAGTTTTCAATTTTAGTTTCTTTTGATTACTTAAGTAATGAATGAATGAATAAATATCTTACAGGGCTTGGGACGACTTGTCTTTCACCGGTGAGAAACACCAGAGACCGGTGAACGGTGTCCTCGGGTCCATAGTGCGTTTGCACTATCCCGGGGTCATCGACGGAGTGCCTGCTCTTTCGTGGGAGGACTACGCACGCGTCCATCACCAGGAGCACGACAACCTTCAGGAGGCCGTATGGGCCGATTTTATGGTAAGTATGTTAAAAAAGTTTCTAAGTTACAACTCTTAAACTCTTTTAGTGCACATCTCTTCAATATAATCTTTATCGCAGGCAAGATATATTTTAGAGGACCCGGACGACCATCGCATGTTTGAGGATGCGAGGCGAGTGTTTCACTTCAACGCTGCCAAGGCGCTTCGACAAGCTTTGTCGAACGCTCGTGTTCAAATTATTAATGAGCACTTGAAGGCGAACCAGCAGCACGTGTTACACTTCCGGCAAGAGAGCGAGAGGCACCTGACGGGGGAGGAGTACGCGCAGGTACGTGGAGTGTAGTAAGTATTTTTTTCTGATAATGTCCTCGATGGTACTTTTAACGACTTTCAACTATGTGCAGGGCCACGTGAGCTGGTTGCAGGGTCGGAACGATGCATTTCGGGCCCTTTGTCGCTACTGGGCTAGCGATGAGTTTAAAGCTAAGTCCGGGAAGGCTCGAGACTGCAGAGGGGTGGAGGGGAAGAGCAGGCACGGGCAAGATAACCACTTGCGTTTAGCTAAACGCATGGTAAGTTTGTGTAACTTATGTTTATATATTAATAATATATTGTTCGTACTAACACGTATTGACAGGAGCGCGAGACGGGGGTGCCGCCCACCCCTGCTGAGGTTTGGAAGAGAGGTCACAGGGACCCTTCTCAGCCGACGGGGTGCAGTCAGGCTGCAGCCGAGCGGTTGGTAAGTTTAGAAACCATTCATATTACATATAAATATATAGATTGTTGAACTTACACGATTTTATTGTTTTGCAGGCTAAGTACGGGGAGGAGGCTAGGAAGATACATGGCGAGGATTTCGATTGGGAACGTCAACCGATCGATCCTCAAGCCGCGTATGCAACCGGTGGTGGAAAAGCACACGGAAGGTGAGTTTACAAGTCATTTTATCATTTTCAATTCAAAGTATTCAAGATATTTCAATTCATATTACTGACTCTTTTTTTTATAGGCTCGCCATATTCGACGGAGTTGTCGACTCGAGGGCGGGGAGACCTGCGAGAGGCAGCTCCACGCAGGCTTTGGGCAAGGGAGGTGACCGCGTATCGCAGAGGGACATTGAGATGCAGTCCCTCCGAGAAACTGTAGAAGAAAACGAAAGGCGACATGAGGACGAAAGGAGGGCGATGGAGGCCACGATCCAAACCCAGGCAGCAGCGTTGGCGCAGATGCGGGAAGCAATGGAGGTAACAAAATAAAAACTAAAATTCTCATTAATTCAGTGTAAATGACTTACTAATAGGTAGCATTTAATGTTTGCAATGACAGGCCATCGCTCGGGCGCAGGGTCTGGGAATCCAGCTACCGATACTACCACCGGTCCTCCCAGGCGATCCTTCTTCAGCGGGTCAGGTAAGTTTTTATGTAATCCTTCTTCTCCAGCGTAATAAGATGGAGATAGATGAGAGAGAGATAGTTAGATAGAAGAAAATGATTGAGATAGAAGAAAGATAGAGATAGAAGAAAGGGAGACAGAAGAAAGAGTGAAAGATAGATAGAGTAGGATGGGAATGAAGAGAGAGTAAGATGTAGATGGAGATAGAGAGAGGGGAAGATAGAGGGAGGGAGATGTAGATGGAGATAGAGGGAGGAAGATAGAGGGAAAAGGATAGCAATAGAGAGATAGAGTGAGAAAGAAAGATAGAGTGAGAGACAAAGAGAGAAATGAAAAGAGAGAGGAAGAGGGTGATCTAGATGAAGATAGAGGGAGAGGGAGGGAGAGAGATGTTGAAGCATTTATATTCTAACTTTAAGTTTTATTAATTGCAGGGATCCGCGACGGCTGCACAAACGCCGCCGCATTCGCTACTGCTGCCTGGAATGAGGCGCGACGATGACGACTTCGACTTCGGAGGTGGCTCCGGAGGTCAGATGGGCGAGTGAGCCCTTTTATTTACTTTGTTGATGACGATGTGAGATGTATCGGAATTTTAGTTTGTGATTGTGATGATGTGTGTATGCTGTGTATATATTGTGTATATTGTGTTTGTTGTGATTCTGGCCATCGAGTCGGGTAGTATTTTCTGTTTTTTTTTTAAAAATAAAAAACCTTATTTGCGACGGCTTTTTATACAATACCGTTGCAAATAAGGAACCATGCCGTCGCAATTAAACCACTGTTATTTGCGACGACCTGGCCGTCGCAAACAATCATTAATTGCGACGACCAGGCCGTCGTAAATAGCATCGTGGGTCCCGGAGGAGGACACGTGGGCCCTGCCCACTGAACTTATTTGCGACGGTCTGGCCGTCACAAATAGAGGATCTTAAATGCGACAGCCCGGCCGTTGCAAATAAGCATTAATTGCGACGGCTAGGCCGTCGCAAATAATTTTGCGGGGCCCACCAGCCCGCAGCAATAACTTGCGACGGCCTCTCCTAGCCTTCGCAAATAAGCTATTTGCGACGGCCAGGCTGTCGCAAATAAGCTATTTGCGACGCCATATTTGCGACGGCTAGAAGCCGTCACAAATAAGGAAAGCCGTCGCAAATAGCTTATTTGCGACGGCCCTGGCCGTCGCAAATCGTTGGGATTCCTGTAGTGTGCGCGCCTTGTGAGGCCGCCGCCCATGGGATTCCCGCCTCTCATGATGACAACTGTTCGCCTGGGGTGTGGTGCTAGACTTGATCGTCAGGGTGGCCCCGGGCCCCCTTGTCATTGGCAGGGTGAAGTTTTTGAACTGTATCATTGGCTCCCCTGCGGTTTCCATCCAAGCGTTTTTGGGGCTTACTTAAGAAGGAAAGCGCGCACTGTTTGGGGATTCTTTACACCTTCATTTGAACTTGCGTTCAAATCCTCAAGACTTTCGCTTGCTTTTCCACTCTCGCCATGCTGTGCTGCGATGAAGTTGGGACTTCCCAAGAGCCGCATCGGGAGCAAGAAGGAGTTGTCTAGGGTCCGGATCGATATGGGATGGTCTAAGTGACTCCCTCAACCATGACATTTGCTGCGGCAAGCTTCCCTTTGAGAAGGAGCAAGCCGGAGATATAGTGTACTTCTTTGGGTACGCCATGGCGTGTTTGATCCCGCCTTTCTCCACTTTCTTTCTGATGCTTCTAGATTTCTATGGTTTGCAGCTCCACCAACATGGCCCCCATTCAATCTTGCTGGTGGCGACTTTCGTCCACTTTTGAGAGATGTGGGTGGGTGTGCCCCCTTGCTTGGAGTTGTTCCGGACATTCTTCACTGTCCACCCGACCGGGAAGAGCGATGTGTTCATCAGCTTCTACTACTTCGTGAAGCGGAAAAACTCCCCCCCCCCTCAAGTACTTGAGGTCCTTCCTTTCCGGCAAGTGGGATGACTGGAAGAAAGACTGGGTGGTCATCACCGTTGAGGGACACGAGAGGCTGGAACTCCGTAAAGGCCTCCCCCGCGTTGACACTGACATTTGGAGTGACGTGCCGGAGCTATTGAGGGAGTACATGCCCATTCTAGACAGAATCCAGAAATGTGTCGAAGGTGGGGTGACCCCCCAGATGGTCTTCGGCAACTTCTTGATGAACAGGTGGGCCCTGCTGAGGGCTAGGAGCCAGCTTGCCTGGGCCTTCAACAGTGAGATGGATACCAACCGCATTGATGTCGGCTTGGACACCAACTTGACCAGTGAAGCCTTTGAAGACCCATCTCAAGAAGTTCCAGCCTGGGAATATTGGCCCTAACGACGTGTGTCCACCGGCGGCCTTCCTTCCTCTGAATATGATACTAGAGGAGTGCAGAGAGCTCCGGAGGAAGATGCCGCTGTTTAACGACTTGGGCCTGATGGAGAGGCGATCAACCTCCGGGGTGGCAATCCCCGAAGCTTCTGAAGGTGGCTCCGCTCCCGCCCCAAAGCCAAGAGCTGAAGTCATAGGGAAGCGCAAGGAGTTGGCCGAGCCCTCGAGCTGCAAGAGGAAGTTGAAGCATTCTGACTGGAGGTCTTCGGTGGCGGCAACCGCTCTAGCATCGACATCTCCTCGGGGCGCTAGCTCCAACCATGTGGCTCCAGTACCAGGGCCAGCTGAGGGCTCTAGGTCCAAAGGTCCTCCTCAGTCGAGGGGGGCCACAACCAAGATGACACCAATGGAGGCAGCAAGCTCCGGGGAGCCTTTCGGAGCTACTACACTAGTGGCGTCAGGGTCCGGTCCTGAGCATCCGGTGAAGAGGTTCCACGCTAGCTGGAGCGGAAGCCTTATGAGTTAAATTTGATTTTTTACCTCGGTTGATTGTTCTTTGTTGTAATCATATTTTGAGTTTCTTCGTCCTTCATCCTCAGGGTACCCAAGAAAGGGGCTGAAGCTCCGGTTCCTGCAGCAGTAGCTGATGCTGCACAGATGGAAGCTCCAGCTCCTGTTCCAGCGCCGCCCCAAGAGGTGGTTGAGGACGCGGCAGTTCCAGCACTAGCTGTCGTGGTCCTTGACCTCGAGTCATCCCGTGAAGCTCCCGTGGTAGCATCGGACCACGGGAATGAAGATGTACCAGCGGCACCAGCCCTGGAGGTTGAAGCTCCGGGTTTGGATGCTGAGATGATGGATGCCCCGGCCTCTGAGCCGGAGGTAGCTACGGTTCCGGCCCTAGAGCCGGATGTTGTTGAACCCCGGCAGCGGAGACGGTGGTTGATGAAGTCCCGGCGGTAGAGCCGGTGGTTGATGAAGTTCCGACGGCGGAGCCCGGTCTTGATAAAGTTCTGGCGCCTGAGCCGGTTGTCGAAGAAGTGCCGGCGCTCGAGCCAATGGCGGTCGAAGCACCAGCGCCTGAACCGGTGGTGGAGGAGGCACCGGCGTTGGAGCCGGAAGTGGCTTCAGCTCTGACCGAACCTTAAATGCCTGCCCTGGAGGTAGTGGTTCCGGAGCTGCCTGCGCCAGAGCCAGGGTGCCAAGATGAAGTTGCTGGTCCCCCGCTTGAGGGACCAGTTGCTGATGAACTGGCGGTGGGACCTTCGGAGCCGACTCCGGAGGTATAAACTTCTGATGTAGGACCTTCCTCGGCGACGGCCGAGGCTATCCCAAAGGGCGTCCCTAGTGCCGTGGAAACTCAGGGGACCTATCTTGTAGAGTGGGACCTGACTTTTGTTATGGAGAACCCGCTGGAGCCAGTGGAAAGGACCCCAGCAGGTCCGGAGCCAATCCCTTTGTCACTGTCTATCGACAACGCCTGCTTTAGTCTTCATCAGGTCCAGCTGGGCTTCTACCACAACAGCAAGGCCCTCGAGGAGGAGCGCCAAACCCTTAGTAGGTGGCGCAATCAGTTCCAATTTGAGACCAAGCTAATCCAAACTAGGTTGACTGATGACATGGAGTGGGTGAAGAGGGAGAAGGCCCGGATGGAGTTCTGGACCAAGCTACACAAGTCTGGAGCCTCACTTCCCACTAGACTCGGTGCTTGAAGGCCCCATCGATGGAGAGGGAGAAGCCGCCAAAGCCAGCATGTCGGAGGTTGCACAGAAGGTCGCCTCGTTTTTCCATAGGGTCTAGGACACTCTCATTGTAGCTCCCGCTTGTATCCTCTCTTCTTTTTCTCGAATTTTGTAATCTCTTGTCTCCAGATTAATGAAATCCAAGAATTTTATGAATTTAAATTTTTTCCTTCAACACCTTTGTCTCACTTTGCCCCTGGTAGATGTACACTATTTGGTTGTGAACATGTACCAAAAGGATGTAGCATTTTGTTGAAGACTTGCGCACTTCGAACTTGTAGTTTGTAGGTCCGAAGTTGCTGATAGTAGGGGCCCCCTAAGGTTGTCGGAGCTTAGTAGCTCCTGTAGTGACCCTTGTCAACACATAGAGCATCGAGGGTTAGCCCTCTGGGGTTGTCGGAGCTTGGTAGCTCCGGTAGCGACCACTGTCAACGCGCGGTGCGTCAACAGCAGACCCCACTGGGGAGTCTTCCCACCATCTTTTCTTCACGTTGACGGCTGGCCCCTTGGATTTGCAAGAACTTTGTAGCTCCGGCGATGTCTACTATCAATGTTTGAAACATCGACAGTAGACCACCTTAGGGGGTGTGAGAGCTTTAATTGCTCCAGCTTCATCCACCATCATCATGAGATCTTTATTTTTCCTACACACTGAAGTCCAGAAAAATAGTAAAATCCATTTCATCTCTATAACTCGTTTGCGGCTTACTATTCCCAGAATAATTTTTTAGGTCGAACGCAATTCTTAATACAATCAAGTGGACTGGCTTGTTTTCTCCAGGTCCGATCGTTTCTGGACTCGCCTTACTTCGGCCTGCCGGGGTGTAGGTAGAGTGATGTACTTAGGGTGTAGGACCAGGCTAAGTCGATAGCACACTCTAGACCTAGATTGGCTTGGCGGCATTCAGACGAGTAGACCATTAACAATGTTTGGACCCAGAAGAATTGACAATGCAACTTGAATTATATATGAATTTGTCGAGCTAAAGTTTCTCAAGAATTGCACAACTTTGTTATTGACAAGAAAATGAAAAATAAAAATATTGAGCCTGTACAAAGTAAATGCATGTGGAGTGTGTTTTCACACAATGATGTCTTTCATTATAGGTTCGGGGTACAGGGGAAACAAGTATACTCTTAGGGTACGGAACCAGGCTAAGTGTGTTGAGTTTCCCGTTTGACCCATGGTAGCTAGGTACACTTTTAGTTCTGAGACTATGACAAGTGTTGCCTAAACTTTGCGGACCTTCCGAAGAAGGTCCGGCTGTTCTCTTGAAGGAGCTAATTTACTCTGTACAATGACTCTATAACATACATCACATGTAACTGCAGACTCACCTCCGTGATATTAAGCGTAGAACTTATGGAGGTGCTCAATGTTCCAAGGATTAGGGAGAGATGTCCCATACTCGGTTTCCAAGAAAACGCATCCGGGATAAGATACTTTGATCACTCGGAAGGGTCCTTCCTAGCTGGGGGGGGAGTTTGTTTAACCCTTCTCGAGTTTGTATTCTCCGTAGCACCAGATCGCCTTCCTCGAGTTGTCGGCTGTGAACATGCCTTTGGTGATAGCACCGAAGAGCTTGGCTGTATCGGGCATTACGAACAGCTGCTCGACACCTTCCCTCTTCAAGGAGGTCAAGGTCTTCACGCTGGAGCTGGTCCTGCGTGGCATCATCGAAGGTCTGGACCCGGAGCGACCCCAAGGTGATTTCCGGAGGAAGGACTGCTTCAGCTCCGTACACCAGGAAGAAGGGTGTCTCTCCAGTTTGACCGGTTTGGAGTTGTCCTGTTGGCCCACAAGGTGGGCGGAAGCTCTTCGATCCAGTTGGCACCATGTTTTTTCAGGCGCTCATATGTGCGCGTCTTGAGTCCTTTTAGGATTTTTGCATTTGCTCTCTCAGCTTGGCCATTGCAAGACGGGTGAGCTATAGAAGTGTAGCTGACTTGAATGCCGAGATCTTCGCAATGTCCTTGGAATGCAGAGCTTGTGAATTGGGTGCCGTTATCAGTTATGATACTGTTTGGGACTCCAAATCTGCATACGATGGACTGCAAGAAGTTGATAGCTGATTGCTTGTTTATTGTCACAACTGGAGTTGCTTCTGGCCGTTTGGTGAACTTGTCAATGGCAACGTACAGGAACTTGTAACCTCTGACGACTCTTGGGAAAGGTCCCAAGATATCCATCCCCCACACAGCGAATGGCCATGTAGGAGTTATCATTTGTAGAGGTTGAGCTAGTGTGTGGACTTGCTTTGCATGGAACTGGCATGCTTCACATTTCTTTACTAGCTCAGTTGCATCCTGGAGCACTGTAGGTTAGTAGAAGCCATGCCAGAAGGCTTTACCGACCAGCGTGATGGAAGACGCATGGTTTCCACACTCGCATCCATAGATTTCTGCGAGGAGCTTGCAGCCTTCTTCCATTGTAATGCATCGCATTAGGACGCCGTTGGCACCACAGAGATCCCCTTATACCAGTGTGTATCTTTTAGCCAATCTATCTATCTGGTCAATGGATACATTATCTTCAGGAAGGAAATTGTCTTTCAAGTAGCTCCGGATCTCCGAGATCCATGCATCAGAGCTAACTTGCGGATTTGAGTCTTGCGTGCTGGGTTACTCAGAGCTTCCTGCAGCACATACGACCCTTGATGGATGCCATGGTAACATGGCCATCGGGACCGCCAGCTTCGAGTTGCTGGTCTCGCCCCCTTCACTCAGTTCGGCAGGCTGAGCTGTTGGTCTTGACAATCTCCGGACGAAGGTTCCATCGGGAGATGGGGATCCAGTTGAAGCTTTCGTCAAGAGTTCGTCGGCTTCAGCGTTGTTGAGATGCTGGACCGGGACGTCAAAGTCCTTCTGAAGCGTCTGGACTTCAAGTAGGTATGCAACTAGTTGAGGGTTGTTGCAGCAGCATTCACCTTTGACTTGTTTTATGACGAGTTGCGAATCACCCTTTACCAACAGTTGTTTAACACCATATGATAGTGCCACCTTGAGCCCATAGATTAGTGCTTCATACTCCGCCATGTTGTTAGTCGCCTTGAAGTCAAGGTGAACCACGTTTTTGACCTTCTCCCTGGTCGATGCGAGGAGAAAGACTCCAGCTCCGGGCCCCTGCTTCTGCACGGAGTCATCAAAGTAGAGAGTCCAGTGAGGCTCTGTGAAAACCGGAACCTTGGGTTCTGGCTTCTGCTTACTGGGCCCCCACGATTTGATGGAGAGGGGGTCCATTCCGCCACAAAGTCCGCTAATGCTTGAATCTTGACCGCTTGTCTCGGGACGAATTCAAGGTCGAACTTGGCTAGTTCCGCTGCCCACTTTGCAATGTTAACAGTAGAGTTGGGATTATGCAAGATTGCACGAAGTGGATAAGAAGTTACCACTGAAATCTTGTGAGCTTGGAAGTAGTGTCGGAGCTTCCTAGAAGCAATAATTACTGCGTAGAGCAGCTTATGCACCTCCAGGTACTGAGTTTTGGCATCATGAAGTACTTCGCTGATGAAGTACACTAGGCGTTGGACTGTCCGGACACTACCGAAGGGGCCCGGAGCTTCCTCCTCATCTACCTGGACCCTCCCGGAGGGGTCCGGGCCTTTGTCGGGGACCTCCAGGTTCTTGCTTGAAGAACTCAGAGCTTCTTCTATTGTGACCCGGACCTTCCCGGAGGGGTCCGGATCTTGTTGCTCAGCAACGACAACTTCATCGTTTAAAGGAAGTTGATCCTCTAGCATCTCGCCTTGAGGATCCATGTCTGGGAGCTGGGACCCAGACTCATCTTCAGGTAGCTCCGGACCCTCCGGGGGGGGGGGGGGGGGGAGGGGGGTCTGGATTCCTGAACTGGGGATGGTTCTGGTCTTTCCGCAACCAGGACCATGCTAACAACTTCATTAGTTGCCGAAATGTAAAGCAGAAGTGGCTCACCAGGATTCGGAGCTACCAAGGTTGGTAGAGTGGTGAGGAGCTACTTCAGCTCCAGGAATTCTTTTTTTTGCTTCTTCGGACCATTGAAATGGTCCAGACTTCCTTAGTAACTTGAAGAAGGGTAGCCCCTGTTCCACCAGTCTTGAAATGAACCGGCTGAGGGCAGCTAGACATCTAGTCAGCTTCTGGACATCCTTGATGCGGGCTACTGTCCGCATATCTTCAATAGCTTTAATCTTTCACGGATTTGCTTCTATTCCTCGGTGGTTCACCAAGAATCCAAGAACCTTTCTGGAGCTAACCCCGAAGACACACTTGTCCGGGTTCAGCTTCGTGCGTGTGACTCGCAACTTGTCGAAGACGGCTTGCAAGGATTCAAGGAATGACTCCTTGTTCTTGATCTTGACGACGATCTCATCGACGTACACATCCACTACATCTCTGATAAGCTCTCCAAAAGTTTTGTACATAGCTCGTACAAACGCTGAAGCAGCTTTTTTAAGACCGAATGGCATGGCAGTGTAACAATATAATCCATCTACTGTGATGAAAGAAGTGTGCTCTTCATCTTCCCTAGACATAATGATTTGAAGATACCCAAGTTATGCGTCTAGGAAACGCAGTAATTCACACCCGGAGGTGGAATCCACTATCTGATCTATTCTAGGTAGTGGGAATGGATCTTTTGGACATGCCTTATTCACTGTAGTGTAGTCGATACATATCCGAAGCTTCCCAACGGCCTTAGGTACAACGACTAGGTTTGCCAGCCATTTTGGGTGGAAGACTTCTCGAATGAATCCAACTTCAAGCAACTTCTTCACTTCTTGTCGTATGAAGTTTTGTCGCTCTACTAATTGCTTCCGAGGCTTTTGATGTACAGGCCAAGCATCAGGATAAATCTTTAGATTGTGCTCGATCACTTCCCTAGGGGTCCTAGGCATTTGTGACGGTTGCTAGGCAAACACGTCGACATTAGCCCGGAGGAAAGTGACGAGCGCGAGTTTCTATTTGTCATTCAGACCTCCTGATATACGGGTGGTTTGAGCGGCATCGGAACTAATTTGGACGACTTTGACGGGGATGTCGGTGTCGCCGATTGGTTGCACGCGAGGTGTGGAGGTTGATCCTCGATGACGAATGCTTGGAGGTTTCGGAACTTGCTCCTTTCCAAATTCTTCCTACTGCGCTATTGCAAGCGCATGGAGTTCTTCCAGAGCAGTCACTTCGGCAGTGCGATCTCTGCAGATCCGGAGAACACCTGCTGATGTTGGATCTTCAACACCAAATAGCCATAATGGGCGGCAGCAATGAATTTGTACAAGGCTGGCCTGCCCAAGATGGCGTTGAATGGTATGTTTTTTATTTGACCGGTGAAAAACAGCAAGGGAGAAGCTCGGCAACCATAAAACATATATCAAAAAAAATAAGGAAACAACGATTTATAGTAGCTCAGCAGAGCTTGACTAGGTGTTCCAGAGGGAGGAACGTCCTTTACAAACCCTGAAGCCACACGAGCACACTAGCCCTATCCTCCGGCTTGAAACGGCAGGCCTGAAGCCTTGTAGAAGCAATGAAGGATCGTTTCCAAGCATTTACAGAGGGAGTAGAGTTTCTGAAAATGACATTGTTATGAGCAATCCAAATCTCCCAGGCCGCTATGGAGATGGTTTCCCTAAAGGTGCTACGACCCGAGCTGAGCTTGGCTTTTTGCAGGTTATGAAAGAAGGGGATGTCGTGGTCCCAGTGAATCCCAAGGACATTCCAGCATGCCATGCTGAAGGAGCATTTAAAGAAGAGATGGTACGTGAGTTCCTCCACATTGTCAGCACAGAGTACGCAGGTGTAGTCATTCCCGTCAATCGTGATGTTTTTTCTCTTTAGGAGGTTGCGTGAGTTGAGCCGGTACCGAAAAATTAGCCACATGAAGATCTTTATTTTCTTTAGCACCTTTGAGGACCAAATCCAGCTAAAGGGTGTTGGTGGGTTGATGTGTTTGTAATAGTTATTGTAAATAATCTTGGAGCTGAAAGTTCTTGTTCCCCCGATTGGAGTCCACTCATCCTGTGAAGCTTCCCCGTGTGAGATTTCTTCCAGCATGGCCTCCAGATTGGCCAGTTCCAACGGTGCTTCCTCCAACAGTGGTTGAAAAAAGTGATTGCCATGGTCTGAGTTGCTGAGGTATTGGGCCATTGAGATGTTGGTTCTTTTGGCGAAGGAGTATAAATGGGGCATGTCCCTTCTGAGTAGGTGATCTTCCCACTGATCCTGCCATAGTCGAATTATGTCCCCTGTGGCAATTTTGACTTCAAAATTCCTGAGAAAAGAATCAGATAAGCTCACAACATCCCTCCACCAGAAGGATCCTTTTCCTTTTGTGTTGTGTGGGGGTTTACCGTTGCTACAATAGCGCTGGTTGATGAGGTGAACCCAGGGGATGTCTGCTTTGTTATAGATATTCCAGAGAAATTTCATGAGCAAGGTTCCATTCATTGCAGTGAGGCTTTTCAGACCCAGCCCTCCATTTTCCTTTGGTGTTGTAACTTGGTTCCAGGCCACCAGGGGCCTGCCTTTGCCAGCGATGACCGAGCCTCTCCATTGGAATTGTTTCATGGCTTTGTCAATAGCTTGAATGACTGACTGTCTCAATTTGATGGTACACATCGCATAAATTGGGATGGCGGATAGAACGTTGTTGATAAGTGTGCATCGTCCAACCATTGACAACCATGTTGCTGCTCCAGTTAGCATTTTTTGCACCCTTAAGACAAGCCCTTCAAAGGCATCCGCTTCGGGTCTGTCGAGGCTCATCGGCAGACCTAAGTAAGTAAATGGGAATGAGCCAACCCAGTGTGGTTGCTAGAATTGTGGCCTCCTCTTCATCAGTGTTTATTGGTGTTAAGCTTGATTTTGCCCAGTTCACTCTCAGCCCTGTAGCTCCCCCGAAGGATTGTAGTAAGTTTTTCAGAAAGAAGAGCTGTCTCTGGTTGGCTTTGAGGATTAGTATAGTTTCATGTGCATATTGTACTACTGGGAAATCCTCGTTCATTTCTTGATGCAGTGGTAGGGATAGAAGTCCCAGCTCCACTGCTTTGTTGATTAAAATTTGTAGAAGATCTGCTGCCAGTACAAATAGCAGGGGGGGTAACGGGTCCCCCTGCCGAACACCTCTTCTGCAGTGAAAAGTCTTACCTGGGACTCCATTGAGAAGAACTGAGGAGGTGGCAGTAGATAGGATATCTGTTACCCATGTGATCCACTGTTCAGGAAAACCCAAAACTCTCAGCATGTGTATAATGAAGTCATGTTCCACCATGTCAAAGGCTTTTTCGATGTCCAGTTTGAGTACTATAACACCAGTGTTGGTTTTTTTGCATTGATAAAGGTACTCATAGACCCAAGCCATGCAGTCCTGAATGGTTCTTTTTTTGATGAAACCATATTGATTTTTGTGGATAATGGTTGGGATGACTTCCTGTAATCTAACTGAGAGTATCTTAGTGATCAGTTTGATAGTGGAGTTCAGCAGTGATATGGGCCTGTAATCTGTAACTCTGTGGGGATTATTGATCTTCGGGATGAGAGTGATTAAGGAACTAGTCAGGGGCTGGATACTGATGTTGCCATTAAAGAAGTCGGAGCATAGCAGATAAATGTATTCCTTAATGATGTGCCAGCATGCCTGAAAGAATTTTGTGTTGAACACATCTGGACCTGGGGCTTTGTCGGTTGGCATGTTTTTGAGTGTGGCATCAATTTCCTCCCTGGTGACCGGGTTGCATAGTGTATGTAGATGTTGTCCAGGCAGCACCCAATGTCGGATTTGTGGCCATTGTTGAGTCGAGGCAGATTGCCCTAACCTTTCTGAAAATTCCTTCCAGAGGGCTGAGGCTTTGTGCCCATGATCCATTAGCTCTACTCCATGGTCATCTTGAATGACTGATATATTGTTTCTCCTGTATCTTTCTGTTGCTGCAGCCAAGAAGAATTTTGTTGGCTCATCACCAAACATGGCTCAGCGCTCTGTATAACGTTGTCTCCAATAGTCATTCTGTTGTTTTAAGAGCTGAGTAAGCTGATGTTTGATCATGTTTCTGAAACAGCTTTCTTTCAAGTATAGTATCATCTGTTTTTCCATTGTGTCCATGATCAGAATAACTTCATTGCATCGTTTGATCAGTTTTTTCAGCCCACCTAGTGATCTGCTCCACTTGCGTAGCTTGTATCTCAGACGTTTTAATTTAGCAGAGACTCTCCTTGCACTACCAACTATTGACAGAGGCTCGTCCCATGAGTCCTTGACAACGGTGAGAAACTGTGGATGTCTGAGCCAATAGTTTTCAAAGCGGAAGCATTTTGATTTAGGTATGGTGGTGCATATCTGAGCTCTAGTGGGACATGGTCTGATGTGTCCCTGGCCATTGGTCAAAGTGAGGAGTTGGGAAATGATAGGGACCATTGCGCTGAGGTAAAGCACCAATCCAATTGTTCAAGTAGAGGTGATTGTTGCATGTTGCTCCAAGTGTAATTCCTACCTTGGAGAGGGATTTCAATAAGTCCCAAGTGTTGGATGATGTCATTGAACATCTGCATGTCCCCTATATTCGCTCTCGCTCAGTTGCGGTCACTGACGTGGCGATATAAGTTGCAGTCCCCCAGTATCATGCATAGCTCTTGCGGTTGCAATGAGAGATTCCAGAGCCAGTCGGTGAACTCTTGCCGACGAGGTCCCTGACAAGGTCCGTAGACTGAGATCAGGTGCCAGACTACCCCATTCAGTAGGGATGTGAACCACATGAATATGGCAAAGCCCCTGATATCCAGAGCTTCCCCCTGAAGCAAGCTGTCATTCCAGGCTACCAAAATACCTCCCGAGGCACCCCTGGATGGTGCAAAGACGAATTTGTTAAATCTTCTAGGTGCCAGTCGTTTAAGGAAAGAAATGCCAATATGTTCCATTTCGGTCTCTTGTATACAGAAGATATTGCACTCCTGGACCTCCTCTATTTTGGACCTGACTGCTTGTTGCTTAGAAGTGTTATTAAGACCACAAATGTTCCAGTTTAAGACATTCCAATTATGGTTTATGTTGTGCGCCATAAATAATAGTCAGGTGTGACAGGGCAGTCCGCGAAGTAGTCCCGACCGATTGAGTGAGTAAGTGGCCTATGAAACTAAGGTCAGTGTGCAACGAGGGCCAACGAACAAACCAGTAATCAGACAGACAGATGAGGCAAGCAGCATAGAAATACACAACCAACTGACTCCAGAAAAGACTAACTGCCATAAGCTGAGGTTCCGGCCACCGGCCGATCAAAATGCAGAAATGTTCACAACCGCGCATGTCCTCAACAAAGCATACCACAGAACAACAACCAGTACTGTTTAATACAACCAACCTACAATTCAAAATAGCAGTTTCCCAAAAGACGAACCCATCAGCAACATAATAGTCCACAGTGTGCTCGGTGCCTTCCGCTCCCAGCAAGTCAGCTTGATGTGCGACATCATCATTCAGCTCCAGGAGGGACATCATCTGGCGCGCCACCTCAGGGGGAATGCTGCACTCGTTTACCGCCATCGCCTGCAGCACATCAGTGGAGAGTTCAGGGTAGGGACGGCAGGAGTCAAGGGAGTCAAGACTGGGGAATTTGATTGGACCTGGAAAGAGATTGAGTGTCGGTGTATCCCCAATGGTGCTAGCATCAGGTCCATTCTCCTGAGCAGGTGGAGGCGTGGTCTGATGTCCCCGCATGAGCATTTGGAGCCGAGGGCTCCTCCTTAGTTTGCTGGGTTCGAGTGATCTGTTGGATTGGGAGGGTCCAACAATCTCCACTACTGCCGATGTCAGGGCCTTGCTTTGCTTTCCTTTTCTCTTATCTGCAGCAGCGATGGGCTCGGTAGTGATGTCTTTGATGGTCACTGAGGGGGGGGGGCCAGAACTCCGCACCCTTGACTGCTGATCATCGGAGTTAGAGAGCGACATGGTGATGACTTTATTGAACCCCCCTTGCCCATTGGGTTCATTGAACTGGATGTTCCACCATGCAGAGGGGGAGTTCGGCAAGGCCACCTAGAGCATTTTTCTTAGCCCTACTTAGTCCAGGGGGGAAGCCATTCTGGTTGCTGCGTAACATCCTCCGGGTTGACCAGTGGGAAGTTTTGTTCCTCCATCCTTGGAGCTCTGACAGCCGGTCCAGTCGTGTTCACGGCGCTTGAAGCTTCCTCTTGAGTTGGGGCGTCAGAGAGGACGTCCATCTCATGGTGCGGTGGTGGGGGCGGCGGCCCCCAAGGTTCCCAGCCATCGTTGGCCTGCTTCTGGTGTTGTTCATCAGGCGCCAGCCATTCCTCATCATCTCCTGGCTGTTCCTCAGGTGGTTCTTGAAGAGGGTGAGGGCCGCCATTCAATGGCGGATCATCTTCCGGGGGGATGCCCCCCCACCCATAAGCTTTCCCAAAGCCATTTGGGGCAATTCAGTTGAGAATGTACACCGGGCAAGACCAGGAGTACTCGACCCCATCCCTGGTGCCTTAACGCGGGACTACACTTCTGGGGACAAGCCTTGCGTTGGTATAGAGACATTTGACCAAGATGAAGCTTAGGGCCCTCGGGCTTGTGTGCCACTGAAGCAACTTGCCAAAACCAGAAACTGCTAACTCAATAGTTTCAACTGTCCTGTAGTCCAGTGGGAAGCCCATGATCATAAACCAACCAACACGACCAAACTCATGAGTCCGGCGGTTTCTGCCAAAGTCGTGCCTGATGAAGGACACTCGTACGCCATCTACCATGATTGGCTCTCTCATCACAAGTAAGTCTCTAAACAAGCTGGTCTGGAATGCAAAAAGAGTTATGCCCAGTGGGGTGAGACAGGAGTGAGTAACGGTGATACCCATGTCTTACAGAAGGAAGTTCCGGATCCGTAGCCTAAAATCCTCATACTCATCTTCCTACAGCACGCGCTCAGCATCCACTGCCACAGCAAATTCTTCGTGAGCCGGGTGATGGTGACCGGGAAGGTGCACCACCATCCTAGGCAGCCGGTTTGGGCCTCCGTCGGTGAAGTCGAAGTGTTGGTTGGCCAGGAACCTCGAGGGATCAACCGGGAAGTTGGCCATGAGGCTAAGAGAGTTGGCTGACGAAAGAGCGGTGGAGACGGATGTGGAGTGGAGGATGCGGAGGAGCCAGGAAGAAGGAGCGGCAGCGGAGAAGTTGAGGGGGGGTTTGTGTTTGTGAATGATGATGGCAGATGACGGTTGCGTGGAAAGGCCAGAGGCCTTAATGGGGGGTGTGCTTCTCTTGCGCCAAACCAGAGGAACTCTGGCAGCCGAGAGGCAATTCCGTCTAATATGCCCATATCTAAAGGAAATATTACACCGTATCTCATTGCGGCATTGGAATTTCAGATGAAATGGGCTGAGGCATTTATAGCAGTGTTTCCCATCATACTGCCAAGTGCCATGATCACTTGGCCGCCTTCGCTCTCGGCTCCGATCGCTGTCTTGTCGATGGAGAGTTCCCTCGGGACCTTGCGAGACTGTGGCCTTTGGAGCTCTACCTCCCTTCGGGCGAGAACAATCGCCGACCTCCCACTTAGTAGAGGTAAGCATAGGGTGGCTACTGCTTAGAGCGGTCGCATCAGGGGCATGCGCCGGGTTGTTGGCGCTCCATTGCACTGGAGGCCAGTGAGACATGAATGGAGTGGGGCCAGACTTCCCTTTGTCCACCCGAAAATTCAAAATGTTGAATTGTTTATCGCGCCATGTACCTTCGTTCGCAGTGGTCGATGGATGAACTATGACGATCTTTCGATTAGCCGGAAAGCAGAGTCCGGCAACACTTGTTGGGGCATGAAGAAGATTGCAGAAAAATTTTCCCAACCACAACCCTTTTACCGTTGGGGTTGCCTATTTTTGCTGGAGAACCTTGCCGGATTGGGGAGGCGAAGGAGACCCGCCTATTTGCTGGCTTCTTGCGTGAGACCAATGTCCAGCTTTCCTTCTGTTCCTGCTCCCACTTCTTATATTCAGAGATCCAATCCGGTCCACCCGTGCGCCATAGGTGAAAGTACACATCAAAGGTTGATGTGGCGATCCTCCGCTTTGCATTGATCAGCAGTCCCACTTGCTTGCTCACCACGGAGAAGCGAAACGAACGCTCTTGCAATTGTTGGATATGAAAATCCCAAGGTGAACCACCCAGCACTGAGCAAAGAGCACATCCAATGGCGCTCTCCGAGAGACGAAAAGTGTACCTTCAAAAGGCTGCAATCATGAGGAAGGAGCCCTTGGGTGTCGACCCCAGGTGATGAACCATGGATCGGAGCTGGCGGTGAACTATTTGTTGAAATATATCGCCAGGACGAAGATCCCAGTCACCACTGGTCGGCAGGGGTCGATCCTCACCCATGTTCAGCAAGTCGACCGATCCCCAGCAGCACTAAAGGCTATCAGCACGTCCATGGCAGCGAGCAGGGGGAGGTGGTGGAGGTGCCGGAGGCGCGGGGCACAGAGGAGCGGGAGCGAGAACAAGCCATGTTTGTCTTAGTCGTTGAATGTTAAGTTGATCTGCGCAACGTCGAAGACCAACTTCTCAGTGCGGTAATTCTCCCAGGTCCCGAAGGTCACCGGGAGAGTAATGGCACTGAGTGGGGTTATGGCCCCCGGACCTACTCCGAAGAAAGGTCGGTAGGGGCGAAGGTCCAAAGGTCGAAGCTGAAGCTTGACGAATGCTTTGAAGCTTATGTGGTTCAGCCCCGAACCTCCGTCCACCGTTACATAGTGGAGTTGGATGTTGTTGATGGTAGGAGATAACATCAATGGGAGTTGGCCAGCTCCGATCATGTTCCAAGGGCAGTCCGAAGCATCGAAGATGATGGCAGTGTCCATCCACTTCCTGTGTGGCTCCGCACTGGCAGTGGGAGCTACTAAGGCCATGTCCCACCGCATGGTCTTGAGGACACGGTGGGAGGTGATGTCCCACGAACCACCAATGATGTTGTTCATGGTCTTCTGACGTTCGTTGTCAAAGACGTCAGAGTCGTCGTCGATGGAGGTGTAGACAGCCTTCAAGACCTTTTTATGGTCCTGAAAGCCTAACTCCTCTTCATCTGGAGCTTCGTCAATTTTTTGTTTTCCTTCCCTTTGATGGAAAGGAACTTCTTCCCAGCGCTTGTTGTAGCGCTCGGCAAGGTTCTGCACCTCTCGGCAGCCTTCTAACTTGTGGCTATTTGTCTTGTGTATGGGACACCACATTTTGGAGTTGCCCGCGTCTTCAGACAACGGTTGAGGTCGTTTCTCAAAGCGTGGCCCCCGGCCACCCAGAGCTGTGGCAGCAGCGGCTCTAGGTTTGCTGGCCGATGGCTTCTTCTTGCCATTGGACTTTTTCTTCTTCTTACCACTACCCTAGGTAGTGGATTCACCCTTGGAGGACTTTTGTTGTCCTCCGGATGTGGTTGGGAGTGCATTTCATGGCCCTTTGCAGCTTTGGTGCACTTGTCTGCCAAGCTAAAGAGTTTTGTGATGCTGGTGACTTCCTTGGTCGCCAGCTTCTCTAGCATCTTCTTCTCTCGTACGCCCTGTCTAAATGCCACAATAACATAAGCGCTTGAGATAGAAGGTATGGTGTTTCGTACCTGGGAGAACCTCTAGATGAAGGATCGCAGGGACTCTCCCACCTTCTCCTGATAGCGGAAAGGTCCAGTTCAGTGCCTGGTCGGGTGTATGAACTCCCGAAGTTGGCAGTGAACTGTTGGCATAGTTTCGCCCAACTGCTATTGGAGTCGGGTAGAAGGCTCATGAACCAGGACCTGGCGGTCCCAGTTAAAGCCACGGGGAAATAATTGGCCATTACGGCCTCATTGCCTCCAGCCGCAAGGATTGCGGTGGAGTAGAGTGGAGAAACTCTGCGGGATTGACAGTCCCGTCAAATTTCTCCGGCAGGTGAGGCCGGAACTTCTGCGGCCATCCGACCATGCGTAGGTGCATGGCCAGGACAGAACAACCTCCTCCTACTCTCTCAGGAGCAGGACTGTCCCGAGCCTCACGCCTTTCGCGAGCGTGCTCGATATGGACGCGACCATCCTGTTGATGGTAACGGCGATCAAGCTCCACCCGGAGGTCGTGAGTTGAAAGCCTGGTTACCGTATGGGTGCGTCGCGCCCCGGAAGGCAGCGACGTCGCATGTGTTGTGAAGCGTGCAGACCAAGTCTAACCGACACGGTCCGATGCTGCGATGGGGCCCGCACAGAGGGGGGTGACCTAGGTTGCTGATCTGATCGACTGCTGCTGCAACCAAGTGTTCCACATCAGCCCTCCACTGCTCCATTGCACCCTAGGATGCTCCTGGACGCGGTGGACGTTGGAGAAGAGCACGCGCAGCATGGAGCGCGTGTTCAGGGTTCTTGTTCGCCAATGCCGTGACCGACACTGACACCCCATCTCGCTATCCAGCTTGATTTGCCGGTGCGGACGATGGCGGCGGTGGCATGACTCCTGCTGGAGCCACAGCACCTGCTGACTGCTACATGTTGGAGGGATTGCCTCCAGCAGGTTGCGCAACAGGATTGCTTTTGGATGATTCAGCAGCAGAGTTCACCATCCTTGAATCTCGGGCGCCCCTACCTGGCGTGCCAACTATCGGAGTCTTGTTCTGGCAATTCTCCCGATACTACCGTTGGTAGACCGCGGAGTTCATAGTTCAGTATTGGGCGCACAGAGATTCAGAACACGATGGCAAGTTGACACAAAGATTTCTTTGGTTTGGGTTGCCTAAGCGTAATACCCTACTCCACGGGGTTTGTAGTTGTTGTATTAAGCTTCTAAGCACTTGTGAGCATGTGTCAGAGCCAAGTCTATAAGAAGTCCCTTTGTGTACCGCTCGACCAGTCCTTTTATAGTACAAGGACTGGTCGTTACATCGTTAGCCTGGCCCGACATGTGGCCCTGGCAGTTACTGATGTTTAATACACAATTAATGAGCTTAATTACTCTTAATAGTGTGGTAATGCGCCTTGATAGTGCCGTTACTAGTATTAAGGGCCCTCCGATCGTGTGTCATTAAGATGGTATTAATGACACTTAATCGGGTCTTGAAGTCTTTGATTGTCCCTTGAAGGTCCGAGCCGTTGGGGGTCCACCAGTATGATTGTTGAGGCTGAAGGTCCGGCGATTGGACATGTGGCAGCTCCGAAGCTTACCGTCTGGGACGGGTAGGTCTGGTGCAGTGGTACAGGTGTTGGTACTGGAGCTTCCCACTGTTGGGGGTTAGGTCCGGAGGTGTCGCATAGGTATTTAGCCCGGAGCTTTCCCATGTGTGGGACGTAGCTCCGACTGCAGTAAACACGTGGTAGCACCAGGGACTAACAATAGAAGGGAGGCAGGTCCGGTCCCATATGACATGTGGGGTCTTCAGAGGACTTCAACTCAGACAGGTGAAGTTCTTTTGGTCTTTTTGAAGTCCCAAGGGGTATACGGTATGCAGGGTACCGACAACCCCGATGGAAGAGGACGAGCCGAGTTTATACTTGGTTCCATATGGAGCGTTATATAATCTTGCTCTCATCTCTACCATATGAGAGGAGATTATGGACCTCAAAAGAAATATGTGGGTATGTCGCGCATTCGAAGGAGAATGAAGAATGGAGAAATGAAATGCTCTCGATGTGATGTGCATTGTACTCTAAGGTTCAAAAACTGTATCGTGGTACCCCATGACATAGAACTTCCAAAGAAAATCTTGGATGAAGCTCATTTGTCCAAGTATTCTATTCATCCGGGCAGCAACAAGATGTATCAAGATTTAAAAACCAGATTTTGGTTGACACGTATAAAAAGAGAAATTGCAAAGTACGTATCCGAGTGTGATACGTGTTTATGGGTGAAAGCCGACCACATGAGAAAAGCCGGACAGCTGCGACCATTAAAAATTCCAGCATGGAAATGGGAGGACATTAGTATGGATTTCATCGTCGGGTTACCTCTCACATTCCACAAGCATGATTCGATTTGGGTGATAGTCGATCGACTAACCAAATCAGCTCATTTCATCTCTGTACATACGAAGTACATTGCCAAGAAATATGCGGAGTTATATATTACAAGAGTCATGTGCTTGCATGGGATTCCCCGGGCAATTATTTCAGATCGTGGTGCACTGTTTGTTGCTCGTTTCTGAGAGCAACTGCACGCGTCATTGGGGACGAAACTTGTCCGAAGCTCCGCATATCACCCACAGACTGATGGCCAAACTTAGCGGGTGAATCATGTTCTGGAAGATATGCTACACGCTTGTGCCATCCACCATGGCAACAATTGGGATGATCATTTACTATTGGTGGACTTCTCTTATAACAATGGCTATCAAGCTAGCATCAAGATGGCGCCGTATAAAGCTCCCTACACCCGGTAATGTCGCACACCACTCAACTGGTGGGAATCCGGCGAGTGAGGAATATATGGTATTGATCTTGTGAATGAAGCTGAAGAAAAGCTAGTGAGTGCGAGTGATTCAAGCCAATCTCAAGGCCGCTCAATCTCGTCAGAAAAGCTATACGGATAGAAGACGTCGACCTCTCCACTTCGACCTCGAAGACCACGTTGACCTCCATGTGTCTCTGATGAAAGGAATTCATCGCTTCGGAGTCAAGGGAAAACTTGCGCCACGATTCATCGGTGCGTTCACCATCATTGAAAAATGCGGACTTGTGGCCAATTGTTTGGAGTTACCGGCGTCGCTTGCTGGTGTTCATAACGTATTACACATTTCTCAGCTGCAGAAGTGTCTTAAATCCCAAGCTGAAATCTGCACCGAAGACATTGAGGCTCTCCAACCAGATCTCTCTTATTCTGATTATCCAATCCGGATTATCGATGAAAAGACTCGTGCCACAAGGAACTGGACTATGTACTTCTACAAAGTCTTGTGGAGTAACCATACCGCTGAGGAAGAGACATGGCAAAGCGAGAATTATCTCCGATCAAACTATCTGGATTTATTATCATCTCATATCCGGTAATCTTTTTACCTCCATCTCTTTTATTTGTAATCTCAGGACGAGATTCTTTTAAGGGGGGAAGAATGTAAAAGCCCTCAAAATTCATAGTGCAATGTTCAGATGGGAGATGTAAAAATTTGAATGGGAAAAATAAATCAAAATGGCAATTGAAAAATCAAACCAATTGAAACTTCAATGGAGGGAATTCAAATATTCAAAACATGCTCCTGTTCAAATCAGGTCAAAATAAAAGTATGAGTTCCTTAATAAATTCCAAATATTCCAAATAGCCTCTCTGCAAAGTTTCAATATTTTTGAAGCACAATTGCTATATAATTAAGTGGAAACATTGAATTCAGCTCAAATTCAAATTCAAGTTTGAATTCGAATGAAACCTTGTCAAATCAATGATTTGAGTTCAGAATCGAATTCTCCATCTTCAATTTAGCCTTCCACAAATATCTAACAATTCATGGACTGAATCAGGTGATAGAATTGACTGTCCACTGAAGATAAGGATGAAAGTGGTAGGACCCACCTGTCATGGACTTCTCTTTTTTCCCTTGTTTCATCACAGAGCGACACCTCACGGCATGCAAAATCCACCCAGCTGCCTGTGTGCTTGCTTCATGTCTTGGTTGTGAAGCCAGCTGAGCTGCATATAAGGGGAGAGCTGATCCTTTCACTTGCTCACGGTGCAACACAGCAGCAAGCTTTCTCCTCCTCTATTTTTCTCTTCCCCAGCAACCACCTCACTCGTCCTCCTATGCAGCAGCTGTTCCTGGCCGATTCTCACCTCAGACCTTGAAGCAAAAAGGCGTGCCAACACTCCTAGATTCTGCGAACAAAGTTTCAGGTCAAGCCATGGCTCCTAGCTCGCTACTTTCAAATTTTCTCGAAGCAAGTTCCTACCTAGGTCAATAGGTCGTCGATTTAATTTCATTTATAGGTGCAACCATTTTCCAATTCGTTCATGAATGTTGTTCACGACCTCATTGTGCACATCTAGTTCAAATTTCAGTAGCATCCATCAGGGAATTTCTGAGTTCCACGAGTTTTCCCCACCGCCTTCTAAAATTGTGCTGTTCTCCGTCGGGACCCAACCTCCGGCCAATTTATCCACAATTTTGTTATATAATCACGTTCTCCTTGTTTCTATGGTTAATTTGGTGAAAATCCCGTTCGATTTTGTGCAAAAATGAGTGAGATTGAGCTCACCCTAGGTGCTTCAGCCGCTGGTCGAGCGCCCCTGCTGGATGCTGAAGACAACACTGCCCTGGGGGTCACGGTTAGATGAGTTAGGCCATTTTCTCTGTGCAGGTCATGTGCTTAACTTAGAAAATCTACATCTCTTTGAATACTTGTCCAAAAATTCTCAAATAAATTTTGTTGGAACCAGAATGATCTATACTTTCAGGTGGTGCACTTGGATCTGTATGAAAATCCTTAATTGGACATCAATAATTCTTTGAAGAAAAATGCTATTGGGTTTAATTCCTGACTCTCAATTAATTCAAAAATTACCAAACTTGACCAAATCATTCCACATAATTCCCTTAAGTTCTAGTAAAAGTTTCAGGTCCATTTAAGTTGATTTGAAGAGCCCAATTGTGTTTCCAATCTCTATGTACCTGAAAATTTCCAAAATATCCAGAAACATTTCCAGAATTTTTCCCAAACTGGTAAAATCAATTTCTCCCTGTAGGAAGCTCAGAAAATTATGAAACAAATTTTCATACAACCAGTGAGACCTCTTCTACCCAGATCATTCACTGTTTGCTATGTTAAAGCTGCAGCTTTAGTACAAAAATTCAGAGAAGCCTTTTACTTGTTGGAACCTTAGAGTCAACAAGCTTCCTTGAACATCTCGAATTTTTGGTCTAGATCTTTCTCATAGAACCTAGTACCCACTGTAAAAATCCCAAAACCAATTAAAATCAGTTAGTAAAAGAAACTGTATTTAGAAGTTGATATGTATAGTTCTATGTCACTTGTAGGCTTTCATATTATGCACCTCATATAGTGACTGAGTTCGAGGAGGAGCCGGAGCCCTTTGGGAGTATACTTCCAGAAGCTAACTATCCATCTGACTCGCAGCCAGGCAAGCCCTGGTTTGCTTTTTATTGCTATTTCAACGTTTATATTTGTATCACTTCTGTCTAGGATGATTTTGTGCATTAGGGCTAAGGTGCTTGTTACTCCACTTGCATGACCCATAAATCCCATGAAGTATTGGGTAGGTCTATAGCCCGACGAGTAGAAAATGCTATGCCTAAGTTCAGGAATCCGGTAGAAGTCGAGTAGTTGGAATCTACTCGCGAGATAGGATTTTATCACACAGGATGGAGTTGATCGAAGAATGGTTTATGAATATGAAATTGAGACCGAGCAGCTGGTAGGATGCAGCAAGACGTGGTTTCGCGTGCGTAGCCCTCCTTGTGTCGATTGATGACCGATCTATGTGCGGCCCTGCTGGACAAGTTTGAATTGTACCGGATGCATACTGGTTATATGGAAACCAGGAAACCAATGTAATCGGTTAACCTGGGTGTCGAGGCTTACCTACTGTTTTATAGGAGTGGGCTGAGGGTAGCGAGGTGTAAATATGCCAGCGGGCATAGAAGATGCTCCGCGCGGGGACCTCCTGCCCGTTACTGAAGGACCGGTTCAGCATTTGGGTTTCCTTTGAAAGGTTGCTGCATACAACATAATATTGAAGTGTGATTTGATCCACTTCCGAAATGGGTGTATGTGACGTGTTATCCGGGTGTCTCCTGATTGCAATCACCGTCCCTCGCAGTTATTTGAGTACCACTTGTTCACTGCTATATGACATAGTAAATACTGAAGAAGTTAGGAGAATACGTTGTATTGAATTATAATTGTTTTGAAACTTTGGTTGCTGTCAGTTATGCTCACTGAAGTTACTTTATTAAACTTATAAGCTGCTGTTAATAACTTGAAAATTAAAGATCAACATTTAGGCGAGTCACTTTATTGCAATATTTATGCCTATGTTAAGTATCCCTGCATATAGAGTTCCATGTTTAGGTGAGACGGTTAATACTTGCTGAGTCTTCGTACTCACGGTTGCTATATTAAGTTGTTTGCAGGTGAGACGTATAAAGAAGGGCCCGAAGATGAGGCAATGCCCCCGTCGGGGTATACCGCAGACTGGGAGCCCTGCACGCCGCCGTAAATTTGTGTGTGGCTAGTGTGCAGCATCCGCAGGCTGGACGGCTCTACTTTTGCATAGCTAGGCTGAGAGTTTAGCTATAAGTATTATCTTTTGCTGTACATTAAGTATTGTAAAATACTTCCGATTTTTATATAAATAAAACTTTGTATTTTGTCGTACTCTTTTCGTGTGTCACCTCTGCGATTCCTGGAATGTGTGGACCGGGTCCTCACAAATAAGTGGTTCAAGAACATGGTAATGAAATCGAAATGAGGTGTAGACATATTTCATTCTCTAGTAAAATATGATATATGAAATTGCAAAATTTTAATTTATAATTAGTTAATTTTAACGATATTATCATGCATAATCAAATTCAACTCAAATCAGGTAAAGAAGGATATGAGGTGAGAGAGCGCAAACCATCATCTTAATGAAGAAGGATGAGCCAAGTCATCATGGCATGGTCGAATCTTCTCGTGGTCCTTCATGTGATGCCCTGAATTGTCCTTTTATGATGGTCTGGGCATGTTGTACTTTTGGAGGCCTGTGGGACCTCCCCCACACTTGTTCTTATACCTGTCTTTATTTGACACAAAAACATGGAAAAGTAGAAGACTCTACTTGCCTTACTAACATTGGTGAGTCACAATTTATTTGACAAAGGCACTGCATATCATCGAATAAAAAAGCACCTAAGTCCAAAGTAGGAAAGTATTTATGATATTCTACATTTTATTTCTCTCCTACTTAGCCAAATGGGGATAGTGGGATGATTGGAATGTAGTGATGAGAGTTGGAGTTTGCTTTATTGGACATGGAAAATTTAACCAAACTTCAAGGATAGGCGTTAAAGTCAATCAAATTGACTACGTCTTCCCCTTTCCAAATTTTCTTTGGGCTCTAAAATGATCCTGAGATGGTGCCCATTTACTTTGAATAGATGACCTTCATTATTTTAGAGTGTAATTGCTCCATGAGATGAAGTATCTACCACAGTATAGGGACCTTCCAATTTACTTTTTAGCTCCCCATGTCCAAAAAGTGTGACTCTATAGTTGAAAAGTAGGAATTTATCTCCAGGCTTGAACTCTATAGGCGTAATTCTTTTATCGTGCCGCCTCTTTGTTTTTTCCTTATAGATCTTAGCACTATGGTATGCCTTATCCCTCCGTTTTTCCAGTCAGAAATTTGCATCTTGTGAAACTTTCCAGCTTTGTGGAGATCCATGTTCCACTTCTTGATAGCCCAATACGCTCTATGTTTCAATTCATTGGGTGAATGATAAATTTTCCGATAGAAAATTTGGAAAGTGACATTCCAATGGATGTCTTATAGGTGCTATGGTATGCCCAAAGTGCATCAGGTAGTTTGTCCTTCCACCCATTCCCCATATCAAAGACGGTCTTTTGCAAAATATTCTTGATTTGTTTATTTCATGTTTCTACCTAACCGCTTGTTTGGGGATGATACGAAGTAGAAATGGTATGCCTAACCCGAAGCTTCCTCTGAATGCTCCGGAAGGTCTTATCAATGAAATAAGACCCTCCATCACTTATGACCATTCGAGGCAGTTCCAAACCGTGGGAAAATGATTTCATGAAACATTTTCCGAGTGGTCTTGGCATCAACATGTTCGCATGGTAATGCTTATACCCATTTGGAAACATAATCTATGACAACCAGAATATATTCGCAATCATAGGACTTTGCAAAACGTCCCATGAAGCCGATCCCCCACACATCAAATAATTCTACTTGGAGATTGTATGTGAGTGGCATCACACTGCGAGCAGTGATTCCTCCAGGCTTTTGGCATTCTCGGTATCTTTGAACAAATTCCTTGGTATCCTCATACATTGAGGGCCAAAAGAATCTGCTTTGATGGATCTTCGCCTGAGTATGGTAAACACTGTGGTGCCCACCATAGAGGGCCCCATGACACCTCTCGGTAATTATGGTGCCTTTGATTGTTGGGACGCACCTTCTAAGTAACCTATCGGAACATACCCTATAGAGGTATGGATCATCCCATAGGTGATGTCGACTCTAAAAAATGAGCTTTTTCTTATCCCGCCCTGGTGGTACATACCCCTTAACCATGAAGTATACGATGTCCACATACCAAGGTATAGATTCGGTCACCTTGACCAACATATCATCACGTAGAAAATTATTGATGGGTACATCTAGTGCATTTGGGATTTCCATACATGAGAGGTGATTAGGGACAAAATTCTCTACTCACTTTTTATCGCTTATCTCCAAGTCAAACTCATGGAGTAGGAGAATCCATCGGATTAGCCTAGGTTTAACATTTTTCTTAGTGAGCAAATAAGATCAATAGCAAAGACAGCATGGTTTTTAAAGACTATAACTTCAACCAAATAAGATCTAAACTTATCAATAGCAAAAACAACTACCATGAGCTCCTTTTTAGTTGTGGCATAGTTAAGCTGAGCTTGTGCTGGAGTCTTGCTAGCGTAGGCTATTGCATGATTCTTCTTATCCTTTGTTTGGCCAACGACCGCTCCAACAGCATAAGCACTAGCATCACACATGATTTTGAATGGCAGCATCCAATCAAGGGGTTTAATGATTGGATTTGTGATGAGTGCGTTTTTCAGAATGTCAAGATATTTGTGGCACTCATCATCGAAATAAAAGGGCACATCCTTAGCTAATAGGCTAGTGAGGGGTCTAGCGATTTTGGAAAAATCCTTGATAAATCCTCGGTAGAATGCCGCATGGCCCAAGAAGCTACGGATACCCTTAATGTTGGTGGGAGGTGGAAGCTTTTCAATAACTTCAATTTTAGCTTTCTCCACCTCAATCAACCTTTTGAACACCAAATGTCCTGAGATGATGCCTTCACGTACCATAAAATGACACTTTTCCCAATTTAGCACTAGATCCTTGTCTTGGCATCTTTGTAAGACCCTATCTAGGTTCTCAAGATAATGATCAAAAGTCATTCCATAGACAAAAGAGTTGTCCATGGAAAATTCGATGATTTCCTCAATCATGTCTGAGAAAATAGACATCATGCACCTTTTGGAACGAAGTGGGTGCATTACACAGCCCAAACAACATCCGACGATAGGCACATGTTCCATAAGGGCATGTAAAGGTGATCTTACTTTGATCGTCAGGGTTTATGGGAATTTGATGATAACCAGAATACCCATCAAGGAAACAAAAGAAGGAATGTTCCGCTAGCCACTCAAGCATTTCATCAATGAAAGGCAACGGAAAATGATCCTTCATTGTTGCCTTGGTTAGTTTTCTATAGTAATTACACATGCTTACCCTGTGATGGTTCATTGAGGAATGAGTTCATTCCTCTCATTTCGAATGACCATCATTTCTCCTTTGTTGGGCACTACCTGGACAGGGATAACCCACTCACTATGACGAATCGGATAAATTATCCCAGCATGCTAGAGTTTCAAGACCTCCTTCTTGGCATCCTCCCACATATCATTGCTCAACTTCCTTTGAGGTTCCCTACATAGTGCGCTTTATGGGTCAGTGGGAATGCGATGGGCGCAGAGAGCAAGGTTGATTCCCTTAATGTCTTGGAATGAGTAGCCTAGGACGGATCTATGCTTTTCTAAGACAGCCATGGGTTTAGCAGTTTCTTTTTGTGAAAGCTTTTCAGTCATATGACAAGAGCTTCCATGTCACTGTGTAGGAAAGCATAGCGTGGGCCAGGAGGTAGGCTTTTAACTCAATCGAGGGCTTTTGTGAAGGCTTTTCTTTGGGAAAATCAAATGTCTCCTGCAATTAATCCTCCTCTTGGATGAATTGTCCTTCTTCTTCTTCATTTTCAAGAGAGTCTAAGAGTTGAAGGGTTATGGCTTCTTCGATTGGATCACTCTCGGGGGGAAGTTCTGCTTATTTGTTCTCCGATCAAAGAGTGTGAATGGAAAACTTCCTCCCCCCGAGATTAACACTACGCTTCCTTTTGTTGATGTATCCACGAGTATTTTCTCAATGGGTAACCCTATCTTACATCAAAGTCTTGGACTTAGAAGATATGAAAATCAAGGCAAAACTCGATGTTCTTGTGTCTTATAGACATATTTTGAAAACTCTGGTACCCTTCCTTGATGTTTCCATAGAAATCTCTAAAGGATTTTCTTGTTGGAGCCCAGGGTAGATCACCCAAAATGGCTAAACCACATCTCTAGAAAATGATATTGGCTCCAGTAGTGGGATTATAAAAGGCGTTCACCATTACCCCTCGAATAAGGCATCAAATGGTTGTTGAGTGTGATTTTACCCAAATTATTTCAGGTGAAAGTTCAACCTCTGCCGTCCATTCCCTACTCATGATTGAGGTCAACTCCTTGATCATTTCCTGAAGCAATTTTCCTTTGGGCGTATTAAGGAGTGAGGGATGTAATGATGGTTTCCTTCCATAACTATGCTTCGAGGCATTACCAAAATATTCAAAAAGTTCTTCCTCGAAGCACAATGGAAACTATGAAGGTTGAATTTCTTCTTCCTTCGGTGTCTTTGGTTCGGGTGAGGATTTCATAGTCACAACTCGAGGTAAACATGGTATGGGTTTTGGGGTGACTATGGGGGATCTTAATGTCTCAACTGGGCTTCGTCTTGAGGAGGTTCATTAAGACCAGCGATGAAGGATGTATTTTCTTGAATGTGATCTAGAATTTCCTTTCCTTTAACCAGTGTCTCATGTAGCAAAGAGCCTCTAGCTGTTATATTGAGGTATAGGGCAGAATCCTTGCTAGGCCCTAAACAAAAGTGTTGTAATAATACATGTTCGGGAATAGACAAGTTCGGGCCTGATTTTGTTAGCAATAAGAATCTAGCCTAGGATGCACCTTTAGATTCCTTCTGGATTTGCTGAAAGTTGAGAATTTCCCTACGTAGAGCTGCAACTTGGGAGAGTGGAAAGAATGCAATACAAAAATTGTCTCAAAGTTCTTTCCATTTTTGATTTGCACTCCCAATGGTATGAGTGTACCATTGCTTTGATCTTCCCTCAAGGAAAAAGGGACACAATTTCCACTCAAGGGTTTCCTGTGTCATGCCCTCGATTAGAAGGCGTGAACACAATTGCTCAAACTCCCACAGGTGATGGTAGGGATTCTCACAATCCATCCCTGAGAAGGATTGCTCTCGAGCCATAGCTATAAAGCCAGGGTGGAGTTCATAGCAAGTAGAGCAAATGGGGTCCGTCGACGGCGGAGGCTCACAGAACTCACCCTTAGGAGCAGAAAATTTTCGAATGGTTATTTTCTCCATGGTGAGGATTGTAAAGGAAAGGAATAAAGATAAAAAAAATAGATACGAGGCTGAACATGGTTCGAAGTTCAACAACAACCATTTCCCGACAATGGGGTCAGAAATGCTTGTTGACGGTTGGTACGTCACAGATGAAAATTCAAAAGCGCATGGAGAAAACACTGTAGCACTTCCCCTTAAAGAGTATTCCCAGGGGTATCGAATCTAAGGAACGTGTGTTATAGTCTTCTAACTAGATCACCCAAGGACAAAAAGCTTGGTGGTAGGCAAGGGATAGAGTGGATTTCGTAAGAGAAGTGTTTCTAATTCAAAGCAAGTCGATAAATAGCTACTTGTATTGGGCACGGGCTTATCCTGGTCTGCCAGGTGACTCCTGTCAAGAGCCTACATTGTAGCCGAACATGGAGGATTACAACGGATGTACAGGTCTATCAACACCCACCGCCTACCTCTATGACCCGTGGACTACGAGATAATCAAAGGTAACGTGAAGCCTATACATCACGTCTACGCTATCTATTACTTCCCTAACCTCTCTAGCAAAGACTAGGGCCTTTATATGAATGGAGTGATGAATGAACAAGCAACTAAGGAAATAACTTGCTTGAATTAAGTAAATAAACTCAAATGGAAATCATGCAACTTACTTTATATGGAAAGAACTGTTGAGGTACAAGGGTAGAGAGGGTTCGACAAGCACGAACCCTATCATAAGTGGAAGAAGCCCGACAAGCCAGAGCCTCCTCCTCCTCCTACACTTTCTGACTCTCTCCCTATTTTCTAATCACTTGGGTAGCACTAAGCCTTTGGAGTGGAGTACTAGACTCAAGGTTTTGGTGTGTGGAGAAGAGCGAGGCTCTACCCCCTATCTATACCCTCCAAAGGTCGGTTTGGTGCCAAAATATGCACGGGAATCAGTCGCCATCATGATCACCAAGACATGAGGAGCCAAAACGTGGCGGTTCACAACATTTGGCGCGAATAATAGGTCGTGCGAGTTGGGAGCTCGGCCGAGCTCCCAATGGCTCCTCGCGCACCGAAACTTTGCCGTGACACTGTCATGTGGGCCGCTATCATGGGTATGGGTGATTCCGGTGATTTTTAGTTGGATTTCTCCTCTGAGTGGGTCCATGAATCCTCGTTCTTGCGCCTTATTGGTCAGAAGGTGTGTTTCTCAGATTGGCCCTCTAAAGACCTTTGATTATGGCATAATTCACCTGCATATAAAATTGCACCAACACTTGTGGAAATAGTTAGTAAATAACCCCTACCGTTGGTTGGTTGTCCAATTTATATCTTTTATGCAAGGAATTGACAGGTTTATTTAGCATTTATGGACCATCAACAACACTCAAGTTGCAGCAGAGCAACCGGTAAGTTTTTCAAATTTCTTCAATGTAATTGTAACTAATACTATTGTTTAACTTACACGGTTTCCTTGTTTTTTAAACAAGATATGAGTAGGAGGCCGTGAGGATACAAGGGGAAGGGTTCGATTGGCAAAGTAAGCCAATCATCCCACAATGTGCGTAGTCACGCAGAGGCAGAAAAGCCCATGGAAGGTGAGTTGATCTTTCATTTTATTGTTTTTAATTCAAGGTATAGTAATTTAATATCAATCTTCCTTATTTTTGTAGGCTTGCCATATTCAACAGAGTTGTTGACTCGAGAGAGGCGCAACCCTTGAGAGGCACTTCAACAAGGCTCCATCCGCTAGGCCCAAGAGTCATCGTCTCTCTCAAGGATACATAGAGCTACAAAACATTCAAGAGGCGCTTGTTTAGACCGAGACAATGCTGAAGAAGGAAAGAGCCAGGAATAGAGCCATGAAGGAGTATGAGGCCAACTACATGTCATACATGCAAGAAACAATGGAGGTAAGCAATTTAAACTACTGTACTTCAAATGTATAACATTTCAGTGACATGTAAGTACTAATGTTATGCATTCACAGAGCTTAGCTCAACAACAAGGCATAGGGATTGCGATTCCTTCGGGGCAACTGCCACCTCTAGACGAGCCCACACCACTGGATCCCTTGCCATGGCTCCCTTCATTGAGAAGCTTAGGTAAGAAAACTTTGCATACTAAATTTAAACATGATCAATTCTAGCTTATTTAGTCAATTCTAGTAAAAAAACGAAGTTTGAAAGTTATAAATATTGCTAAGTAATCATGTGTATTGCAGGGGAGCCTCTGCTGCCACAGCTACTGGCACTGGAAGGGACGCGCGGAGATGACTTCTTCGGTTCCGGAGGTGGTAGAGGGGCTAGTGTCTACCCTCTCATGTAGATTTTGTGACTTTGTCATGTGATGCAAGCATGTTGTGATGTGGTACTATATATATGTTCTTTGATGTTACTTTGATGTTGTATAAATGTTGTTTGATTGTTTGTGAAATTTGTGTAGCTAGCCATCGAGCCAGGTTAGGGATTTTTTTTAAATTAAAGAACATTATTTACAATGGCTTATATAAAAGAAGTCGTAAATAAGAAATGTGTAGATGACCGCCTCGACCATTGTAAATAAACCCATCTTATTTATGATGTCCAGGGATGCTGTCATAAATAAACCACTCTTATTTACGATGACCAGGGAAGCCGCTGTAATAAGGAGGCCCGACCCACCACATGGCATGGGCCCTTAATTATGAAAATTTTGGGTCGCCATTATAAATAATGTTATTTTTAACGGTTTGAAATCGACATAAATAACCTTATTTACAACGGCTTAAAAACGACATAAATAAGCCAAAACCATCGTAATTGACATATTTACTATACTATTTGGTTTATTCATGATGGCTTTGGCTGTCGTAAATCAGCTTCCTAAAGTATAGTTGCGGTCGAGGCTAGGTGCCCTTGTTTTGTTAGATCCTCTTGGGTACATTCAAATAGATCTCGGGCCTTTCGAGGGTCTGTATAGTTTAATGCCGACCTTTTGGGAGGCTACTGTAGAATCGCTGACTTAGGACTCCGATACGGAGCGTCGGAGATATCGAAGGTACTCGTTATCTTTGAAGATCACCATGTGGGACCATCTCATGATCATTTGTCCCTCGCTCTAGTTCATTCCGTGCGGTCTCGAAACCCTGTGGGCCGACCTTCAAACCCGTAACTTGATCTAGTTGTGTGCGTACGTCGAGAACCCATCCGTAGTGGATGATGTTAGAGTTGCTTTGCACCCCTTTCGTGAGCTGTTCGTAGCTTGTTTAAGTCAAGTTCCCGAGCTTGTTTAAGCCGCCTATTGGGAGAATCCGAGTGAAACCTAGTCGCCTTATTTTGTAAGGGCGAGTGGAACCTAACACCCCGTATTGATGGGTAGTTGCAGTCAAGGCTTGGTACCTGCCTTTTCTTATATCATGTTCGGTACATTTGCACAGATCCTTGGCCTTTCAAGGATCCAAGCCTGTAACATCCTCATTTTCATCCATCATGCATTGCATACATTCATATACATGTTTAGCATTAAGCAACACAAAAAGGAACAAGTTTAAAATGAATTAGAACTAAAATAGCAATTAAAAACCTGTGTCCGCGCGGACTTATCCGAATTGGACCCCGGACTAGTCCGATCTACTCCCTGCTATTTTCTGGATTTGTCCACTTTTTGCTACGGATTAGTACGAAAAATGGTTATGTTGTTCTCCGGACTTGTCTGTTATCTTCAACGGACTAGTCCGATCTTTGTTAATAGAAACTTTGGAGTTGTCTAGAAATTCCTAAACTTTGGTCCGATTTTTGAAAATCTGACAAACCTCTGGACTTGTCAGGCCTCATAGTGGACTTTTCCGTTTTGCTCTTTGGAACCAATAGGACTTGTCTAGACTACCACCGGACCTTTCCGTTCAACTTTCTGTTCCATATCGGACTTGTCCAGACTCCCTTCGGACTAGTCTGGTGTGCCCGACTTGGATTCTGTTTTTTCTTCCCGACGAGTTGTTGGGTATTTGCCTTAATTTGGCCCAAGCACGTCGTGCCCAACCCCTATGGAGCCCATGTGGACCCCACCAAGGCCTCCACTGTTTTATACTCTAATTTCATCGAATCCCTACCACCTCCACCCTAGATAAACACCCAAGCACCCACCCTTTCATCCCTTTGTCACAATAGAAGAAACCCTTAACCCTTAACCCTAGTTCATGAGAGCCGCAGCCTCCACCGCAGGGAGAAGAAGGAAGTGGAGGGCAGGAGGAGGATCAACAAAGATCGTTGTCGCTACTGCGATCTCCATCATCAACCCTTGGTCAACAACATTCTCCTTTGCCAATTCTTAATCTCCAATCGATCTAGACGTCAAAATCTCGAGTTTAGTGAAATCCTCAACCCCTGAACCCTAGGATTCACGGTAAATACCTTAGATCAAACTTTTCTACGTAAATTTTGTTTCTATGTTAACTCAAAATATGCTCTAGTTGAAAATTTGCCAAAACTCTAACCACAGCGGACTTGTCCGGTCTAGTGCGGACTAGTCCGATCAACTCTGGTCCAGAGCGGACATGTCTAGCCAAGGTGCGGACTAGTCCGGTCTCAAAAATTTGGAAATTTTTGTTACTTCATTAATATTCTCCAAAATGACTTAAAACTTGTTCTAACATGTAAGAATTATTTGTAGCCACATAGTAGGCAACGCTATCAACTTGATAATATGCATTACCACATAATTGCATCAATCATGCATATCATAGCATATTGAGTAATATATGATCATTTATTAATTGTAATGTTTGTTTTGTATGTTGTTTCGAGGAATAGAAGGTATTGCTCTAGAGGGTGTTGTTGTGGACCTCGAGCACCAGAACTTTGAAGCTTTTGATCCTAACACATCTCAAGAGCGAGGCAATCGTCATTGAACATTTTGATCCTATTTTTAAATATTTTGTTTGAAAAACTGCATGCTTGTGTCAAATTGATGGGAAACCCAAAATAGGTGTTTATTAGTCTTATTTGACCATCCTCGTCGCTTGGGATATGTTGTAGATAGTCAGGAAGGGATTTTGACTTTTTTTTTGCTTTGCTCTAATTAACTGGGATGGGAAAACAACCAAATGGCTTAATTATGAATTAATGAACTTATGGATGATGAGAATTTGTGATCATGGTTAATTGGTAACATGGGACTTTGGAGATCTAAGCAAGCATTGGTTGTGGATTGGGTTGGATGATATGGTGGTTTTGCATGCTTTAGATCTAAGTACCGATTCATGCGAGAATAAGCCAGAACAATAGATCAACCACAAGGCCAAGTATGGGTGCGGCCTAGCCAATTAATTAGGTGGATTGCTACCATTGTTTGGATCATTTATAGGAGCAGGGAATGGGATCAGTTGGGTTTGCAACAGTGGCAGGACTGCCCTGGGATCCGAACGGCACAAGAGGGGGCCCTTGGTTGGTTGTGCTCAGCTTATTCAAACCGTGATGCAAACATTGGGACAGCTGCAGTTCAATAACCAGAATCAGTCCCATTTGCCTCCACCACCACCCCCACCTTCTCATAACAGATTGGGTGAGTTCATGAGGACTAGGCCACCTACCTTTGCTCAAGCCAATGATCCTATGGAAGCTGTTGATTGGCTAAAGTCTGTGGAGAAGAAGCTCGCTATTGTCCAATGCAAGTACGGGGAGAAGGTTCTATTTGCTTCCCATCAACTAGTTGGAGCAGTTGCGGATTGGTGGGACTCACTTTGCAATGCCCATGAAAATCAAGAGAGGATTACTTAGGTTGAATTCAAGGAGAGCTTCCGTTCGCATTTTTCCTGAAGGTATTATGATCTTGAAGAGGCAGAAATTTGAGAACTTAAGGCAAGGAAGGTCGAGTGTGAGTGAGTACTTAAATAAATTCACTCAACTCTCGAGGTATGCTCCAGAGGATGTTACTCGGGATGGCCACAAGCAATATTTGTTCAGGAGAGGCCTAAACAATGAGTTCAAGTCCAACTCCTTAATTGTGATTATGAAAATTTCTAGAAGCTTGTGGACAAAGCTATTATGGTTGAGAATAAGGTTTGTGAGCAAGAAAATAAGAGGAAGTTGCCATATCAAGGACACCCACAAGTAAGCAATGCTCGCCCCCACTATGCACCAACAAATGCGCCATACTACAACCCCTCCGCTCCTGCATATCGTGCTGCTATTCCACCGTGCCCAGCTCAGCCAATGTGGGGACCGGAGTCCACACATCCGAGGATCTCATTGGGTGGTGCCGTGGGATGCGGCACCTAATAGCACAGACAAAAAGGATACCAAAACATACAAAGTTTTCATTTCGTAATAAGAAGAGTTTAGAAAAGAGTGTACCAAAGAAGTACACATGCAGCGGAAAATACATACTCATAATCTCACCTAACTAAGCAGGAGAGAAGACGTCCATGCCCTAGGACGCTTCTCACTAGCAACAAGGAGAACATTCAGCGGCGGCGTGGTTCACATGAGATATATCTCGACACCTCGAGTCTCATGTACAACCTAAACAACAGAAATAAAACTAATACCCGCGAAAATCGTTAAAGCGCAAACGTGAGCATAAGGCTCAGCAAGACTTAACCGTCTCACTAGACATATGCAGGGTGAATACTAAACATAGGTAAGGAATAGCATAAATAGACTCGCCTACAAGTGGATCCTTATAATCATGTTTTAAGTAGCAAATGACATTCTTCAAGCACGGCACATCATGGACTCCACAATCAAACAAAAAACGCTTTACCGATGATATGACATGCTCACAGCACATAATGCTATTACAGCTAAAGTATGGGGAAATTGTAAACTTTTAACTATACTATCTCTATATCATACAAGGTTGCAAAGTAATTATAATTCAATACAATGGTATTTTATGGGTTCTTTAGTATTTACTACGTCACCGCTCAGTGAACAAGTGGTACTCTATTACCGCGAGGGACGGTGATTGCAATCAGGACACACTGACAACACAACACATATGTTGTTCGGAAATGTCAGCGAGTACAATTGTACCTACATAACTGTGACGCCCAGTTTCGAAAAATGAACCAAGCTAACGTATATGTGTGCCCAGGATGTTCATCACACATACACGAGTGCAATCACAAAAGAGTATACAGAAAATTACCATAGAACAAGATTAATTAACCAAATTTTATTACACAAACCAGATTATCCTCAAATACAAGCTCTAATAAGTATTTATGACAAGTTCAACTAATGCAGCGGAAATAAACTAATTAAGCAAACTAAACAGCTAGGCAGCATAAGCAATAGGGTATAGCGCAGCTCCAATCAACACCACAGGCAAAGCTGACGGTAGACACGGCCTAGAACTCCGCATTATCACCATTAAACTCCCAATCTTGACCTGCAACTGTTGGGGGAATTGCAAGAGTGAGTACATGTCGTACTCAGCAAGTGTGGAAAGTATGACATGTGGCTTATTCAAATGACGACAATAATAATGGCAAAGTGCTGAAAAGTACATAAAAACATTTGAAAAGCAATATATTATATGTATGTGAAGTAAACCCATCATAATCATAAGTAATATCATAATACCAGTCCATAATTCACCATCCTCATCAATAATTCCAGATTTCACCATTTGCCAATAACCATATTAAATACCAGAAATTAATCCATAACCATAATACAAACCATGACCGTCCCAAATACCATCCCAATACCGAGTACCTTCTAATCATGGAAGTTGTCTAGGTGCTCTTAACCGGGAGCACGGCTATCATGATAGTTTTATTTAGACTCTGTAGAGTTTGTACCTCTTTACCCACGTGTTTGTGATTTCATCACCCGTCGGTGACTAAAGAACCTCCCTCATGCCAATTACACTTCCTTTGGTGTATGGCCAAGAGATCACAAAATAGCCTTTACAAAGGGATTACTAGCCTATTTAGACCCCACTGAGGTTTCACCGGTGGCGATGCCTCCAACTGAGCACATCTTCAACCAAGAGCCCCCTCTTGAGCCATTCGGATCCCAGGGTAGTCCCACCAATCATCAACAAACCCAATCCGACTACCCCTTCCTCGAGCATCCACAATGGTCCAAATAGCACTGGCAAAGCCCTAATTAATCAGCTACGCCGCACCCATACTTGGCCTCGTGGTGGCACTGTAGTCCTGGCTTATTCTCGCATGAACCGGTCCTTAGATCTAAAGCAAGCAAACCACCATAACATCCAACCCATCGACATACAAAGCTTGCTTAGATCACCCATTACCATACCGTATCGACCAGTTCACATCAACTAGAATATCATTAATGCTTAAGTAAATGTGTAGTGTTGTTTTCCCATCGCAATTAATTAAGCAAAGCAAAAAGGTAAAAACCCTTCCCGACTCTCTACCATAAATTCCAGGTGACAAGGGTGGTTAAACAATTCTAGTAAACTTCCTATCATAGGATTCCCATCAAATTGACACAACATGCAGTTTTGCAAACAAAACATTTATTTTAAAACGGGATCAATATGCTTCAAGGACACTTGCCTTGCTCTTGCTGTTGATTAGGGTCAAAGCCTTCAAACTCTTGGTGCTGTAGATCCTCCGCGGCACTCTCTAGCGTAAATTCGTCTAATCCACACAATAAACATACAAGACAAGAAACACAATCAAAGAGTGCACAAGTATTACTCAATATGACATGACATGCATGATTAATGCAAATGCAAGGTAGAACTTGTTACTAAATTGCTTTCAATGATCACTAACTAGTTCTAATAGCTTTTAACAAGTTTATACAGGTTTGGATTCGATTAGATCCAATTATAGATTTAATTCAACACAATTTAACCAGAAAGATTGGACTAGTCCGCTAGGGACCGGACAAGTCCGCACTCTGCAAGATCAACGGATTAGGGTTTTCTAGATCAACGTGAATTTGGAGATTAGGGGTTGAATTAACGTAAGGAAAAGATAATAGAAGGTATACCAGGTGTTTAGAACTCCAATGAATCAAGAAACTTGGAGGTAGCAATTGGATCTTGATGATCTAGGGTTGGTGATGAACTTGGAGATGAATTGGTGGTGAAGGACGAAACTCGGTGGAGATCTTGATCCTCTTTCGTTTCCTCCTCTTCTTCTTCTTGCTTGGGATCTTCTCCTCCCTCCTTGATGGTGGCTCCCCATGAACTAGGGTTTGGGTGGGTGGAAAAGTGGCAAATAGATGTCAACCCAAGGGGTTGGGCTGTTTATATAGAGGTGGAGGCTAGGGTTAGATGGATTTCGAGTTTGGGATGAGTAGAGGCCGGTTTAGAGTCCCACATGGGCTGTAAAAGAGTTAGGCACGACGTCCCTAGGCCCACTTAACGTGAAACCCAAGAAACAAGTCGTAAAACAAAATATCAACTTGGAGTCGCAAAATATCGGACAAGTCCGGACAGGACCGGACTAGTCCGAAGTTGTCCAGAGAGAAAATCGGACAAGTCTGGTCTAAGATTGGACAAGTCCGACTTTAAACAGAGAGGAAATCGGACAAGTCCGCCGGAACACCGGACTAGTCCGGAAAAGCCCAAGGACTTAGCAATTTTTCAAGGATTATTGGAATATCGGACTAGTCCTCACAAAATCGGACAAGTCCGAAAGTTTCCAGGGGCAAAATCGGACTAGTCCGCAGCAAAAACGGACAAGTCCGTTTTTAGTCAGAGAGAAATCGGACTAGTCCGCACTTTCCTGCATTTTAAGTGTGGTTTTGTTCCAAATCAATTTTAAACTCGTTCCTCTTGATGTGGGTTAATGTTAAACATGTATATGAATGTATGCAAGGTATGATGCATGAAAATGAGGGTGTTACAAACCTACCCCCCTTAAAATGAATCTCGCCCTCGAGATTCAACGCGGAAAAGAAGAGATAGGGAAAGTCCTTCTTGAGATCATCCTCAAATTCCCATGTTGCTTCTTTTTCTGTGTGGTGCTTCCATTGAACTTTACACCATCTAAGAACCTTGTTCCTTGTGACTCTCTCCTTGCTTTCCAAGATCTTGACCGGTTGCTCGACATAAGTCAAATCTTCCTCTAATTCCAATCCTTCCATTGGCACTTGTTCTTTCGATACTCTCAAACACTTCTTGAGCTAGGAAACATGAAAGACATCATGTACGTCTGAAAGATGAGCTGGCATCTCCAACTTATATGCTACTTCTCCTCTTTTGTCCAAAATCTTGAACGGTCCAATATAACGGGGTGCTAGCTTTCCTCTTATGTTAATCCTCTTATGACCCCTCATTGGTGACACCTTGAGGTAAACAAAATCTCCTATTTCAAAGGCTAACTTCCTTCTCCTATTGTCCGCATAGCCTTTTTGACTTGATTGGGCAGCCCTCAAGTTTTCACGAATTATTTGGACTTGCTTTTCGGCTTCTTGCAACACATCCGGACCAAATACTTGAGTTTCTCCTGCCTCATTCCACAATAAAGGTGTCCTACACTTCCTCCCATAAAGTGCTTCATATTGTGACATCTTCAAACTTGCTTTGTAACTATTGTTGTATGAAAATTCCGCGTATGGCAAGCTTTTGTCATAACTTTTCCCATGCTTTAAAGCACAAGATCTTAACATGTACTCTAAAATCTGATTGGTCCTCTCGGTTTGTCCATCCATTTGAGGATGATATGCTGAACTAAAATTCAACCTCGTTCCCAAAGCTTCATGCAATTTTTGCCAAAACCTGGAGGTAAATTGAGAACCTCTATCCGAGACTATCTTCTTCGGGACTCCATGTCGACACACAATGTGCTCCATATACAATTCTGCTAGCTTCGCGGTGGTATATGTGGTCTTGACAGGAATGAAGTGAGCTGATTTTGTCAACCGATCTACAATGACCCATATTGAATCATTGCCAGACTAGGTTCGCGGTAATCCAACTATAAAGTCCATACCGATCTCTTCCCACTTCCACTATGGAATCTTTAATGGCTGCAATAATCCTGCTGGCCTTTGATGTTCCGCCTTGACTCATTGGCACACGTCACACAATGCAACATATTCGGCTATGTCCATCTTCATGCTATCCCACCAATAGCAAGCCTTCAAGTCTTTGTACATCTTCGTACAACCTGGGTGAATCAAGTATGGCGAGTCATGTGCCACCTTTAATATTGTCTCCTGAACATGCTTTACATTAGGCACAACAATTCTCTTTCCAAGTCATACCATGTTCGTCCTAATCAAATCTGAATTCTATCCCTTCTTCGGTCCTTTCCTTGATTTCCTTGATCTCCTCATCTGTGGTCTGTGCTTCTCGAATTTCATGCTCCAAGGTTGGGTTTAATTCCATCATCTCCATCTCATTTACAAACCCTAGGTTCAACCGTTCAAACTCCTTGCATAACTCACATGGTAACTCTCGAACTGTGAGTCAATGACTTACTCCCTTTCTACTCAGAGCATCGGCCACTACATTGGCCTTTCTCGGATGATAGTTGATCCCCAAATCATAATCTTTGATGAGCTCCAACCATCTTCGTTGCCTCAAGTTCAGATCCGTTTGTGTGAAAATATACTTCAAACTCTTATGATCCGTATAAATTTCACACCTATGTCCAAGGATATAGTGTCTCCAAAACTTCAATGCATGTACCACGGCTGCGAGTTCCAAATCATGTGTGGGGTAATTCTGCTCATGTTTCTTCAATTGTCTTGATGCATAGGTGACCACTTAACCTTCTTGCATCAATACACATCCAAGTCCTTGTCTCGATGCATCACAATATATATCAAAACTCTTGCTCACATCCGGCAGTACCAAAACTGGGGCTGTTGTCAACCTCTTCTTCAACTCCTCAAAACCATTTTGACAAGCTTGGGTCCATTGGAAAGCCTTTCCCTTCATTAGCAACTCTGTCATAGGCTTGGCTATTATGGAGAAGTCCTTGATAAACCGACGGTAATATCGAGCCATCCCAAGAAAACTTCTTATTTCCTTGACGTTTTGCGGCGGTTCCCACTTCAACGCGTCTCTTACTTTTCCGGGGTCAACTGACACTCCTTCTCCTGAGATGATGTGACCCAAAAATGACACCTCTCTCAACCAAAACTGACACTTGTTGAACTTGGCATACAATTGATGCTCCCTCAATTTCTGCAACGTAAGCCTCAAGCGTTCCTCATGCTCTTTCTCATACTTCGAGTAGATCATAACATCATCAATAAACACCACAACGAACTTATCCATGTACTCCATGAAGACCTTATTCATGAGGTACATAAAGTAGGCAGACGCATTTGTCAATCCAAAAGACATCACGGTGTACTCATAAGATCCATACCGTGTTCGAAAAGCTGTCTTGGGTATGTCCGATGGTCTAATCTTCATTTGAAAGTATCCCGTCCTCAATCAATCTTAAAGAAGTCACAAGAACCCTTCATATGATCAAACAAGTCCTCTATACATGGCAAGGTATACTTGTTCTTGATTGTTACCTTGTTGAGAGCTCGGTAATCTACACACATCCTTTGGGATCCATCCTTCTTGTCCACGAACAGCACGGGCGCTCCCCAAGGTGAAGAGCTAGGGCGAATAAAACCCTTCTCTAATTGCTCTTGAATTTGCTTCTTGAGCTCCGCTAATTCCATAGGAGGCATCCTATACGGCCTCTTAGATATAGGTGCAGTTCCAGGTATCAAATCAATAACAAACTCAATGTCTCGATCAGGTGGCATACCCAGCAACTCGTCCGGAAAAACATCCAAAAATTCACACACCACCGGAATCTCCTCAATTGCGGCACCGTCCATATGATTTAGCTCCAATTGCTTTGGTGCGGTTTGAGATGCTTCAAATTCTATAGTTATCCCTTCTTCATTTGTCAACTTCACTGTCTTCGTGGCACACTCAATAACTCCATTGTGCTTCCTCAACCAGTCCATACCAAGTATAATGTCCAATCCTTGAGAACCCAAAACAATGAGGTTGGTGGAGAAGTCTACCCCCTTATTCTAAGGCTTACCTTTGGACATACTATATTTGTCCTCATCTCTCCTCCAGGAGACTTAACCAATAGAGTAAACTTCATATGAGAGATAGGCAAACTATACTTGGCAACATACTTTGATGCAATGAATGAATGCGATGCTCCAGAATCAAATAACATAGTCGCGGGGATGGAGTTGGTGAGAAACATACCAATGACCACGTCATCCGCTGGCTGAGCATCCTCCATAGAGACATGGTTCATGTTGCCACGAGCAAAATTCTGCTGTCCATGGTTCCCTTGTGGCTGTCCTCCATTGGGTCTTGGGTTTTGCCTCGGCGCATTGCTTCCTTGACCAAGTCCTGACTTAGGACATTGATGCGCAAAGTGTCCAGCTTCTCCACAAGTATAGCACTTCTTAACTCCACCACAATTATTGGGAGGAGCTTGGTTCTGAACATTTGCAGCAGGAAAATTAGCACGAGGCAAATAAGGCATTGGAGGCCTAGGTGCTTGCATGACAGGGCGCTGCTGCACAAACTGGGTTGGGCGTGGTGCATAACTAGGGCGCTGCGCAGGGATAGAGGAGCTGTAATAGGGCGCATTGGGTGGCCCAAGGCAAGGGCACACATTACTTCCTTGTTGCTGTCCTTTATATGGCGCCTTCCTCTTGATTTCTTGCTCCATCTCACGAATCTTGTTCTCAACCACAATTGCTTTGTCCACGAGGTTATGGAAATTGGCATAATCGCAGTTGAGTAGTTGCACTTGAATTTCATTGTTCAATCCCCTCATGAACAAGTATTGCTTCCGGCTGTCCCGACTAACATCCTCAGGTGCATACCTTGAGAGTTGAGTGAATTTATTGAGATATTCACTCACGCTTGATCTTCCTTGCCTTAAATTCTCAAATTCTTGCCTCTTCAAGATCATAACACCCTCGGGCACATAATGAGAACGAAAATTCTTCTTGAATTCGGCCCAAGTAATTCTCTCTTGGTTCTCATAAGCATTGCAATAAGAATCCCACCAATTCGCAGCTGCTCCAACGAGTTGATGAGAAGCAAACAAGACCTTCTCCCGGTCACTGCATTGGACAATAACTAGCTTCTTCTCCACGGACTTGAGCCAATCGTCCGCATCCATAGGGTCAGCGGCTTGAGCAAAGGTCGGCGGCCCAGTCCTCATAAACTCTCTCAACCGGTTATGAGGAGGCGGGGGTTGCGGTGGAGGCATGTGGGGCTGATTGTTAATGTTGCCAGCCTGCAGTTGTCCCATAGTATGTATCATGGTCTGCATGAGCTGGTTTTGCATAGCCAATAGCTGCTCAATGTTGATAGCTCCCTGAGTAGATCCTTGTCCAATGTTGTTCTGAGACACTCCATTGTTCTCCTCCTCGTCATTGCCATCCCTCTGGTTGCGAGTCCTCACCATCTGAAGGAAAGCAATAGGTAAGAATTCGAGAACGTCCCCAACTATATGCATCAAGGGATATGAACTAAACAGCTAGCTACACTAGCAAAACAATATATATGGCAATGCTAAAGCATCCCAAAATCCTCTATTAAGCACACAAGCAAACAATATATATAGCAAACAGCACACTAACAAAATCAAATCGATTCCTGTGTGCTCCTATGTGCTCTAAAGTGTCCATTCTATCTAGGCTGCATCCTACGGTCAACCTGTGGCTCTGATACCAATCTGTGACGCCCGGTTCCGAAAAATGAACCAAGCTAACGTATATGTGTGCCCAGGATGTTCATCACACATACACGAGTGCAATCACAAAAGAGTATACAGAAAATTACCACAGAACAAGATTAATTAACCAAATTTTATTACACAAACCAGATTATCCTCGAATACAAGCTCTAATGAATATTTATGACAAGTTCAACTAATGCAGCAAAAATAAAATAATTAAGCAAGCTAAACAGCTAGGCAGCATAAGCCATAGGGTATAGCGCAGCTCCAACACCACAGGCAAAGCTGACAGTAGACACGACCTAGAACTCCGCATTATCACCATTAAACTCCCAATCTTGACCTGCAACTGTTGGGGGGAATTGCAAGAGTGAGTACATGTCGTACTCAGCAAGTGTGGAAAGTATGACATGTGGCTTATTCAGATGATGACAATAATAATGGCAAAGTGCTGAAAAGTACATAAAAACATTTGAAAAGCAATATATTATATGTATGTGAAGTAAACCCATCATAATCATAAGTAATATCATAATACCAGTCTATAATTCACCATCCTCATCAATTATTCCAGAATTCACCATTTTCCAATAACCATATTAAATACCAGAAATTAATCCATAACCATAATAACAACCATGACCATCCCAAATACCATCCCAATACCAAGTACCTTCTAATCATGGAAGTTGTCTAGGTGCTCTTAACCGGGAGCACAGCCATCATGATAGTTTTATTTAGACTCTGCGGAGTTTGTACCTCTTTACCCACGCGTTTGTGATTTCATCACCCGTCGGCGACTAATGAACCTCCCTCATGCCAATTACACTTCCTTTGGTGTATGGCCAAGAGATCACAAAATAGCCTTTACAAAGGGATTACTAGCCTATTTAGACCCCACTGAGGTTTCACCAGTGGTGATGCCTCCAACTGAGCACATCTTCAACCAAGGGCCCCCTCTTGAGCCATTCGGATCCCAGGGTAGTCCCACCAATCATCAACAAACCCAATCCGACTACCCTTTCCCCGAGCATCCACAATGGTCCAAATAGCACTAGCAAAGCCCTAATTAATCAGCTACGCTGCACCCATACTTGGCCTCGTGGTGGCACTGTAGTCCTGGCTTATTCTCGCATGAACCGGTCCTTAGATCTAAAGCAAGCAAACCACCATAACATCCAACCCATCCACATACCAAGCTTGCTTAGATCACCCATTACCATACTGTATCGACTAGTTCACATCAACCAGAATATCATTAATTCTTAAGTAAATGTGTAGTGTTGTTTTCCCATCCCAATTAATTAAGCAAAGCAAAAAGGTATAAACCCTTCTCGAATCTCTACCATAAATTCTAGGTGACAAGGGTGGTTAAACAATTCTAGTAAACTTCCTATCATAGGATTCCCATCAAATTGACACAGCATGCAGTTTTGCAAACAAAACATTTATTTTAAAACAGGATCAATATGCTTCAAGGACACTTGCCTTGCTCTTGCTGTTGTTTAGGGTCAAAGCATTCAAACTCTTGGTGTTGTACATCCTCCGCGGCACTCTCTAGCGTAAATCAGTCTAATCCACACAATAAACATACAAGACAAGAAACACAATCAAAGAGTGCACAAATATTACTCAATATGACATGACATGCATGATTAATGCAAATGCAAGGTAGAACTTGTTACTAGATTGCTTTTAATGATCACTAACTAGTTCTAATAGCTTTTAACAAGTTTATACAGGTTTGGATTCAATTAGATCCAATTTTAGAATTAATTCAACACAATTTAACCAGAATGATCGGACTAGTCCGCTAGGGACCGGACAAGTCCGCACTCTGCGAGATTAGCGGATTAGGGTTTTCTAGATCGACGTGAATTTGGAGATTAGGGGTTGAATTCACGTAAGGAAAAGATAATAGAAGGTATATCAGGTGTTTAGAACTCCAATGAATCAAGAAACTTGGAGGTAGCACTTGGATCTTGATGATCTAGGGTCACTACAGGAAAAGCGATCATTTGCAACGGCCACATTTATTTGCAACGGCCAGCCGTCGCAAATACAGTAATTTGCGACGGCCCGCCACTGGTCGTTGCAAATAACGTTGCCGTCGCAAATAAGTGTTTATTTGCGACGGCCAACACCGGAGCCGTCGCAAATAGCCACTTATTTGCGACGGCAAACCCTAGTACCGTCGCAACTAAGGAAGCCGTCGCAAATAAGTTCTTATTTGCGACGGCTGCTAAAAGGGCCGTCGCAAGTAACATTAATTGTGACGGCTACGTGGTCTGGCCGTCGCAATTAAAATGGTCGTCGCAAATAGGGGCCTTTATCCCGACCCGACACTTCAATCTTGTTTCATTCTCACCACTCGACACCACCGCGCGCCGTCGCCGCCCTGCCGCCGCCGGCCCCCGCCCCGCCGTCGCCGCCCCTCCGCCGCCGGCCCCCGCCCTGCCGTCGCCGCCTCGCCGACGCCGGCCCGCCGCCCCGCCGCCGCCCCGTCCTCGGGTCGCCGCGCCCCCGCCGCCCCGGCCGTCCGCGCCCTCCGCGCCCCGGCTCGCCGCCCCGGCCTCGGGTCGCCGGCCCCCGCCGCCCCGGCCGTCCGCGCCCTCCGCGCCGTGGCCTCGGGTCGCCGCGCCCCCGCCGCCCCGGCCGTCCGTGCCCTTCGCGTCGCTGCCCCGCCCGCGGCGCCACCCCACCACCGGCCCGCAGTCGCCGCCCTAGCACCGGCCCACCGTAAGTGCCTGCGATTACTGTCATTATGCAGTTTAGTCTCTAGCTTAGTCTCTAAGTTTATCATTATGCAGTTTAATCTCTAAGTTTATCAAATGCGTTTTTGTACCCATATGCAGTTTATCATTATTCAATTGAAAAACATCCTCGCCCTCTTGTGAGCTGCAATATGTTAATGGTTGCTTTTGTTGATCTTGCAATATGTTAATGGTTGTATTCAAAAACTGCAATATGTTAATGGTTGTATTCAAAAAATGGTTGCATATGGGAAAAGGATGTGATCATTATTTGTGAGCTGGTTTGCAATCCCGAGAGCCAAGGGCCTGGATGCCATCGTCGCCGCCGCGGGCCTGGACGCCATCGCCGCCGCCTGCTAGCGCCGTCACGCCGCCGTAGAGGAGTGAAGTGAGGAGTTAGGGTTAGGGTAAAGTTGGGATACAGTTTTATATAGCCCATCTACAATGTGGACTGTCGGATCGAGATCGACGGTTCACGTACATCCGACTTAAACAGATCAGGTCCAGTTCGATCCATTCCACCTCGACCCAACTCCAAGCCACCTTCGCCCTTCATCTGCTCCAAACGCCGCCAGCCGTCTGGCCGCCCGTGTGTGCCGCCATCGCAGGGACGCCCGTCCTCTGTGCGACGCCGCTGACCCTCCACCTCCGTAGCCGCTCGGTGCCCGCCTCCAGTCTCCAACCTCTGTCACCGCTCCGCATCCGCTGCCGCCAGTCTTCGCCGACGCCCGCCGCCATCGTCTGGTCACTGCATGGCCGCCCCTCCCCTGCGAAACACCTCTGCCTCTCCCATGCTCGCCGTCTCCGCCTCTCCCCTGCTCTTTATCGACTTGTTACATCTCTAAAAAAGTAGAGGACGGCTGAACATCGATTAGGCATCGATTAGGATCGATTAGTTGCCCTAATCGACGACTAATCGTCCTGATCGACCTAATCGACCCTTAGGCGACTAGGGTCGATTAGGCGACTTGAAAACATTGGTGCCTGCGCGGCGAACATCGTCGCCATTGGTTTTGTATGTTTATTTTACAGGCTGGGTTGGGCCGGGTTGATTGATACAGAAAAAATGGATTGGGTTTGGGTTTAGTCCAGGTCCTGGCCGGGTTGAGTTAGTCCACTATCCAAAAAATGGATTGGATTTTAGGCTATCTTTTTTGCTAATATGTTTTTTGTCTTGCATAATTGACTAATATGCTTTATATGCTCGCTTGTATTACACTTGTGATTTCACACTTGTCCATTGTGGCTAATATGTTTTTGTAGTATATGCATAATTAGATTTTGTAAATGCTTTATATGCTTTATATATTTTTGTCTATAGCTTGGTCTGACATTCTGAATTTCTATTCTGTTTAGTGTATGTTTGGACTTTAGTGCATTCATATAATGTATTTGAGTGACTACTTAATATATATAAATAAAGGGGTTTTAGGTCGGCTCGGACCAACCCAGAAGGGCACGACACGTAATAAGTGTGATCGTGCCGTGTAGACCATTGTAGTGGTACCATATGCGTCAAGTCGACACGGAAGCGAACGGGTTGGTAAGGACGTCAATGACCCACGATTGCGTGGACGGTGGAAATGGATGTGGAATTGTCATCTAAGACCAACTTTCCTCTCACTCTTTCTCTAGTTCTTTCCTCTCTCTTAAATGACCTGAAAATGAAAATGAGCAATGTAACCTATAGCAATGTATTACCCGTTTCGGATCAGCACGTCTCACATGCCATTGGCATGTGAGACGTGCAGGTTCGGAATTGTCCCTTTTTGGACAGCCTCGGAGTGACCGAGGGGGCATGGCTTGTGACGAGACGCGGGTCCGGATTTGGACGAGATTTCGGTGGCGTAACCCTGTTGTTCTCTGCTGCACCATTTTTGGGCGTGTAGTGGAGAACAGCGGGGTTATGCTGCCGAAATTTCGTTCGAATCCGGATCACGCGTCTCGTCATGGGCACACTCCTCTCGATCACTCTTGGGTGGGTTTAGGATCTATCTGCCTAGGTTGTAGGGCCGTGACATAACACAACAATACATTAACAACAATTTCTTTCGCGTTAAAATGCAGAGTCAAACATGGGTGAAGACCGCAGTTGGATGTATACTGGCTGGAAGAGCAGAACTGGTGGTCATTCCGATGAGTGGTTTATCAAGTTAGATCAATTTTTGGATCGAGCATTTTCGTTGTCAACGGAAGATATGGTGCGGTGCCCATGTACAAAGTGCTGGAACACCAAGTTTTTGAGAAGATTGGAGCTTTCGTTTCACTTATGTCGAAACGGTTTCACTCCACATTATGAAGTGTGGACCTTTCACGGCGAGACTAATTCTCGAGTCATAGCCGAAGTGGATGAGGATGATGATATAACAGAGGTTGATAGGATGGATGAGATGCTAGAAGCTCTTGAAGCGGAGGATCCTCTTACAAATGAGGCAGAAAAGTTCTTCGAGGAGCTGAAGAAATCACAAGAGCCGTTGCATGAACACACGGCTGTGAACGTACTTGCTTTCTTGACCAGATTTATGGCAATTAAATCCAAGTACTTTTTTTCCATCAACTGCTACAATGATCTCATGAAATTTATCTGCGATATCCTTCCACAACCTCACAAAGCGCCACCAGATATGTATCAGTCAAAGATCAAGATATCTGGTCTCGGTATGAAGTATGAGAAAATCGATGTGTGCCCAGACAACTGCATGCTATTCTGGAATGAGCACGCCAATGAGATGATGTGCTTGAAATGTGGTAAATCGAGGTATGTTGAAGTTGTTAATGACGATGGCAATAATGTGATGACAGATGTCGCACATAAGCAGTTTCGTTACTTGCCTGTGACACCTCGGTTGAAGCGGATGTTTCATTCAAAAAGAACCGCAAGACACATGAGATGGCACAAAGAAGGTAAACGTGAGAACAAAGAATTTTTGACGCATCCGTCCGACGGTGATGCATGGAAGGCGCTAGACCGTTTCGATCCAGACTTTTCTCGTGATGCGAGGAATGTTCGCATCAGATTAGCGACAGACGGATTCTCACCGTTCAGTACGAATGCCACACCATACTCATGTTGGCCTGTCTTTGTCATTCCGTACAACCTGCCACCTGCTTTATGTACGAAGAACGAGTTCATGTTTCTCAGCCTCATTGTACCTGGACCTGATCATCCTGGGTCACGTCTCAATGTGATGTTAAAACCGCTGATCGAAGAATTGAAAGTCTTGTGGACAGGAGTCGAAGCGTACGACAGTTACAAGAAGCAGAAGTTCAACCTTCGAGCTGCTTATTTGTGGTCCGTCCATGATTTGCCGGCATATGGCATGTTTTCCGGATGGAGCACTCATGGTCGTCTGACGTGTCCGATATGTGCTTCAGACACGGATTGCTTTCGACTAACTCATGGAGGCAAAATATCTTACTTCGATTGTCACAGACGTTGGCTGCCCTCGAATCGTATATTTAGGCAGCAGCGGCATGTCTTTCAAAAGAACACTGTTGTCACTAAAGGACCACCGAAGCGTCTCAACGGGTCAGAAATTTCTGATATGTTGGACAAACTGGTGCCTGATGAAGGTCGTCCTGGATATTTCGTAGGTTATGGAGAGGAACACAATTGGACTCACATATGTGGACTTTGGGAGCTACCATATGTGAAGTCGTTGATTCTAATGCACAACATTGATGTCATGCATCAGGAGCGTAATATGAGCGAAAGTATCATAAGCACTTGCATGGATATGCCTGGCAAAACGAAAGACAATTATAAATCTGGACTAGATTTGGCAGACATTTGTCACCGTCCAACTCTTGAAATCTCTGAAAGTGGTGGAAAGCCACGTGCTTCTTTCTGTCTTCGATCGAAAGAAAAGAAAGAAGTTATGAAATGGATGAAAACTTTGAAATTCCCAGATGGTTACGCAGCTAGCCTGAAACGAGCCATAAATGTTAACACAGGAAACCTCACTGGGTTGAAGAGTCATGATTATCACATTATAATGGAAATACTCCTACCTGTTATGTTACGAGGCTATCTAGATGATGCGGTGTGGAAGGTTTTAGCCGAGCTCAGCTATTTCTATAGACAGCTCTGTGCTAAAGAAATCAAGATCGGGATGATGGATAAGTTAGAGAAGGAGATACCCATACTTTTATGTGAGATGGAAAAAAATTTTCCACTGGGTTTCTTCAATCCAATGCAACATCTGCTTATCCATCTTCCATTCGAAGCTAAAGTTGGTGGTCCTGTGCAATATAGGTGGATGTATCACATTGAAAGAGCGCTACGATATCTGAAACCAATGGTTGGCAACAGGGCAAGGGTGGAAGGGTGCATCGCTGAAGCATATGCTCTTAAAGAAGTTGGATACTTTTCAAGTGTCTACTTTGCAGAAGAAAACAATATCAATACTTCGGCGATGCGGTACAATGTGGACGAAACACCCCCTCTAAGCGACCTTTCCATTTTCCAAACGAGAGGCACCACCGTTGGTAGCTACACGACCTACGTGCTATCCGAATAGGAAAGGACTGTTGCCTTACTCTACATTTAAGCAAATATAGAAGGCATGCAGGAATACTTCGAGTAAGTGTTTCTCCTATGTTTATGCTAATCGACATATTTTGCTACACATGTACTCTAAAAGATGTTTTTTCATGTTTAGCGAGTTCCACAGACAATATTGGCCACATAGGCATCAACCTACGGCCAAACAAGTAGAAGCGATGCGAAAGGAAGGAATAAATGGGGGACAGAGTTTTCTATCTTGGTTTCGAGAATATGTAATATTCTCTCGTCTTCTATGTATTATAAATTACTATTATTAAAGAAGTATTATGTAATATTCTCTCGTCGTTTATAACAGTGTCGGACTCACAATGTCCATGAAGATTTGCGGCAGCTATCGTATGGATTGGTGAATGTTAGAAGCTATGGTCGATATGACGTAAATGGCTTCCGATTCCGTACAACTCATTTTGAAGCTCATCATCCTCTCGCGGCAACATCAAATTCCGGTGTTGTGACGAGAGCAATGGACACTCAAGGGAATTTAACCGATTATTATGGTATCATTAACAAAATCCTTGAATTTACTTTTACCGGAAATAAGACCCATCGAGTTGTCTTCTTTGACTGTGACTGGTTTGATCGTACTCATGGAACTCGAGAAAAACAATTTGGAATGGTGGAAGTGAAACATAAGGACCGACTACGAGGTTACGATACATTTGTTCTTGCGCATCAAGTTGAACAAGTGTATTATCTACCTTATCCATGCACGAAGCTCAGTGCTTGGTGGGTGGTATATAAGGTGAATCCTCGTGAGCGGCTATATACTCCTGGGGATGATGGTTACCATGATAGCGAAGACGTTGAAGAAGTGTACCAAGAAGAAGAGTTGCCAGACACTTTTATCGTCGAGCTTGGTGCAGGACTCGATCAATTAGTTGGAGATGTTGAAGACGTTGAAGATGTAGAGGCAGATGATACGCGAAAACGAAAATTAGAACAGGCCACGATGGAAGATTGTTGGGCTGGTTTAAGGCGTAGGGCACAGGCACATGACAATGATGTTGATGAATTTTGAAAGTGACTACAAGTAATGTTTTCTTGAAGATAGTAACATGAATTTTATATATTTTATTTGCATATTTACTAATTATCTAATTACAATAGGATGGCGTCAAAGAAGGGTAAGAAGGTGCCGCCGACGAGGGGGTTCTACCCCTCTAGACCTGAGGACGCTTTCGTTGGTGCCTCGTCGACTGGCAGCAGACGCTCTCAGCTGCTGGGGCACGTTACGACCAGCTCTAGAGCTTCGTCACAGGTAAATGTCACTCGTTTTTGACAAACTCTTTAAATTCAAATTCACATTAAACTTACTTATGAATCATTTGAATGTTGTAGTCCTCACCGGCTGACTCAGAGGCTGCGGCGCCTTCGGTGAGCCAGCCCTCGGCGAGGTAGCCCTCAGCCAGCCAGCACTCGGCGAGGCAGCCCTCAGCGAGTCAGCCCTCGGCGAGCCAGCCCTCGGCCAGCCAGCCCCTGGCTGGCGATGAGTTTGTTCCTGAGGCCTTTGACTCAGCTGGTGAGGAGCCGTCTGGGTCACCTGACGTGGCGCCCCAGCGGACGCGGAGGACGAGGAGGACTCACTTTGTCAGTCCTCCCGCGTTCCCTTCACAGAGGATCGTGATTCGTCCCGTCGGAGACAGGTAATAAAAATTATAGTTTTCAATTTTAGTTTCTTTTGATTACTTAAGTAATGAATGAATGAATAAATATCTTACAGGGCTTGGGACGACTTGTCTTTCACCGGTGAGAAACACCAGAGACCGGTGAACAGTGTCCTCGGGTCCATAGTGCGTTTGCACTATCCCGGGGTCATCGACGGAGTGCCTGCTCTTTCGTGGGAGGACTACGCACGCGTCCATCACCAGGAGCACGGCAACCTTCAGGAGGCCGTATGGGCCGATTTTATGGTAAGTATGTTAAAAAAGTTTCTAAGTTACAACTCTTAAACTCTTTTAGTGCACATCTCTTCAATATATTCTTTATCGCAGGCAAGATATATTTTAGAGGACCCGGACGACCGTCGCATGTTTGAGGATGCGAGGCAAGTGTTTCACTTCAACGCTGCCAAGGCGCTTTGACAAGCTTTGTCGAATGCCCGTGTTCAAATTATTAATGAGCACTTGAAGGCGAACCAGCAGCACGTGTTACACTTCCGGCAAGAGAGCGAGAGGCACCTGACGGAGGAGGAGTACGCGCAGGTACGTGGAGTGTAGTAAGTATTTTTTTCTGATAATGTCCTTGATGGTACTTTTAACGACTTTCAACTATGTGCAGGGCCACGTGAGCTGGTTGTAGGGTCGGAACGATGCATTTTGGGCCCTTTGTCGCTACTGGGCTAGCGACGAGTTTAAAGCTAAGTCCGGGGAGGCTCGAGACTGCAGAGGGGTGGAGGGGAAGAGCAGGCACGGGCAAGATAACCACTTGCATTTAGATAAACGCATGGTAAGTGTGTGTAACTTATGTTTATATATTAATAATATATTGTTCGTACTAACACGTATTGACAGGAGCGCGAGACGGGGGTGCCGCCCACCCCTGCCGAGGTTTGGAAGAGAGGTCACAGGGACCCTTCTCAGCCGACGGGGTGCAGTCATGCTGCAGCCGAGCGGTTGGTAAGTTTAGAAATCATTCATATTACATATAACTATATAGATTGTTGAACATACACGATTTTATTGTTTTGCAGGCTAAGTACGGGGAGGAGGCTAGGAAGATACACGGCGAGGATTTTGATTGGGAACGTCAACCGATCGATCCTCAAGCCGCGTATGCAACCGGTGGTGGAAAAGCACACGGAAGGTGAGTTTACAAGTCATTTTATCGTTTTTAATTCAAAGCATTCAAGATATTTCAATTTCATATTACTGACTCTTTTTTTTATAGGCTCGCCATATTTGACGGAGTTGTCGACTCGAGGGCGGGGAGACCTGCAAGAGGCAGCTCCACGCAGGCTTCGGGCACGGGAGGTCGCCGCGTATCGCAGAGGGACATTGAGATGCAGTCCATCCGAGAAACTGTAGAAGAAAACGAAAGGCGACATGAGGAGGAAAGGAGGGCGACGGAGGCCACGATCCAAACCCAGGCAGCAGCGTTGGCGCAGATGCGGGAAGCAATGGAGGTAACAAAATAAAAACTAAAATTATCATTAATTCAGCGTAAATGACTTACTAATAGGTAGCATTTAATGTTTGCAATGACAGGCCATCGCTCGGGCGCAGGGTCTGGGAATCCAGCTACCGGTACTACCACCGGTCCTCCCAGGCGATCCTTCAACTCAGCTCTTGAGCTCTATTCCGAATTGATCCTCATTCTCCTTTCTTTTTGGCGCTTTCTTCATTCTTTCATTAAAACCTGCACTCATCTCAATAATGTGGTTAGGATCTCATTTGTTTGTCATAAATCAACCAAAACCCATAAGGGATGCCTAGATTCACTTTCAATCTCCCCCTTTTCGGTGATTGATGACAATCAATTGAGATTTCACAAAGTACGATAAAAATTGAGATTTTCATAAAGTGTGCACATATGAGCTTGAAACACATTTAGCAATGACAACATAAGGCATATGTGCACTCTTTATGGTGGGATGCAAAACTAAGTGAGGTTGAGCAGTAATCACGATGACAGTGAAATAATTGACATCAATATATCAACAACAAGCATATATGTCAATTTCAGAGCAAAATCACAGATTTCACAAATATGAGCATAAATAGTTCATAGCATTGCATCACAAGACCAAATGTATAAAAAGATCATAATATGAAGTCTTACAACCCAAAAGAGACAAAAAGATGCATAAATGAAGCTCTCGTCTCTCAACCTACAGCTTAGACCTAGTGACTCCCCCTCAATCTCTCCCCCTTTGGCATCAAGACACCAAAAAGGAGGAGAGGAGGGATCAAAGATCTTCAGTCCTCACGGTCGGTCCTCTAATCATCTTCGTCTTCATTCTCGGGCTGAGGAGCAGGAGGAGGAACGGATCCACTCGAGGTGCCCCCAACGCCAAAGTTGGCAAGCTTGGAGGGAGTCAAAGGCCTGAGATCAGTGAAATCTAAGGCTGAGTCGTCAGAGATGACTGGGGATCCAATAGGCTTGATCTCCAGCTTTTGGCAAATGTGTTTGACATTTTCTTTGACGTACCACATATCAGCCTTCCCCGCCTTGTTCAGCCCGTGAGTGTTCACTTCGGCCTTCTTGCATGAGGCAAAGATTGCTGCCAAGTACTTCAGGATTCCACTAGGTGACCCTTTTTGGAAAGGGGCCCTAGTGGAGGGATAAGCCCTTGCATATCCTCTAGCTCTCCTCGGAGCTTGTTAACTGGATGCAGAAAAAGGGGCAGCTTGGATAGAGACTTGGGCAGGTTTCTGAGGCCTCAATGGAGTGTGCTCCACATCCTTCACAAACTCGATCCTTGTGACCTTCTCAATCATGAACATCAAGTAAGGTGCATAGCCACAGGATCTGTTAGGAGTGCAGGAGATGTTGACCATGTCATTCCATATGTACTCAAAGATATCAAACTGCTTGTCTTTATTTATCACCTTCATTAGTGTCCTAAGATAGCCTTGGACACTCCCTGCATCCCCATCCTTCGGGGCAATAGTCTTCCTCAGGACCCTATTGAGGATCACAAAGAATGGCTTCATATTCTTGGTGGAGGGAGGGTTGAATGTCGATCTGGTGTCATAAAGGAACTTCATTTTGTTCTTCTCAAGGACACTATGTTGTGAATGATCAAGTTGTCACTGCTGGAGCTCTCAAGATGTAGCAGCCTTGCAAACTCGTCATAGGTAATGGTGTACTTGGATCCAAAAGTCATCCAAGTCACCCGCTCTTCCTCATCACTTGCAAAGTAGCATGTAGCATAGACCTAAGCAATGACTTTATCGTTCCAATTGTTCTCGAAGGAAAACAAATGCTTCAATCCATGCTTCTCCACTGCCTGAACTACATCATCAAAGGTTGAGCAACTCTTCCTTTCAAAGTGCGTCCAGTCAATCCATTGGATGCGCACCACTAGAGTCTTCATTGTGAGGTACACGGACTTATAGAAGTCTGCATGGAAGTTGCTCCAGAATCTTCCATCGGCTGCTTTCTTGGACCGGCTCTAGCAGTCCACATTTCTGAATTTGGAAGCTGTGTCGCTTCCCCCGCCATTGAACCTCTCCTCGGAGGGATCCCGGGTCCCTTGCTTTGGAGATATCATCTTGAGAGGGCCGATTGGGCCCGTGGCAATCCCTTTGCCCTTGCCCTTAGCTTGGCAAACAGCCGCCGAGCTAGGGCCAGCACCTACTGAAGCCTTGGAGATAGGGTTCTTGGTAAGAACCTTGCGTCAAGCCTGAGATGGAGATGGCGCCGGCTCGGATGAGCGCTCTTGGAGCTTCTTGCCTTGGCCCGTCGAGGGCTGAAGCAAGGCTTCTTGGTCCATCTTGGCCTCGAAATCGGAGATCTCGTTGTTGGAGCTCGACATTGTCCGGAGAATGGATTACACAAGGTATGGAAGAGAATTTATGGCAAGGAATTGCATTGAGGAATGGGACACTAGGGTTGAGTTCACTCAAAAATCGAACTTGTCCGGTGTACAGATACGGACTAGTCCGGGTGACCGGACTTGTTCATACAAGGAACGGACTAGTCTGGTGTTCATCACCTCAAACCCTAACTAGACGATCAACGGTGTTGCTTAATGCAAAAATAGCTCAACATCAATGTAATACATCAAGGAAGCATGTATTAGGTGAAAGGAACTAAGCTATTTGATCAACAACGAAGGAAATCAAGATTTCTAGGGTTTGGGAGCAAATTTTACCGAAATTCCTCGATTCTTGTAGATGGAGGGGTTCAGGGAGCAGACAAGTCCGTGGTGTTCATCCCTATGCAATGGACATCGCCTTGGGAGCACTCGAGCGAGGAGAGAGAGCATGGGGCAAGCTGTGAGGATGAAGAAGATTAGGTCTTGGCGGCGGCTAGGATTATGGAATCGAAAAATCGGACTAGTTCGTGGTCGGTTAGACTAGTCTGTACTACTGGACACTCCGCGGACTAGTCTGCATGGGCGGACTAGTCCGTGTAACCACAAACTAGTCCGTGGTCACCAGAACAGAAATGCTTAGCCCATTCGTATATATTCGAAGGTACTTATTAGGAAAATAGGGGGCAAAACAAATCAAATGATCTTGATGAATATGATCAGTAAGCATACAACAATCAAGCAATGACCATAATTCATCAAGATCAAGTAGTTGAAATAGGTTTTGGAGAAAATTTAGAAAGATGATTTTCGCAACTCAAACAATATATTTTGAAGAGTCCATACAGGTGTGCAAGTTTCAAGCCACATTCCGAGCATCAAGGATATTGAGGTCATTTTGAAGCTCGCAAAACCATGTTTCATCAAGTGGCTTGGTGAATATGTCGGCTAGTTGTTTTTCGGTGTTGACATGGGAAATGGCTATGTCTCCTTTCATTGATTGGTCTCTCAAAAAGTGATATCGGATGTCTATGTGTTTGGTTGTAGAGTGTTCAACTGGATTATGAGCAATTTTAATGGCACTCCCATTATCACAAAGGAGTGGAATACGGCTCATATTGTAACCTTAATCCCTTAGAGTTTGTCGCATCAAAAGAAGTTGTTCACAACAACTCCCGGCTGCAACATACTCCACTTCGGCCATGGATAAGTCAATGGAATTTTGTTTCTTGGAGGACCAAGAGACTAGGGATCTACCTAGGAATTGGCAGGTGCCGGAGGTACCTTTTCTATCGACTTTGCATCCGGCATAATTTGCATCGGAGTATCCAGTGAGATTGAACTTGGAACCTTTGGGATACCAAATACCTAGGTTGGGTGTATGAACCAAATATCTCAAGATCCTTTTAACCGCTTCAAATGAAACTCCTTAGGATTAGCTTGAAATCACGCACACAAACATACACTCAACATAATATCAGTCCTAGATGCAAATAAGTAGAGTAAGGATCCAATCATGGAGCGATATACCTTTTGATCCACGCTTGGTCCATCTTCCTTGAGATCCAAGTGTCCATTAGTTGCCGTGGGAGTCTTGATAGGCTTCTCCTTGTCCATCCCAAACTTCTTGAGTATGTCTTGAGTGTACTTGGTTTGGCTCATGAATGTCCCTTCCTTTTGTTGTCTCACTAGGAATGCCAAGAAGTAATTTAGCTCTCCCATCATAGACATATCAAACCTATCTGTCATAATCTTACAAAATTCTTCACAAAAGGATTTATTAGTTGAACCAAACATAATGTCATCAACATATATTTGACGGATAAAAAGATCATTATCGAAGTGTTTTGTAAATAATGTATAATCTGCTTTACCAATCTTAAAACCATTTTCAATTACGAAATCTCTAAGACACTCATACCAAGCTCTAGGAGCTGGTTTGAGGCCATAGAGAGCCTTACGCAGTTTAAAGATGTGGTCGGGGAACTCTTTATCTTCAAATCCGGGAGGTTGCTCCACGTACACCTCCTCCTTGATTGGATTGTTGAGGAAGGCGCTTTTCACATCCATTTGGTAGAGCTTGACATCATGGTAAGTAGCATAAGCAAGCAATATTCTAATTGATTCAAGTATAGCAATGGGATCAAAGGTTTCATCAAAATCCAAACCTTCGACTTGTGAATACCCTTTGGCCACAAGTCGTGCCTTGTTCCTTGTCACCACCTCGTGTTTGTCTTGTTTGTTGCGGAAGACCCATTTGGTGCAGACGATGTTCGCGTTGGGTCTTTCGATGAGTTCTCACACCTCATTTCGTTTGAAGTTGTTCAGTTCTTCTTGCATTGCCACCACCCAGTCCGGGTCTTTCAATGCATCCTCAATCCTGCGTGGTTCCAAAAAGGACACAAAAGAGTAATGCTCACAAAAATTAGCTATGTGGGATCTGGTTGTTACTCCCTTTTGGATGTCACCGATGATGTTGTTGATTGAGTGATACCTTTGGACGCATTTGTGTACTCTCGGGTGTGGCACATGCATTCTTGTATCTTCATGATTTTCTTCTTCTCCCCCTAGGTGGTTGCCCTCAATGACTCATAGAAGGTCTTCGTCTTCTTGAGGTTGATCTTGTGTGGAAGCTCCCCTTGATCATTGGCCTGCACTTGTGTTTCATCTTCCTCATGCACATGTGGAGGTGGCTCTTGTGGTCGAACATCGCCCAACGCCATTCTTCTCAATGCTTGACAAGGAGCTTCTTCTCTATCTAGCACACATGGATCAACTTGCTCATTTTGAGAGCCGTTAGTTTCATCGAACACTAGGTCACGTGCTACTTCAACAAGTCTTGAGACTTTGTTGAATACACGATAGGAGTAAGTGTTCAAGTCATAGCCAAGATAGAAACCTTCATCGGACTTCGAGGTGAACTTTGAAGTCCTCGGCTTCTTGTTCAAAATATAGCATATAGAACCGAAAACTCAAAAATAAGATATATTTGGCTTGTTACCGGTGAGTAGCTCATAGGATGTCTTCTTGAGTAGTCGATGAAGATATAGTCTATTTATGGCGTGGCAAGCGGTGTTAACCGCTTCCGCCCAAAACCGATCCGAGGTCTTGTATTCATCGAGCATCGTTCTTGCCATCTTTATGAGGGATCGGTTCTTCCTTTCGGCAACTCCGTTTTGTTGAGAGGAATCAGGTGCTGATAACTCATGCTTTATCCCTTCTTCATCTAGGTACTCTTCAACTTGAGTGTTCTTGAACTCCGTGCTGTTGCCGCTTCGAATGTCCTTATTCTTCAATGAGAACTCATTTTGAGCATGCTTGAAGAAATTCTTCAGGGTTCCTTGAGTCTCTGTCTTATCATGTAAAAAAAACCCCAAGTAAAGCGCGAAAAGTCATCAATAATTACTAAGCCATATTTGTTACCGCCGATGCTTATGTGAGCAATTGGACCGAAAAGGTCCATGCTAAGTAGCTCGAGCGGTCTTGTTGTAGTCATGACGTTCTTCGCAGGATGAGGTGCTCCAATTGCTTCCCGGCTTGGCACGCGCTACAAGGCCTGTCTTTCTCAAAAACAACATCCTTCAAACCTCGGATGTGATCGCCCTTGAGAAGTTTTTGAAGATTTCTCATACCAACATGCGCTAGCCGTCTATGCCACAGCCAACCCATGTTGGTCTTTGCAATCAAGCATGTGTCAAGTTCGGCTTTATCTTTGTTGAAGTCAACAAGGTAAAGCTTTCCCTTTAACACACCCTTTAATGCAATGGAACCATCACCTCTTCTACAGATGGTCACACCCTCATTAGTGAATAAGCAATTATAACCTTTGTCACATAATTAAGATATGGACAGCAGGTTACAATCTAAGGAATCGACCTGTAACACATGACAAAGAGTATGTTGAGACGATATAACAATTTTACCGGTACCGAGCACCTTTCCTTGACTATTGTCTCCCAAATAGATGCCCTCGCTTGGATCCCCATTTTCTTCATACTCAATGAACATCCTTCTTTCTCCGGTCATATGGTTGGTGCAACCACTGTCTAGCACCCATTTCGATCCACCAGAGAAATAGGCCTGCAAAAAAATCATGCCTTGGTTTTAGGTACCCAAGCTTGTGTAGGATCGAAGAGCACGTGAAAACCTACCAGATGGGGGTGAATGGTAGATTAAAAAATCTTACGCAGCAAAAACAATTAAATGCCAACCCCTTTGGCAGAAAAAGTGATCTGTTAAATAAATCGTGTGTGAGACTAATCTAAACGTGTTTCACCATGAAAAAAGTGATAGATATCAGAGAGAATCAAGTCACGAAGACGAAATAACAAGAATCACTTAAATCCGTCGAGACAAACTCAAGTTACCATTGAAAGATCGAACAAAGGTCAATCTGTCCTACCCGAGAAAAACAGTTTTGGAACGCTGCAAAGAAACACATGTAGATCAGAAACAACAAATCCAATGACCATGAAATTTGTACAGATGATAGATAATCAAGTTGTGAAGACAACCCAAAAAAAATCACATCAATTGGATCTGTAAAACTTGAGTTATGATAAAACCACCGAAGAAAGGTAGTGCGGTGCAGAAAACTCGACGAGAAAAACTTGTCTGGAACAAGTCGGAGGAACAAGGCACAAAAATTCCTTCAAACAACGATATTTATTCAATAGAACACAAGAGGAACAGCCCCAAAGTCGTCTACACCGAGCTCTAGCCTCCCTTGCTTATATAACCAGCCCTTAGGCCAACCCAAACTCAACTAGGACTCTAATCCTACTCAATTCACGAATTGAAATTTTCCATAACTGCTCAAGACTCTTCTATACGCATATAGAAGCAATCTTAAGACTTCCAAACACCTTAGGGACGTATCCCACATTCCTAAAAAAACTCAAATTTGTGACCCACACGAAATAGTATCATAACCAACTCAAATCTTTCCATATTTGAGGCAAACACGACTCAACGGCAGCTTGAGTCCATAACCTAGTCGGTTGGACCTTTCACTGCAAGGATTCCGGTTTATCGCAACGAAAAAATTTGTCGCAATAGGTTGTTTTTCATCGCAGTAGGTCGCTGTTGCAACGAAAAAGAGCATGGCGATAGTTTTTATGAATTGTCGTAATAATTCCTGTGGCGATAGGTTATTGCGGCGCCTTGACATCCGTGGCGAATAGTATGGTATTGCAACGATTTTACATCGGTGCCAAATAGGACGCTATTGCAATGTTTTCATGTATTGCGACAATTTAGTGTATCACAACGAATTGTACGGTATTGCAACGGGTTCACAATCATGGCAAATAGTACGGTATTGCAACGATTTCATATTCGTGGCAAATAGTATGTTGTTACAACGATCTAGCATATTGCGACGATTTAACGTATTGCAACAAATAGAATGTTATTGCAACAATTTCACATTCGTGCTAGTTTTATGTGGTTGCAACGATTTCACAGGCGTGGCAATAGTACGGTATTGTAACGATTTCATATTCGTGGCAAATAGTATGTTATTGCAACGGTTTAGCGTATTGCGATGATTTAACGTATTGCAACGAATAGCATTGTATTGCAACGACTTCGCGTTCGTGGTAATAGTATGTGATTGCAACGATTATCACATTCGTGGCAAATACTACAGTATTGCAACGATTTTCACATCCGTGGCAAATAGTAATATATTGCAATGAGTTATGGTGTAGCGACGATTTACCATATTGCAACGATATCACGGTATTGCAATGATTTCACATTCGTGGCAAACAATATGGTACTGCAACGATGTCACAACCGTAGCAAATAGTATGATACTGCGATGGTTTAATGTCTGTGGCAAATAGTAGGTTACTACAACGAGTAACCAAACGTGGCGAATAGTACCGTATTGCAACGATTTCAGATCCGTGGGAACTAGTCTGGTATTGCAACAATTTCGTATCCGTGGCGAATAGTTTGGTATTGCAACGAGTACACAAACGTGGTGAATAGTACTGTATTGTAACGATTTCAGATCTGTAGGAACTAGTATGGTACCACAACAATTTCGCATCGGTGGCGAATAGTTTGGTATTGCAACGGTTTCTTATCTGTGGCAATAGTGTTATAATGCAACATTTTTTGAGTCATTGCCAAATGTTTATACTGCAACGTTTTGTCATTCTATTGCCAGGTTTTCTCATCCGTATTGGCAATAGCTTCCTATTGCAACAATTTATCATTCGTGACAAGAAATTCGTAATGCCACGTTTTATAATTAGCGGCAGTAGAACCCGAATGCACCAGGTTCGAAAATTAGTGGCAACAGAATCACGAGTTTAACAATAAACATCCATCAATTGATATTATAACACGCATAACAACACTCAAGAATTACTAAAGCGACGTGTTTGCATGCTAAGAGTTTTCCTAAGCTGACCAGGACTACTTGTTGGACCAGGTGGCTTTTGGCGGTTCCTTTGGTGGAGATTTTGTGGAGTGGTCTCCATCATCATTTTGCGCATTTCAGCCATTGAGGCGCGCTTGTGCTGCATTTCCTAAGCTGTCTGTTCATGATCAGCTGCTATCTAACCTTTTAAGTTCTGGACTTGAACGTTTAACTCTTCATTCTTCTAGTTTATGCAGTCCATCTGGGTGTTTAAGCTATCATTTCTTCCTTCCAACTCCCGCACCATTTGATTCAGGCCTGCATTTCTATCTTCTAAGTTTTGAACTTGGTCGTTTAGGTGTTCAGACATCTGGATACGCATACATTCACGTTCGATACCAGTTGGGTTAGCCATATGACCACGCCCCCGAACCTGTGATCCTACACAACCGATTGGGGATCTATAACAACGCTAAAAGATGTGGTTTCTCTCCTCATTTGGAATTGGGCCTCCCTGCTCAGCTTCCATGTCGTCCACTTGGGCACGTGCCTGGATCTATATACGAAAAAAAAGTCATAGGTAATTTGTAAATATTTATTTAATTGGGGATTGTTTGAAGTGTTACTCACATGTACAGCTTCTACCAGCTTGTTTGCCCACTTACCACTCTCCAACAAATGGCTTGCCTCCCACAGTTGTATGTCATCGGGTTCTTCTCCGGTCATTGGGTTTGGCTACATAAAATACAAGTAAACTTCAACATGTCGGTATACATATTGTTTGCAGCGCAAAGTAAAAGCGTGATTTATTTTTCATACCTTCTCGTAACTAAGTTGGGCCTAGGATTTGGAGCCAAGTAAGTTACTCGCCTTTTGTCTTCTTTGATTTTGAGAATTGGACCTGCTTATTGACTGCAATAATTTTAAGAATTAAATCCACAAATGAAAGTAAATGAAATATTTTTTGTATGATGTGAAGCTATGAAAAAGTTAGCTGACCTTGAATCACTCAGACCCAAAATATTCTATTAGGTGCAACCACTCGGGCGCCATCACGTCAGCAGGCTTGTTTCGTATACATTCTTCATCGGTAGAATAACTCTTATAGGTGGCATGCAAAGTCGAGCGCCACCCCTTGTAGTGCTCACCAACAATTTTCAAAATTTTTCTTGTGCTCTCTGATATGTCCTCCATGTCCCAGGAATTTTGTACATTGTATAACAAGTTGTTGTAAACATACAGAATGGAGATTGCAAGAAAAAATATACTTGTGTGGGGGTGTGACAACACTAACCAGAATGTCTCGTACTATATCTCTCTTGTTACTATGGCCAACCTCTGCCCAATTTCTTGCACCGCTGAGAGATGCATGTCTTTTTGTAAACATAACCACATCATCGACAAAGTGCCGCTGATTATTACCAACTGCAACACCCAATCTAGCGGAGAACGGAATTGGTAGCTTCACATGCTTCGTTCTACTAACTTGGGATGCATAGCGTATTCTGACAATCTTAAGTCCTTTAGCCACACTTCTTTCTAGCTTCCTTCCTTCTGTTACATTGATTCAACCGGTAAACGATTAAAGCAAATTACCGCCTGAACAAGTTTAGTATCATGTACAAATAGTGTGAAAAGAAGAAAAGTCTGATGTTCATACCATCTTCAGGACGAGTGCGGCAAATACGAGCGTGGGACGACTGCGTCGTCCCAGCACCATTTTGTTCTGTAGTACTCCCTCCTGGTTTATATTAATTGTCGTATCAGACCAACAAATGAATTAAAAATGAACTACTAGTTAGGACTGTCTGAATGACAACTATTTTGATGGGGGGGTGTTACATTATTGACTTCTTTGTTGCTGTTCATACCCTAAAATGAGCCATCAGGTACACATGTTAGTGGCGGTACGCACTCGTAGTATTGAAGAGGATTTTCAGTCCATGTGCAAAGCAGGCAAGACTGTGAGGGGGCATGCAGCTGGCAACGCTAGACTACACAAAGTAGGGTTCGCCGGTTTGGTCTGACTGACATCAGCCGGAGCGCATCTCGAAGAGAATTATTAGTTGCAGGGCAAGTGATGAACGCCAGTGGTAGCAGGTGGCAAATGCAAGACATATAAGGCAGGCAGCTAGTGGGATTGAAATCCTCCGCAGTACTGCACCTGCATTAGCTGCCACTGACATGTGGGCCCATGAGACATCAGGTCCACTTGTCAGCGGCGGCTACTGCAGGTGCAGTACTGCATAGTGCCAGTTTGCAACGCTCAACAAAGTGAGGGTTCGGTCTCGCTGAAACTCTCGAGGAGGATTGGTGGCAGGGTGAGTAATGGACAGGGATTTGCGGGCGGCAGGGTAATCAAGGCACGCGAAGGATGGGACATGGTGATGGGCGATGGAGATGCGTTGGGGAGGACACTGAAGTGACCAGCAGTAGGGCGTGGGCGCCGGTGCTGGCCGGAGTGGCCGTCCGCGAGAGAGCACAACGTGGAGGCATAAAAAATCACGCCATCACACAGGCTGATGAACTGTTAACTATAAATACTAAGTACTAAAAAAAGTAGAATCGCAATGCATGCTAAAACAATTAGTAGAGCCTAGGAAAGAATGCAAATGACCATGATACACCCATCATCAATACATCTAAAGGACAGAACGTAGTCTCTCAAAATGCTCCAAATTCAATGCCAAAGGAGTAAAAAACTAACACGCTCTGCCAAAACAAATGGCATGGTAGAGAGGCAGGTAGTAATGAGATGTGATATGGGTAGTTGGAAGCTACCGAGGATAGAGTTGGACTAGGACATTTTTTAAGCTCTAAAAGTAAAGTTACGCTGAGGCAGAAGGAGTATTTCTGGCTCGTATTTCTATACCTGCTGTTGGTTCATGCATCGTGGTACCAGGGAGTGAAGAACCTCGTGGTTCCTGAACATCATGTGCAGCAATATTCTCTGCGTACCATGCAAACGATTAAATGTTGTCTAAATTTGTTTAATTTTTATAGTAAACACATTTATAGTTATACCAGGTGCTTGTTGGCCACCATGAGTGCTTGTAGATGACATCACGGTTTGATGTCTTGTTCCTAATGTAAAGAGCATTGTAAGTAGTTATTCCAAATAACAGTGATAACGTCAGATTACATGACCAACATAGATTTTGGATCGGACGGTGAGCTTTCTATAAACTGCAGTGTTTGTTATGAACGGAGGAATTAGAAAAGAAAGAATATAAAAAACGTACGATCCAAGAAAGCCAAAAGAAAGAAAAAAGTGTAAACACCATGGGAACTAAAAATCTTAGGAATACAAATTTGTAAAACAGGAATGAGAGTATAACATTTGGAGTGGTTGATCAGATAACCCGTGCGTCATTTACTTCTATATCCAGAAATTACATACTACTACCTCTGGTTTTTAGTATTTGTCGTTCCAGGCCAAGTAGAACGATAAAATTTTCGCGGGAGTGGAAAATTTGACGCAAGCCGCGCCCTTGTGCACGCATGCAATCGTGATTAATTACATCTCATGTTGCGTCGATTTCTGCACATGGTGCGTGTAGCTAGAGGGGTAGACTTCGTCTTAGGACAACTTGCTCGCTTCTTAATTCATCTTTGTTGCCATGCATGGAGATCAAAATCTAAAAGCAGTCATCTGCTAGCTAGTGGGACATTCCCAAAAAATACTAAAAAAAAATATGAATCGCTAAATGTATATGTGCTAATGCAAACGATATGCAAATACAACCAAGTCGATGAAAGGACGATGGTAAACAATCAGCATTCTGTATCATTAATCACAATGAAATGATAACATGTAGTATATACTACTACATACTAAAAATACATTTTCCCATGCGCTGACTACAAATGAAAAAATTGAGTGAAAGAACATAAAAGAGGAGAAACGCAGCCTCAACCATGATCTCAATGGAGTTTCAACCAAGAGTCGTCGATTGTTGCAACACAACGAATTCTTGGCTAGACATTGAACAACAGTTATCTCGCCCCTTTTTCAGAAAGGAGTTGTTTTTCGATAATGCTTAGGATGCATGGTTCATGAACCGAAAAGACATTTATCATTAAAATAGAAACAACACATATATTACAAACAAGAACTACAAAAGCACATAGAAAACAAGAAAAATAAAAACTACAAATACTACTCTACTCAGAGTCGGAGGAGATCTCCTCCACCCCCTTCTGTGCCACGCCTCCTCCTCCGTTGTTGCTGCCGTTGCCGCCTCTTCCACCGTTGCAGCCGCCACCTCCTTCGCTGTCGCTGCTGCTGCCGCCTCCTTCAGCAACTGAGTCTGAAGCTTCCGGTCGATGGCCCGCAGAAGATGCTGGCGGCCCTCCACCCCAGCCACCTCCCCGATTGTCTCGTAGAGGACGTTGAGACCACCGGCCACAAACCCTAACCAGAAGTAGTAGTGGCCAGCGGTGTCCATGCTGGTGCAGACGGGAAGTTTCCCAAGACCCAGACGGTCACACGAGCGAGATGTATCGAAAAATACATCCCGCGCCAATTCATCGAGCTTTTTTGCGCGCCAGATCAAGTTCATCGAAGCAGTGGTTGACGAGGCAGACAGTCTCCTGAACCCAAACGGGATGAGGAGGTGCGGGCTCCGCGGGCAGATAAGGGGACAGAGGAGGTGCGGGTGCCACCTCCAGTTCCACCGGCATTGGCTGCGACAGAAACTGAGAACAATGAGGTTCGGAGGACGTTGATGGCTTGGAATGCTTCGATGCGGGGCTACCCATTTGTGCGGCGACGGAGGTGCGGAGAAAGAGTGAGAGGTGGTCGGCGATGGTGCCGCGGTGAAGGAAGAGAAGTTTGGAGGCTACGATCGATGGAGATGGCGTGGTGCGGCGGGGACGCAAGAGGACGGTTGTGCCTTTATAGCGGGTCCTTGTCTAAGCGCGCGAGTGGAGATGGTCTGACACTTCAAAAACTGCGCTTTCGAATTAATCCAAACCACGATTCGCTTCCTCTAAGTTGTCACAACGGTTCGACGTGTCCCATCTCCGCTTCACGGGAAATTTTTTAATTTGACACGCAAGGGGTCTAGTGTATGCAGTGGCCCACCTGCATACTTTGTAGGTCCGTCCGGCGATGTTTCAGTTTTTCAGTTCCGGTTTTGATTTTCACACGCAAAGGGCCCACCAGCCCAAGGTATATGCAATGTTCCAGTTTTTTTCAGTTTGTCACGCAAAAGACCTCTATCATGTTTCATGACGTTACGTGTTTTATCTTATTTTTTGAAAGATCGTCATATATATATATATATATATATATATATATATATATATATATATATATCACAAACCCTCGTTCATGTTTTCTTAGTTTGACATGCAAAAGACCTCGATCATGCATGTTTGATGACGTTAGGTGTTTTCTAATTTTGTTGAAAGATCGTCATATTTGAGACTCGTTGATCATGTTTGGGGTGTACCAAGCATGCATGGACAAGTAACATATGCACTTGAAAACCTAACGAAGATCATGTTTGATGACAACATTATTACGTGTTTTCTCTGTTTTTTGTTGAAACATCGTCATGTATAGTTTCAGGCTTGTTGATCATGTTTGGGACGTGACAACTAACATGTTATATATATATATATATATATATATATATATATATATATATATATATATATATGTAGTTTTCTCTTTTTTTTTACAGATCGTCATATATATATATATATATATATATATATATATATATATATATATATATATATATATAGTTTGGCTCGTTGATTATATGTTTGGGTCGTAGGGTAGCATGCATGGGCACCTATAACATGCATGTGAGAGAGACGTCGATGATCATATGTACTCCACCGTCTCCATGAACTTATCGCTTCGTCGTAGTTCATTTTTTAACTACAAAGCCGCATCAGAAGAGCTTGTTTATTGGCTCATGGACAAGGAAAATTCTTTTTACGTAGTACAAAAAAGTATAAGTTGGTCGGCGTTGCCGTTCGTACGCGAAGGATGCGGCCAGGTAGTTGCTCTTGCAGGTGTATGCTAATTATGTGAGTGTTTGTTCTGGTCATGTGGTTAGTCCACGATGCACACTAAACCCGGTGTTGGGGCCGTGTATTTGTCATTCATGCGTACACTCTAGTGACATGTGACAAAGTGCTCAGTCATCAATTGCGTTTGTTTGACGTCAAAGTTGGATTGGAGATAGATCATCCATTTCTTTATGTCTTGGATCATCCAAATTAACGTTTGGTTGGATGGACTGGACGATCCAATTTTTTGTTGGTAGGTTGTTGGATTAAATTTGATTGGATTATTGAATAATCTAAGTTGATAATTTCATAATATTAATTTTTTATATACTAATTATCATATTACTAGCAAATATTAATGTTAATATCATAATTGTAATTATTAATAAACAATAAACAAGGTAATTATCACTAATTACATTACTAAGAAGCATAATTAGATAAGGTGGATGGACCCACATCAAACCAAATATCCTGGACCATATCATCTAGCATCTGCGAGGAATATTTTATATTACTCAAACCTGGATCACCCGTCTGAGCGCGAAACAAATAACACATGACTGGACCATCAATTTAACCCATGTCAATTCAATCCAAGACAAGCAACCAAACACAGATCTTTTTGGCCGCGTCGTACATGCTCGAGCGCATGATGATGGATCGTGCACGCTGAGCGCCGAGTTATTCGGATCGCTGAGCAATGTTTGGACGTAGACTTCGTGTTCCCGTGCGCGCTGCAAAATTTGGTGTGTTCGCGTACGTGGCAATCATCAGGGCAGGGTGGTACAGTCGCGGGAACCGTGCAGTGCACCCATGGCTGAAAGATTTGGAGTGTGAACGTACATGGCAACCATCTTGGCAGGGTCGCACAGAGACGGATGTGCGGAAGAGCCGCAGAGAATTCGATTTCCGCACCAAGGGGTTAAGATATAAGACCATCTGATTGGTAGGTCAGTAATGGTGTTTGGGAACACGGTATTTTTGGAGTTTTAGGGCAATTAGCAATACCGTGGTATTTGAGATTACTATGGTATTTTTTACGAAATGGTGTTTGTCAACTAAATAGTCCTATGTATTGTAAAATTGTGGTATTACAAAACTGTGTTATTGAAATACTTTGGTATTGCCATGTCATTTTAAAAGCTGTGGTTTCCAAAACTTTAGTATTGAAAAACTGTGTTCCCAAACACAGCATAAGGCTCCCTTTGGATTGAAGGAATTGAAAAACACAAGAATAGGAAAAATATAGGTATTGTGATTGTATGTTTTTGCAATCCTATAGGAATTGAAAATATAGGAATTGAGATAAGAAGCCCTTTGGCAGCATCATAGGAAAAACAAGAGAACTTGTAACATGAGCAAGGAAAGAAAAAAGAGGTCCAAGCTCATGTTAAGTTTCCTACAAAATTTATCAAAGGAATCCATTCCTATGGAAACTACCCTTTTTTTTTCTTGTGAGCCAAATGGTCATGTAGGAAAAAATCCTTTACAAATCCTATCCTTAAAAATTCATTTGCCATTCCTTCAATCCAAAGGGAGCCTAAGGTTTGCCGTGAACCACTGCGGATGGTCTTAAAGCCAGGCCTGGCTCTGGGCCTAGGCGGGCGGAAATAAATTTTCTGCGACTTTGCCGCACAACTTCGCGCGTGCGCGCATGCCCCACACGCCATCCGATGGAAATCTCGCTGAGATCCTTAGCTTCACGCTGGGTTTGTTGTCTGGATACCGAAGGATGGAAATCCCGCGTGTCCCGATCCCACGATTATGCGATTTTGATTGGGCGGTGTGCGGGGCGGGGGTGCACGCGCGATGCTGTGCAACAAGGTCACAGATAGGCGGGAGGGGCTACTTCCTAGGGCCAGGCCGATGGGTGGGGGTGGTGGTGCGGGCACAATGACAGCTGTTAAAGAGAAAAGAAATAAAATTAATTAGTGTGTAGTTTTTTATTTTCGTAATTTTTTTAAAATTAATTCTACTACGTACTCCCTCCATCTCATAAAAAGGTTTGTTTTGGACATGTTTTAAGATACTAAGGAGTGATTAATTTCAGTATGCTTTTCCCTTTTTTCCCTTATTAAATAGCATCGGGTCTACCATTCCAACAAGTATCTAGCTGTGTGTGATTGGTTACTGCTTTGCACTTGCTTCCAAGCAGCGCGAGTTCGATTCCCCACAACCCACTTCATGCGTTTTTTTTTTTGGCTGCTGGCGTGTTCTGTCATTAAAATCACTACATCAGAAATAAAGAGTTTAAGGGTACTACCGTCTAAACTCAGTCAGTAGCAGCAAAAACGAATTGTAGTTTGGGAACTCTATTACCTCCCAAAACGAATTCTTTTATAGAACAGAGGGAGTACGCCCTACTAATGTGTTTAATACTCCCTCCTTATCTTTTTAATTATCGTTCAGACAGCAGGTTCTAGTTCATATATAGTTCAATGCTTTGTCCAAAACGTCAAATAAAAGAATATGGAGGGAGTATTTATTAGATACAATATAATATTACTTATGTGTTAATTTTCCATATGCGATGTTTTTCGGAAAAAAGAGGAGTTTTTCGTTAGTGCATGTACTGTAGGACACATTGTTCATGAACGTAAAATAAAAGACATTTTTCATTAACATAAAAACAACACATATATTACAAACATGAAAAAAAACACATAGTAAACAAAAGAAAAAACTACTACTAATCCTACTCTACCCGGAGGAGGACTTGTCCACCTCCTCCACCACCACCTCTGCATCCGCCGGTGGTGCCTTCGCCGGCGACGCCTTTGCCTCCGCCGCAACCGCCGGCAGAGCATCCTCCAACACCAGATCGAACTTCTTCTGGCTGACGGCGTTCACGATTTGCTCACGAGACTCCACCCCAGCCTCCTCACGAATCATCTCGTAGATGCAGTCGAGACGAGCGCAACAAAGCCTAACCCGAAGATGTAGTATCCGGCGGAGTCCATGTTGGTGTGGTGGGGAAGGATACCAAGTCCCAGTCGGTGACAGGAGTGAGATGTATTGTGAAATATATCACGTGCCATTTTGTCGAGCGCTTTTGCTTGCACATCGGCGGCGAACAGGCTGCCGATGACCTCCTTAAGCTTGCCGTCGAGTTTGTTGAAGCTTTCCTCGATGAGGCGGACAATCTCATCATAGTTGGACGGAAGAGGTGTGGGCGCCGCGGACGGAGACGGGAGTGGAGGAGGTGTGGCCGCCACCTCCAGTTCCTCCGGCCTTGGCGGCAACAGAAATGGAGAAGGAGGTTCGGAGGACGTCGATGACCTGGAGCGCTTCGGTGCGGGGCTACCCATTTGTGCGGCGACGGAGTGCGAACAAAGAGAGATAGGTGGTCGACGGTGGTGCGGTGGAGAAGCAAGAGGAGAAGTTTGGAGGCTAAAATCGATCAAGAGGTGCGGCGGAGAATAAGAGGATGGTGTGCCTTTATAGAGGGTCGTCCTCTAAGCGTGTGAGTGGAGATGATCGGACGCTTCAAAAATTGTGCTTTTGAATCGACCGTCGGAGTTACTCCAAACTGCGATTCGCCTCCTCTCTGTTATCGCAACGGATCAACACGTCCCATCGGCAAATTTTTAATTTGACACACAAAGGGCCCAGGATATGCAATGGCCCACCTGGCATACTTTGTATGTCCGTCGTGATGTTCGTAACATCTTGTGCGAATGATTTCAACGAGGTGCGGAGATTGACGTGAACGCGCGTGGCAATCGACCGAGAGTCCATATCTTTTTTTTAAGGATCCGACCATTGCCGACAGAGAGTCCATATCGAACTGATAATTGTTGTGATAATGGATGATGGTGGACGTGAATGTAATGCATGTGAAAGAGACTCACGATCAAGCATGTTTGGTTACGTCTTGATGATTTTTGTGCCCCCTTGTTGAGGAACATGTTAATTGGATGATGTTGAGGATCGGATGTGGCGTACATGTTTTCACAAGTGTGTTCATTTGTTCCTGAAATCAGAACACGTAGAGGCTAGCGCCTACGCCTGTCGTTTCTTCAAAAGATGAGTACAGCGATACATAATGGTAGCATGCGATCGATTAATTTGATGAACCACGTACGTACATAGTGAGAGTTGTGTGCTTATTAGACGATGGTAGTCCACATTCTATCCTCGTACCTTCGAGGGAACATCCTTGTGTCAATTTTGTTATCTCTATTGATGACAGCATAATATTCTTCATTAGTGTGGTAGATAAAATGTCATGTAGGTTGAGAGCATACACACATGCATGGTAGAGAATATAATGATAAATATAGAAATATATATACATGGTAGGAAATATTATTCTATCTTGGAATACATGTTTGGGACATAGCATGCATATGTACGTCTAACATCTATGTGAAAGACCTCGATCATGTTTGCTGACGTCACGTGTTCTCTTTTTTGTTGAAAGATCGTCATGTTTAAGGCGCGTTGATCATGTTTGGGGCGTAGCATGCATGGACAACTAACATACATGTGAAATACCTCGATGCATGTGAAATAGCATTCATGTTTTTAAAAGCAAGATATAGTGTTTCCTCAAGAAAAAATAATTTTATGAGAGATTGGGCGCACAAGCACAAAAGCTAGACCCTGAGCGATGCACCTACGAATTCCATATGCCGGGATGATCGACAACAGCCGATCCGTAAACTCGGTGGTAAGATCAGTAGTCGCCGGAGAGCAGCTTGCGACCGACCTCAAAAGAGACGAAGGCGTCGATGCACGCATAGCTGATCTGCTCGCCGGAGAGATTGTACGCGTGCCAATTGCTCGTCCTCATCCCGTAAGGCTTCTGCATGACGGCGCCCATAGGGGCGCTCGCGATGTCCTTCAGCCCCGTGCGGCGGAGACTCGGGCGATCCATCTCCTCTGCCATGAGCTCGACTAGGTCTACCGTTTTGGCCACCTTCAGCTGCCAGTCCTTCCAAAGTCTGTCGGCGTCACCCTCCACGCTGACGCCGACGAAGCGGTAGTCGGAATCGCCGAGGAAATCTTCTAGCTCGTCGGGGATGTAGTCAGCATGGATGACCTGAAGATGAGGCAGCGGCGGCCGATGCAGAGCTGCAGAACGGCGACAGGGTTCTGGTCGGCGGAGGAGCTGGGGCGCCACTTGATGTCAAGCCCGACGACAATCTTGTGAAGGCGCCGATGGTGTACGGAGAGGACCTCGTCGAGCCAGTCCTCCACGTCCTTGCCAGAGGACGTCACGGTGGTGGTGATCATGTCTTCCTCGAACGTCATGTTGTACACCTGAGTCCCCGACATTGGGTCTCTCTTCTTGTCATCCCTACGGCTGCCGTCTGTGGCGGCGCGGTACAACTTCTCTCTTGTGCAAAACCTTCGTCTACATCTTTAGTTTGGATTTTAATTGGAAACGGGCTAGGATATGTATCTGATGCAGTTACGATATGAGCGGAGGAGTTTCAGAATTTGACGGGCACGAGCCGGAGTAAAGAGAGTAATGAAGATTTTTGAATCTTCTATACTCTTTCTAATTTTTAATTCTTATCGTTATGACTACAAGTTGCATTGTCTCAACCTAACACCACGTACAACAACAACAACATTTCTCAGGAGCCCGCCCACTAGGTATGCCGGGTGGGCCACGGGATACCCTAGGTCCAGTCACCATAGAGTAGCTAGTGTGAATACATGCTGGAGAGATCAGTAGAGTCGTGAACTGGCCAATGAAGATGGATGTCACCAGTGTAACGGTTCATGTATCGAAACGTGTGCCATTCTTTTTCTTCTTCTCCTTTCTCTTATAAGTCCGTATTATTTTCCACCCATATTCTAACCCTCCTTTATTTGAAGTTGTACGGTTGGATCAGGATACGTGGCCGGTGTGAAGCGAGAGCCGTGTTTGCAACACCAGGCGGAACATCGTAGAGAGACATTGCTCCCCTTGTTGAATTTGACGATGTTGAGGATCGGATGTGGCGTACATGTTTTCACAAGTGTGTTCATCTGTTCCTAAAATCGGCTAGCGCCTACGGCTGTCGTTTCTTCGAGAGGAAGAGTACAACATGGTTGGAAATTATATTGTATTGTAATGTGCAAGGCATGCGGTTATATTGTACAGTACGGCCACACTGATACACCAAGTTGTAATGATCAACAACAAAAGACTCAACCCGACACACTAGTGAAAGTAAAACACCCAATACATTTTATGACACACTTGTGGAAGTAAAATACCCGATACATTTTATTATTACGGAAGTCTATAACTAAGACTTAATCCAAATCGGGCAAAAATTTTGATGACCGTGACTTCTAGTTTTTTTTTGCAAGCCACCCGAATCAAGTCATTTTTGTCTTCACCCTTTTGCAATGACGCCCACGAGCATTTAATGTGGGCTAAAGTTGATACGCACTATTGAAACTGTTGTTGCATTTTTTGTCATTTACTATGTGCTTTGCTATTTGATTGCTCGTTATGTTGGATCCGTGTTGGGTTTGAACATAGAGAGTGGGCTTCTCCCTGCTGGTCCTGTCAGATAAACTAGGTGGTAGTCACTTTCTGGATCTCAAGCTCAGTAGAGTTGGAAGTGGAAATATATTCCATTCTAAAAGATAAAAGAGATAAATAGTCCACTAGTTTATCGTTTCTTCGAAAGGAGGAGTACAACATGGTTGGAAATTATATTGTACTGTATTGTGCAAGGCATGCAATTATATTGTACTTTACGGCCACACTGATACACCAAGTTGTAAAGATCAACAACAAAAAACTCAACCGGACACACTAGTGATTGTAAAACACCCGATACATTTTATGACACACTTCTGAAAGTAAAATACCTGATACATTTTATTATTATGGAAGTCTATAACTAAGACTCAATCCAAATCGGGCAAAAATAAATCAATGACCTTGACTTCTAGTTTGTTTTTGCAAGCCATCTGAATCAAGTCTTTTTTGTCTTCACCCTTTTGCAATGACGCCCACGAGCATTTAATGTGGGCTAAAGTTGATACGTACTCCAGAAACTCTTGTTGTGTTTTTTGTGATTTACTACGTACTTTGTTGTTTGATTGCTCATTATGTTGGATCCGTGTTGGGTTTGAACATAGAGAGTGGGCTTCTCCTTGCTGGTCCTGTCGGATAAACTAGGTGGTAGTCACTTTCTGGATCTCCAGCTCACTAGAGTTGGAAGTGGAAATATATTCCATTCTAAAAGATAAAAGAGATAAGTAGTCCACTAGTTTATCGTTAGAACAACAACATTAGAACTATTTTTGTGCACCAGTGAACAGAAAAATAAAGTTCATTACCTTAAGCGATACATTACAAACAAGAAAAAAGAAAAACACAAACTACAATCAAGAAAAGAAAAACAACACAACTAAGAACAAGCATAATAAACTACTTCTCGTCCACCTCGCTCTACCTACTTCTCCTTCTCCTTCTCCTCCTCCTCCTCCTTGGGCTCCTGGCTGTGCGGGGGCACCTCCCGCGGCGGAGACGGGAAGCCCAATTTCCTGGATGTCGCCGCTACTAGGTTGTCGTGGCCGGCGACGCCGAGCTTGTCCACCAGCGTCTCCCAGAGGATGTCGAGGCGACCAGCTAAGTGCGTCAAGTCGAAGACGTAGTGGACCGTGGTCCCCATTGCAACATACTCTGCAAGAGGGCCAAGACCAAGGCGACGCATGGAGCGAGATGTATTGTCAAATACATCGCGCGCTATCTTCTGGAGAGCCCACTCCTTGTCCGGGGGGGGGGGGGGGGGGGGGGGAGTCCGGTCGGGGACGCTTCCCTTTGGCGTCCTTCGGCGGGCTTGACGGCGGCGTTTTCTTGTCAACCATGATGTTCTTGGAGCGGTTTTTGGAGGAGAGGAAGAGTGGTTGTGCGGAAAGATGATGGCGTGCCAGGGTGATCTTATAGCATAGTAGCAGCCAGGCTGGGATGCTCATCCTCTGCAGTACTGCAGGTGCAGTAGAGGTGGCTGACATGTGGGTCTCACACCCTATAGGGCCCACATGTCAGGCATCTCTACTGCACCTGTAGTACTGCAGGGGATTTGAACCCGCCTGGTTGTTCGTCTCTCGACGCGCGCAGTAGTGGTGATTGGACGCGGAGCTGTTCCAATTGAATTCAAAGATGTGCATGCGCTGTGCGTGTTTAAGGCGCTTCGGTGACTGGTGCACACGTAAGCTCAGTGCTCCTGGTCGCGTCAGCCGCCTGTAGAAATGGCTACGGCTTGAAGGACCAAACCTTATGCGCCAAACAGCAATGTATAATACTTCCTCTGCCCAAACTCAACTCTATTTCTATTTTGGTCGAACTAATTACCTTTGACCAATGATTTTTATGGAATTTATCAACTTCAATAACATGTAGTACTAGATTGTATGTTATGGAAATAGTTTCATGGTGAATCTAACAATACAATTCTTGTATTGTTAAAACACATCAAAATTGCGTAAATCTAAAAGATAGAATTGACGAAACCTAAGACTTCCCTTTGAAAAGGTTTTATATTTTACATTATTTTTCCATATGTAATAAGCACATAGGATATATCACTTGATAGTTTTGCAAAAATACATGGAGGAGAAATATGTATATCCCATATGCTACTACTACGTAAATTCGGGGTGGGCAAATAAACCGAGACCGAAAAACCGAAACCGAAAAAACTGAGACCGGAATCGAAAAGACCAAAATATCCGGTATCGGGTACTTTTCAAGTAGCAAATATAGATAATTGAAAAATAAATGTCGGGTTCAGGTACCACTCTCGGGTGAGTGAAATAACCGAATAGTCGGTCCATCAAATAATAAGTTAAATTATGCTTGGTAAACTATGAACAATTCAAATTTAGATATTTTATTTTCAAGTTGTGATGTCTGAAGTTGTTGGATTTAAACGTTTATTTTTTATTTTTCATTTGTCAATTTATAATAAATTACCTCATGGGATTAAATTTATCAATCATATTAAATTTGTGCAAACATGAGATGGATATAATGTATAATTCGGATATATCGGGTAGGACCGAAGACTGAACCAGAATTTTGGTACCCAAATTGTTCGGGTACCTAATATTATTACAACAATTTGGGTATTGATTTCAAGAAATCGAATTTTTAAAAAGACCAAAATACCCGAACCGAAATATCGGGTAGACCGAATGCATACCCCTAACGTAAATCCATCCGAAATAATTAGCTAGTTTGAGGATGAATGAAGTTGAGCTTGCGAGCTTGATGAGCACGGTCATTGTTTTGAGCAGCGGTTAATTTATGGCATCATCAAATCTGGAGTAATTTTTCTAGATCATTTGGGACTGAAAAATTAGTTAACACGCTATATATGAGGAGAAAGATAAGGATATGCTACCTATTGCTTGTGTTGAATAACCCTGCGCCGTGGACAACATATCCGACACTTCATTCTGGTCGCCAGGATCATTCTGCCCTGAGTCATCTGGGGCAGCAGGCGGAGGACCTTGATGATCATGATAAGTACCAGGCAAGAAATCATTGGTCAAAGGTAAGTTTGACCAAAGCTAAAAATAGAGTTGAGTTGGGACGGAGGGAGGAGTACTTTTTACAGACCACTTTGCAGGCCCCACTACGGGCGATCTCCTGCCTGTTGATAACACCAGCGGCTAAAGTAGCATACAGCTGCACTTTAGAAGCCGTAACCCCAGTTTGCATCAAAGGAAACTCACGGGACAATTTAAAGGAATGGAGTCCTCCGGAAGGGAAAGACATTCATACGAGTTTCGCAAGTAGCATTCCAAACTTGCTACTCATCAAGAAATTTGCATGCCGCTCATCTCTGAGGCTTTGCTGGTTTGTCTGGTGGTGAACCGCATGCATCATCGGAAACCTAGATGGAGTTGGAGGACAGGAATCAGAACATACCTGCAGGGGTCTTTCAACCACCACCGGGGACGCACGACGGAGGTTAAGGTACACACTGGCACACCCGGACCGTACATATGTGCCGGTGAAGATGGAACTCAACAGTCTCACGGTTATGGATAGAAAAAAGGAAGAAGAAAAAGGATGGTGCGCGTTTTGATTTATGAACCGTGAGACTACTGACTTCGATTTTAATTGGCCAGTTCCCAATTTAGCTAAGTCATTGCCGAGTCATAGATAGATAGATTGTATTATTTCGGCTATTCGAGATGACCTGACCTTGCGGTCGACGGCAGGGTGTAAGGAGGTGGCTGCAATCTTGGCAGCTACCGACCATCGCATGTAATCCCTAGGCTGCTGCTGTAAACATTTTCTACTCGGCTTAATATAACGCCCGCGGGCTTTCAAAAAAAATGTTGTTGTACGTGGTGTTTGGTTGAGACAATGCAACTTGTGGTCATAACGATAAGAATTAAAAAGAGGAGTATATCAGATTCAAAAATCTTCATTACGCCACATCGTATGATGGCCGAAGACTCTCCAATCCACTTAGATTTAAGTGCATCCACTCCTACCCAAACGAGGAAAAAAATTCTATGGATACGGTATGCATATCCAAGGCTGTGCATACTGTTTCACATCTGTGACATGTGTCCACATGAACGGACGGATGTAGTAGTTGCATGACTGTGACATGTGTGCACATGAACGAACGAGGTCTCGTATGATGGCCAGACATGACAGGGATAACGCCAGGATTAATTCTAGGAATCATATCCTCGTCACTTGCAATCTATGCACCACCTGGGCCCAGGTTGTGCACTGGTCACCTGGCATATTCCCTATGTCTGCCCCCGCGGCCCACGCGCGGTGTCCGTAACGAATTTGTGCGAGCGATTTTGGCAAGCTTTGAACGATTTGTCCCACCTCGCTAAGTTGAGCTCGTTGCAACGAGAATATAAGGCAACGTGCGCTATTGTAGTCGGACATTCGATTGAAAAAGATGTCGTACAAGACTCATGCATGCCCCGTTTGATTTCAATGGAGCTCGTCCGGTTCAAATCAAAACGGGATGTGTATAAGGCATGTACGGGGCGAATGTTTTTTATATAAAACCCTGGGCCATTTCTGCGTCAGATTAAAAAACTGCCAGTGAAGCTTATGGGACACGTCGAGCCGTTGCTATAACCGAGAGGGATGCAAACCGCAATTTTTATAAGCATAATTTTTCAACGCATACGCTGGGCCCTTTCCGTGTCAAATTAAAAATTTCCCCTTTTATCGAAAAACATCTCCTTTAACGACGCACCGGAGAGCAAGTGCATACCGTCTCAGATGGTGCCACACGTACTTCCTTCTCGTGTCTTCAATCGCCGTTCCCTGATCGTGGCACCATCTATATACCACTGGCCCCAATGTAACACTGACCCTATGCCCCTATACGTGGTGTAATCATTACCACTACTTCTATACCCGGTGTCCGTAGCGAATTCGTGCGAGCGATTTTGACAAGCTGTGAATGATTTGTCCCACCTCGGAATGTTGAGCTCGTTGCAACGACAATATAAGGCAACGCGCGCTATTGTTGTTACACATCCGATTGAAAGAAGGTGTCGTACAATACTCCGCCACGTTTCATTCGACATCATCCGCTCGCCCGGTCGAAGTCGAACGGTATGTATATGAGGCGTGTATGGGGCGGATGTTTTTTATATAAGCTCTGGGCCCTTTATGTGTCAAATTAAAAAATTACTAGAGTGAAGCCGATGGGACACGTCGAGCAGTTGCGATAACCGAGAGGGATGTTAACCGCGGTTTTTTATAAGCATAATTTTTCCCTGCATATGCTGGGCCCTTTCCATGTGAAATTAAAAATTTCACCTTTTATCGAAAAACATCTCCTTTAACGACGCCAAATTTTCCCCTTTGATCGGAATACCACCCCCATTGCTACATTAACTTATTTAGATTACAAATTGTCAGAGACAGACGCGCGGCCGTACATGGGCTCACACGTCATGGGTATGAACACCAAGCGTCCCAGCGCAGTTTCAGCCAAGAAATACAAAGTGACTCAGCACAGTTTCAGCCCACGAATAACAAGCCGCCAAGCACAGTGTTGGGCCTACTCTGGTAGCTTCACGTACGCTATGTCTTGGCTGCCTCCTCATCGGACCCTTCGATCCACAACGGCCCCTCTCCCGATTGCTCGAAACACGCCTAGAGGAGCATCCGCCGGCCGCCATGCTCTTGGAGGAGCATCCGCCGGCCGCCACGCTCTTGGAGGAGTATCCGCCGGCCACCACGCTTGTGGAGGAGCATCCGCCGGCCGACGCACGTGGAGGAGCAACATCACTAGGTATAGTTGCTCGCATAATGTTATTGTAGTTCAAACGTCTTATGGATACACTGATTGAATTGTAGGAAGTGATGTCAGAAGATAAGACATGTATGGGAAAAGACAGGCGTACGAAGGAGTGGCAGGATGGAATGAAGTCATTTATAAATTTAGCATTCCAGGGCACTCGTGAATAGGAAACTAAGCCTTGTCCTTGCACGAAATGTCATAATATTTGCCACGGGACACGCAAGGAAGTTTATCTTCACTTGCTTCTTAATGGGATGTCATTTGATTATACTGTTGGGTACACCATGGAGAAAAACGAGTTGAGAAAGATATTGCTGAGCAATCAGCAAATAATGAGGAGTTAATTTCTGATGATGCTGCTATGGAAAATATGTTGTCCAGTCTTCTTAGAGGCACTGGTGATCATGGTGGTACTTCAGCAGATGTTGATGATCCAGAAAATGCTATAAACCAGCAGGAGCCACCTTGGTGTGTAAAGGCATTCTATGACTTATTAAATGATGCGAAAAAGAAGTTGTGTCAAGGTTGTCAGAAGGTGACCCAATTATCCTTCATTGTTAGGTTGTACAAGGTAAAGTGTTTAACTGGTTTGAGAAAAAAAGCGTGTGAGTTGATCCTTGAACTATTCTCATATGTGCTTCCAGAGGGCCATTGCACTCCTAATACAGTTGATAAAGTTCAGAAGGTTGTTCGTGAGCTCAGGCTGAGCTATGAAAGGATCGATGCTTGTGTCAATGACTGTGTGTTATTCCGAAAGGACTATTCTCTGCTGGATCGATGCCCGAAATGTGGTGAATTAAGATGGACAAATAGTACTGGTGGGGATGCAAGAGAGGATTTACCTTGTGGAAAAGCCAAGAAGCTTGTAGCACACAAGATTCTGCGATACTTCCCTCTTATTCCCCGTCTTCAAAGGTTTTACATGGCAGAATCAACGGCATCAAACATGCACTGGCACAAAGAAGAATGTATTGATGATGGAATATTACGCCATCCTGCAAATTTGAAAGCATGGAAGCATTTTGATAGCATTCATCCAAATTTGTCATTTGATCCTTGCAACATAAGACTTGGGCTAGCATCTAATGGTTTCAATCCTTTTGGAGTAATGAATGTTTCTTATACTACATGGCCTGTGATTCTAATCCCTTATAATCTACCACCCTGGTTCTGTATGAAGCAGCCATATTGGTTGATGTCAATGATAATTCCTGGGCCAAAGTCACATGGAAACAACATTGATGTGTATCTGCAGCCTTTTATTGATGAGCTACTGAAATTATGATCTGATGGTGTTGAAACATACGACAGTTCAAAGAAAGAGACATTTCTCATGCGATCTTCTATATTGTGGACAATAAATGATTTTCCAACATATGCAATGCTATGTGGATGGAGCACAAAAGGTAGGCTAGGATCTCCATACTTCCATGTAAACACTGATGCCTTGTGGTTGAAACATGGACGAAAGTATTGCTACATGGATCATCATTGTTTCCTACCTCAGGATCACCGATGCCGTCGGGACAAAGCTTCTTTCAACAACAAAATAGAGAATAGAGAGGCTCCAACATCACTCTCTGGTCATGAAGTACTCCAACAATACGAGACTTTTGATCAAGTGAGTTTTGGACAGATGAATAATAAGAGAAAGAACACTGAGGAAGATATGTGGCATAGTTCGAAGAAGAAAAGTATATTTTTTCAGCTCCCGTATTGGAAGATATTGCTATTAAGGCATAACTTTGATGTCATGCACATTGAGAAAAACATTTGTGATACCATATTGGGGACATTGCTGAATATGGATGGTAAAACAAAAGATAGTCTACACGCTCGTTTTGATATGCAAAAAATGGGTATACGGCCAAAGCAACATCCGGTGGGTATGAAAGGAAAGTATGATTGTCCATCAGCATCATATATTTTGCAAAAAGATCAGAAGACCACCTTGTGCAAGTTTTTGGAGGATGTGAAGATGCCCAATTGTTATGCCTCAAACATCAAGAGAAGTGTGGACATAACAGCATGTAAGGTATTAGGTCTAAAAACTCATGACTACCATATTATATTTCAGAAGCTCCTTCCTATTGCAATACGTGACATAGTGCTTGAAAAGGTTGTTGAACCTTTAATTGAGTTTAGCAGATTCTTTTCTGGAATTTGTTCTAAAGAATTGGCGGAACCAGATTTTGATAAGTTGATTGAACAATTTCTTGAAACAATTTGTAAGCTTGAAATGTTGCTTCCTCCCGCTTTCCATCTTGGCGAAGAAGCTCGCTTTGGTGGACCTGTTTCTTACAGATGGATGTATCCAATTGAGAGGTACATTAGTACATCGAAGAGGTATGTACGTAACAGAGCTCACCCGGAGGGTTCTAAAGCTGAGGGATATATTATGGAAGAGTGTATGACCTTTTGTAGCAAGTTTTTGATAACATAAACACCAAGCTCAATAGGCCAGAACGTCATGAAGCTGCAGCTAGGAATGAACCTTCTCTCGAGTCTAATATATTTACAGAAGTTGATAATTCTAAAAAAGGGTTTGAATGGGGCCAACTTACTATGGTGGAACTACATAACATCAGGCATTATATTATTTCTAATGTTGAAGAGGCCGCTCCATGGATCAAGTACGTATAACTCAGATGTTCTATACTATATTAGATCATGCTTATTGTAGATGGCTAATTTAATTTTGTACCCTTATCAGTGAGCATTTTGAAGAGCTGAAAAAGATTCATTATTGTGATGTTGAAAAATGCCATAGAGATGAGTTTGTTTATTGGTTTCAGAAACGAGTAAGTACATGCAAGTTTTTACTTTAATGAAATATTGAAGAAATATCTGTTCTGAAGTTGGTTTATTGATGACCCCTTTTATACTAATTAATGTGTACAGATTATGACATTACACAAAGAAGGCAAAGTAACCGATTATTTGTATGCATTATCTAGAGGACCTGATCGTTGGGCACGGTTTTTAGTCGATCATTCATAAATGGCTTCTTCATTTGAACAGCAAAGGTGGAAAAAGATTTACGAACGCAAAACAGTGGTGTTTTTGTTCGGGATGGTGATCATGAGTGGTATGGAGTAATCAAGAAAATGATTTCCGTTGATTTTGAAAAAAATCAAGAGGTTCTATTATTTGAATGTGAATGGTTTGATCGGCCTCGTTCTGGTTAGAGCCAAAGCAGAGGCTACAAAATGGATCGATACGGAATGATAGATATTGACAATACTATTTCTCAATTTAAGTATGAGCCTTACATTCTAGCCACCTAAGCAGAACAAGTTTTTTACGTTAGAAGTGCGAAGCAACCTAAATGGACTACAGTTGTTAAAACAAAGCCACAAAACCTTTTTGCCATGGCCCCTTGAGATAGTGAATATAATGTCACTGAGACGATGGAGGCTGAGACATTTGATGATCGATGACTTACTGATATAAATGGGGATATGACCGCATGGGATATGAATGACATTGACCGAGCAACCGGTGATGCTTCCGCTCTTTCAAATGAAGATGACGACGACGACGATGACGATGATGATACATATATCAATGATGGTATTGTACCTCTTATATTTGTGGAGGACAGCGAAGATGATGATTTTTTTTATATAGGTACCGTGTGAGCTAGCTGTAAGTGAACTACATAGTGCAACATATGTGTTCCGTGGCGATAGATCTTAACGCCACCAACTGGTATTTCGTGGCAACATATCCTAATACAATGATCGTGTTTCGTGGTGATAGATCCTATCACCATGAACTTGTGAATCGTGGCAAAAGATCCTAATGCAATGATTATGTTTCGTGGCGATAGATCTTAACTCCACCAACCGGTATTTCATGGCAACAGATCCTAATACAACGATAGTGTTGCGTGGCGACAGATCCTATCGCCACGAACTTGTGAATCATGGCATAAGTTCCTAATGCGACGTTTGTGTTTCGTGGCGATAGATCGTAACGCCACAAACTGGTGAATCGTGGCAAAAGTTCCTAATGCAACGATTGTGTTACGTGGCGATAGATCCGAACGCCACGCACCGGTATTTTGTGGCAATAGATCCTAATGCAATGATTTTGTTTCGTGGCCATAGATCCTAAATCCACAAACCTGTATTTTGTGGCAACAGATACTAATGCAACGGTTGTGTTTCGTGGCGATAGATCCTATCGTCACAAACTAGTGATGTGTGGCAAAAGTTCCTAATGTAACGATTGTGTTCCACGACGATAGATGCTAGCGCCACGAACTAGTGGATCGTGGCAACAGATCCTAATGCAACGATCGCATTCCATGGCGATAGATATTAACGCCACAAACTATTGAATCGTAGCAACAGATCCTAATGCAACGATCGGGTTCCATGGCGACAGATGCTAATGCCACGAACTAGTGAATCGTGGCAACAGATCCTAATGCAACGATTGGGTTATGTGGTGATAAATGCTAATGCCACGAACTAGTGAACCGTGGCAAAAGATTCGTGGCGATAGATCCTAATGCCTCGAACTAGCGAATCGTGGCAATAGATCCTAATGCAACAATCGTGTTCTGTGGCGATAGATGCTAATGCCACAAACTAGTGAATCGTGGCAACAGATTTGTGGTGATAGATCCTAATGCCACGAACTAGTGAATCGTGGCAGAAGATCCTAATGCAAGGATCGTGTTCCATGGCGATAGATGCTAATGCCACATACTAGTGAATCGTGGCAAAAGACCAAGCTTACTGCAACGATTTAGTATTCGTTGCAGTACAATCGTTGCAATAGGGCGGAATCCTTGTAGTGTTTCCGACCAATTCTTTATGCCCACATCTCTTCATCACGCCTCGGAACCATGTAGCCACGTCCATACACTCTTTTCACACATGCAAACATCTTCCAACGACGTCCACAATACCTTCATATGCATTGTTCTTGATTCAAACATGTTGCGCGACGTCCCGATCAACTCAACCACAATTCCTCACGAACTTGGTTGTTCAACCTCATCTTTTCCCTAAGAATAGTTCAGTGGATCCCAGAACCAGCCATGTCTTGAACTCAAGCAACACCTGCACATGAATAAACAACTAATCCGTACGAGCCCAAGTCCGCGACTTGACTGAAGTTAGTTCTGAACACAACACCTTACGTGAGCACCTCACATAAGCATGTTGCAAAACCACAGTAAAAATGATATCAGTCATGACCACCAAAACACATAAAAAACTTAGTAAAACATTACTAAGCAAACTTTCCATCAATGTAAAGCAAGTACGAATCATTGCAAGCTAAAGCAGAAACACTGCGATCAAGCACCAGACCTTGCCAAAGCTAACCGGAGCTTGAGCCGGAGCTTACCAAAGCTAGTACAACCTAGCACCGGAGCTTATCAAAGCTAGTACAACCTAGCGCCGGAGCTAGCCAAAGCTAGTTAGAACTAGTCAACCCAAAAGTCGGAGCTAGAAAAACATGTCGGAGCTAACCAACTTAACTCGGACCTATCAAACATATCAAAGCTTAACAACGACATGCCAGAGCTATCAAGGACATGCCGGAGCTAAAGACAAAGCTCACCGAAGCTACCCAAAAACATGTCGGACCTAGACAAAGAAAGTCGGACCTATTGTCGGACCTTGCAGAAGCTCGGAGCTAGAGTCGGACCTTGCTAAAAAGGTGTTATGGCAGCATTCAAAACTTTTATTGTTAAAGCCAATGTATTCATCACACATAGGTCCCACAATCACCCCATTGATAAATGCATTGGCAACACCATTTAAAATTCGAACATTGGCTTATTCACACTAAAAGTTTTGAAAAACAATTTCTTCCCCTTTGTAAAACAGAAATAAAATGAGAAGAAAAACAAATATTCCCCTTGAGAAGAATAGTGCCAAAACAATTGTGAATATGTGCAATGTGTAATCAATTTCTCCCCCTTGCATACTTATCTTTAAAAATTCACATATTATCTATTAACTCTCCCCCTTTGACAATGTATTCAGCAAGGTTCAAAAGAGAAATTTTAATTGTTATGAGCATATTATAACATATACATATAAACAAAGCTCATTCAAGTCATACTATCAAGTAACTTACACTATCACAACAATGAGATACATAAATAGTGTAAGCCATGCTAGAGATCAAATGTAATTTTCAATTTAAGCAAGTCATGATCTCACAAACTTAACTATTTCAATACCTGAAAGCATGACACTTGTAGCTGCATTTTATTATTTTTCAAAGCACAAATTTAGATCATATGATATTTGCAAGAGATTATTTGCGCATCTTCCTTATTCTAACCAACCAAACCAAGCCTATGTCATTTGACAATCAGAATCTTAAGGACATTGTTTTAGTCATACACAACTTCTTCTAAGTTCATATGTAAGTGCAATGATAAGCCATCTCTAAAGAAGAAGTGTGATGCATGCATATTCTCTTGATCTTTTCTCATTTTAATTTGATCATAGAAGCTCAACATGTGAATAGTTGATTGATTAATTTTTCATTATTAAAAGCACTTGTGAGCATACAACAAGTTCAAAACAGCAAGAAAGTTTGACCATGACCAGATTTAGTGTAAGTAATTATTCCAATTACTAGTCATGACAAAAACTACAAAATGTATAACATGAGTAATGTAGTAAGAACTTTTAGCATGTAAAAGGAATCACAAAGTCATGTATGTATGAAATACTATGCTCATATTATTTTAAGTTCAAATTCACACATAGACTTCCAAAGTTTCAAAACCCCCCCTCAATTTAATCCATGAGGATGCATAACCCCTATTTCACTACGAATGAACAAAAAACGAGTGAAACCTAAAGGTTTTGTAAAAAGGTCAGCCAATTGTTGTTCGGTATCTATATGGTGAAGCACAATGTTTCCTTTATCAACATTATCATGGAGAAAGTGATACCTAATGTCAATGTGCTTAGTTCTAGAATGTTGCACGGGGTTTTTAGCAATGCAAATGGCACTAGTGTGTGGAACACTATCTAGATCAACCCCATAGTCCTTAAGTATTTGAACAATCCAAAGAATTTGTGAGCAAGCACTAGCAGCAGCTACATATTCAGATTTAGCTGTGGATTGTGCAACTGAGTTTTGTTTTCTAGAGGACCAAGCAACAAGTGAATTACCGAGAAAATGACAAGCACCGAAAGTACTTTTCCTATCAATCCTACAACCCCCAAAATCAGCATTCGAAAAAGCTTTCAAAGTAACGGTTGAGGAAGATGGAAGAAACAAGCCAAATTCTTAAGTTCCATGTAAGTACCTGAGAATCCTTTTGAGGGCTTGACGATGTGAAGCACGTGGGGAGGCTTGAAACCGCGCACAAAGACATAAGCTGATTTGTATGTCCTGTCTTGATGCCGTGAGGTACAAAAGTGATCTGATCATGCTTCTATATTCTTTTTGATCCACAGGTTCACCATCTTAATCAAGTTCAAGTGTTGTTTCTGTTCCCATTGATGTCCGGAGAGGCTTGCTTTTGTCCATGTTGAAGCGCCTTGGGAGGTCTTTTGTATACTTCGTTTGATGCACAAATGTACCCTCCTTGGTTTGCTTGATTTGCAGCCCCAAAAAGTACGTGGGTTCTCCCATCATACTCATCTAAAATTCTGAACTCATCATAGCTGAAAATTTGGACACAAGATCATGAGAAGCACAACCAAAGATAATATCATCCACATACACTTGAACGAATAATGAGTCATTGCATGCTTAAGCACAAAAAGAGTTTTATCAACCTTGCCCATGGTAAACCCCTTTTCAAGTAACTATGTTTTTAACCTATCATACCATGCTCTAGGGGCTTGTTTGAGACCGTACAAGGCTTTGGACAGTTTGTAAACATGATTAGGAAAATCTGAATTTTCAAAACCCGGCGGTTGTTTGACATAAACCTCCTCATCTATGTTGCCATTAAGAAAAGCACTTTTAACATCCATTGATAAAGCTTAAAACCTTTAGATGCAGCAAAAACTAACAAAATTCTTATGGCTTCTAATCTAGCAACATGAGCAAAAGTTTTATCAAAATCTAGACCTTCAACTTGAGTGAAACCTTGAGTAACCAACCTAGCCTTATTCCTACAAACCCATCCTCACTTTGTTTATTTTTAAACACCCATTTAGTTCCAATTAAAGTGTGACCTTGAGGTGGAAGTTCAAGTTTCCAAACATTATTTCTTTTAAAATTTTCTAACTATTCATGCATGGCAATAATCCAAGATTCATTATTGAGTGCGTGTGATATATCTTTGGATTCAAAAGAAGCAACAAAAGCAGAATGAGCATGAGAGTTTGGATCACAAAACCTAGACCGTGTGACTCGTTCTTCCGAGCTTCCAATAATTTGTTGTGGAGGATGACTTTTGAGAACCCGGAGGGGAGTGGACACTTCACAAGCTTCTTCTTCTTCATGTTCATCCCAAATCGATGAACTTGTGACTTGAGGAGGATCTGGACCAGCAATGGTGGTCGTCGGTGCTGGTCGTGAATCAAAATCAAGAGCTGGAACAATGTCATTAGCTGCTGAATTTTATGGCAGCAGCTCCACCTTTTCCTCATATTCAACGAAAATGCTCTCCCCCTGCGGATATGAATCTGGACCTGCAATGTTTGAGCTAGTTCCTGGGCTAGCTTCATCAAAAGACACCTCACAAGTCTCCACAATTTTGTTAGTGTCAACTAAAAGCACACGGTAGCCTCTAGTATGAGATGGATAACCAAGAAACATGTCATCAACAGATCTAGGTTCAAATTTATCAAGATTATCATGTTTCTCAACAAAGCATTTATAACCAAAGACCCGAAAGTGTGTAACACTAGGCCTATGTCCAAACCGGAGCTCATATGGTGTTTTACCTAGCTTAGCGCGCTAGAAAACACGATTCGAGACATAACAAGCAGTTGCAATCGCATGAGCCCAAAATTTCCTAGGAGTTTGATATTCATCAAGCATAGTCCTAGCTATCTCAACTAAGGTTATGTTCTTTCTTTCTAGAACACCATTTTGTTGAGGTACATATGGTGAAGAAAATTGATGAGCTATTCCATTTTCAGCACAAAGGTGATCAAAAGATTGATTTTTAAATTCGGTCCCGTTATCACTTCTAATTGCTTTTAAAGATCCTAGGTGATCAATTGATAATATAAGAAATAAAGTTCTAAAGTGACTAAATGTGTCATTCTTAGATACCATAAAGTAAACCCAAGAGTATCTAGAATATTCATCAACAATCACAAGAACATACCATTTACATCCGAAGGATTGAACGCGTGAAGGTCCTACGGTGTCAAGGTGCAAAAGTTGACCCGGTTCAATTGTCATGATCATTGTGAGAGGAGTATGTGAACCTGCAACCATCTTAGCATGTCTAAAAGAAGAGAATACAATTTCTTTGTCTCCTTTCAGCTTAGGCAGCCCACGTATGCGATCAAGAGCACTAACACGCGTTAGATGATCAAAGCCTAAGTGACCAAGTCTACGATGCCAAAAATTTAAGTCCTTTGAATCATTAGCAACTAGACACCTATGCTTAGAGGAAGACATATCAAAATCAGCTTTAAAAACTCTTCCAAACCAAGACATGTTAAAAATAAGCTCACTATTTGAATTTAAAACTTTGCAGCAATTTTTAGAGAAAATAATTTCCAGATTTTCATCTAGTAGTTGTGAAACGGAAAGCAAGTTGTATTTCAAATTTTTAACAAGTGCCACATCCTTCAAACTGTAGTGATTATTTACTCTAACCGAACCCTTAGCAATTATAGGACTTGAAGAATTATCGGCAAAAGTAATATTCTCTACATGTGACACAAAAGAGAGGGAGGAGAACCATTCTTTGTTACCGGTCATGTGGCGTGAGCAACCTGAATCAACAATCCAGATGTTATCCTTCCTCAAGCGTGTAACCCACATAGAAGCACAATACGTTGATGACTCAATACTGGGGTTAGTCAAAAGACATTTAGGAATCCAGTACCGAGTAACACAACATCCAGTAGGAATAACACGCGAAAGCTAAGATAAAACAACATGTTTATGAGCCAAAGCTTGAGGATTTTTGTACTCAACTACTTTCCTACGAGATGTTACATGTGTAGCACGAAAAACAGTAGGTTTTGGAGCATACTTTTCATGTTTTCGGCTCATTACAGCAGGTTGCATGTTCCTATCATTCGGTTTAGCATGAGCAGCAAATTTTGCAGGAAAGTTATGAGATCTAGCAATCATTCTTTCCTTTTTCTGTTGTTTAGCTAGTCTATAACAAAAATCTATGACATTACCATCTCTACCACAGTAGGTACAATGAAATTTAACTTTGTGTTCATGTCTAGATGAGGAAGCAACATTTTTATTTGAAACTGAATGAGACAACACTCCTACATATTTGAAAACCACTTCTTTTTGTTTAGAAACTATTTGAATCAAACCACTTCCTAATGACTTTACAATTTTAGGTGTATGTGCCTTAGCATGAGCATGAGAATCAAACCTAATCTAGTTTTATCATTGCAAGACTTTGAAGAATTCAGCAGCAAGTTTAGGTTCTTATTCCCATTACAAAACCGATCTAATGTCCTATGCATGTTATCAAGTTTATTGGACAGATCAAGACAATTTTCACATGAATTTTTTCCTTTTAATTTGCAATTGGAACAAAATATAATTTCATGAGAACGTAAAGCATTGTTCAATATAGAAATTTCATTCATAGCATCTTGTAGTTTCTTATCAAAATCATCACAAGTAGAACAATGCAAATCAATTGTAGAACAACTAGCATCTTTCAAGTTTTTATCATTAAGTGCAGCAAGTCCTTTGTTCTTTTCAATTTCTAACTCATGTTTATCAAGTGTGGAGGTGTGCGCACTTCTTAGTTAGGACAATTGTTCATATATTAAATCACAAGGGGGACATGCATCATCACTCGAAATCAATGTTTTTAAATGGTTGATTTTAGATTATAGTGGTTCAATTTTAGCAGCACATTCCCTAAGATTTTTGTCCTTTTTCTTAACTATAATAGTGGCACAAGAAATAGCATCACACATTTCTTCGCAAGTAGGACATACCTCTTCATTGTCGCTGTTGTGTTCAGCATCCACTATACTTGATCTTGACTTCCCCGCCGTGAAGGCCATGTTTTCCAAATCATCTTCATCTTCGTGACTTCCAATGTCCACGTCGTTTGAGCCAAGTTCCTGGAGTGCGGAGATAAAACTGTTTACCTGTTGGCGACCTATAAATCCCTTCTTCTTCTTCTTATCATTTGTTGAGGAGTGCTTCGTCCTTGATTGTTTTTTCTTCCCGGGAAGTAGAACCTGAAAGGTTAGGACAATTTGTACGAAAGTGTCCTATCTTACCACATTCGAAGCATCGTTGAGGTCCGGAGCTTCCTCTCCTTCTAGTTCTCACATTTTGCAATGCTTTTGAGAACCTAGTAGAGAGAAGTGCTAGCTCCTCCTTTGGAAACTCCTCAATATGTTCAGGGTTAGAGAGGAGAACATAGCAAGTGTACCACAAGATGAAGATTGACTGGAGCTAGGCATGTCACATTGAGAAACAAAAGCAATATACTTGCTGGGATTCTTACGTGATATTATGTCAATTTCATGAGTTTTTAACTTGGAATATAGCACATCTAAAGTATGTGTAATCATGACAGTAGATTCACGAATAGATGTGACTTTCATCTCCCATATTGACATATCTAATGAACTTAACAATTGCCTAGCATTTTCAGCATCTGAAAAATTAACATTGACACTACGCAAGTTGCTGAGAATTTTATTAAAGCGAGCAAAAAGGTCACCAATAGACTCACCGGGATGCATCTCGAAGTGCATGTATTCTTTCTTGAACATGTCTTGCCTTACCTCCTTGATCGTGTTGGATACTTTGTGGTAGTCACAAAGTGCTTTCCACACATCGTATGTAGATCAGAGGTGTGCAACATGGTCGAAGTTGCTTTGAGTTAATCCTTGTATGATCAAGTTCCGAGCCTTGTTGTTGTTGTCGACATCTCTCTGATTTGTAGCTATAACTTTATCATTTGACGACACTTCGTAAGGCTTGTATACCTTCTCCCATATTTCGAAGCCTTGAGCCTGGATGAAGGCTTCTATACGTGCCTTCCAAACCTGGAAATCAATATCACTAAACACACAAGGTTTGGCGGAGTATTTATCCATGATGATTAGTCAAAAACACAAGAAAATCACAAAGATTAGAGCACCGTGGCTCTGATACCAATTATAGGATCGAAGAGCACGTGAAAAGCTACCAGAGGGGGGTTAATGTTAGATTAAAAAATCTTACACAATGAAAACAACTAAATCCCAACCCCTTCGGCAGAAAAACAATCTGTTAAAGAAATCGTGTGTGAGACTAATCTAAATATGTTTCACCATGAAAAAAGTGATAGATATCAGATAGAATCAAGTAACGAAGACGAAACAACAAGAATCACTCAAATCCGTTGAGAGAAACTCAAGTTACGGTTGAAAGATCGAACAAAGGTCAATCTGTCCTACCCGAGAAAAACAGTTTTGGAACGCTGCAAAGAAACTCGTGTAGATCAGAAACCACAAATCCAATGACCGTGAAATTTGGATAGATGATAGGTAATCAAGTTGTGAAGACAACCCCAAAAGAATAACATCAATTGGGTCTTTAAACTCGAGTTATGATAAAACCACCAAAGAAAGGTAGTGCTGTGTAGAAAACTCAACGAGAAAAACTTGTCTGGAACAAGTCGGACGAACAAGGCACAAAAGGTTCCTTTAAACTACGATCTTTATTCAATAGAACACAAGAGGAACAGTCCCAAAGTCTTCTACACTGATCTGTAGCCTCCCTTGCCCTTAAGCCAACCCAAACTCAACTAGGACTCTAATCTTACTCAATTCACGAATCGAAACATTCCATAACTGCTCAAGACTCTCCTATACAAACATAGAAGCAATCTTGAGACTTCCAAACACCTTAGGAACGTATCCCACATTCCTAAAACAACTCAAATTTGTGACCCACACGAAATCCTATCATAACCAAATCAAATTATTCCATAATTGAGTCAAAAATGACTCAGCCGCAGCTCGAGTCCATAACCTAGTCGGTTGGACCTTTCCGACAATTTCTTTATATCCACATCTGTTCATCATGCCTCGGAACCATGTAGCCAAATCCATACACTCTTTTCACACGTGCGAACATCTTCCAACGACGTCCACGATACCTTTATATGCATTGTTCTTGATTCAAACATGCTGCGCGACCTCCAGATCAACTCAACCACAATTTCTCTCGAACATGGTTGTTGAACCTCATCTTCTCCCTAAGACTAGTTCAATGGATACCGTCACCAGCCATGTCTTGAACTCAAGCAACACCTGGACATGAATAAACAACCAATCTGTACGAGCCCAAGTTCACGACTCGACTCAAGTTAGTTCTGAACACAACACCTTACGTGAGCACCTCACATAAGCATGTTGCAAAACCACAGTAAAAACGATATCAGTCATAACCACCAAAACACATCAAAAAATTAGTAAAAGATTACTAAGCAAACTTTCCATCAATGTAAAGCAAGTACGAATCATTGCAAGCTAAAAGTAGAAACACTGCGATCAAACATCAGACCTTGCCAAAGCTAACCGGAGCTTGAGTCGGAGCTTACCAAAGCTAGTACAACCTAGCATAGGAGCTTACCAAAGCTAGTACAACCTAGCGCCGGAGCTTGCCAAAACTAGTCGGAACTAGTCAACCCAAAAGTCAAAGCTAGAAAAATATGTCGGAGCTAACCAACTTAAGTCGGACCTATCAAAACATATCAAAGCATAACAAAGACATGCCGGAGCTATCAAAGACATGTCGGAGCTAAAGACAAAGCTCACCGGAGCTACCCAAAAACATGTCGGACCTAGACAAAAAAGTCAGACCTATTGTCCGACCTTGCAGAAGCTCGGAGCTAGAGTCGGACCTTGCTAAATAGGTGTTATGGAAGCATTCAAAACTTTTACTGTCAAAGACAATGTATTCATCACACATAGGTCTCACACCTTGCTTCGGTCCTTTGAGGTTAGTTACAAGAGATTTGGGCACCCACACATGAGACTTGGTGTTCCCATGGGGTGGCCCAACACAATGAGCATAAACTTTACCAAAATTACTTCTCATTAGAACATAGGATGCACCGAAAGTCCCGAATAATAGTTGTTGTTGTTTATGAACAGAACTAGTCCGAGAAACTGGACTTGTCCGGAGGACCGGACATGTCCGTGCAGATACAGGACTAGTCCGGTACTCATATGTGTTGACTTTAGGCTTTCTAGCTTGAGAGGAGTTTCCCTTCACAATGGCAATGCTCTCCTTGTTATTTTTTATGGCTTCTAGCATATTGCTTTCCATCATAAGAAAACCCAATGCCATATTTGACATTAGGAGGTCTTGTGGCCAAGTATGCACTACGTGCATATTTGATCTTCTCCTTGTCAAATATGCCACTTTGAGAAGGATGCTTGTCCTTGGTAGAGGTTGACTTGTCTTTCAAGCTCGTGTCCATTTTCACAGCTGTTTTTTTGTCTAAGCCAATGAGCATGTCTTCATTATCACTACCGACATCACTATCACTAGAATAGGAATGCAAGGAAGAGGATTGGGTTGTTACCTTTCGTTTACCTTCCTTTGCCATGAGGCAAGTGTCGTTGCACTTCCATGCACCGATAGTTGGGAAGAAGGTGGACTTCTTGGATGTCTTCTCGATGGCTATGCTAGCCATCTCCTCTTCGGATGAGGACTCATCATTTGAGTCCCACTCCTTTCCTAGATGCGCTTGTCCAGCTTGCTTCTTTTTCTTGAGGAATTTCTTGGGTTGAGGCCTTGTTTCCTTGGTCTTCTTCTTGTTTTCTTCATACGGGCAATCAACTATAAAGTGGCCATATTCACCACAGTTATAGCATGCCCGCCTCAGCTTCGGTCTTGATTTTTCTTTGTATTTTCCTTCACTTGATTTTCCCCCTTGTCTTTTCTTCATTATTTTCTCGAATCTCTTCATTAATAGGATCATGTCTTCCTCATCTATGTCGCTGCTCTCATCTTCACTGTCCTCTTCTTGTTGAGCTTCTCGAGCTTCTTTTGACAAGGGTTTGCAAGTGGACTTCAAAGCGACCCCTTTCTTCTTTGCCGAGATGAGGTCGGTAATCTCCTTGACATGCTTTGCTTGCTTTTCCATCATCTCAAAATTGATGATTTTCCCAAGCAGCTCATCTGGGGTCATTTTCTTGTACCCTGGCCTTTCTCTAATCATCGAGCACAAGGTGATGTTGCGAGGCATGAAATCTCTAAGGATGAGCTTCACCACCTCATGATTGTTGCACTTCTTGCTTCCGTATGCTCTAACCTTGTTGATGAGCATCTTTAACTGGTTGTACATGTCTTGTGGCGACTGATCTTCTTGTATGGCGAATCTTCCCAATTCGCCTTCGATCATTTTGATCTTCGCTTCTCGCACATGACAATTGCCTTCGTGTGAAGTTTGCAAACGTATCCCAGATTTCTTTCGCAATCTCGAGCCCATCCACCTTGGTGAACTCGTCTGGACTTAGAGAGGATGTAATGACTGCTGCAGCTTGAGCATTCCGATGAATTGCTTGCTCTTGACATGGTGTAAGCTCTTCATCATCGTACGGGATATCTATTCTCGTACACAAAATATGCCATAAATTGGGATTGAGTGAGATTGTGTGCATTTTCATGTTTTGCCTCCACATTGAGTAATCATTGCCGTTGAAGTGTGGGGCTTTTCCTAGAGGAATAGAAAAGTAATGGTTGTTGTTAGAATTAAGACGATCGTAGTTGAAAGGACATCGGGAGTAGTCGGTGTGACTACTCCCCTTCTTCTTCTTCTTCTCGTCCTCGACCATCACTTTCCCTTTAGAGAGAGCTTTCTTCCTTAGGAGCGCCTTGAGTTCAAGCGTCTCCTCATCGTCATCCTCGAGGTCCTGGATGGCGTCGAGGAGCTTCTCCAATTTTCGAGCTTTTTCATCTTCAACCTTCTCTTGGTTGAGATTCTTGTGCACATCCTTCATGTCTAACATGTTCTCTTCGAGCGATTAGTCTGTTGCGAAGAGTCTGGCTATGATACCAATTGAATGTAGCCTAGAGGGGGTGAATAGGCCTTTCTGAAGTTTAGTCGAAACCTGCAACACTTAACAGATTGATCAAATCCCAAGATATCGGACTAGTCCGGTGTGTGTGAAGTAGATCGATCAAGTGTGATCGATTATCTCGATCCTAGACTTTATGCAGCGGAAATATACTTGTAAATAGAGGTAATGCTTCTATGAAACTGAGTGTTGCACAAGTTAATCTTATACTCAATGTTTGAACATAATATGAACAAGATCAAGTGAAACTCAAGATAGCATGTACAAGTAAAAAAATGAACAAAGTGAAGACAAAAGATTTTTATCCCGTGGTTCGATTCCCACAGAGGCAACCTACGTCCATGTTGAGGAGCCCACGAAAGGATTGGTTCTTCACTGACCCTAACCTCGACGAATTGCCACGAAGGCCAATTCTCTTTCACTATCACAAGGGCAAGTCACCATGTTCAAGGGGCCTTCTCACAAGTTGAGGGCTCCCCAAGATTACAAGTCGAATACCACCAAGAACACACTCTTAAGATCAACAATGAAACAACAGGAGTGTTCTGGAGATCAAACCCAAGATGAATCCACAAGTGATTGATCTTTCCTGCGTTGGATTGTGTGGAGAGATGTGTTTTCTAAGCTCTTGGAGGGTGTGATGGCGCAAGGGGTCGAGAGAGATGATAGTTGGACCGTGCACATCTATTTATATTGGGGTTTTCAAAAGTTACCGTTAGAGTTTTGAGGGTCCAGACTAGTCCATGGTGGAGTCCGGACTAGTCCGGTGTGTGGCGTGTAGGAAACCCTTAGTGTCCAGGAATATCGGACTTGTCCAACAAGGAGCGGACTTGTCTGATTTGAGTCGGAAAGGTTTTTGGACTTGTCCGTGGTGATATGGGACTAGTGCGGTGTGGTGATACCCTTAGTGAATAGAGGACATGTCCGCACTTGGAGGACTTGTACGATTTTAGTTAGAGGGTTTTTCGGACTAGTCCGTGAAGAGATCGGACTTGTCCATTTATGTAAAAAAGTGAATAATCGAAGATTAGTCCGCACAAGGGAGGACTAGTCCATTTTTAGTCAGTGGCATTATCGGACTAGTCCGGACAAGATTAGACTAGTCTGGTGCGGACAAGTCCGGACTAGCAGGACTTGTCCGAACCCATAGAAAGAGAATATCGGACTAGTCCGGTGTATATCAGAGTAGTCCGTTTTTCCCGTGAAATGTGAAGTGTGTGAGGATTTTTTTGTGCTTGAGCTCTTGGGATGTGTTACACCAACACACTCCAAAAAAATGATACATTCTATTCAGCTCTCGAGCTCTTTTCTGAATTGATCCTCATTCTCCTCTCTTTTTGGCGCTTCTTCATTTTTTCATTAAAACATGCGCTCATCTCAATAATGTGGTTAGGATCTCATTTGTTTGTCATAAATCAACCAAAACCCGCAAGGGATGCCTAGATGCACTTTCAGTTCCACTTGTCCTAGTTGAAGACCACTGGAGGCTACACGTGCCCCGTATCACTGGACCCGCCTCCCTCGTTCAGGTAGCTCCAGCACTGCCATGTATAACACATGGCCGGACCTAACTACTTGTATATGGAAGCTCTGGTCATGCCACGTGTCCAGTGGCACCGGACCTAACCCCCAGTAGAGGGAAGCTCCGGTGCTGCCACGTGTATAGCAGCTCCGGACCTGCCTCCCCACAGAGGGAAGCTCAAGAGCTGCCACATGTCGAGCCTCCGAACCTAAGACTGCAACGGGAATACTGTCGAATCTCCAACCGCGCGGACATTGAAGGGACAGTTAAAGTATTCGCTACAAGACCTGATTACATGTCATTAGTGCCATGTTAATGACGCACGATCAGATGACTGTTAATACATGTAACGCCGCCATTAAGGCATGTCATCACCCTGTTCATTACACATAATACATGCAGATCGTGTATAGGTGATTGAATACCGCCAGGGCCACCTGTCGGGTGAATGGCTGTTATACCAATTCGATATAACTAAAGTATGTGAAAGAAATATCATTTCTTGCACACATCACCTTTCTATTTAACCTATTTCCACTTGTACTTGGAGAAATTGGTGTATGCAGGCACTTTACACAGATTTGAAGTGAAACAAGGGGATGGATCCTATAAAATATCATCACAGCTAATCAAGCATCAACACGTGGCACCACATGGATCAAATGGCCCACAAACAGAAGTATTCGAGGCCATCGAACAGTGTAGCACCCATATCAGGGGATAAGACCCACCTAAAAGTAACCCCAAGAAAGCACAGATCGTTTGGAGGACTTACAAGGTTGGCCGACCCCCCTAGTCGGCCGACCTGGTCTTTCCTCCAAACTCTGTCAGCTTCCACGTGTTGGCTCCTCCCGGCTCGAAGAAGTCAGTGGTGACTGATTCGCGCACTTTTGGTGGCGGGAACCGACCCTTGTCCAAGCTATAAATAGGACCCCTGACACCTAACTTCAACACACACCACTTGAGCATTACTCTATTGTGTACACTAGTTCTCCTTGTTCCTTAGTGGAGGTCAGGCTGTACAAAGGAGCCTCTAGTCCCAAGTCCAATATGGGAAAGGTATGGCTCATGTATATTCTCTTGTATTTGTGACTTTGTGCTTTATAATAATATCACTATTAGTCTTTATTTACTTATATACTTGGGCAAAGCGTTCCTTGTTTGGTTGTGGAGTCCATGTATGTGCTAGGTGTAGATGTTGTTATGATCTATACATAATTTCATTATCATGTTATCATAAACATCATACACCACCACTATAGTCTAATAAGGTAGTAATATGATAATGTTAATATGAATATGTTAGTGCTTGGTCCCAACATTGGTTCAATGATGATTTAGTTCATTGCCTTATGATGGCATGTGTCGCGGCTCTTAAGGTATTTACATAATATGCTAGCATGGTGCTAGGATAGTTAGGTAGTGTTGGATGTCTCGTTGACCCACGGATTGAAGAGGTAGGTAGTAGGTGGTGACAACCCTATCTGTCATATGTAATCCTCTACGTTTGGCTATGCCACAAGCTCTTGGCGGGAGTCTCCTAATATTGCTAGGAGTAAACACGTGCCCGATATGTTGGACCACTAAGCCCTAGTATTAACTATTAGCATATTCATGTGTACTTTATTAGGCTATGTATATGAGTAACTATAGCATAATAGGAGTATCTATGTCTCGTAGTCTATTCCATCACTAGGACAACCTTACCCCTAGAGTAGATTGCATAGGTGTGTGTCACACTACCCATATTATCAACTTACTAAATGTAGCCTAGAGGGGGGTGAATAGGCTTTTTAAACATTTGTCGATCCCTGAAGCACTTAACAAATTTATCAAATACAAGGAGATCGGACTAGTCCGATACTGTGCGGACTAGTCCGATATGCGTGGACTAGAAAGATCAAGATTGATCGATAAATTCACTTCTAGTACCCTATGCAGCGGAAAGTAATTTGCAACTTTGATGTATTACGACAATGAAACAATGTATGGCAAAGATCAACTTTAATTTCAATGTTTCAACGTGAGTTACACAAGATTATGTAAACCCTAGAATATGATGAACAATGAAACAAAAGTGTGTGAAGTAATAGTTTATCCCATGCTTCGATTCCCACGGATTAAATCTACATCCACGTCGAGGAGTCCACAAAGGACGGGTCTTCACCAACCCTACACTCGTCGAATCGCCACGGAGGCCGATTCTCTTCCACTAATCACAAAGGGGCAAATAACTCGTTCAAGGGGCCTCCTCACAAGTCGAGGGCTCCCAATGAATTGCAATGAATAACACCACCAAACACACTTGAAAGATATACAATAAACAACAAGACTGTGCGAGAGATCAAACCCAAGAGCTCAAGATGTGTAGAACAAATCTCTCCTTTCATCAATTGCTAATCATCAATGATTTGATCCTTTTAGGGTTAGAATGTGTGGAGAGATGTGCATTTTGGGCTCTTGGAAGGTGTGGTGGCACATGGTGTCGAGATAGATTGATGTATGGCCGTACACCTCTATTTATACTAGGGTTTCCAAAAGTTACTGTCAGGGTTTGCGATGTCCGGACTAGTCTGTGGTGGACTCCGGACTAGTCCGGTGTGTGCGTGTGGAAATCCCTAAGTGTTAAAATATACTGTACTAGACCATTACTGGTACAGACTAGTCCGTTTCTAGTCAGAAACATTTTGGACTAGTCCAGTTGATATTATACTAGTCCAGTGTGGTGAACACCGTGAAGAACTGAGGACAAGTCCGCACTTGGAGGGACTTGTTCGATTTTATTCAGAGAGTTTTCGGACTAGTCTGGCTGATGTCGGACTAGGCCGGAGATTCATCCTCACGACCACGACTTGAACCTCCCATTTTGGTCGTCGAGCGCGTACGCACCATTCTGCATCCATATGACTTAAAATCAGCACATGTTTTATTTTCCTTCATCCATTTCATATTCAGTAGTGCGAATACTGACAAGGGAATGAGTGCATAACATTCACATATATTGATAAAGTAGTTTATACAAGATATATTATCTGATGACCAAGTTTATAGTAGTGAACTCCAAAATGACGGACTCCCACTACGGAAGTGTATCTCTACCGTACTTGGTCCCCATGAGATGTCATTCACATCTTGTCATCTTATACATACCCACTTCTATTCTTAATATGATACAAACATGGCCACAAAATAAACACGAGCAACTACTAAACTATACGTTGCCCCGTGATGGCAGAAGTGCTGCCCCATCCCCCTTCGATATGTCCTATTCGACGTACTCGAGTTCCTCGGGATTTTCTTCTTCCTCTTCATCATTCGAAGGCACTTGTTCACCCATATTCAGTGGTAGATCATGGGCCGGTGGATACACCACTGGTTGCAATTGTGCTTCGGCCTAAATCACATTATCCTGAAGTCGTTCTGCCTCATACTCCAGATTTTGAGCTGCCTCAATGGTTGTGTCTCATTCCTCCGTGACTACCAACAGCTGCTCCTGCTGTTGTTGCACCTCTAACTGACTCGCTTGCAGCTCACCATGAGCTTGCTGCAGTTAATTGTGAGTTTGCCGTTGTTCGGCATGAGATTTCTGTAATCTATTGCAAGCGTAATGCAGCTGACTCTCGCACTTATTCAGCCGGTGATTCGTTGGAGCAAGGAATGAACGTAGATTTTCATTGATACAATCAAGAGTATCTCCCCGCTCAGTCGCTTGCCTCAAGGCTTCGACTTGCTCCTGAATAATTGCACCTTGAGTAAGAACCACCATATTGGATGTAGCCGCATACCTTCCAAGTGTCGTCGATGTTGTGTCGCCATACGGTGTATAGGCTGCAACCATACGACGCTGCCACTCAAAACCAGCCACACCACGGACCGGGATAAGGGCAAATTGAGTCCCAGCCATGGTATCTTGATGAAGCTCGCGAAGCTTCATAAGCGCCCCGCCTGCGGCGATTGCCCAAGTGTCCTCTAAATGAGCTCCCTCGATAGTAACCGAAAAAAGAGCCCATCTATAATGACGTGGACTAGCAGGTACGTCGACCAAGATGCTGCATGAAAAAATGCCACTGTCAATCGTTTCTTATCCCCAATAGCATGGCATCTCTATGAAGCCAAACTGTTGGAGCACCTCCCGCAGCATACTCAGGAAGCCCGGACGGCTAGCGCAAGTGGAAAATATCCATCCGTCCGGTAATAGCATCATCACATCCGCCATCTATAGAAAAGATACTAGAACAATGAGAAGGTTTCCAACTCCCAATAGTTTAAGAAAATTTAAAACTGGAGTTGAAATCACAGTCTGTTCCAGCTGACCTTGCTGTATAAATTTAAAATTTTCATACAGGAAACGTCAGAACCAGATATTCGGTTGAATACAAAAGTTATACTAAACTTTACAAACTTTCCAGATTGTTTTCATACACCTCCATATGATCTAGGAAATAGAATCTTTACTGGTTTAAAGTTGACCCATATTTTCTGGAAATTTTGACAGAACCTCCCCTGTATATGTGGTGATTTCCAAAATTTATACAGGTATATCATGACAATATATTGAGGTAATGAAAAAATAAACATTGTACAACATCAAGTTAGCAATCCAGAAGTAAAAGGTTTCGGCCATGAAACATTTGTTATATAGGTATAGTGCGCTAATTCGATTCTATGTGCAAACTGTTTCAAGTTCTGGTCTGCCAGAACCAAGTTTGCAACCACAGGAAATAAACACAGCTACACCAAGATTCAGGCCATTAGTGCGACATAAAATTGATAGAGGACCTGCTAAGATTTCCAGAAATGTATATATATGACCATGTCACTATTCTGGATCAAATGCTAGAGCTATCTAAACTTGACAGGTTAACTGACTGTTGTTCAACAACAGCCCTGCAGTTCACTGTTTTGAGCTTGAAATTTGAATTGCCTCAAATCCGAATCAGGAAAATCTTTAAATAAAAAATTATTACATCTCCTTCTACCCTTCACAGATATGTATCCCAATAAGGCATAAGATCTTTCTACAGTGAGTTATTGCAAAAATACAGACACTGGTACAATGGTAGGGTCGTCTGGAGCAGTTTTAGCATACCGCAAATTTCAACAGAGTATCAAGCTTTTCTGCCTTGATGGTCAACAGAAAAGATGTAGAGGTCTTCGAGAACTTTCCATCCATATAGCATACCCCTATGTTTAATCCTAACTAAACAAGATTACAACTTGGCGACATTGAGCAAGCTTTAGCAGGAAATCAAGAATCTTGGTGCTAACCCAATGTCGAATCGAAAACATTTTGCGGAGTCCAAACCTACCAGCACCTGATAGTCAGACTTCCCAAAATATAATGCATTCATTCTGTTGTTGGGGATGGTCAAGTATCAATGTCGATACCGACTGTACTACGTGCCTCACCAAAGAAAATTCTAACCGGTATTTCCAGATACGTTTATAGGTGGCCATACTATCGTTCACTCGCAAACGTGTTCTACATGGGTCGCTACCGTAGTCAATGTTGCAAAAGACAAACAATCCCCTTTCACACCTTCACACCTCAAGGGCGGCACGGGGTAACACGACAGGCAGTCACAATAAGATATATGAAAGTAAATGCATAAGACTCTGGTGTGAGTCACCCTCGAGCAATGTCATGTCTCGAGGTACATGGTTGTACTACGTCCGTACAGCAAAGACTGCCACACGAACCGGCTTATACACGCTCGGGCATATGTGTTTCGCATGCTCCCATGGAACATGAATAGCTCTAGAGATGCATACTATCGGGTTATACACCACCCGACGGGGTCTCCTACTAACTTTGAAGCACGCTGGAGTACCACGTGTCATAGGTTCTCAGAAACATTGAAAGCTTCATAGACTCCTATTAACATTTCCCTGCCAGGCCACGGGAATATTTCCATGCTACCTCTCGCATGATGAGCTTACCGCAATTGATCCACTTAAGGTGGCGTACCTTACCTCTTACCTGACGTCGGAGCGTCGTTACAGAATTTATAACACATAAGTTAGTTTACCACCTTATATCTTATACTAATAGTACTCCTTATAAGGGCATATAACTAATTTCTCACTCAAATCCTAATTTTTGAAAATATGCTATTTTCAAGTACACTGTTCCCAATGATGCTCTGATACCATGTTTGTTGGGACCGGAATCCCGACCTCCAAGGATCTCATTGGGTGGTGTCGTGCAATGCGATACCCAACAGTATGCAAGAAAAGAATGAGAACAAATTATAATACCAAGTCATTATTTAAAAGCACATTGGAAGTTTTACAATACTAAATGAAAGGAAAGAGAACTATACATCATAACTACACTCTCGACACTAGCTATGCAAAAGCAAAGTCATCCGTGCCCTGGATACATTGCACTAGCAACACCCAACTTACGGCGGCGTGCAGGCTCCCCACTCGGTTGTAAACCCTGAAGGGGGTGCAGCCTCGTCATCGAACTTGTCATCAGTTGTATAATCTGCAAAAACATGTTAACTGCAAACGTGAGCTTAAGGCTCAACAAGACTAACCCGTCTCACTAGACATATCTATGGTGAATACTAAGCATAGGTAAGGAATAGCATAAAGGACTCGCCTACATGTGGATCCTTATATTCATATTTTAAGTAGAACATGGCATTCTTTAGGCACGACACATCATAGAATCCACAATCAAACAAGAAACGCTTTGCCGATGATATGACATGCACAAAGCACATAATGCTATTACGGGTAAAGTATGGAGAAACTGTAAACTTTTAATTATACTATATCTAAGCCATTTAAGGTTGCAAAGTAATTGTAATTCAATACATCGTATTCTCCTAACTTCTTCAGTATTTACTACGTCACAGCGCAGTGAACAAGTGGTCCTCTATTACCGCGAGGGACGGTGATTGCAATCAGGATATACCCGGAACAACACGACACATACGCACTTTCGGAAATGTCAGCGAGTACTTACAGTGGTACCTACACAACACTTCAGTACTAGTCGTATATAGCCACCTTTCACTAGACACTCGAATGTCGAACCGGTCGATCGGTCACGAGCAGGAGGTCACTGCTTGGGGCGTACTCTGACATGCCCACTAGCTGATTTACACCTTGCCACCCTCAACCAACACCTATAAAACAGAACAGAATGCCTCGACAAACTAGTATCAAGCTACGTCAGTTTACTAGAGCCCATTTCTCCAGTATGTCGCTGGTACAATTCAAGCTTGTCTAGCAGGGCCGCACACGAAATGATCCTCAATTGACACAAGCAACGCACGTGAGACCACGTCTCGCTGCATCCTATCCGCTGCACGGTCTTAATTTCATATTCATAAACCATTTTTTGATCCAATTCATCCTGTGTGATGAAATTGCTATCTCGCGAGTAGATTCCAACTACTCGACTTCTACCGAATTCCTATGAGCATAAGCATATCAGTTTCTACTCAACGGGCTGTAGACCTACCCACGACTCCATGGGACTTGTGGGCCATGCAAGTGGATGTCAAACACCTTAAACGTAATGCACAAACATCTGAAGACGTAAGGTGAAATGAAATATGCAAATACACTATAAGGAACTTAAATGCAAACCGGGGCTTGCCTGAATGCGAGTCTGAGTCTACGTTAGTTTCTCGCAGCTGGACTTCCGAAGCTTCGGGCTGCTCCTCGATTTCAGCTAGTTCACGATATGCATATACTATATATGAATTACTTTGAAAATAATTAATATGATTAAGGTTATAATTTAATATCTTAGGATCAAACTAAGATAATGATCTTAGTTTGCTTTGGGACTTTTATGGTAGATACTAGTGAGTATAGTGAACACTCTTGCAAATAACAGGAGATGATCAAGGAAGTTTGTTGTTCTTAAAACTTATGGTAAGCGAAAACCCTCTCTAAATTTTAGTTGAAATTTTGGAGACCTATCATGGCTACCAGTGGTTGTACCATGTAGAGGGGGTCTCACTTGTTCTAGGAAAATTTGTTTCACTATTTTTCTAAGCTTCCAACAGGGAGAAACTGATTTTACAAGTTTGGGGAAATTTCTAAATTTTATTTTGCATTTTTTCTAAATTTATAACTACATAGAGATTTGGAACACTGATCAACCCAGTAATTAAAGACCAATGAACGTGAAATTTTTACTGGAGATCAATTGTATTAATAATAGTGTTCTGACCAAAATTGGGAATTTCCCAATTAACAGAACTGTAGGAATGAATTCTATAAGCATTTCCTTATCTGAATTATGGAGAAATTTCTATGGATTTTCATACAAGTCCAAGTGCACCACTGGAAAGTATTCTTCATGCTGTTTATAAAAAAATTTATTTGGAAATTTTTGGACAATTCTACTGAAAGTTATGAATTTTCCAAGTTTGGTTAATTCCTGGAATTATTTTCAAAAGGGAAACACTTAAATAATTCAGACGGGCCCACTGGTTTAAAACCAACCAATCGCAGCAGGGCCGCACCGGGTGCCATGGGGTTTACCCACGCAGTCACACCAGATCCCTGGCCACACCCGGATCCTGCAGCGACTGACACGTGGGGTCCACGGTTGTCTTCAACCTCGGGTCGGCGCCAGCGTGCTGTGCCGCTCGCGGCGGTAGCTCGCCGGTGATCTCGCCGCTGGCCAAGCCTCTGCGCTAAACTCGCCAAGAATTGCCGCTTGGGTGCTTTCGGGGGCGCTGAGCACGTCGGTGAGGTCGGCATCGGCTGAAAAGGGCCGGAACAATGCGTGCGGGGGCGGCGGTGAGAGCTCGGGCCTGCTTGAACTCACTCAACTCAAGCTGAAACAGCTCGGGAACTACTCCAAAAGCTTCCTGGGACCTCAAGGTTCAAGTATCTGGTCTAGGGAAGAGAGGAAACAACCGCGAGATATGAGCTCAACGGCGATGTACGGTTTTTCAACCGACGGCCGCGAAATCTCGAAATCGAAGGTGCTCGGTTGATAACATTTGGGGCCCTTGGGCAGGGAGTTGCGCTAGGATATATAGGAGCTATGAGCTAACCAGATTAAAGAATGATTGCAAGAATGAAACGAATTTAAGCGCGAAACCTTGCTATTCTATCGAACAATGATTCGATTGTCAAATAAAAACTCGAGCTATAGTTCAAGTCATGGGCTTAAATTTAGTGAGCATAGACTAGAGGGGATTGCGAACCTTTTTGCTTCAAGTGTCAAGACTGGAAACGGCCTAGAACAAGAGCTCGACGGTGAGGCAGTGAAGGTTCCCGGCGGCTTCCTCGACAGCGACCAGAAAACTTCGAAATACCTCCAGTAGAAGCTATGTCACGATCAATGACCAAATATAATACGTAGATGAGGTTGTGACAAGACTTCTATCAAATTATAGCTCGGTGAGAAACGGCTTCAATCTCCAGCCAAAAGCTCAAAGAACAGAGGCGGCGGCTATGGCGGGAACAGAGATGGAGTTCGACGATGACGGCCACGGGGTGGTATTTATAGGCATAGAGGGACGAGGGGAGCTCGCCACGGCGCAAGCAAGCAGGCAGCTCGGTAGCTTGAATGCCACATCGCAGTGTCGAGCGTTGCCGACATAGATCGGCGGGGACAGCCGGATACAGAGCATTCCGTTGGTTCACTCGAGTTTGTTAGGCTGACAGTGGGTCCCACCTTCTCTGATCCTCTTCCCTTCTCTGCAACATCAATTCTTCTATCAAACTTGATCCAAAAATTCCATATTTTTTTGGAGAGGCTCAATTAAATATTTGGAACTTGATTCTGAAATTGGATTTCGAATTGGAACAAGTTTCATTTGAATTTCATATTTGAATTTGAAATTGTATGAAACTCAATGGTGTCACTGAATTAAATAGCAAAAGAGTTTCATAAATTGTGAAACTTTGGGAATAAGTCAAGCAAGTCATGCTGACCATGATAGTGTGTTCAAATCTTGATGTTCAAATAAGTTGAAAAGAATTCAAAATTTGAATTTTAAACGTGTCTAGAATTTGCTAAGCGTCTCAAATAAAATAGCAAATGGACTTCAAAAATCTTGAAATTTGGCAGGAAGTCTATTTGGAATATTATGAGGCCATGGAAAAATTTACGGCCTCAGATTTGAATATTTTGGCAGGGCCTAATTGTATATTGCTATATTCAAATGAATTTGAATATAATTAGTACTGCATAGTAATTTGACCTGGAAATTTTTATTCAATAAATTCTAAAACTTGTAGAAAGGTCACTTCAATTATTCTAAGGTCATTAGTGAAGTTCATCCTTTATGTTAATAAAATTTAAGAATAGGTGAAAGAAAATTTTTAATGATTTCAAGTTCAAATGACAACCACATTTGATCTCCACTATGGTTGAAAACAAAATGATAGTTGAAATTCATATTAAGGGAAAAAATGGGATTCTAGAGATTTGTGAAAATCCATGTCAACATGAGCCACTTGGGGAATCATTTCCTTAAGACCCATGGTGATTCTTCCTTCCAAACACAATTCCAATGGATATCACCAACAAGGAGGTCAAGGGTGGAATCAACATCACCCTTGTAATCAAGGAGGCTATGGGGATTTCAAGGGATTTAAGGTTAGTTAGCGTGCCTTCAAGTATCTTGTCCATGGCCAAGCAAGAAATCAACACAACATTTACATAAAGCTCTTGGCGATGGACAAGAAAGTTAAAAAGCATTCAACATCCAAGATATCACACAATCACTTGTTGGGATCCCTACCCTTCGACCAATCCCATGCAACCTAGGGCAAGTGACATTGCAGATGAAGCGTTTCTTGTTTCCTTGTGCAGTCCACATGTCATCATGCCCAAGGAAGCTTTTGATCTATGATCAATGTATGGGTTAACTCCAAAGAATATCAAGAAGGTCGAAGTGACACACCTAATGAAGGACAAGCCTCACCATGCTCACAAGAGAGTATCTTTAAGAGGGAAAAGTCGTCACTACATCAACAAGTCTTCATCAAAATGACGAGGAGGCTAGGGCCATCATGTGGTCCACATGTCCAACCAACATGCTAAGAAGATTTGGCATGTCAATCAAGAGAAGTTGTCCACATTTTCAACTCTGGGATCGGACAACAAATCATCGAACTAAAATGGACGGAGGTAAGTCCCACTCGTCGAACTTCAAATTCGGTGAGTCCTTGCCAATAGGTTAATTGGTAGTTATCTCATATTTAATTCCCCAGTAGCATATTTGAATTTTCCATCAATCATTGCATTTGCATTTAGCATGTTCGAATTTCCACACTTGCATGTTGGAAAGTAAAATTTCCAACCATCATAAAACTAAAATTTTGAATTAGGAAATAAATTTAATTGGATATGAACCATGGGTGTAACCACTTATATTCATCTTCCTAATTCAAACAAAAAATAGTTTTCTTAGTATTCATTGCATTTGCATGTTGTTAAAGATGGGCAAAACAATTTGACAAAGGGTACAATATGCTTTTGAGCTAATGTAACCTTTTTTTGGAGTTGTATTGTTTGTTCTTGATTTTAGTGTAGCCAAAAAAAATTTTGCAAAGTGGTTGGAAGGCCCCATCAAGTGCTTACCTCTCCATTGATCTCATTTTGAGTTCAGGGTGGAGGAATACTCAAGAGGGTGGCCCAATGGAGAAGAAAGATGAAGCCCATTCAACTCCAACCTCAACTTTGCATTGAACATGAAGGCTACACCAAATTTCATGGTCGTGAGTCTCCCACACAATTACCTTCCACCCGAACTGCTCTTCAATTGAGATACATGTTTAAAATTTTCCGTCATTTGAATTGCATTAGGATTGAATGATTTTTGCTTACATTGGTAAGGAAGGTTTACACCTTCTCATCATTCAATTCTTATGCATCCTCATGAGAGTAAGTGTGGGCACTACTATTTTTGATTCTTGAAAAAAGGAATGTTACCTTACTTAGGAATAAATTTAAACAAGTACCTAGAATTTCATAAGCATTGCTAAAATTTAATTAGACATTTTCTGCCTAGCTAATACTTATGGAATTACTTAATGGTTGAATTGGTATGTAGCAACCTAGGAATAGTGATGTCCATAATTTTGATTTGAAATTCATTCATGCATGGATCACTAAATTTCTAATTCCTAGGGGAGAAAATAGAAATGTTCAGGAGGATAAAATTGAGAATCTTGTTTGCCATGACCCAAACGAAAAATATTTGCTCTTGTAGAAAAACTATGATGGTTAGAAATTTTGCACGATGAAGGGATCCATATAGTGTATTTATATAACTTGCATTGCTATGAGGAGGAGCTTTAGAAAATATTCAACTTGATTTATCCATAAAGCCCCATTCTTATTAATGAATAATCTGTTGTTCATAAATACACTTGAAATTGTACCTAATGCATCTTTGATTTTGCTCTTCCCCGTGCATACAAATGAAGATCCGATTACTAACCCGAAAATTCATTTGTACAAGTATCGGGAGCTAACGATCCCTCTCTATAATAGAGAGGATGTCTGTAAGAGTAAAATAACCATGCAGACATTAAAGGATCCAATTGTTGGAATCTATTCTCAAAACAATATAAGGAAACATGTAAGAACGAGCTCACCTCTAAAATTAATTGGTGTGTGTGAATTCTATTTATTGCATCTTGTACGTTGAATGGAGTGTTGTGTATATCCATAGAAGTGATGTCCTCATCATCCTCCACTTCTTGAATTGGAGTCGTCCTCGACTCAAGTTCATCTTTTCTCATGTGTGGGTCCATATGTGCAACACCATCAAATACTCTTGTGTGCATCAAAGGAGGAGGCCAAGGTGGTGGACAATATAGTGCACCATCTCCATGTTCTCCATCAAATAAGCACGACCACTCACTTGATCCAGGATCCCAAACAAATAAACATTGTGCCATGTTTATTTGTGCAATGATAATGTGCATGATATCATCATTCTCCTCTTCATTATGACAAGCCGTCCTCGGCTTGCTCGTATGTTTAGCAAAGAGGCTTGCATGCTTTGGGGGTAGAATGAGCATTCTCCATATTGCACAACAGCAGCAAACAATGCTCCTATTTTATATATGGTCCCTGCTGCAAGAAAAAAAATGATAGAAAAACTTGACAATACATTATTAGTTTTAGTGCATCCATTCATTTCACCATATTGTCGAGCACTAAATGGGATTTCTCATTTGAGCATATGTAATCTGTATGCACCATAAATTCACCACTATTTTCATAGTTTCCTATAGTATGAAAAATATTTCTACTTAACAAAGGCAATTCAGATTGGAAAAATATTCTTCTCTCTACAATATTTAGATCACAAAGAGTGTCAAATTCAATATAACCCACAGTATTTAGAGAAGACAAAAATTTCAGCTCATCATTTTCAGCAGTAGCGGTAATCAAGTAGGTGAATCCAAGACACAATCATCCAGTGCATTAACTTGTTTTCGCATAGGTATAATAGAGTTATTAGCACACAACTCTTTCTTCGCACAACGATCAGCAGGAAAATCAACATGTGACAATGGTGTATGAATAAACGATTCTAATAGTTGCTCCTCGAAAATAGAATGATTGGTGGAAAATTCAGAACATCCAAAAATTTCTCACCTTCTGTATTTGTAGAATGTTTTGCTTTACCATTTTCAGTAGTGATTTAGAGTGCATTATGAGTTGATCCATCTAAAATTTTACAAGTGTTGTCGAAAGCCTCGTTCTCCGTTCTCTTTTTCATCAACTACATTATTTTCTATATCGTCGTGCAAAACGTTAGACACAAAAAAAAGTACAACAATAAATTTCTCCTCAAATTGATGCACTTCATCTTTGCAATTAGATACATTCATAAATGTTTCTCGCATACAAATTTTCATATCCTTACATGTTCGAGGTTTTTCTAAATTATTTAAATAGTTCCGCCAAGTTAATGCAGAATATACTAATGCACTTGCAACATTTCTAATCTTTCCCCTCTCACAAATATGACATTGTCCAATATTTTTATCCACCTCTATTTCCCAAGCAATATACTCATCGTAATAAAAACCATCATAAGAAGGAAGAGATTGGAGATTGTAATTACTCATTGTGGAAGGAGTTGTAAAGGTGGTCTGAATTTCATGTGAAACCTTGGTTGATGTTTGATTCTTAGTGAACATTCCATCACCGTCTTCATCATGTCAATCATCTCAGCATATAATGCATGATTCTTGCTTTTACCTGACATTGTTAGTAGCAAACAGAAGACAACAAAAAAATATGTTATCCCTATCAACTACAAAGGATAATGGCAAAGTGGAAGTGAAATCACACACTCTCAAGCATCTTACCACACTCTTACAAGTGATATTACCGACACTGCAGGTGGCAAATAGTGGTCGGTATGAAGAAACCAATGAAGTGTGGGATGTTTGCAAAGGTGTATCGATTTTGCTCAAGAGTAAAGTGTAGCTATGATGGCACTTTATATGTAGCACTTCTATTTTCTTTTTCTTTTTTGTTCTTCTTTTTTTGTGTGACTTTTGTATCTTGTTTTGCACTTGCCTTTTTCTTTTTATTTCTTCTTTTTGTTTCTCAAGATGTGCTGCAATAGAATAATCACAGATTAATCTAAGGTAAACCCCATTGTTTATGGCGTCTACTATGGAGTATATATAGATGGGAGGACTTCCAAAGGGTGTTGGAGTCGTGACCTAACCTTAAGACACGAAAATAGTGGACTTAGACTTCATACAAGGCCCAATGGCCCAATACGGTGGCACAACACCCTGATAGATTCTGAACTTGATTTTGTTTCGTCGATTCACGTTGACACCGAAAGAATTTTGACATGGGACTAGCGCCATTGGAAATTTTATCCTCTCCCCTTTTCGTGCATATGTAGAGCGTCCAAAACGGACTTCTTATGCGTCCTGGGCGTTCGTTTTAGTGTGAACTACTCCTGGACTCCGAGTTGGACACGAATTTGAGTTGGGGTCGGTTTCCATCTTCTTTGAACGTAATATCTGGTCCTCCACACCGCTAAATCTTCCTCCAATTACTTCTTAAACTTCTCTATGGATCCGAATCACAACTAAGCCATTAGGTAGCAATCTATTCTCAAAAATATATACGAAAACATATAAAAACGAGCTCAGCTCTGAAATTAATTGGTGTGTGTGAATTCTAATGTTTACATCTTGTATGTTGATGGAGTGTTGTGTATATCCACATGACTGATGTCCTCATCAGGGGTACCCAACAAGTATAATCCAATGACATCCCATTACGAAGCATGTGAAGATAAACTTCCTTGCATGTCCCGTGACAAATATTACAACATTTCATGCAACAACAAGGCATAGTTTCTTCTTTACGAGTGCCATAGAATGCAAAATTTAAAAATGACTTCATTCCATCTTGCCACTCCTTCATACACCTGCTTTTCCCATCCATGTCTTATCTTCTGACATTGCTTCCTACAATTCAATTAGCCTATCCGTAAGAGGATAGATCTATAATAACATTATATAAAAAAATGTACCTAGCACTATAGCTCCTCCATGTGCGGCTGCTGGTAGATGCTCCTCTGAATGTAGCCTATAGGGGGGGGGGGGGGGCGAATAGGCTTTTTGAACTTTTCGTCAGAACCTGAAACACATAGCAACCTGATCAAACACAGGGAAATTGGACTGGTCCGTTGTATGCGGACTAGATTAATCAAGTTTGATCAATGATTTTGATCAATGTACTCTATGCAGCGGAAATTGAGTTGCAAATAGAGTGTATTGCTTCAATGAAACTAGATGCGGCACAAGTTAACTTTAGTTTCGATGTTTTAACGTAAGTTGAACAAGATTGAACAACCCCTAGATTACAATGAATAGTAAGACCAAAAGCAAAGGACACAATGATTTTTATACCGTGGTTCGATTCCGCAGAGGAAATCTACGTCCACATTGAGAAGCCCACAGAGGACCGGGTCTTCACCAACCCTACCCTCTCGAATCACCACAGTGGCCGATTCTCTTCCAGTAATCATAAAGGAGATAAAATAATCGTGTTCAAGGGGCCTTCTCACTGTAAGACCTATGTGTGCTGAATACATTGGCTTGTAGTGAATATACTTGATTTGATGATAAAAGTTTTGAATATCACCAAAACACCTTTTTATCAAGGTCCGACTCTAGCTCTGAGCTACAGCAAGGTCCGACGGTAGGTCCGGCTTGTTTTGGGTAGCTCCGACTATGTTCGAAGCTAGGTCTGATTTCTTGGTAAGGCCCGATTAGCTTTGGTTAGCTCCGGTGAGCTTTATCTTTAGCTCCGGTGGGAGCTTGGTTGTACTAGTTTTGGTAAGCTCCGGCGCTAAATTCTACTAGCTTTTGTTAGCTCCGGCTCAAGCTCCGGGTTGCTCTGGCAAGGTCCGGAACATGACCGCAGTGTTTCTGTTTTTCATTTGCAATGTTTTGTACTTGCTTTACATTGTTGGAAAGATTGCTTAGTATTCATTTGCTAAGTTTTTGGTGCGTTTTGTTTGATATGGATGATATCGTTTTGCTATGCTTTGCAACATGCTTATGTGAGGTTCTCACGTAAGGTGTTGTGTTCGAAACTAACTTGAGTCAAGTCGAGGACTTGGGCTCGTATGGATTGGTTGTTTATTCATGTGCAGGTGTTGCTTGAGTTCAAGACATGGCTGGTGACGGGATCCATTGGACTAGTCTCAGGGAGGAGATGAGGTTCCAACAACCAAGTTCGGGAGGAACTGTGGTTGAGCTGATCAGGAGGTCGCGCAGGATGATTGAATCAAGGGCAGTGCATATGAAGGTTACTGAACGTCGAAGGAAGGTGTTCGCACGTATGCATGCGGTACATGACGTGGCAACATGGTTCCGAAAATGGGATAAGGAAGGAAAGATCTGGTTGGAAGGATCGGATCGTACCGGTTGATGACTTTGGCTGTGGCGAAGTCGGTTATGGCTCGGTATGGAAAGTATCGAGTTGGTTATGATAGGATTTCATGTGGGTCACGAATTTGAGTTGTTTAGGAATGTGGGATATGTTCCTAAGGTGTTTGGAAGTCTTAAGATTGCTTCTATCTGCGTATAGAAGAATCTTGAGCAGTTATGGAAAGTTACGATTCGTGATCTGAGTAGGATTGGAGTCCTAGTTGATATTGGGTTGGCCTAAGGGCTGGTTATATAAGCAAGGGAGCTCAGAGCTCATGGTGCACGACTTTGGGGCTGTTCCTCTTGTGTTGTATTGAATAAAATTCGTAGTTTGAAGGAACTTTTGTGCCTTGTTCGTCCGACTTGTTCCAGACAAGTTTTACTCGTCGAGTTTCTGGACAGCACTACCTTTCATCGGTGGTTTTATCATAACTCGAGTTTTACAGATTCAATTGACGTGATTATTTTTGGGTTGTCTTCACAACTTGATTATATATCATCTGTCAAAATTTCACGGTCATTGGATTTGTGGTCTATGATCTACACGAGTTTCTTTGCAGCGTTCCAGAACTGTTTTTTCTCGGGTAGGGCAGATTGACCATTGTTTGATCTTTCGATCATAACTTGATTTTTTCTTGACGTATTTGAGTGATTCTTTTTGTGTTGTCTTCGTGATTTGATTCTCTCTGATATCTATCACTTTTGTCACGGTGAACCACGTTTAGATTAGTCTCACACACGATTTCTTTAACAGATCATTTTTCTGCCGAAAGGGTTTGGGGTTTAATTGTTTCGGCAGCGTAAGATTTTTAAATCTACCATTCACCCCCCCCCCCCTCTGGTAGCTTTTCACGTGCTCTTCGATCCTACAATTGGTATCAAAGCCACGTTGCTCTAATCTTTGTGATTTGCGCGTGTTTTTGAGTAATCATCATGGAGAAGTACTCCGCCAAACCTTGTGTGTTTGCTGGTATTGATTTTCAGGTTTGGAAGGCACGCATGGAGGCTTTCATCCACGAACAAGGCTTTGCAATATGGGAGAAGGTGTATAAGCCTTATGAAGTCCCACCTAATGATCAAGTCACAGCCACAAACCTACGGGACGTCGACAACAACAACAAATCCCGAAACTTGATCATCCAAGGACTCACTCAAAGTGACTTTGATCGTGTCGCGCACCTCCGATCAGCATACAATGTTTGGAGAGCTCTCTGTGATTATCATGAAGGCTCCAACACAATCAAGGAGGTGAAACAAGATATGTTCAAAAAGTAATATATGCGCTTTGAGATGCAACCAGATGAGTCTATCGATGACCTCTTTGCTCGTTTCAATAAAATTCTCAGCAACTTACGTAGTGTCAATGTTAATTTTTTTGATGCTGAGAATGCTAGGCAACTTCTTAGTGCATTAGACATGTCAATTTGGGAGATGAAAGTAACATCTATCCGTGAATCAACTGTCATGAGTTCTCTTACATTAGATGTACTTTATTCTAAACAGAAAACTCATGAAATTGACATCCTAGCACGTAAGAACCCAAACAAGTCTATTGCATTTGTTTCACAACGTGATATGTCTAGCTCCGGCCAATCATCATCTTGCAATACTCTTGCTTGGTTGTCCTCACTAACCATGGAGCAGATCGAAGAATTTTCAGAAGAGGAGTTGGCACTCATCTCTACTAGATTCTCAAAAGCATTGCAAAATGTGAGAACTAGGAGGAGAGGAAGCTCCGGACTTCAACGCTGTTTTGAATGTTGTAAAACAGGACACTTTCGTACAGAATGCCCTAACCTTTCAGGTCTGAGCACCAGGGAAGAAAAACAAAGCAAGGTTCGAACCTCCTCTGGAAATTTCAACAAGAAGAAGAAAGGTACCATAGGACGCAAGATGATCAAAAGTTTCATCACCGTGCTTCAAGAGTTCAGTTCAAGCGACGTGGACATTGGAAGTGATGAAGATGAAGATGATTTGGCAAACTTGTGCTTCATGGCGGGCAAGTCAAGATCAAGTATGGAGGAGGCAGAACACAACAGCGACAATGAAGAGGTATGTCCTACCTGCGAAGAAATGTGTGATGCTATTTCTCGTGCCACTATTATTGTTAAGAAAAAGGACAAAAAGCTTAGGGATAGTGCTGCTAAAATTGAATCACTAGAATATGAAATAAACCGTTTAAAAACTTCGATTCCTAGTGATGATGCATGTTCCTCATGTGATTTAATATATGAACAATTGTCCTCATTAAGCATTGCGCACACCTCCACACTTGATAAACTTGAGTTAGAAAAGAACAAAGAGCTTGCTGCACTTAATAATAAAAACTTGAAAGATGCTAGCTGTTCTACAATTGATTGCATTGTTCTACTTGTGATGATCTTGATAAGAAACTACAGGATGCTATGAATGAAATTTCTATATTGAACAATGCTTTACGTTCTCATGAAGTTAAATTTTGTTCAAATTGCAAACTAAAAGGAAAAACTTCATGTGAAAATTGCCTTGATCTGTCAAATAAACTTGATGACATGCATAGGACATTAGATCGGTTCTGTAATGGGAATAAGAACCTAAACTTGCTGCTGAATTCTTCCAAGTCTTGCAATAATAAAACTGGTTTAGGTTTTGATTCTCATGCTCATGCTAAGGCACATCCACCTAAAATTGTAAATTCATTAGGAAGTGGTTTGATTCAAACAGTTCCTAAACAAAAAGGAGTGGTTTTCAAATCTGCAGGAGTGTTGGTTCATTCGGTTTCAAATAAAAATAATGCTTGCTCATCTAGACATGAACACAAAGTTAAATTTCATTGTACCTTTTGTGGTAAAGATGGTCATGTCATAGATTTTTGTTATAGACTAGCTAAACAACAGAAAAAGGAAAGAAAAATTGCTAGATCTTATAACTTTCATGCAATTAGAAAAACACAACCTGCTTTAGTGAGTCAGAAATTTGAAAAGGTAGCTTCGGGACCTTCTGGTAAGAAATCCGCAAAAGCAGCTTCGATAGTTCCGATAGCTCCGAGAGCTCCAGGACCTTCTGTTGTTTCCTTCGGAACTTCAGCTTTTGTTTCTGGAGCTTCAGCCTTGTCTTTTGGAACTGCTGCTTTTACCTCCGGAGCTATTGGTTTTTGTGCTAAAAGAATTAAGAATAGAAAACCTCAAACTTCGACTCATAAACCTGCTGTTTTATCTCAGCCTTCGTGTGTTTTTCCTACTGCACGTCGTGTGACTCAGTACTGGATACCTAAATGCCTTTTGACTAACCCCAGTATTGAGTCATCGACGTATTGTGCTTCTATGAAGGTTACACGTTTGAGGAAGGAGAACATTTGGATTGTGGATTCAGGTTGCTCACGCCACATGACCGGTAACAAAGATTGGTTGTCCTCCCTCTCTTTTGTGTCACATGTAGAAAATGTTACCTTTGCCGATAATTCTTTAACTCCTATAATTGCTAAGGGTTCGGTTAGAGTAAATGATCACTACACTTTGAAGGATGTGGCACTTGTCAAAAATTTGAAATACAACTTGCTTTCTGTTTCACAATTGCTAGATGAAAATCTGGAAATTATTTTCAATAAAAACTGCTGCAAAGTTGTAAGTTCAAATAGTGAGCTTATTTTTAACATGTCTCGGTTTTGGAAGAGTTTTTAAAGCTGATTTTGATATGTCTTCCTCTAAGCATAGGTGTCTAGTTGCTAATGATTCAAAGGACTTATATTTTTGGCATCGTAGACTTGGTCACGTAGGCTTTGATCACCTAACACGTGTTAGTGCTCTTGATCACATACGTGGGCTGCCTAAGCTTAAAGGGGACAAAGAAATTGTGTGCTCTTCTTGTAGACATGCTAAGATGGTTGCAGGTTCACATACCCCTCTCTCAATGATCATGACAACTGAACCATGTCAACTTTTGCATCTTGACACCGTAGGACCTTCACGTGTTCAGTCCTCCGGAGGTAAATGGTATGTTCTTGTTATCGTTGATGATTATTCTAGATACTCTTGGCTTTACTTTATGGCGTCTAAGAATGAAGTTTTTAGTCACTTTAGAACTTTATTTCTTAGATTATCAATTGATCAACCAGGATCATTAAAAGAAATTAGAAGTGATAACGGAACTGAATTTAAAAATCAATCTTTTGATCACTTTTGTGCTGAAAATAGAATAGATCATCAATTTTCTTCACCATATGTACCTCAACAAAACGGTGTTGTAGAAAGAAAGAACAGAACCTTAGTTGAGATGGCTAGGACTATGCTTGATGAATATAAAACTCCTAGGAAATTTTGGGCTAATGCGTTAGCAACCGCTTGTTATGTCTCAAATCGTGTTTTCTTGCGTGCTAAGCTAGGTAAAACACCATATGAGCTCCGGTTTGGACATAGGCCTAGTGTTACACACTTTCAGGTTTTTGGTTGCAAATGCTTTGTTAAGAAACATGGTAATCTTGATAAATTTGAACCTAGATCCATTGATGGCATCTTTCTTGGTTATCCATCTCATACTAGAGGCTACCATGTGCTTTTACTTGACACTAACAAAATTGTGGAGACTTGTGAAGTGTCTTTTGATGAAGCTAGCCCAGGTACTAGCTCCGATGCTACAGGACCAGATCCGTATCCTCAGGGGGAGGGTATTTTCGAAGATGAAGAAGAGCCGGTGATACTGCCTAGTAGTTCCAAAGTTGACACGTGTCCAGCTCCGGACATTGAACAAGCTCCGGCTATCACCTATGCTGGTCCTGATCGTCCACAAGTCACAAGCTCATCAATCTACGATGAACCTAATGAAGAAGAAGCTTGTGAGACATCTGTTCCCCTACATTTCTACAAAGATCATCCCCCACAACAGATGATTGGAAGCTTGCACGAACGAGTCACACGGTCCAGGTTTTGCGATCCAAACTCTCATGCTCATTCTGCTTTTGTTGCTTCTTTTGAACCCAAAGATATATCACACGCACTCACAAATGAATCTTGGATTATTGCCATGCAAGAAGAGTTAGAAAATTTTGAAAGAAATAATGTTTGGAAACTTGTACCTCCACCTCAAGGTCACACTTTAATTGGAACTAAATTGGTATTTAAAAATAAACAAAGTGAGGATGGGGTTGTGGCTAGGTTGGTTGCTCAAGGTTTCACTCAAGTTGAAGGTCTAGATTTTGATGAAACTTTTGCTCCTATAGCTAGATTAGAAGCCATAAGAATTTTGTTAGCTTTTGCAGCATCTAAAGGTTTTAAGCTATATCAAATGGATGTTAAAAGTGCTTTTCTTAATGGCTACATAGATGAGGAGGTTTATGTCAAACAACCACCGGGTTTTGAAAATCTAGATTTTCCTAATCATGTTTACAAACTGTCCAAAGCCTTATACGGTCTCAAACAAGCCCCTAGAGCATGGTATGATAGGTTGAAAACATTCTTACTTGAAAAGGGGTTTACCATGGGCAAGGTTGATAAAACTCTTTTTGTGCTTAAGCATGGCAATGACTCATTATTCGTTCAAGTGTATGTGGATGATATTATCTTTGGTTGTGCTTCTCATGATCTTGGGTCCAAGTTTTCAACAATGATGAGTTCCGAATTTGAAATGAGTATGATGGGTGAACTCACTTACTTTTTGGGGCTGCAAATCAAGCAAACCAAGGAGGGTACCTTTGTGCATCAAATGAAGTATACCAAAGACCTCCTAAGGCGCTTCAACATGGACAAAAGCAAGCCTCTTCGGACACCAATGGGAACAGCAACAACACTTGAACTTGATGAAGATGGTGAATCTGTGTATCAAAAAGAATATAGAAGCATGATCGGATCACTTTTGTACCTCACGGCATCAAGACCGGACATACAATTCAGCGTATGTCTTTGTGCACAGTTTCAAGCTTCCCCACGTGTTTCACATCGTCAAGCCGTCAAAAGGATTCTCAGGTACTTACATGGAACCCAAGAATTTGGCATTTTTCTTCCTTCTTCCTCAACCGTTACATTGAAAGCTTTTTCGGATGCTGATTTTGGGGGTTGTAGGATTGATAGGAAAAGTACTTTCAGTGCTTGTCATTTTCTTGGTAATTCTCTTGTTGCTTGGTCCTCTAGAAAACAAAATTCAGTTGAACAATCCACAGCCGAATCTGAATATGTAGCTGCTGCTAGTGCTTGCTCACAAATTCTTTGGATTGTTCAAACACTTAAGGACTATGGGGTTGATCTAGATAGTGTTCCACTATTCTGTGATAACACTAGTGCCATTTGCATTGCTAAAAACCCCGTGCAACATTCTAGAACTAAGCACATTGACATTAGGTATCACTTTCTCCGAGATAATGTTGAAAAAGGAAACATTGTGCTTCACCATGTAGATACCGAACAACAATTGGCTGACATTTTTACAAAACCTTTGGATTTCACTCGTTTTTGTTACATTCGTAGTGAAATAGGGGTTATGCATCCTCATGGCTTAAATTGAGGGGGAGTTTTTGAAACTTGGGAAGTTTATGTGTGAATTTGAAATTAAAATAATATGAGCATAGTATTTCATACATATATGACTATGTGATTCCTTTTACATGCTGAAAGTTCTTACTACATTACTCGTGTTATACATTTTGTAGTTTTTTCCATGTCTAGTAATTGGAATAATTACTTACACTAAATCTGGTCATGGTCGAACTTTCTTGCTGTTTTGAACTTGTTGCATGCTCACAAATGCTTTTAATCATTAAGAATTAATCAAGTAATCAACTCACATGATGAGATTTTATGAACAAATATAAATTGAGAAAAGATCAAGAGAATATGCATGCATCGCACTTCTTCTTTTGAGATGGCTTGTCATTGCACTTAGATATGAACCTGGAAGAAGTTGTGTATGACTAAAACCATGTCCTTAAGCTTATGATTGTCAATTGACATAGGCTTGGCTTGGTTGGTTAGAATAAGGCAGATGCGCATATAATCTCTTGCAAATATCATATGATCTAAACTTATGCTTTGAAAAATAATAAAATGCAGCAACTAGTGTCATGCTTTCAGGTTTTGAAATAGTTAAGTTTGTGAGATCATGACTTGCTTAAATTGAAAATTACATATGATCTCTAGCATGGCTTACACTACTTTATGTATTTCATTGATGTGATAATGTAAAGTAGTACGACTTGGATGAGCTTTGTTTATATGAATATGTTATAATATGCTCATAACAACTAAAGAGGGAGAGATAATTTGTGTACATACTCATGACTTGCTGAATACATTGTCAAAGGGGGAGAGATAAGCATGAAGAGAAAGAGAATATGTGCACAAGGAGAGATAATAAAGGGGGAGAGCTAATATGAGATAATATGGGATAATTTTTTCTTCTCATTTTACTTTTGATTTAAAAAAAGGGAGAAATCGTCTTCAAAACTTTTAATGAGAATAAGCCGATGTTCGGATTTTAAATGGTGTTGCCAATGCATTCATCAAGGGGGAGATTGTAAGACCTATGTGTGCTGAATACATTGGCTTGTAGTGAATATACTTGATTTGATGATAAAAGTTTTGAATATCACCAAAACATCTTTTTATCAAGGTCCAACTCTAGCTCTGAGCTACAACAAGGTCCGACGGTAGGTCCGACTTGTTTTGGGTAGCTCCGGCTATGTTCGAAGCTAGGTCCGATTTCTTGGTAAGGCCCGATTAGCTTTGGTTAGCTCCGGTGAGCTTTATCTTTAGCTCCGGCGGGAGCTTGGTTGTACTAGTTTTGGTAAGCTCCGGCGCTAGATTCTACTAGCTTTTGTTAGCTCCGGCTCAAGCTCCGGGTTGCTCTGGCAAGGTTCGGAACTTGACCGCAGTGCTTCTGTTTTTCATTTGCAATGTTTTGTACTTGCTTTACATTGTTGGAAAGATTGCTTAGATTCATTTGCTAAGTTTTTGGTGCATTTTGGTTGATATGGATGATATCGTTTTGCTATGCTTTGCAACATGCTTATGTGAGGTTCTCAGGTAAGGTGTTGTGTTCGAAACTAACTTGAGTCAAGTCTTGGGCTCGTATGGATTGGTTGTTTATTCATGTGCAGGTGTTGCTTGAGTTCAAGACATGGCTGGTGACGGGATCCATTGGACTAGTCTCAGGGAGGAGATGAGGTTCAAACAACCAAGTTCGGGAGGAACTGTGGTTGAGCTGATCAGGAGGTCGCGCAAGATGATTGAATCAAGGGCAGTGCATATGAAGGTTACTGAACGTCGAAGGAAGGTGTTCGCACGTATGCATGCGGTGCATGACGTGGCAACATGGTTCCGAAGATGGGATAAGTAAGGAAAGATCTGGTTGGAAGGATCGGATCATACCGGTTGATGACTTTGGCTGCGGCGAAGTCGGTTATGGCTCGGTATGGAAAGTACCGAGTTGGTTATGATAGGATTTCGTGTGGGTCACGAATTTGAGTTGTTAGGAATGTGGGATACGTTCCTAAGGTGTTTGGAAGTCTTAAGATTGCTTCTATCTGCGTATAGAAGAATCTTGAGCAGTTATGGAAAGTTAAGATTCGTGATCTGGGTAGGATTGGAGTCCTAGTTGATATTGGGTTGGCCTAAGGGCTGGTTATATAAGCAAGGGAGCTCAGAGCTCGTGGTGCACGACTTTGGGGCTGTTCCTCTTGTGCTCTATTGAATAAAATTCGTAGTTTGAAGGAACTTTTGTTCCTTGTTCGCCCGACTTGTTCCAGACAAGTTTTACTCGTCGAGTTTCTGGACAGCACTACCTTTTGTCAGTGGTTTTATCATAACTCGCGTTTTACAGATTCAATTGACTTGATTCTTTTTGGGTTGTCTTAAAACTTGATTATCAATCATCTGTCAAAATTTCATGGTCATTGGATTTGTGGTCTATGATCTACACGAGTTTCTTTGCAGCGTTCCAGAACTATTATTTCTCGGGTAGGGCAGATTGACCATTGTTTGATCTTTCGATCATAACTTGATTTTTTCTTGACGGATTTGAGTGATTCTTTTTGTTTTGTCTTTGTGATTTGATTCTCTCTGATATCTATCACTTTTGTCATGGTGAAACACGTTTAGATTAGTCTCACACACGATTTCTTTAACAGATCGTTTTTCTGCCGAAAGTGTTTGGGATTTAATTGTTTCCGCTGCGTAAGATTTTTAAATGTACCATTCACCCCCCCCCTCTGGTAGCTTTTCACGTGCTCTTCGATCCTACACTCACAAGTTGAGGGCTACCCAAGATTTACAATTCAAAACATCACCAAACACACTCGAAAAGTATGCAATGAAACAGCGAGAGTGTGTGAGAGAATCAAACCCAAGAGCTCAAGACGTGAAGAAAGTGTCTCTCCATTGATCTATGGTTAATCCTCAAGGATTTGATTTTTCTTGTGTTCGATTGTGTGGAGAGACATGTTTTCTGGGCTCTTGGAAGGTGTGATGGCGTAGGGGGTCGAGAGTGATTGATTAGGGGCCGTGCACCTCTATTTATACTAGGGTTTCCAAAGGTTACCGTTAGGGTTTACAAAGTCTGGACTAGCCCCTGGTGGACTCCAGACAAGTCCAATGTGCGGTGTGTGGGAAACCCTAAGTGTCCTGAAATATCAGACTTGTCCGGCAACTAGCAGATTACTTCAATTTTGTCTCTGGAGATGTTCGGACTAGTCCGACACATATTGGACTAGTCCGGTGTGGTGAATCCCTTAGTGAATTGAGGACAAGTCCGCACATCGAGGACTTGTCCGATTTTAGTCAGAGAGGTTATCGGACCAGTCTGGATAATATCGTACTAGTCCGGTGTCATGGAATTTTGAGGGGCTAAGGACAAGTCTGAAATTTGGGAGGGACTTGTCCAATGTTGGTCAGTGCGGATTTCGGAATAGTTTGTGGAATATTGGACTTTATCGGACTAGTACGTTGTGGACAAGTCCACAGTGGGAGGACTTGTCCGATCCTTGATAGAGAGCATATCGGACCAGTCCGGACCCGTGTAAACTTGTGAAGTGAGAGTGTTTTCTTTTGCTTGAGCTCTTGGTTTATGTTTCTCCAACACACTCCATACACAAAGAGTATTCTATTCATCTCTTAAGCTCTTTTCAACTTGATTCCTCACTCTCCTTTCTTTTTGTGCATTCTTCATAATTCTATTAAAACCTGCGCTCATCTCAACAATTTGATTAGGATCGCATTTGTTTGTCATAAATTAACCAAAACCCACAAGGGATGCATAGATGCACTTTCAATCTACCCCTTTTTGGTGATTGATGACAACCAATTGAGATTTCACAAATATGATTAAAATCCAGATTTTCATAAACTGTGCACACATGGGCTTGAAAGAAATGGAGAAATAAAAACATAAGACATATGTGCACTCTTTATGGTGGGGTGCAAGACTAAGTGTGTATAATAAATAATTGTGATGAGAATGAGATAAATGGCATAATCGTATCAACATCAAGCATATATGTCAATCTCAAAGCAAAGACATATATTATATCAAAGCACAATCACAAACTTCATAACCATGATTGGAAACATAATAAAAGCATAATGAGAGGTTTACAACCCCAACATCAGTCTTACAAAGAGCAAAAGATGCAAAAGTGCTATCATCTCTCATCTACTGCTAGACCTAGTGACTCCCCCTCAATCTCTCCCCCTTTGGCATCAAGGCACCAAAAAGAAGGAGAGGAGGGATCTAGCAACCGCTGTCGACTCAATCCTTGTTGTTGGTCCTCTCATCATCTTCATCTTCAGGCTGTGTAGGAGGAGTGGCAGAACCACTCGACGTGCCCCCAACACTAAAATAGGCGAGTTCGGAGGGAGAAAGAGGTGGAAGCTCAGAGAAGTCTGAAGCTGAATCATCAGAGATAATGGGAGATTCAACAGGCTTGATCTCCAGCTTCTAACAGATATTCTTGACATTTTCTTTCACATACCTCATGTTTGCCTTCCTTGCTTTGCTCAACTTATGAATTTTCACTTCAGCCTTTTTGCAGGAGTCAAAGATGGCGGCCAAGTACTTCAAGATGCCACTAGGAGACCCTTTTTGAGGAGGGGCCCTAGTAGTGTGAGCGGTCCTTGCATCTCCTTGAGCCCTCCTTTGAGCCTCTTCACCTGACATAGGAGATGGAGCAGCTGGGAGAGTGGTTTGAGGAGGCTTCTGGGGCCTTAGAGGAGTATGCTCTACATCCTTCACGAACTCAATTCCTGTGACTTTCTCAATCATAAACATGATGTTGGGTGCATAGCCACAGGAACAGTTCGGTGTGCAGGAGATGTTCACCATATGATTCCAAATGTAGTCAAAGACATAAAACTTCCTTCTTTTGCTTATGACCTTCATTAGTGTCCTCAGGTAGCCTTGAACACTTCCTGCATCTCCATCTTCTGGATCTATTGTCTTCCGGAGCACTCTATTTAGAACCATTAAGAATGGCTTCATGTTTTTGGTGGAAGTAGGATTTAATTTCAGGCGAGTGTCATAGAGGAACTCTATCTTGTCCTTTTCTAGGAGGCCAATATTGTGGATGATGAGCTCATTATCACTAGTGTCTTCCAGGTATAGCAATCTTGCAAACTCATCGTACGTCATGGTTACTTGGATCTGTGAGTCATCCAAGTCACCCTTTCCTCTTCATCACCGGCAAAATAGCAGGTAGTATAAAACTGAGCAATAACTTCATCATTCCAATTGTATCTGAAGGCAAACAGATCCTTCAGACCATGCCTCACCACAACTGCAATCACGTCATCAAAGGCTGGGCAACTCTTCCTCTCAAAGTGGCTCCAGTCAATCCACTGGTTGCGGACCACCAGAGTCTTCATCATGTGATACACGGAGCTATAGTAGTCCGCGTGGGAGTTTCTCCATAAACTTGCATTAGCTGCAACCTGGAACTGCTGTAACAATCAATTGTCTTGAGTTTTGAAGCTATGTCGCTTCCTTTGCCATTGAATCTTTCTTCAGAGGGGTCTATGTTCCCCTGTCTCGGTGCACTCATCTGGAGAGGGCCAATCGGGCCAGAGGCGATCCCTTTCCCTTTGCCCATAGCTTGGCAAGAAGCTGCCGAGCTAGGGCCAGTTGCATCCTTTCCTTTGGATGCGGGGTTCTTGGCAACGACCTTTTGCCGCACCTGAGGTGGAGTGGGCGACGGGTCAGCGACACGGTTCTGCCGCTTCTTTATTTGGCCCATCGAGAACTGAAGCAATGACTCTTGCTCCATATCGGCCTCATAGTCAGGGATCTCATCATTGGGGCTTGACATGGTCCTGACAAGAGGATTACAAAATACATGGATGAGGATTAATGGCAAGGAAATGCATTGAGTAGTTAGAATTTAGGGTCGAGTTCAGTCAAAATCGGACTTGTCTAGTGCTCAAGTGCGGACTAGTCCGGGGTACCGGACTTGTCCATACAGAGACCGGACTAGTCAGGTGTTCAACTACTCAAACCCTAACAACAAATCAATAGAGTTTCTCAATGCAAAAATAGCTCAAGGTAGAAGTAATATGACAAGGAGTCATGTATTAACAAGTGGAACTAAGCTATTTGGTCCATAGCAAATGAAATCGAACATTATAGGGTTTTGAAGAAAGTTTACCAAAATCATTTGATTCTTGAGGTTGGAGGAGTTGTTGTTGTGCACTAGTCCGTGGACCTCGATACCCTTGCGATGATGATCATTTTTTATGGAGAGTTGAAGAGATTTGGTGGAGGAATTGCCAAATCACCTTGAGCGCGCTCGAGTGAAGAGAGAGAGAGTGTGAGGAACGTTGTGAGGATGAAGGAGATTAGGGTTTGGCGGCCCTAGGGTTATGGAGTCGAAAAATTGGACTAGTCCGTGGTCAACCGGACTAATCCAGACTACCGGACCTCTCCGGACTTGCCTGCAGTGTGCAGACTAGTCCGAGTAACCACGGACTAGTCCGTGGTCACCGGAACAAAAGCATTTAGCCCATTCGTATATATTCGAAGGTGCTTACTGAAAGTGCATCTAGGACTCCCTTGTGGGTTTTGGATGATTTATGACAAGCAATTGGGATCCTAACCTCTTTGTTGAGATGAGTGCAGGCTTTTAATATAAAAATGAGCAAAGTGCCAAAAAGAAGGAAGAATGAGGAGCAAAGTGGAAATGAGCTCAAGGAAGAAGAATAGTAGATCATTGTGTATGGAGTGTGTTAATAAAACACATCCCAAGAGATCTATCACAATTAAACACACACATTGCACAAAGTTACACAGGACCGGACTAGTCCGACAGACACCGGACTAGTCCGATATCCTTTCTGCACAAAATCGGACTAGTCCGATATCCTCTCTGACTGGAATCGGACTAGTCCTCCCCATTGCGGACTAGTCCTCAAAACACTTCACAAGTCACAAAAAATCAGACAAGTCCGATCACATCCGAACTAGTCCGATATCCTCTCTGGTCCAAATCGGACAAGTCCGATATTTGCACGAACTAGTCTGAAATACCCTCTGAACTGAACCGGACAAGTCCTCCAAGTGCGGACTTGTCATCCTATACATTTAGGGTTTCACATGTCCAGACAAGTACGATGACTATCGGACTAGTTCGAAGATTTCCAGTAGCAAAATCGGACAAGTCCATTCCTAGTCGGACTAGTCCGATATTTTGGGACACTTAGGGTTTGGTACACACAGCACACCGGACTAGTCCGGTGACCACCACAGACTAGTCCAATTTTTCTGAACCCTAACTGTCACTTTTAGAAACCCATATAAATAGAGTTGCACAACCATATTTTACACTCTCTTGAACCCTAGCGCCGTCACACCTCCCAAGAGCCTCAAAAACCACATCTCTCCACGAAATTAAGTGCAACAAAGATCAATCCCTTGGGGATTCACTTTAGTTCATTGGAGAGACACGTTCAACACCACATTGAGCTCTTGGTTTGATTCTCTAACACACTCTTGCAATTTAATTGTAATCTTTTGAGTGTGTTCTTAGTGGTATTTTGTGTTGTAATCCAAGGGAGCTCTCAATGTGTGAGAAAGCCCCTTGAATTCGGTTATTCACCCCATTGAGATAAGTGGAAGAGGATTGGCCTTCGTGGCGATCCGACGAGGGTAGGGTTGGAGAAGAACAGGTCCTTTTGTGGACTCCTCAACGTGGATGTAGGTTGCCTTTGTGGGAACCAAACCACGAGATAAATCTCTTGTGTTCCTCTCTTGTGTTCATTGTATTTTACATTATATCAATCTAGGGTTACAATTGATCTTTATTACTTTATATTAAAATATCAAGTATAAGATTGAATTGTAATATAACCTGATTCATAACCTTGTAACACTTTGTTTAATCGTATATTTCTGCTGCATATATTGAAGAATAAACTTAATCGATCAAACCGAATCAGTCTAGTCCGTACACACCGGACTAGCCCGCACTTTACCGGACTAGTCCGATTTCTCTGGTTTTGAACTGGTTGTTAAGTGTTGCAGGATCCGAAAATTATCAAAAAGGCCTATTCAACCCCCCTCTAGGCCACATTCAATTGGTTTCAGAGCGGGATCTTCAAGAAAGAGACTAATCGCTCGAAGAAGATCATGTCGGACATGAAGGACACCCACAAGAGTAACAACCAAGAGAAGGTAGATGATGAAAAGAACCTCAAGGTGGAGAAGCTCCTCGAAGCCATTCAAGACTTTGAGGACGACGATGGGGAGACGCTGGAGCTAAAGGCGCTCAAAAGAAAGAAGACACTTTCCAAAGGGAAAGTTAAAGTTGAAGAGAAGAAGAAGGGGAGTAGTCACACCGACTACTCCCGATATCCTTTTAACTATGATTGTCTCAATTCCAATAGCAATCATTATTTATCTATCCCACTTGGAAAAGCCCCACACTTTGATGAAAGTGATTACTCAATGTGGAGGCAAAATATGAAAATGCATCTAATTTCTCTCAATCCAAGTTTGTGGCATATTGTGTGCACAGGGATAGATATCCCGGACGATGACGAAGAGCTCACCCCCAGCCAAGAGCAGGCAATTCACCGAAATGCTCAAGCCACGGCCGTAATAACCCTCTTCACTCAGTCAGGACGACTTCACCAAGGTGGATGGACTCGAAATTGCAAAGGAGATATGGGACACACTACAGACTGCACATGAAGGTGACTGACATGTGCGTGAAGCAAAAATCGAAATGATTGAAGGCGAGTTAGGAAGATTTGCAATTGAAGAAGACGAGTCACCCCAAAATATGTACAATCGATTAAAGACACTCGTCAACAAGGTCAGATCATACGGAAGTAAGAAGTGGAATGACCACGAGGTGGTAAAGCTCATCCTTAGAGCCTTTATGCCTCGCAACGTCACACTATGCTCCATGATAAGAGAAAGCCCCGGATACAAAAGGTTGACTCCGGATGAATTGCTTGGAAAGATCATCAGCTTTGAGATCATGTAAAAACAAGCAAAACATGTCAAGGAGATTGCCGACCTCACTTCGGCAAAGAAGAAAGGGGTTGCTTTGAAGTCCACTCTCAAGCCCCTATCCAAAGAAGCTAAAGAAGCACATCTAGAGGAAGATAGTGATGACGAGAGCAGTGGATTGGATGAAGAAGACATGATATTGTTCATGAAGAAGTTCAAGAGAATAATGAAAAAGAGACAAGGTACAAAATCAAGCGAAAGAAAGTACAAGGAAAGAACGAAGCCAAAGTTGAGGCGGGCATGCTATAATTGTGGTGAGTATAACCACTTTATAGTTGATTGCCCATATGAGGAGAATGAGAAGAAGACTAATGAAGCCAAGCCTCAACCCAATAAATTCTTCAAGAAGAAGAAACAAGCCGAACAAGCGCACATTGGGAAAGAGTGGGACTCAAATGATGAGTCCTCATCGTCTGAAGAAGAAGAGATGGTTAGCATAGCCATCGAGAAGACATCCAAGGAGTCTACCCTTTTCCCTAAACATGGCACATGGAAGGGAGACGACACTTGCCTTATGGCAAAGGAAGGTAAATGCAAGGCCTATTCCTCCGGTGGATCTCAATGGGTGCTAGACAATGGCTACACCAATCATATGACTGGGGAAAGAAGAGTGTTCGTGGAATATGAAGGGAATAAGGACCCAAGCAAGGGCATCAACTTCGGAGATAATAGTCAAGGAAGGGTGGTCAGTACCGGTAAAATTGCAATATCTTCTGAACACACATTTTCTCATGTTTTACATGTTGAATCCCTAGATTATAACCTGCTATACATATCTCAATTATGCGACAAAGGTTATAATTGCTTGTTCACTAACTAGGGTGTGACCGTTTCTGGGAGGAGTGATGGTTCCGTTGCATTCAAGGGTATGTTAAAGGGAAATCTCTATCTTGTTGACTTCAAGAAGGATAAAGCTGAACTTGACACATGCTTGGTTGCAAAGACCAATGTGGGTTGGCTGTGGCATAGACGGCTAGCACATGTTGGTATGAGGAACCTTCAAAAACTCCTCAAAGGAGATCACATCCGAGGTTTAAAAGATGTTGTATTTGAGAAAGACAGGCCCTATAGTGCGTGCCAAGCCGGGAAGCAAGTTGGAGCACCTCACCCCGCCAAAAACGTCATGACTACAACAAGACCACTCAAGCTACTACACATGGACTTATTTGGTCCAATAGCCTACATAAGCATCGGCGGTAACAAAAATGGTTTAGTTGTCGTTGATGATTTTTCTGGCTTCACTTGGGTTTTCTTTTTGCATGAAAAGTCAGAGACACAAGGAATACTCAAGAAGTTCTTCAAGCGAGCTCAAAACAAATTCTTATTTACAATCAAGAATATTCGAAGCGACAACAGCACGGAGTTCAAGAGCATGCAAGAGGAGGAGTACCTTGATAAAGAAGGCACAAAGCATGATTTTTTAGCGTTGTACTCCCCACAACAAAACGGAGTTGCTGAAAGAAAGAATCGAACACTCATAGAGATGGCAAGAACAATGCTCGATGAGTACAAGACATCAGATCGATTTTGGGCAGAAGCGATTAACACCGCTTGCCACGCCGTAAATCGACTTTATCTCCATCGACTACTCAAGTAGACATCCTATGCGCTACTCACCGGTAACAAACCAAATATCTCATATTTTTGAGTTTTTGGTTCTCCATGTTATATCTTGAACAAGAAGCCTAGGACTTCAAAGTTCGCTTCAAAGTCTGATGAAGGTTTCTTGCTTGGTTATGATTCGAACACTTATGCCTATTGTGTTTTCAACAATACCTCTGGACTTGTTGAAGTGGCACGTGATGTAGTGTTCGATGAGACTAATGGCTCCCAAAAGGAGTAAGTTGATCCATGTGAACTAGGTAAAGAAGAAGCTCCTTGTCAAGCATTGAAAAGAATGGCTCTAGGTGAGGTTCGACCACAAGAGCCACCTCCACACGTACATGAGGAAGATGAACCACAAGAGGAGACCAAAGATCAAGGGGGAGCTTCAACGCAAGACCAACCACAATAATACGATGATAATCAACAAGTCAACGAAGGCAATCACTTAGGGAGAGGAGCAGATGATCATGAAGATACAACTCCTGTGCCACACCCAGGAGTACACCAATGCGTCCAAAGGGATCACCCAATCGATAATATCACTGGTGACATCCAAAAGGGAGTAACCATTAGATCTCGCATAGCTAATTTTTGTGAGCACTACTCGTTTGTATCCTTTTTGGAACCACGCAGGGTTGAAGATGCATTGAAAGATCCGGACTGGGTGGTGGCAATGCAAGAAGAATTGAACAACTTCAAGCCGAACGAGGTGTGGGAACTTGTAGCAAGACCCAATGCAAACATCGTCGGCACCAAGTGGGTATTCCGCAACAAACAAGATGAACACGGGGTGATGACAAGGAACAAGGTATGACTTGTGGCCAAAGGGTATTCACAAGTCGAAGGATTGGATTTCGATGAGACCTTTGCTCCAGTAGCTAGGCTTGAATCTATTAGAATATTACTTGCATATGCTACTCACCATGATTTCAAGCTGTATCAAATGGATGTGAAAAGCGCCTTCCTCAATGGACCAATAAAGGAAGAGGTGTACATGGAGCAACCACCTGGGTTTGAAGACGAAGAGTTCCCCAACCACGTATTTAAATTGCGTAAGGCTCTCTACGGCCTCAAACAAGCTCCTAGAGCATGGTATGAGTGTCTTAGAGATTTCTTAATTGAAAATGGCTTTAAGATTGGCAAAGTAGATTATACACTATTCACAAAGAATTTTGATGATGATCTATTTATTTGTCAAATTAATGTTGACGATATAATCTTTGGGTCAACTAACCAATCCTTTTGTGAGGAATTTGGTAAAATCATGATAGACATGTTTGAAATGTCAATGATGGGAGAATAAAGTACTTCATGGGATTCCAAGTGCGGCAACAGAAGGAAGGGACGTTCCTAAGCCAAACCAAGTACACGCAGGACATACTCAAGAAGTTTGGCATGGACAAGGTGAAGCCCATAAAAACCCCCATGGCAACGAATAGCCACTTGGATCTAAATGAAGATAGACCCAACGTCGACCAAAAGGTATATCACTCCATGATTGGATCTATACTCTATTTATGTGCATCTAGGCCAGATATTATGTTGAGTGTATGTTTGTGTGCAAGATTTCAAGCCAACCCTAAGGAATGTCACTTGACAGCCGTAAAAAGGATCTTGAGATATTTAGTTCATACACCCAACCTTGGTCTTTGGTACCCAAAAGGCTCAAAATTCAATCTCATTGGTTACTCCGATGCAGATTATGTCGGGTGCAAAGTAGATAGAAAAAGAACTTCCGGTACATGCCAGTTCCTAGGGAGATCCTTAGATTCTTGGTCCTCCAAGAAACAAAATTCCATTGCCTTATCCACAACCGAAGCAGAGTATGTTGCAGCCGGGAGTTATTGTTCACAACTCCTTTGGATGTGACAAACTCTAAGGGACTATGGTTACAATATGAACCATATTCCACTCCTTTGTGACAATGAAAGTGCCATCAAAATTGCCCACAACCCAGTAGAGCACTCCAGAACAAAACACATAGACATAAGACATCACTTTTTGAGAGATCAGGCCATGAAAGGAGACATAGCCATTTCACATGTCAACACTCAAAAGCAGTTAGCCGACATATTCACCAAGCCACTTCATGAAAAGCGTTTTTGTGAACTACGAAATGAACTAGATATCCTTGATGCTCGGAGTGTGGCTTGAAATGTTGCATACCTGTATGAATCCTTCAAATATGTTGATTGGATTGTGCAAATCATCTCTCTCATTTTTCTCCGAAAAACTAGGTCAATTACTAAATCTTGATGAGTTATGATCATTGCTTCTTTGTTGTATGCTTACTGGTTATATTCATCAAGATTATTTGATTTGTTTTGCCTCTCTATTCTCTACATATGTACCTTCAAATATATATGAATGGGCTAAGCAATTCTTGCCTGGTGACCACAGACTAGTCCGATATAGCCCCTGGAAAAGTTCGGACTAGTCCGGTCATCTCTGGACTTGTCTGATTTTTCGTGTCCATAACCCTAGCCGCCGCCAAACCCTAATTTCTTCACCTCCACTCTTGCCTCACGCGTTCTCTCTCTTCGTGCTCGAGCTCCCAAGGCGATTTCTTGCTCCCTCCACCAAAAAGCTTCACATTTGGGCGGAAATCAAGCTTGTCCACTTGAGGATTGAAGCTAGCGGACTTGTCCGGCCTTCAACACCCTCAACTCCAAGTTTCAAGCAATTATTCCGGTAATTTTTGCTCAAACCCTAGAAATTCCAAATTTCTTCATTGTTGATCAAATAGCCTAGCATATTTGACTATATACATGCCTCCTTGATGTATTACGTGTATGCTACACTTGTGGTGCATTAGGAATCAGCTTTTGTCGAGTCTCTTAGGTTTTTGATGATGAACACTGGACTAGTCCGGTCCATGCACGGACAAGTCTGGTCCCCCGGACTAGTCCGTGCCTGTGCACCGGACAAATCCAATGTTTATGAACTCAAAACCTAAGTATTCAATTCCTCAATGCAATTCCTTGCTATCCTTTCACACCTATGCATTGTATCATTCATTATCATTCATGCCACTCATTCTCAGGTCATGTCAAGCTCGGGCAATGATGTCTCCGACTTTGAGGCTGAGATGGACCACGAGGTGGCACCTCGGACCTCGATGGGTCTTGGCAAGAAGCGCCAAGAAAGACCGTCTGAGCCAGCTCAGTCTCCTTCGCAGGCTCGGAGGAAAGTGCTAGCAAAGAAGCCATCCTCCAAGGTGCCTGCTTCTAGGGCTACCACCTGCGGTGGCCCTAGCGCGGTAAGTGCCCGCCTAGCAAAAGGCCAGGGCAAAGGAATAGCAACAGGTCCGGTTGGCTCGTTGAAACTTCATGCTCCAAGGGAAGGGGTCTGGGACCCCAATGAAGAGAAGTTCAACAGGAAGGGAAGTGACTCGGCGGCCAAATTCAGAAGCATCAATTGGTATGGCCAACCGAAGCAAGCTGTTGATGGAAGGTTCTGGTGCAACTTCCATTTTGATTTCTACAAATCGGTGTATCTCCCAATGAAGACACCAGTTGTGCGCAGTTAGTGGATTGACATGGCAAATTTTGAGAAGAAGGGATGCTCACCGTTCACTAAGAGCCATTGAGAAGCATGGCCTGAGAGATCTTTTTGCTTTCAGGATCAACTGGAACGATGAAGTGATTGCACAATTCTTTGCAACCTGTCACCTCTCTAGTGAGGATGAGGAGAGTGTCACTTGGATGACCCATGGATCCAAGTACAGTATTACTCAAGAAAATTTTGCTAACCCGCTTCACCTTGACACCACATGATTTGATTGCTTGGTCATACAAAACATAGGTGTCATTGACAAGGATAGGATGAAGTTCCTATATGAGCCAAACTCAAAGTTCAACCCTCCCTCCACCGAAAACATGAAGCCATTATTTGTGGTGCTGACAGAGTTTCGAGGAAGACAATTGCTCCCAACGATGGAGATGCTGGGAGTGTGCAAGGATACCTCCAGACTTTGATGAGGGTCATAAGCAAGGACCGCCCATTTGATGTGGTGAAATACATTTGGAATGACATGGTGAACATATCCTGCACTCCCAACAGGTCTTGTGGATATGCTCCTTATATAATGTTTGTGATTGAAAAAATCACCGAGATTGAGTTTGTGAAAGATGTGGAGCATCTCCCCTTGAGGCCTCAAATGCCTCAAAAGCTGAGTGTGCAGGCTGCTCCCTCGGCGGCCTCCAGTCTCGAGGCACCGGCAAGATCCAGAGAAGATGCTAGGGCTGCCCCTGCTTCTAATGCAGCCCCTCAAAAAGGTTCAGCTAGTGGAATTCTCAAGTATCTGACTGCAATCTTTGCCTCCTGCAAAAAGGCCAAAGTGAAGGCCCATAAGCTCAACAAGAAAGAAAGGAGGACATGAAGTATATCAAGGCAAATGTGAAGCAAATTTGCCAGAAACTGGAGATTGAGCCAATTGGGTCTCCAACAATCTCTGAAGACTCATATTCTGATGTCACCGAGCTCGGGCCCTTGACCCCCTCCAAGCTTGCCTACTTTGGCATCGGGGGCTCGAGTAGCACTGCAACTCCTCTTCCTCATCCTCCTCATCAAGCTGAAGATGAATATGATGAAGACGACGATGAGAGGACCGACAGCGAAGAGTGAAGACCTTAGGACCCTCATCTCCTTCTTTTTGGTGTCTTGATGCCAAAGGGGAAGAGATTGAGGGGGAGTCTTAGTATTAGCTGTAGTTTGCGAGGAGAGAGCCCTATGATATATTTATTTTAACTATTTTGTGTCTTGTAAAGTTTTAACAATGAACTTATGTTAATTATGGTTCTGTGATGCAATGATTTGATCCTTTAAGTAGTATTCATGAAAACTGTGATTTTGCTCTAGAATGACATATATGCTTGCTATTGGGTGATTAATGTCAATTATGTCATATCTCAATGTTTCAGTGTACTTAGTTATGCATCCCACCATAAAGAATGCACATGTGGACTATGCTTTCACTACTTGATGTATTTTGGACTCATATGTGCATACTTTATGAAAATATCAATTTTTATCATATTTTGTGAAATCTCAATTGGTTGTCATCAATCACCAAAAAGGGGGAGATTGAAAGTGCATCTAGGACTCCCTTGTGGGTTTTGGATGATTTATGACAAGCAATTGGGATCCTAACCTCTTTGTTGAGATGAGTGCAGGTTTTTAATAGAAAAATGAGCAAAGTGCCAAAAAGAAGGAAGAATGAAGAGCAAAGTGGAAATGAGCTCAAGGAAGAAGAATAGTAGATCATTGTGTATGGAGTGTGTTAAGAAAACACATCCCAAGAGCTCAATCACAATTAAACACAAACATTGCACAAAGTTACACAGTACCGGACTAGTCCGACAGACACCAGACTAGTCCGATATCCTTTCTGCACAAAATCGGACAAGTCCGATATCCATCAGACTAGTCCGATATCCTCTCTGATTGGAATCGGACTAGTCCTCCCTAGTGTGGACTAGTCCTCAAAACACTACACAAGTCACAAAATATCGGACAAGTCCGATCACATCCGGACTAGTCTGATATCCTCTCTGGTCCAAATCGGACAAGTCCGATATTTGCACAGACTAGTCCGAAATACCCTCTGAACTGAATCGGACAAGTTCTCCAAGTGCGGACTTGTCATCCTATACACTTAGGGTTTCACATGTCCGGACAAGTCGGATGACTATCGGACTAGTCTGAAATCTGAAGATTTCCAGTAGCGAAATCGGACAAGTCCGTTCCTAGCCGGACTAGTCCGATATTTCGGGACACTTAGGGTTTACTACACACAGCACACCGTACTAGTCCGGTGACCACCACGAACTAGTCCGATCTTTCTAAACCCTAACGATCACTTTTAGAAACCCATATAAATAGAGTTGCACGGTCATATTTTACACTCTCTCGAACCCTAGCGCCGTCACACCTCCCAAGAGCCTCAAAAACCACATCTCTCCACGAAATTAAGTGCAACAAAGATCAATCCCTTGGGGATTCACTCTAGTTCTTTAGAGACACGTTCAACACCACATTAAGCTCTTGGATTGATTCTTTAACACACTCCTGCGATTTAATTGTAATCTTTTGAGTGTGTTCTTGGTGGTATTTCGTTTTGTAATCAAAGGGAGCTCTCAACGTGTGTGAAAGCCCCTTGAATTCGGTTATTCGACCCATTGAGATAAGTGGAAGAGGATTGGCCTTCGTGGCGATCCGACGAGGGTAGGGTTGGAGAAGACCCGATCCTTTTGTGGACTCCTCAACGTGGATGTAGGTTGCCTCTGTGGGAACCAAACCATGGGATAAGTCTGTTGTGTTCCTCTCTTGTGTTCATTGTCTTTTACATTATATCCATCTAGGGTTACAATTGATCTTGATTACTTTACGTTGAAATATCAAGTATAAGATTGAATTGTAATATAACCTGATTCATAACCTTGTAACACTTTGTTTAATCGTATATTTCCACTGCATATATTGAAGAATAAAGATAATCGATCAAACCTAATCAGTCTAGTCCGTACACACCGGACCAGTCCGCACTTTACCGGACTAGTCCGATTTCTCTGGTTTTGAAGTGGTTGTTAAGTGTTGCAGGATCCGACAATTATCAAAAAGGCCTATTCACCCCCCTCTCTAGGCCACATTCACTTACAAAGAAAATAGAGGACCAAAACACACAAATAATCTTGATGAATATGATCAGTAAACATCCAACAATCGAGCTATGACCATAATTCATCAGGATCAAGTAATTGAAATAGTTTTTTGGAGAAAATAGAGAGAGAGATGATTTTCGTAACACAATCAATAGATTTTGAACATGACATATAGGTATGCAATTTTTCAAGCCATGTTTTGAGCATCAAGGATGTTTAGTTCATTTCGGAGCTCGCAAAAAATGTTTTTCACCAAGTGGCATGGTAAATATGTCAACTAGTTGTTTTTTGGTGTTGACATCGGAAATGGCTATGTCTCTTATTATTGAGTGGTCTCTCAAAAAGTGATGTCGCATGTCTATGTGTTTGGTCCTAGAGTGCTCAACGGGGTTATGAGCAATTTTTATAGCACTCTCATTATCACAAAGGAGTGGAAACGACTCATATTGTAACCGTAATCCCTTAGAGTTTGTGGCATCCAAAGGAGTTGTGCACAACAACTCCCGGCTGTAACATACTCCGCTTAGGCAGTGGATAAGGTAGAGTTTTGTTTCTTGGAGGACCAAGAAACTAGAGATCTACCTAGGAATTGGCATGTACCAGAAGTACTTTTTCTATCTACTTTGCATTCGGCATAATCTGCATCGGAGTATCCAATGAGATTGAACTTGAAACCTTTAGGATACCAAAGGCCTAGGTTGGGTGTATGAACTAAATATCGCAAGATTGTTTTTACGGCTGTCAAATGACACTCTTTAGGATTGGCTTGAAATCTTGTACACAAACATACACAAAACATAATATCAGGCCTAGATGCACATAAGTAAAGTAGGGATCCAATCATGGAGCAATATACCTTTTGGTCCACATTTGATCCGTCTTCAATGAGATCCAAGTGTCCATTTGTTGCCATGGGAGTCTTTATAGGTTGCGCCTTGTCCATTCCAAACTTCTTAAATATGTCTTGAGTATACTTGGTTTGGCTTATGAACGTCCCTTCCTCTTGTTGCTTCACTTGTAATCCCAAGAAATATCTCAATTCTCCCATCATAGACATCTCAAATCTATCTGTCATAATCTTACTAAATTCTTCATAGAAGGATTTGTTAGTTGAACCAAATATAGTATCATCAAGATAAATTTGACAAATAAATAGATCATTGTCAAAGTGCTTGGTAAAAAACGTGTAATCATCTTTGCCAATCTTAAATCCATTTTTGATTAAAAAATCTCTAAGGCACTTATACCAAGCTCTAGGAGCTTGTTTGAGGCCGTAGAGAGCTTTACGCAGTTTGAGCACATGGTTGGGGAACTCTTGATCTTCGAATTCGGGGGGTTGCTCCACGTACACCTCCTCCTTGATTAATCCGTTGAGGAAGGTGTTTTTCACATCCATTTGATAGAGCTTGAAATCATGGTGAGTAGCATATGCAAGTAATATTCTAATCGATTCAACTGTAGCTACGACAGCAGAAGTTACGTGGAAATCCAAACCTTCGACTTGTGAATACCTTTTGGCCACAAGTCGCGCCAGTTTCTTGACACAACCCCGTGTTTGACTTGTTTGTTGCAGAAGACCCATTTAGTGCCGACGATGTTGAACTTGGGCCTTTCAACAAGTTTCCACACCTCGTTCCGTTTGATGTTGTTCAATTCTTCTTGCATTGCCACAACCCGATCCGGATCTTTCAATGAATCTTCAACCCTTTGAGGTTCCAAAGAGGATACAAATGAGAAATTTTCACAAAAATTAGCAATTCGATATCTAGTTGTTACTCCCTTTTGGATGTCACTGATTAAGTTGTCGACGGGGTGATCACTTTGGATGCATTGGTGTACTCTTGGATGTGGCACTTGTGGTCTTGAATCTTCATGGTCATCTTCTTCTCACCCTAGATGGTTGCCCTAATTGATTTGTTGGCCACCTTGATCTTCATGAGGTTGATCTTGTGTATAATGTCTCCCTTGATCAATTACCTCCATTTGTGGTTCATCTTCTTCATTTGCATTTGGAGGTGGCGGTTGTGGTCGAACATCGCCCAACGCCATTCTTCTCAACGTTTGACATGGAGCTTCTTCTCTATATAGCACACATTGATCAACTTGCTCTTCTTGAGAGCTGTTAGTTTCATCGAACACTACGTCATGTGCTACTTCAACAAGTCCGGAGACCTTGTTGAAGACACGATAGGCGTAAGAGTTCGAATCATAGCCAAGCAATAAACCTTCATCGGACTCTGAAGTTAACTTTAAACTCCTAGGTTTCTTGTTCAAGATATAACATTTAGAACCGAAAACTCAAAAATAGGAAATATTAGGCTTGTTACCAGTGAGTAGTTCATATGACTTCTTGAGTAGGCGATGAAGATAGAGTCGATTTATGGCATGACAAGCAGTATTCATCGCTTCAGCCCAAAATCATTCTGAAGTCTTGTACTCATCAAGCATTGTCCTCATCATCTCTATGAGGGTTCTATTCTTCCTTTGGCAGCGACTGCTATGCAAGCAGCCCTCTCGTGCAAGCGTGCAATCAGATGTTTTGAGCCCTTCGATTACAATCTAACGGTGCCTTCGATTTTTTCACATAAGTCCTCCCACCTCAACTCACAAAATATGCAAAGGAGCCCCTGAGAAAAAGCACCGTTAGATTGTAATCTGAGGGCTCAAAACATCTGCTTGCACGCTTGCACAGAAGAGTTGCTTGCACAGCAGTCGCTGCCTCTTCCTTTCGGCTACTCCCTTTTGTTGAGGGGAGTACGATGCTGAAAATTCATGTTTTATGCCTTCTTCGTCTAGGTACTCCTCAACTTAGGTGTTCCTGAACTCTGTGCCATTGTCACTTCGTATGTTCTTGATCTTTAATGAAAACTCATTTTGGGCACGCTTGAGAAACTTCTTAGGGTTCTTTGAGTTTCTATCTTATCATGCAAAAAGAAAACCCACGTGAAGCGCAAAAAATCATCAACTATTACTAAACCGTATTTGTTACTGCCGATGCTTATGTAAGCAATTGGACCAAATAGATCCATGTGAACTAGCTCGAGCGGTCTTGTCGTTGTCATGCCGTTCTTTGCAGGATGAGGTGCTCCTACTTGCTTCCGTGCTTGGCACGTGCTACAAGGCCTGTCTTTCTCAAAAACAACATCTTCCAAACTTCGAATGTGATCGCCCTTAAGGAGTTTTTGAAATTCCTCATACCAACATGTGGTAGCCGTCTATGCCACAGCCAACTCATGTTGGTCCTTGCAATCAAGCATGTGTCAAGTTCAGCTTTATCTTTGTTGAAGTCAACAAGATAAAGCTTTCCCTTTAACTCACCCTAGAATGCAGTCGAGTCATCACTCCTTCTAGAGACGGTCACACCCTCATTAGTGAACAAGCAATTATAATCCTTGTCACATAATCGAGATATGGACAATAGGTTATAATCTAAGGAATCGACATGTAAAACGTGAGAAAGAGTGTGTTGAGATGATATTTCAATTTTACCGGTACCGAGCACCCTTCCTTGACTGTTGTCTCCAAATAAAATGCCTTCACTTGGATCTTCATTTACTTCATATTCAACGAACATCCTTCTTTCTCCGGTCATGTGGTTGGTGCATCCACTATCTATCACCCATTTTGCTCCACCGGAGGAATAGGCCTGCAAAAACAAATTATGCCTTGGTTTTAGGTACCCAAGCTTGATTGGGTCCTTTGAGGTTGGTTACAAGTGATTTGGGCACCCACACATGAGACATGGTGTTCCCATGGCATGGCCCAACATGTTTAGCATAAATTCTACCAAGATTACTTTTCATGAGAACATATGATTCATCAAAAGTCTAAACAATAGTTGTTGTTCATATGTGTTAACATGTTTGGACTTATCAACATTATTAGGCTTTCTAGCTTGAGAGGGGTTTCCCGTGACAAAAGCAATGCGTTCCTTGTTATTTTTGTGGCTTCTAGCATTTTGCTTTTCACCATAAGAATACCCAATGCCATATTTGACATTAGGAGGTCTTGTGGCCAAGTATGCACTACGTGCATACTTGACCTTCTCCTTGTCAAATATGCCACTACGGGAAGGATGCTTGTCCTTTGTCAAGTTCGAATTATCCTTCAAGTTAGTGTCAATTTTAGTACATGCACATGTGATAGTAGTTTCAGATTTGAAGTGTTGAGAGGGTGAGGTTGAAGATGATGAAGGGTCACTTTGATTGAGTGGTTCAACTTGTACCTCAAGGATCTTGTTAACTTTGGTCAAGTTAGGAAGTTCATCCTTGGTGATAACATTTGAGTCGCTTAACTTCAAGCAAGCTTTCTTGCTTGAAGCTAACTCAAGTTCCAGTGATTTCCTTCACTCTTTTTCAAGTTCAAGGAGCTTATTGATCATAAAATATCCGACCTTTTGAAGGATGATCATATCTTCTTGGCGATCAACAAGCTCCTCCTTATCAACAAGCTTATCCATCAATAATTTCATTTTTGCAGCAGTTTTCTTATCTAAGCCAACAAGCATATCTTCATCATCACTATAAGCATCACTATGGCTAGAGAAAGAATGTGAAGAGGAAAATTTAGTTGTTACCTTTATTTTACCTTCCTTCGCCATTAGACATGTGTCATTGTCCTTCCTTGCGCCAATAGTTGGGAAAAGGGTGGATATCATGGTCATGTTCTTGATGGCTATGTTAGCCATCTCCTCTTCCTCTTCGGATGAGGACTCATCATTGGAGTCCCACTACTTTTCTAGGTGTGCCTATCCAATTTGCTTTTTCTTCTTGAACATCTTCTTGGGTTGAGGCTTTGTATCCTTGGTATTCTTCTTGTTTTCTTCATAGGGACAATCAACTATAGAGTGATCGTGTTCACCGTAGTTATCACAAGTGCACCTCAACTTAGGTCTTGATTTTTCTTTGTGTCTTCCTTCATTTGATCTACCACCTTGTCTTCTTTTCATCATCTTCTTGAATTTCTTTAGAAAGAGGATCATGTCTTCTTCATCTATATTGCTACTTTCATCATCGTTGTCTTCTTCTTGTTGAGCTTCTCGAGCTTCATTGGACATAGGCTTGCAAGTGGACTTCAAAGTGACTCCTTTCTTCTTTTCCGAGGTGAGGTCGGGAATCTCTTTGACATGTTTTGCTTGCTTTTCCATCATCTCAAAATTGATAATCTTTCCAAGCAATTCGTCCTGGGTCAATTTAATGTACCCCGAGACTTTCTCTAATCATCGAACATAGGGTTACATTGTGAGGCATGAAGGATCTTAGAATTAGCTTCACAACCTCGTGATCATTCCACTTTTTGCTTCCATAGGCTCGAACTTTACTGATGGGAGTCTTCAACCGATTTGACATGTCTTGCGTTGATGGAAGTGCATCTAGAAATCCCTTGTGGGTTTTGGATGATTTATGACAAGAAATTAGATCTTAACCACTTTATTGAGATGAGCACGGGTTCTAATGAGAAAATGAGAAAAGTGCCAAAAAGAAAGGAGAATGAAGAGCCATGCGGAAAAGAGCTCAAGAAACAAGTATAGTAGATCATTGTGTATAGAGTGTGTTAAGGAAACACACCCCAAGAGCTCAAACACAAATAATCTCATACATTGCACAAATTTATATAAGACCGGACTAGTCCGACTGAACCCGGACTAGTCCGATATATTTTTGCACAAGATCGGACAAGTCCTCACAATGTGGACTTGTCCTCATAGTCCAGTTTTTCACGGACCGGACTAGTCCGATATCACCACAGACTAGTACGATATCTCTCTCACTAGAATCGGACTAGTCCTCCCTAGTGCGAAGTAGTCCCCAAACACTTCACAAGTTGCACAAAATCGGACAATTCCGATATTGTCATGGACTAGTCTGATATCTTTCTGATGTCAATCGGACAAGTCCGATATTGTCACGGACTAGTCCGAAAAAACGCTATGACCTAAACCAGACAGGTCCTCCAAGTGCGAACTTATCCCCAAATTCACTTAAGGTTTCACTTATCTGGACAAGTTTGATATATATTGGACTAGTACGAAGATTTCCACAACCAGAATCGGACAAGTCCGCCTCTAGCCGGACTAGTCCGATATTTCGGGACACCTAGGGTTTCCTACAAGTAGCACACCGAACTAGTCCGGTGTCCACCACGGACTAGTCCGATCTTTCTAAAACCTAACGGTAACTTTTGGAAACCCCATATAAATAGGTGTGCATGACCCATCTTTCATATCTCTCGACCCCCAGCGCCGTCACACCTCCCAAGAGCTTAGAAAACACATCTCTCCACGAAATCAAACGTAAGAAAGATCAATCCTTTGAGGATACACATTTTATCATTGGAGAGACACGATTCATTACTCATTAAGCTCTTGGTTCGATTCACTAACACACTCCTGTGAATTTCATTTTGATCTTAAGAGTGTGTTCTTGGTGGTCTTCATATTGTAATATTGGGGAGCCCTCAACTTGTGAGTAGGGCCCTTGAATTTGGTTATTTGCCCTTTGTGATTAGTGAATAGGATTGGCCTCCGTGGCGATCTGACGAGGGTAAGGTTGGAGAAGACCCAATCCTTTTGTGGACTCCTCAACGTGGACGTAGGTTGCCTCAGTGGGAACCGAACCACGGGATAAAATCATTGTGTTCTTTCTTTGCTCCCATTGTTCTTACACTTCATATATATCTAGGGTTTCCATCAATCTTGTTCACTTTACGTTGAAACTTTGAATATAAGATTAAATTGTGCTACATCCTAGTTCAAAGTTGTGTAACACTTAAATTATAAGTATATTTCTGCTGCTTACATCCTAGGATCAAGATAATCGATCAAATTTGATTAACCTAGTCGGTACACAGCGGACTAGTCTGCACTCGACCGGACTAGTCCAGTATCTCGAGATTTGATCTTGTTGGTAAGTGTTGCACGTTCCGACAAAAAATCAAAAAAGGCCTATTCACCCCCCCCCCCCTCTAGGACACATTCAGTTGACTTATCTTCTTCTATGGCTAATCTTCCCAATTCGCCTTCGATCATTTCAATCTTGGCCTCTGGCACATGACGATCGCCTTCATGTGCAGTTTGTAATGTGTCCTATATTTCCTTGGCAATTTCGAGTTCATCCACCTTGGTGAACTCGTCTCGACTCAATGATAAAGTTATGATTGTTGCAGCTTGAGCGTTTCGATGAATAGCTTGCTCTTGACTTGGTGTGAGCTCTTCATCGTCATTCGGGATATCTATCCCCGTACACACTATATGCCACAAGATGGGGTTAAGTGATATTAAATGCAGCTTCATATTTTGCCTCCACATTGAATAATCATTGCCATCAAAGTATGGGGCTTTCCATATAGGAATAGACAAGTAATGATTATTGTTTGAATTTAATCGATCATAGTTAAAAGGATATCGGGAGTAGTCGGTGTGACTGCTCCCCTTCTTCTTCTCATCATCGATCTTAATCTTCCCTTTGGAGAGCGCCTTCTTCCTTAGGAGCGCCTTGAGTTCAAGGGTCTCCTCATCATCATCCTCGAAGTTTTGGAAGGCGTCGAGGAGCTTCTCCAACTTCTGAGTCTTTTCATCTTCAACCTTCTCTTGGTTGAAGTTTCTATGCGCATCTTTGATGTCTGACATCTTCTCTTCGAGCGATTAGTCTCTTTTGAAGAGCCTTGCTCTGATACCAATTAAATGTCGCATAGAGGTTGGGTGAATAGGCATTTTGAAATTTTCGTCGGAACTTGAAACACTTAGCAACCTGATCAAATATAGAGAAATTAGATCTATGCAGACTAGATTGATCATGTTTGGTCAATGATTTCGATCAAAGTACTCTATGCAGCGCTAATTGAGTTACAAATAGTTTGTATTGCTTCAGTGAAACTAGATGTTGCACAAGTTAACTTTAGTTTCAAAGTTTTAACATAAGTTGAACAAGATTGAGCACACCCTAGATTACAATGAATAGTAATACCGAAAGCAAAGGACACAATGATTTTTATCCTGTGGTTCAATTCCACAGATGAAATCTACGTACACGTTGAGGAGCCCACGGTGGACCGAGTCTTCACCAACCCTACCCTCGTCGAATCGCCATGGAGGTTGATTCTCCTCCACTAATCACAAAGGAGGTAAAATAACCATGTTCAAGGGGCCTTCTCACAAGTTGAGGGATCCCGAAGATTTACAATTCAAAACACCACCAAACACACTCAAAAAGTATGCAATGAAAAAGCGAGAGTGTGTGAGAGAATCAAACCCATGAGCTCAAGACGTGAAGAAAGTGTCTCTCCTTTGATCTATGGTTAATCCTCAAGGATTTGATCTTTTTTGCCTGGAATTGTGTGGAGAGACGTGTTTTCTGGGCTCTTGGAAGGTGTGACGATGCAGGGGGTCGAGAGAGATTGATTAGGGGGCGTGCACCTCTATTTATACTAGGGTTTCCAAAGGTTACCGTTAGGGTTTACAAAGTCCGGACTAGTCTGTGGTGGACTCCAGACTAGTCCGGTGTGCGGCGTGTGGGAAACCCTGAGTGTCTTGAAATATGGGACTGGTCCGGTAACTGGCGGGCTTGTCCAATTTGTCTCTGGAGATGTTCGGCCTAGTCCGGCACATATCGGACTAGTCCGGTGTGGTGAATCCCTTAGTAAATTGAGGACAAATCCGCACTTGGAGGACTTGTCCGATTTTAGTCAGAGAGGTTATCGTAATAGTCCGGATAATATCAGACTAGTCCGGTGTCGTCGAATTTTGAGGGGCTAATGACAAGTCTGAAATTTGGGAGTGACTTGTCCGATGTTGGTTAGTGGGGATTTTGTACTAGTCTATGGAATATCGGACTTGTCCAATATTGATCAGAAGGATTATCGTACTAGTCCGGACATTATCGGACTAGTCCATTACACACAAGTCCGCACTAGGAGGACTTGTCCGATCCTAGATAGAGAGCATATCGGACTAGTCCGGGGAATATAGGACTAGTCTAGACTTGAGTAAACTTGTGCAGTGAGAGTGTTTTATTTTGCTTGAGCTCTTGGGGTGTGTCTCTCCAGCACACTCCATACACAAAGAGTATTCTATTCATCTCTTGAGCTCTTTTCAACTTGATTCCCCACTCTCCTTTCTTTTTACGCTTTCTTCATAATTCTATTAAAACCTATGCTCATCTCAACAATTTGGTTAGGATCTCATTTGTTTGTCATAAATCAACCAAAACCCACATGGGATGCCTAGATGCACTTTCATCCCCCACGCACGGTGGTCGGCGGATGCTCTTCCAAGAACATGGCATCTGGCGGATGCTCCTCCAAGAGCATGGCACCCGGCAGATGCTATTTCTCCAAGAGCGTGGCAGCCGGCGGATGCTCTTCCAAGCGCGTTTCGTATAGTAGGGAGAGATGTCGTTGTTGATCGAAGGGTCCATAATAAAAAAATATTTTCCTTCTTTATTCGACGTGAAAAAAAATTGATTGCGCGGGCAGGCAGCTAGGGCAAAGTGTATGTGAAGCTATGAGGGAACACCCAACATTGTGTTGGGCCAATTGTTATTCGTGGGCTGAAATTGTGTTGAGTCACATTGTATTCGTAGGCCGAAGCTGTGATGGGACGATTGGTGTTCGTCTCTGTGATGCGTGAGCCCATCTACGAACGCATGTCTGGTTCTGGCAATCTGTTATCTAAATAAGTTAATGTAGCAATGGAAGTGGTATTCCGATCAAAATAAAGCATACGCATAAAATCTTTTGAACCGTAGCAACACAGTGATATAAACAAGGATTAAATACTTGATATAAACATCGATGGAACCAAGCAGTAGTGTTCAACGTACCATTCCTGGCAACAAACTAATCGACATAACTAGCTGTTACATAATCCCCAATAAGCACAAAATAAACTAATCAGCACATCTAGTCCGCAACACTTCCCTTCAAGCAGTGGTAATAACTTCGGGGGCGCGTATACGAGTAGTGTTAATGATGACACCGCGTATAGGGGCATAGGTCCAGTGGTACGTTGGAGTTCTACCTATCATTTTAATACATTTTTCTTGTCCATTCTATTATTTTCTCTCTGTTCATTGTCTCCACTTTTCTTTCCAGTCGTCACTAGCTATTGCATTGTATACTAAACTACAGGCCACTTTGCAGGCCCCAGTACATGCGATATCCTCTGGCACCTCCAGCAGCTAAAGTTTCATATAGGCCACTTTAGATGCTACCGGCGGTGTGGAGGGTCGTTCATTAACGGAGTATACAGATAGAACAAATAGTTCACTAAACAAACAGATAGAAACAAAATAACAGATGGAATAGACGAACAATATTGAGTTCATGAACATAAAACATTACTACAAAACAAGAAAAACGACATCATGAAACAAGAAAAACAACATCATAGCCTTATAAGTCTATATTATATGTAACCCATACCAGATAACACCGCATGGCAGAATGTGACATGCTCGTGCTTAATCATATAGTCTTCACTAAAAAAGACCCTGCAGTCGCTCCACCCTTGCTTCCCGCAGCTGGTAGCCGTGCACAAGTCAACCTCCTTTTTGGGCAACGACACCATCAGCGGTCTCGGAGGCGGGTTCGGATGCACCTACGTCACATTACCAATTTCAGCCAGAGCTTGAAACCGACACCGCCTGCACTCATTGTTAGTCCTGATGATGGCGACGAACCAGACTGCTTTCTCACCGACGTCGACCTCAACTTCAACCTGCCAGATATAGTCGACAGTGTCGCGGGCCCCGCGGTCGGCGTCGTAGCGGAGGAGGCCAAGGATGTAGGCCACCTCCAAGGGGCCGACCTAGGCCGCCTGGGCGATAAACTGGGCACTCGGCTGCGCGCGAATGTCCGCAAAGACGAGCTCGAGCCTAGCGATGTAGCACGAACGAGGGTTGCCGACAATGGCTAGGATCTCCGCGAGGGCTTTGTAGCACTCCGGGTAACGCCACATGCTCCGATTCACCCACTCCAGCACCACGCGCCTACCCACGGCGCCATCCCGACACGCCGCATACAAGGCCTTGCAAGTGGCATGCAGACTGGAGAGGTCGTCCAAGGGTTGCATGGAGCTTGCAGCAAGGCACCCCGCAATCTCGACCACAATATTGTGCATGAACAGCAACTCCATAGGCTTCGGCATCACTGTGCTACGAACGGAACCAATGAGGGTGCGCACGACGGAGACAAAGAGGAAGCTAGAGTACATGCGGAGAAGATGGTGGTGTGTCTTTATAGTGTATGTGCAGAGAAGATGATGGACACATTATATAAAGAAACACGCCATCGTCTTCTCTGCGTGTAGTGATGGGGGTCGCGCGCAATGATGGTTCGGCTTCCAGCGGTGGCAGATTCACATCCTCTACAGTACTGCAAGTGCATTAAGGATGGATGACATGTGAACACCATAGCCTTCGGGATCCACGCCTCTCTGCATGCACTGATGGGACGGGCAAAGTAATGGAACCGCTCTGTTTTCAACACCACCACAAGAATAATATCCTATCATCAATAGAGATAACATACTATGTTTAACAAGATTAAGGCTTTGTTTGGGAACAAAGTAGTTTTGGAGTTTTAGAGCAATAATTTGGTATTTGAGATTACCATGGTATTTTTTACAGAATAGTGTTTGGCAACCAACTCAAAAACTATTTATTTAAAACTATAGTTTTGTCGATACTACGATACTTTTGGTCTATAGAAAACATTGGTCCAAATCAGTTTTTCTCAGCTTGCTTCCTCTTGATGCTTGCTACTTTGCTCCCAAATAGTCTTATGTATTGCAAAATGGTGGCATTACAAAACTGTGGTATTGAAATACTTTTATATTGTCATGACATATTAAAAACTGTGGTTTACAAAAACATTGATATTAAAAACTGTGTTCCCAAGCACAGCCTAAGACTGGAATAATATGTGCCAAAAATTTCCTGTTTTAGAGTTTTGTTCTCCACGCTTTTTCACCTTAATTCGTACGTACTACTTATCTTTTTCTAACATTTTTCTCGTACTTTCTTTTTCTTTCTCTCTATTCATTATCTCCACTTTTCTTTCCAGTCATCTCTACCAGTTGTGTTTTCCTTTTACTACATACTAGTACTGTATACTACTTTACAAACTGCTTTGCAGGCCCCGCTATGGGCGATTTCCTCTGGCACCTCCAGCAGCTAAAGTACCATACCGGCCACTTTAGAGGCTACCGGCGGTGTTGGGGGTCGTTCATTAATAGAGAATACAGAGAGAACATATAGTTCACTAAACAAATAGATAGAAAAAATAACAAGATGGAATAGACGAACAACATTGAGTTCATCAACATAAAACATTACTACAAAACAAGAAAAACGACATCATGAAACAAGAAAAACAACATCACAGCCTTATAAGTATATAACCTATACCGTATAACACCACACGGCGGAATGCGAAATGCTTGTGTCTAATCTATAGTCTTCACTAAAGAAGACCCTGCAACCGCTCCACGCTTGCTCCCCACAGTAGGCAGCCGTGCACGGGTCAACCTCCTTGTTGGGCAGTGACCATCTGTGGTCTCGGAGGCGGGCGTGGATGCGACCACGTTAGATTACCGATTTCAGTAAGGGCTCGAATTCGACACCACCTGCACTCATTGGTTGTCCTCATGATGGTGACCTTCCCAGCCACTTTCTCACCGACGTCAACCTCACCTTTGACCTGCCAGATATACTCGATGGCATTGGGGGCCCCACGGTCGACGTCGTAGCGGAGGAGACCAAGGATGTAGGCTGCCTGCAAGTGGCTGCCCCGGCCGCCCGGGCAAGAAACTGGGCGCCCTGTTGCACGCGATCGATCGCAAAGACGAGCTTGAGCCCGATGACGTAGCACGCACGAGGTTGGCCGACGATGGCCAGGTTCTCAACGAGAGCTTTGTGGATCCCCGGGTCGCGCCACATCCTCCAGGTCTCCTGCTCCAGCGCCACGCGCCTGCCCACTGCGCCATCCCGACACACCGCATGCATGGCCTTCTAGGTGGCACGCAGACTAGAGAGGTCACCCAAGGGTTGCAGGGATCTTGTGGCAAGGCGCCCCGCGATCTCGACCGCAATATCGTGCGTGAACAACAACTCTATAGGCTTCGGCGTCACCATGCTGCGAAGGGAAACAATCAGGGTGCGCGCGGCAGAGACAAAGAGGAAGCTAGAGTACATGCGGAGAAGACGGTCGTGTGCCCTTATAGAGTACGTGCGGAGAAGATGTTGTAGACATGCGTCATCGTCTTCTCCGCGCGTATTGATGGGGGTCGCGCACAGTGATGGTTCGGCTTCCGGCGGTGGCGGATTCACATCCTCTGCAGCACTGCAAGTGCATTAAGGGTGGCTGACATGTGAACATGGCAGCCTATGGGACCCACACCTCTATACATGCCTTGATGGGATGCGTGAAGTAATGGAACCGCTCTGTTTTCAAAACTAGCACAAGAATAATATCCTGTCATCAATAGAGATAACATATTATGTTTGACAGGATTAAGGCTTTGTTTGGGAACATAGTATTTTTGGAGTTTTAGAGGAATACTTTGGTATTTGAGATTACCATGGTATTTTTTATAGAATAGTGTTTGACAACAAACTCAAAAACTATTTATTTAAAACTATAGTTTTGTTGATACTACTGTATTTTTGGTGTATAGAAAACTTTGGTCCGAATCAATGTTTTTCTCAGTTTGCTTCCTCTTGATGCTTGCGACTTTGCTCCCAAATAGTCTTATGTATTGCAAAACTGCGGTATTACAGAACTGTGGTATTGAAATACTTTTATATTGTCATGACATCTTAAAAACTGTGGTTTACAAAAACTTTGATATTAAAAACTGTGTTCCCAAACACAATCTAAGACTAGAGTAATTTGCGCCAAAATTTTCCTGTTTTACAATTTGGTTCTCCACACTCTTTCACCTTAATTCGTACGTACTACCTATCTTTTTCTAACATTTTCCCTTACTTTATTTTCTTTTCTCTTTGTTCATTGTCTCTACTTTTCTTTCCGGTCATCAATACCTGTTGCATTTTCCTGTTACTACGTACTAGTACTGTATACTACTTTACAGACGCTTTGCAGGTCCCACTATGGGCGATCTCCTCTAGCACCTACAACAGCTAAAGTACCATACCGGCCACCTTAGAGGCTACTGGCGGTGTGGAGGGTCATTCATTAACAAAGAATACAGATAGAACAGATAGTTCACTAAACAAATAGATAGAAAACAAAATAACAGATGTAACAGACGAATAACATTGAGTTCATCAACATAAAACAATACTACAAAACAAGAAAAACAACACCATGAAACAAGCAAAATAAAATTACAACCTTATAAGTATATAGCTCATACTGGATATCACCGCACAATAGAATGCGAAATGCTCGTGTATAATCCTACAGTCTTCACTACAGAAGTCCCTGCAGCCGCTCCACCTTTGCTCCCGTAGCCGGCAGCCGTGCACGAGTCAACATCCTTATTGGGCAGTGACACAATCGACAATCTTGGAGGCGGGCATAGATGCGTCCACGTCAGATTACCGATGTCAGCCAGGGCTTGAATCCGACACGGCCTGCACTCAGTGTTGGTACTCATGATGGCGACCTTCCCAACCGCTTTCTCAATGACTTCAACCACGCCTTTGAAAGTGCATCTAGGACTCCCTTGTGGGTTTTGGATGATTTATGACAAGCAATTGGGATCCTAATCCTTTTGTTGAGATGAATGCAGGTAAATAATGAAAAATGAGCAAAATGCCAAAAAGATGGGAAATGAGAAGCAAAGTGAATTTGAGCTCAAGGAGAAGAAAATAGTAGATTATTATGTATGGAGTGTGTTAAGGAAACACACCCAAGAGCTCAATCACTTTCAAACACACACACACAATGCACAAAATTACACAGGACCGGACTAGTCCGATATCAGCCGGACTAGTCCGATATCACTTTCTGCACTAGATCGGACAAGTCTGGTATCCACCGGACTAGTCCGATATTCTTTCTGATCCACTTCGGACAAGTCCGGTGTCTGCACGGACTAGTCCGATATACACACTGATCTAAGTCGGACAAGTCCTCCAAGTGCGGACTTGTCATCCTAAACACTTAGGGTTTCATATGTCCGGACAAGTCCGATGGCAATCGAACTAGTCCGAAGATTTCCAGTAGTGAAATCGGACAAGTCCATTTTAAACCGGACTAGTCCGATATTCCTGGACACTTAGGGTTTGCTACACACAGCACACCGGACTAGTCCGGTGACCACCACGGACTAGTCCGGTCTTTCTGAACCCTAACGGTCACTTTTAGAAACCCCATATAAATAGAGGTGCACGACCCACTTTTACACTCTCTCGAACCCTAGCGCCGTCACACCTCCCAAGAGACTCAAAAACCACCTCTCTCCACGAAATTAAGTGCAAAAATTGATCAATCTATTGAAGATCACTTCTAGATCATTGGAGAGACACTTGGCACACATCATTGAGCTCTTGGTTTGATTCTCTAACACACTCTTGCGTTTCAATTTGTAATTTTCGAGTGTTATTGGTGGCTTTGTAAGTTGTAATCAAGGGAGCTCTCAACGTGTGAGAACGCCCCTTCAACATGGTTATTTACCCTTTGTGATTAGTGGAAGAGGATTGGCCTTCATGGCGATTCGACGAGGGAAGGGCTGGAGAAGACCCGATCCTTTTGTGGGCTCCTCAACGTGGGTGTAGGTTGCCTTCGTGGTAGCCGAACCAAGGGATAAATCGTGTGTCTTGTCCTTTTGTGTTCTTCATCTTAATTGATCAACTTAATCTAGGGTTTGATTCACTTTTTTCAATTTGAGTTAAATTGTTGAACAAGAGCCTTAATTGTAATAGAATTTGACATACAACTATTAAACTGTCATTCAAGTTTATATTTCCGCTGCAAACATTAATGAATCAATCAAATTGACTGAACTTGATCAACTTAGCCCGTGAAAACCGGACTAGTCCGCACTTTACCGGACTAGTCCGATATCTCTGGTATTGACTTTGTTGTTGAGTGTTATAGGAACCGAGAAAATTCAAGAAGGCCTATTCACCCCCCTCTAGGCCTACATTCAATTGGTATCAGAGCAGGTTCTTCAAGAAAGAGTGCAACCACTCGAAGAGATCATGTCGGACATGAAGGAAGTTCAGAAAATCAACAACCAGGAAGAAGTGAACAACGACAAGAACCAAAAGCTGGAAAAGTATCTCGAAGCAATTCAAGACTTCGATGATGATGACGAGAAGATGCTGGAGCTGAAAGCACTCCTCAGAAAGAAAGCACTTTCCAAAGGGAAAGCTAAAGTTGCAGAAAAGAAGAAGGGGAGTAGTCACACCGACTACTCCCGATATCCTTTTAACTATGATCGTTTAAATTCAAACAACAGCCATTACGTATCTATTCCTCTTGGAAAAGCCCCACACTTCGATGGGAGTGATTACTCCATGTGGAGGCAAAATATGAAGATGCACTTGATTTCCCTTAACCCAAGTTTATGGCATATTGTGTGCACAGGAATAGACATCCCAGATGACGACGAAGAGCTCACCCCATGTCAAGAGCAAGCCATCCACAGAAACGCTCAAGCCGCAGCCGTAATCACCTCCTCTCTAAGTCGAGATGAATTCACAAAGGTGGACGGACTGGAGATTGCCAAGGAAATACGAGACACACTACAAACATCCCATGAAGGTGACCGGCATGTGCGGGAGGAAAAAATTTAAATGATCGAAGGTGAACTAGGAAGGTTCACAATTGAGGAAGACGAGTCTCCCCAGGACATGTCCAACCGATTGAAGACACTTGTAAACAAGGTTCGATCATATGGGAGCAAGAAGTGGAATGACCACGAGGTTGTAAAGCTCATCCTTAGAGCCTTTATGCCTTGCAATGTCACACTATGCTCTATGATCAGAGAAAGTCCCGGGTACAAGAGGATTACTCCAGATGAATTGCTTGGCAAAATCATCAACTTTGAAATGATGGAGAAACAAGCCAAGCACGTCAAAGAAATAGCCGACCTCACATCGGACAAGAAGAAGGGAGTTGCTTTAAAGTCCACACTCAAGCCTCTATCCAAAGAAGCAAGAGAAGCACAGCTTGAGGAGGACAGCGATGATGAAAGCAGTGAGCTAGACGAAGAGGATATGATTTTGTTCATGAAAAAGTTCAAAAGAATAGTGAAGAAAAGACAAGGAACAAAATCAAGTGAAGGTAAGTACAAGGAGAGGACAAAGCCGAAGATGAGGCGGGCGTGCTATAATTGTGGTGAGTATAACCACTTTATAGTCGATTGCCCGTATGAGGACAACAAGAAGAAGAATAAAGAAGCCAAGCCTCAACCGAAGAAATTCTTCAAGAAGAAGAAACAAGATGAACAAGCACACATTGGAAAGGAGTGGGACTCAAACGATGAGTCCTCATCATCCGATGAAGAAGAGATGGCTAGCATAGCCATTGAAAGCACGTCCAAGAAACCCACACTCTTCCCCACGCTCGGTACAAAGAAGGGAAATGGCACTTGCCTCATGGCAAAGGAAGGTAAACGCAAGGTAAACATCAAAACTCCTTCCATGCATTCCTACTCAAGTAATGATGAACTAGATAGTGATGATGAAGATATGTTAATTGGATTAGATAGAAAAACTGCTGCTAAAATGAAATTTTTACTTGACCAACTTGTTGAGAAGGAATGGCTAATTGATCGTCAAGAGGACATGATTATCTCCCAAAAGGAGAAGTATGTCGAACATGACAATCTTCTAGTTCTTGAAATGGAGAAAAACAGCTCACTAGAGCTTGAGCTAGCTTCAAGCAAGAAAACTTGCTTGGAGTTAACCAACTCAAACGTTGCAATCAATGATCAACTTGATGACCTGATCAAGGTTAACAAGATCCTTGAAGTGCAAGTTGAGTCACTCAAGCTAACTGAATCTTCCTCCTCTTCAAGTCTACCTTCTCAACCCACTTCAACTAATCTTGTTCATATGTGCAAATGTGGTAAAATCAACACCAGTTTGAAGGAAAAGTCTACCTCCACAAAGGATAAAAATCCTACCCAATGTGGAATATTTGACAAGGAGAAGATCAACTATGCACGTAGTGTATACTTGGTCCAAAGACCTCCAAATGTCAAGTATGGCATTGGTTACTCTTATGATGGAAAGCAAAATGCTGGAAGTCATAAGAATAACAAGGGAAGGATTACCTTTGTGAAGGGAGGACCCTCACAACCTGGTAACTCAAAAATTAAGAACTTGAACTCTCATGAACACCGGACTAGTCCGGTTGTGGTCTGGACAAGTCCGGTCATCCAGACAAGTCCGGTCACCCAGACTAGTCCGATCCATAAACAACAGCAACTTTTGTTCAAAACCTTTGATGCCTCTTATGTATTAATGAGAAACAATCTTGGTAAAGTTTATGCTTATTATGCTGGGCCACGCCATGGGAACACAAAATCCCATGTGTGGGTGCCCAAATGTATTGTAACTAACCTCCAAGGACCCAAGCAAGCTTGGGTACCTAAAACCAAGGCATAATTTGTTTCTGCAGGCCTATTCCTCTGGTGGATCCAAATGGGTGCTAGACAGTGGATGCACCAACCACATGACCGAAGAAAGGAGGATGTTCGTGGAATATGAAGAAAACGAGGACCCAAACGAAGGCATCTACTTCGTAGATAATAGTCAAGGAAGGGTGCTCGGTACCGGTAAAATAGCAATATCCTCTGAACACACTCTTTCTCATGTTTTACATGTTGAATCTTTAGATTATAACCTGCTGTCCATATCTCAATTTTCTGACAAAGGTTATAATTGCTTGTTCACTAACGAGGGTGTGACTGTCTCAAGGAGGAGTGACGGTTCCGTTGCATTCAAGGGTATGTTGAAGGGAAAGCTTTACCTTGTTGACTTCAACAAGGATAAGGCCGAACTCGACACATGCTTGATTGCAAAAACCAACATGAGTTGGCTGTGGCATAGACGGCTAGCACATGTTGGTATGAGGAATCTTCAAAAACTCCTCAAGGGCGATCACATCCGAGGTTTGAAAGATGTTGTTTTTGAGAAAGACAGGCCTTGTAGCGCGTGCCAAGCCGGGAAGCAATTTGGAGCACATCATCCCGCAAAGAACATCATGACTACGACAAGACCGCTCGAACTACTTCATATGGACTTGTTTGGTCCAATTGCTTACATAAGCATTGACGGTAATAAATACGGTTTAGTCATTATTGATGATTTTTCCCGCTTCACTTGGGTGTTCTTTTTGCATGACAAGTCAGAAACACAAGGGACACTCAAGAAATTCTTCAAGCGAGCGCAAAACAAGTTCTCACTATCGATCAAGAGTATTCGGAGCGACAACGGCATGGAGTTCAAGAACATACAAGTGGAGGAGTACCTTGATGAGGAGGGAATCAAGCACGAACTTTCAGCACCATACTCTCCACAACAAAACGGAGTTGCCGAAAGGAAGAACCGAACGCTCATAGAGATGGCAAGAACAATGCTCGATGAATACAAGACTTCGGATCGATTTTGGGCGGAAGCAATTAGCACCGCTTGCCACGCCGCAAATCGACTCTACATTCATCGACTACTCAAGAAGACTCCTTATGAGATACTCACCGGTAACAAACCAAACATTTCATATTTTCGAGTTTTCGGCTCTCCATGTTATATCTTGAACAAGAAGCCCAGGACTTCAAAGTTCGCTTCGAAGTCCGATGAAGGTTTCTTGCTTGGTTATGATTCGAACACTTACGCCTATCGTGTTTTCAACAAGGCCTCCGAACTTGTTGAAGTGGCACGTGACGTAGTGTTCGATTAAACTAATGGCTCACAAAAGGAGCAAGTTGATCAATGTGAATTAGGTAAAGAAGAAGCTCCTTATCAAGCATTGAAGAGAATGGCTCTAGGCGAAGTTTGACCACAAGAGTCATCGTCACAAATACAAGAGGAAAGTGAACCACAAGAGGAGATCAACAATCAAGGGGGAAATTCGATACAAGATCAATCACAAGAATATGAATATGATCAACAAATCAACGAGGGCAACCACTCAGGGGGAGAAGAAAATGATCACCAACACACAACTCTCCAAGTGCCACACCCAAGGGTACACCAATGCATTCAAAGGGATCACCCAATCGACAACATCATCGGTGACATCCAAAAGGGAGTAACCACTAGATCTCGTATAGCTAATTTTTGTGAGCATTACTCGTTTGTCTCCTTTTTGGAACCACGCAGGACTGAGGATGCATTGAAGGATCTGGACTGGGTGGTGGCAATGCAAGAAGAGTTGAACAACTTCAAGAGAAACGAGGTTTGGGAACTTGTGGCAAGACCCAATGCAAATATAGTGGGCACCAAGTGGGTCTTCCACAACAAGCAAGACGAACACGGAGTGGTGACAAGAAACAAGGCACGACTTGTGGCCAAAGGTTACTCACAAGTCGAAGGTTTGGATTTCGATGAGACTTTTGCTCCAGTAGCTAGGCTTGAATCAATTAGAATATTACTTGCATATGCTACTCACCATGATTTCAAGCTGTATCAAATGGATGTGAAAAGCGCCTTCCTCAACGGACCGATCAAGGAAGAGGTGTACGTGGAGCAACCACCCGGGTTTGAAGACGAAGAGTTCCCCGACCACGTATATAAACTGCGTAAGGCTCTCTATGGCCTCAAACAAGCTCCTAGAGCTTGGTATGAGTGTCTTAGAGATTTCTTAATTGATAATGGTTTTCAAATTGGCAAAGTAGATTATACATTATTCACAAAGAATCTAGATAATGATCTTTTTATTTGCCAAATCTATGTTGATGATATAATTTTTGGGTCAACTAACCAATCCTTCTATGAAGAATTTATTAGAATTATGACAGACAGGTTTGAAATGTCAATGATGGGAGAATTGAAGTACTTCTTGGGATTCCAAGTGCGGCAACAAAGGGTAGGAACATTCATAAGCCAAACCAAATACACGCAGGACATACTCAAGAAGTTTGGCATGGACAAGGCAAAGCCCATAAAGACTCCCATGGCTACGAATGGCCACTTGGATCTCAATGAAGATGGACCGAGCGTCGACCAAAAGGTATATCGCTCCATGATTGGATCTTTACTCTACTTATGTTCATCTAGGCCAGATATTATGTTGAGTGTATGTTTGTGTGCAAGATTTCAAGCCAACCCTAAGGAATGTCACTTGACAGCCGTAAAAAGAATCTTGAGATATTTAGTTCATACACCCATCCTTGGTCTTTGGTACCCAAAAGGCTCCAAATTCAATCTCATTGGTTACTCCGATGCAGATTATGCCGGGTACAAAGTTGATAGAAAAAGCACCTCTGGAACATGCCAATTCCTAGGAAGATCTTTGGTTTCTTAGTCATCTAAGAAACAAAATTCCATTGCATTATCCACAGCCGAAGCGGGGTATGTTGCAGCCGGGAGTTGTTGTGCCCAACTCCTTTGGATGCGACAAACTCTAAGGGATTACGGTTACAATATGAACCTTATTCCTCTCCATTGTGATAATGAGAGTGCCATTAAAATAGCCCACAATCTAGTTGAGCACTCTAGGACTAAACACATAGACATAAGACATCATTTCTTGAGAGACCATTCCACGAAAGGAGACATAACCATCTCACATGTCAACACCCAAAAACAATTGGCCGACATATTCACCAAGCCACTTAATGAAAAGCGTTTTTGCGAACTCTGAAATGAGCTAAATATTCTTGATTCTCTGAGTGTGGCTTGAAAAGTTGCATACCTTTATGATTGCTTCAAAAATGTTGATTGAATTGTGAAAATCATCCCTCTCCATTTTTCTCTCGAAAAACTATGTCAATTATTAGATCTTGATGAATTTTGATCATTGTATGCTTGTTTTATGCTTACTGGTCAAATTCATCAAGATTACTTGAATTGTTTTGCCTCTCTATTCTCTATTATTGAACCTTCAAATATATATGAATGGGATATGCAATTCTTTCCTGGTGACCACAGACTAGTCCGTGGTTACCCGGACTAGTCTGCCCATGCAGACTAGTCCGCAGAGTGCCGGTTAGGCCGGACTAGTCCGATAGACCACGGACTAGTCCGATATAGGTCTCTGGATGACTTTGCACTAGTCCGGTCATGTCCGGACTTATCCAATTTTTCGTGTCCATAACCCTAGCCGCCACCAAACCCTAATCTCCTCCTCCCTCTCCTCCTCGTCAAGCGGAGAGCGAAGAAGACAAAGAAGATGACGAGAGGACAGACAGCAAAGAGTGAAGAACCTAGGACCTTCCTCTCTCTCTTTTTGGGGTCTTGATGCCAAAGGGGGAGAGATTGAGACGGAGTCAAGTCTTAGCTTTACCTGTAATAGGATGCGAGGAGAGAGCCTTCTCTATACTTTTATTTGTGATTGTAATAGTTTAACACTGTTTTCATATTAAGTTTGGTCTTGTGATGAATTGCTCAATTTATTTACGAGTATGTGATGAAAACTGCATTTTTGCTCCTGGAATGTCATATGCACTTGGTATCGGTTGATTAATGTAAATTCTGTCATTCTCAATGTATTCATGCACTTAGTATGCATCCCACCATAAAGAATGCACATATGGATAATTCTCTTGTTGCTTGATGTATTTTTGAGTCATATGTGCATACTTTATGAAAATCTCATTTTTTGCCTTATTTTGTGAAATCTCAATTGGTTGTCATCAATCAACAAAAAGGGGGAGATTGAAAGTGCATCTAGGACTCCCTTGTGGGTTTTGGATGATTTATGACAAGCAATTGGGATCCTAATCCTTTTGTTGAGATGAATGCAAGAAAATAATGAAAAATGAGCAAAATGCCAAAAAGAAGGGAAATGAGAAGCAAAGTGAATTTGAGCTCAAGGAGAAGAAAATAGTAGATTATTATGTATGGAGTGTGTTAAGGAAACACACACAAGGGCTCAATCACTTTCAAGCACACACACACAATGCACAAAGTTATACACGACCGGACTAGTCCGATATCACTTTCTGCACTAGATCGGACAAGTCTGGTATCCACCGGACTAGTCCGATATTCTTTCTGATCTACTTCGGACAAGTCCGGTGTCTACACGGACTAGTCCGATATACACACTGATCTAAATCGGACAAGTCCTCCAAGTGCGGACTTGTCATCCTAAACACTTAGGGTTTCATATGTCCGGACAAGTCCGATGGCAATCGGACTAGTCCGAAGATTTCCAGTAGTGAAATCGGACAAGTCCGTTTTCAACCGGACTAGTCCGATATTCCTAGACACTTAGGGTTTGCTACACACAGCACACCGGACTAGTCCGATGACCACCACGGACTAGTCCGATCTTTCTGAACCCTAACGGTCACTTTTAGAAACCCCATATAAATAGAGGTGCACGGCCCAAATTTACACTCTCTCGAACCCTAGCGCCATCACACCTCCCAAGAGACTCAAAAACCACCTCTCTCGACGAAATTAAGTGCAAAAATCAATCAATCTATTGAAGATCACTTCTAGATCATTGGAGAGACACTTGGCACACATCATTGAGCTCTTGGTTTGATTCTCTAACACACTCTTGCATTTCAATTTGTAATTTTCGAGTGTGTTATTGGTGGCTTTGTAAGTTGTAATCAAGGGAGCTCTCAACGTGTGAGAACGCCCCTTCAACTTGGTTATTTACCCTTTGTGATTAGTGGAAGAGGATTGGCCTTCGTGGCGATCCGACGAGGGAAGGGTTGGAGAAGACCCGGTCCTTTTGTGGGTTCCTCAACGTGGACGTAGGTTGCCTTCGTGGTAGCCGAACCACGGGATAAATCGTGTGTCTTGTACTTTTGCGTTCTTCATCTTAATTGATCAACTTAATCTAGGGTTTGATTCACTTTGATCAATTTGAGTTAAATTGTTGAACAAGAGCCTTAATTGTAATAGAATTTGACATACAACTATTAAACTGTCATTCAAATTTATATTTCCGCTGCAAACATTAACGAATCAATCAAATTGACTGAACTTGATCAACTTAGCCTGTAAAAACCGGACTAGTCCGCACTTTACCGGACTAGTCCGATATCTCTGGTATTGACTTTTTTGTTGAGTGTTACAGGAACCGAGAAAATTCAAGAAGGCCTATTCACCCCCCCTCTAGGCCTACATTCAGCCTTCGACCTGCCGGATATACTCAATGGCATCGCGGGCCTCAGGGTCGGCGTTGTAGAAGAGGAGGCAAAGGACGTAGGTTGCCTCCATGTGGTCGTCCCTGGCCTCCCGGGCAAGAAACTAGGCGCCTTGATGCGGGCGATCGACCGCAAAGACGAGCTTGAGCCCAGTGACGTAGCACGCGTGAGGGTGGCCAACGATGGCCAGCTTCTCCACAAGGGGTTTGTAGCGCCCCGGGTCGTGCCACATCCTTCGGATCTTCCGCTCCAGCGCCACGCTCCTTCCCACGGCGCCCTCCCAGCACGCCGCATGCATGACCTTGTAGGTGGTACGTAGACTGGAGAGGTCGTCCAAGGGTTGCAAGGTGATTGCGGCGAGGCGCCCCGTGATCTCGATCGCAATATCATGCGTGAACGGCAACTCCATAGGCTTCGACGTCACCGTGCTGCAAAGGAAAACAATGAGGGTGCACGCTGCAGAGACAATGAGGAAGCTATAGTACTCGCGGAGAAGACAGTGGTGTGTCTTTATAGAGTACGGGTGGAGAAGATGATGGAGACATTATATAAAGACACACATCATCGCCTTCTCCGCGTGTACTGATGGAGGTCAGGGGCAGTGATGGTTCGGCTTTTGGCGGTGGCGGATTTACATCCTCTGCAGTACTGCAAGTGCATAAAGGGTGGCTAACATGTGAACACCATAGCATATGGGACCCATGCCTCTCTACTTGCACTGATGGGATGCGCAAAGTAATGGAACCGTTCTGTTTTCAACATCAGCACAAGAACTATATCCTATCATCGATAGAGATAGCAAACTATGTTTAACAATAATGAATGTGGCCTAGAGGGTGGTGAATAGGCCTTTTGAATTTCCTGCACACTTAATCAATTCGTCAAAAACTTGATGGATCGGACTAGTCTGGTTATGTGGACGGACTAGTCCGGTGTGCTGAAACTTGTGAGTTGATTAAGTGTTATTTGGGAACAAGGTTCTTCTAGCAACGGAAAGGAGAACAACAGATTCTTTGATTTAAGATTATTGTATGACTGCACGTAGAAACTTATAAGCAACTTAATTGATGTTTAGTAATCAAGTGATCTAGTGAACGAAAAGTAAAGTAAATGAGGCACAAGAGACAAGCAAATTGTACCGAGGTTCGATCTCACCATGAGATCTACGTCCTCGTTGAGGAAGCTCACAAAGAGCCGGGTCTCCAACCCTTTCCCTCTTCAAGTCACCACGAAGGCCGACTTGATTCCACTATCACGAGTAATCACCATGTTTGTGGTGCAACCTCACACGTTGAGGGATCCCACGAGAATTACAATGAAGAGGCGATCAAATACACTTGAAAGTATTACAATGCAGAGTAAAAGTGTAGAAAGATCAAACCCCAAGAGCTCGCAACAAAGAAACGACGATCTCCCAATCCTGAATCCAAGTGTTCTAATGATTTGACTCCTTTTTGCACCTTAGATGTGTGGGGAGATGTGTTTTAGGCTCTTGGGATGAAGTGGCGGCACTAGGGTTTGTGTTTGCAGCAATCTTCGACGTGTATGTGTTTGGAAGGCCGTGGATTCTCTATTTATATGGTTTCCAAAAAGTTACTGTTGAAAAACCCTAACACCAGACTAGTCCGGTGCAAGTCCGAGCTTGTACGGTCACAGTGTACTTTGAAGTCCAAAAAGTTTGCCGGACTAGTCCGATCCAAGCTCGGACTAGTCCGGTTCTGTGTGAAGGTGGACTTCAGAAAGTTCAACGGACTAGTCCGATCTCCACGGATGACTCCAGAAAGATCAACGGACTAGTCCGGTGGACACCCGAACTAGTCCGGTCTCCCAATATGAGAGACTCCAGAAAGTTCAATGGACTAGTCCGGTGGACACACGGACTAGTCCGGTCTGCCAATATGAGAGACTCCAGAAAGTTGAACGGACTAGTCCGGTGGACACACGGACTAGTCCGGTCTCCCAATATGATAGATTCCAGAAAGTGAAACGGACTAGTCCGGTCCACGATCGTACTAGTCTGGTGGATTGTGAAAGTTAGGTTAATCTTAAACCCTTACCCCAGCGCAAAGTTGTGAGCTCTTAGAGTCTGTCTTTCATACACTACCTATACATTAAAATATAATTTGATCTTCCAAGCTCCATCAAAGTATCCCTCTTTGGACACCACTCCATTTTTCACCTTTTTGTGTGCACCGAGCTGTTTCACTTGTTTGTCCTACAATCATCTCAATAGAATCATTAGGATCTCATATGTTTGTCATCAATTAGCCAAAACCCACAAGGGATATCCTAGATGCACTTACAAGTAATCTGCACCAAACATTTCCTGCTTTATAGTTTGGTTCTCCACGCTCTTTCACCTTAATTCGTACGTACTACCTATCTTTTTCTAACATTTTTCTTGTCTTTTCTTTTCTTTCCACTTTGTTCATTGTTTCCCCTTTCAATTCCAATCGTCGCTAATCGTAAGAACTAGCTGTTACATAATCCCCAATAAACACAAAATAAATAATCAGCACATCTAGTCCGTAGCACTTCCCTTCAAGCAGTGGTAATAACTTATGGTCGTGTATAGGAGTAGTGGTAATGATGACACCGCATATCTTTTTGTGACGCCCGGTTCCGAAAAATGAACCAAGCTAACGCATATGTGTGCCCAGGATGTTCATCACACATACACGAGTGCAATCTCAAAAGGATATACAGAAAATTACCACAGAACAAGATTAATTAACCAAATTTTATTATACAAACAAGATTATCCTCGATTACAAACTCTAATGAAAACTTATGACAAGTTCAACTAATGCAGCGGAAATAAACTAATTAAGCAACTAAGCATAAGGGATATATATGCGCAGCTCCAAAAACAACACCACAGGCTAAGCTGACGGTAGACACGGCCTAGAACTCCGTATTATCGCCATTAAACTCCCAATACTGACCTGCAACTGTCGGGGGGGGGGGGATTGCAAGAGTGAGTACATGTCGTACTCAGCAAGTGTGGAAAGTATGACATGTGGCTTATTCATATGACGACAATAATAATGGCAAAGTGCTGAAAAGTACATAAAAACATTTGAAAAGCAATATATCATATGTATGTGAAGTAAAACCATCATAATCATAGATAATATCACCATACCAGTCCATAATTCACCATCCTCATCCATAATTCCAGATTTCACCATTGCCAATAACCATATTCAATACCACAAATTAAATCCATAACCATAATACTGACCATAACCATCCCAAATGCCAAATTCCCTCTAATCATGTAGGTCATCCAGGCGCTCATAACCGGGAGCAAGGCTATCATCATAGTTTTAGTAGCCTCTGCAGGGTTTGTACCTCTTTACCCACGTGTTTGTGATTTCATCACCCGTCGACGACTAAAGAACCTCCCTTATGCCAATTACACTTCCTTTGGTGTATGGCCAAGAGATCACAAAATAGCCTTTACAAAGGGATTACTAGCCTATTTAGACCCCACAGAGGTTTCACCGGTGGCGATGCCTCCAACTAAGGACATCTTCAACCAAGGGCCCCTCTTGAGCCTTTTGGATACCAGGGTAGTCCCAGCAATCATCAACAAACCCAATCCGACTACCCCTTCCCTGAGCATCCACAATGGTCCAAACAGAACTGGCAAAGCCCAAATTAATCAGCTACGCTGCACCCATACTTGGCCTCGTGGTGGCACTATAGTCCTGGCTTATTCTCGCATGAACCAGTCCTTAGATCTAAAGCAAGCAAACCACCATGACATCCAACCCATCCACATACCAAGCTTGCTTAGATCACCCATTACCATACCGTATTGACCAGTTCACATTTACCAGAATATCATTAATACATAATTAAATGTGTAGTTTTTTTTCCATCCCAATTAATTAAGCGAAGCAAAAAGGTAAAAGCCCTTCTCGACTCTCTACCATATATTGTAGGTGACAAGGGTGGTTTAACAATTCTAGTAAACTTCCTACCATAGGATTCCCATCAAACTGACACAGCATGTAGTTTTGCAAACAAAACATTTATTTTAAAAACAGGATCAATATGCTTGAAGGGCACTTGCCTTGCTCTTGCTGTTGATTAGGGTGAAAGCCTTCAAACTCTTGGTGCTGTAGATCCTCCACGCCACTCTCTAGCGCAAATCCGTATAATCCACACAATAAACATACAAGACAAGAAACACAATCAAAGATTGCACAAATATTACTCAATATGACATGGCTTGCATGATTAATGCTAATGCAAGGTAGAACTTGTTAATAGATTGCTTTTAATGATCACTAACTAGTTCTAATAGCTTTTAACAAGTTTATATAGGTTTGGAGTTGATCAGATCAAATTTTATAATTAATTCAACACAATTTAACCAGAATGATCGGACTAGTCCGCTAGGGACCGGACAAGTCCGCACTCTGCGAGATCAGCGGATTAGGGTTTTCTGGATCGACGTAAATTCGGAGATTAGGGGTTGAATTCACGTAAGGAAAAGATAATAGAAGGTATACCAGGTGTTTAGGACTCCAATGAATCAAGAAGCTTGGAAATAACACTTGGATCTTGATGATCTAGGGTTGGTGATGAACTTGGTGATGAATTGGTGGTGAAGGACAAAACTTGGTGGAGAACTTGATCCTCTTTCGTTTCCTCCTCTTCTTCTTCTTGCATGGGATCTTCTCCTCCCTCCTTGATGGCGGCTCCCCACGAACTAGGGTTTGGGTGGGTGGAAAAGTGGCAAATAGATGTCAAACCAAGGGGTTGGGCTGTTTATATAGAGGTGGAGGCTAGGGTTAGATGGATTTTGAGTTTGGGATGAGTAGAGGCCGGTTTAGAGTCCCACATGGGCTCTAAAAGACTTGGGCACGACGTCCCTAGGCCCACTTAACATGAAACCCAAGAAACAAGTCGTAAAACAAAAGATCAACTCGGAGTCACAAAATATCGAACAAGTCCGGACAGGACCGGTTTAGTCCGATGTCGTCCAGAGAGAAAATCGGACGAGTCTAGACAAACATCGGACAAGTCCGACTTTGAACAGAGAGGAAATCGGACAAGTCCGCTGGAACACCGGACTAGTCTGGATAAGTCCAAGGACTCAGCGAATTTTAAAGGATTCATGGAGCATCAGACTAGTCCGCTCAAAATCGGACAAGTCCGAAAGTTTCCAGTGCCAAAAATCGGACTAATACGCGGCAAAAATAGACAAGTCCGTTTTTAGTCAGAGAGAAATCGGACTAGTCTGCAGCAAAATCGGACTAGTCCGCACTTTCCTGCGTTTTATGTGTGGTTTTGTTCCAAATCAATTTTAAACTCGTTCCTCTTGATGTGGGTTAATGTTAAACATGTATATGAATGTATGCAAGGCATGATGCATGAAAATGAGGGTGTTACAAACCTATTCCCCTTAAAATGAATCTCGCCCTCAAGATTCGACGCGGAAGAGAAGAGATAGGGAAATTCCTTCTTGAGATCATCCTGCAATTCCCACGTCACTTCTTTTTCTGTGTTGTGCTTTCATTGAACTTTACACCATCTAATAACCTTGTTCCTTGTGACTCTCTCCTTAGTTTCCACGATTTTGACCGGTTGTTCGGCATAAATCAAATCTTCCTCTAGTTCCAATTATTCCATTGGCACTTGTTCTTCCGGTACTCTCAAGCACTTCTTGAGCTGGGAAACATGAAAGACATCATGTACGTCTGAAAGATGAGCTGGCATCTCCAACTTATACACTACTTCTCCTCTTTTGTCCAAAATCTTGAATGGTCCAATATAGCGAGGTGCGTGCTTACTCCTTATGTTAAACCTCTTATGACCTCTCATTGGTGACACCTTGAGGTAAACAAGATGATGAGGACATCACTTCTATGGATACAAACAACACTCCATTGAACATACAAGATGCAATCAATAGAGTTCATACACAACAATTAATTTCAGAGGTGAACTCGTTCTTATATATTTCCTTATATGTTTTTGAACATAAATTGCTACTTAATGATTTATTTGTGATTAGGATCCATGGAGAGGTTCAAGGAGTACTTGGAGAGAGTATTAGGGACGTGGAAGACCAGAGAATTCGTTCAAAGAAGATGGAAACCGAACCAAACTCCAAATCGTATCCAACTCGGAGTCCAGGAGCAGTACGCACTAAAACGGACGCCCAGGACGCATACGAACTCCGTTTTGGACGTTATACATATGCACGGAAAGGGGAGAGGATAACCTTTCTAATGGCACCGGTCCCATGTCAAAATTCCTTCGGAGTCTTCAGGAATCGTCGAAACAAAATCAAATACAGAATCTGTCAGGGTGCTGCGCCACCATATTGGGCCATTGGGCCTTGTATCAAGTCTAAGTCCATTATTTTCGTGTGTTAGGGTTAGGTCACGACCCCAACACCCCCTTGGACGTCCTCCCACCTATATATACTCCATAGTAGCCACCATGAACAATTGGGTTTTGCATAGATTAATAATATCGTTGTTCTACAGTTTGTGAAACCCCAACTTCGCGATTTTAGATCGTGTCTTCTACGTTCTTGCTTGTGTTCTCGGTTGCACTTGCAGGGATTAGCCTTCTTGGCGAGGTCAATCGTGTGAAGCACGGTTGATAACCAACGGAGCGGTGGTATAGTGATTGCAGGGGCTGTTCGTGTTCTACTCGAGAGCCTCGGATCATCAATGTCGAGATCTCCACATCAATTGACCTATTCATTACCTTTCGGAAGATCGGGCCTCATCATCATCATCTTTTCCTATCAATTGGTATCAGATTTCCAGGTTGCCCGTTAGGTAATTCATCTATCCATTACATTAGTTTTGTTTTTTATACCTAGAGTCCACAAAAAAAGCCACAAAAAACTTGCAGTCTGTTCATTACTTTGTCCAAACCACATTGAGCCTTTGCAACTTTGTTATTCAGTTTGGTTTTGTTGAGTTTGTGTCCGTGGTTGTGTCATATTGCTGGTTTAGAAGTGTTTTTAGTCTCAGTTTGAGTTTTGCATTGTGTTGATTGATCCTTTTGAATCACGTCATCACGTCCAGATTTGATTCATCTCTGTCCAGTTCAGTATTTTCATCATATCTAGCACATACGAACTCAGATTTTCGTGTTCTTATACTTTCTGGAAATCTTAAGAAGTTCTCTATAACTTTCTTATTCATCATTTTCCCAGAAAATATAGTTATCGATGTCGAAATTGCATTAGATCCGAATCTGTTATTGACCTAAAAATGCTGAACAGTCTGTATTTGGGGGGCAGTATCTCCTATTGTTATTTTCCAGAATAGGTGTTCCATATATTGAAATTAAAGAGGAGTTATATATCTACAATCTTTCTGTTCTAAGTTTTCCAATTTAGAGCCTATAAGTGTGCCTATTTGTCCTTGGAAGATTGAGCAGAAAATCTGCGACAGACACACAAGATATCTTGGATTGATTTTCATTGTGTTCTTCCCTTGCAGCACATTCTGAAAAAAAAGGAAGAAAAAAGAAAAAGGCCAGTGGAAAACAAGAAACAAAAGCCGCACAAAAAGAGAGGAACAAAAACAACAATAAAAACAGAAGTGCTTGCATTCTTTGTGTCATCTAGTTTTGTCTCATGTCTTGCTAGCTTGAACTACTAGGAATACATTTAGGCCAGCAACTTTGACACATACTTTGGACACTTATTCAACTTTACTATCTGATTTCATTGTTGCTAATCCTTGCTACATAGAAAGTGCCATCCAAGCTACACCTTACTCTTGAGCAGAATCGAGAAACCTTTGCAATCATCCGACGCTTCATTGGTTTTTTCATACCGTCCACCATTTGCGACCTGCAGTGTCGGTAAGAACACTTGTAAGAGCGTGGTAAGACGCTTGAGAGTGTGTGATTCCACTTCCACTTTGCCATTATCCTTTGTAGTTGATAGGGATAACATATTTCTTTGTTGTCTTCTGTTTGCTACTAACAATGTCAGGTAAAAGCATGAATCATGCATTATATGCTGAGATGATGGACATGATGAAGACGGCGATGGAGTTGCTCACTAAAAATCAAACATCAACCAAGGTTTCACATGACATTCAGACCAACTTTACAACACCTTCCATAAGAAGTAATTATATTCTCCCATCTCTTCCTTCTTATGATGGTTTTGGTTATGATGAATATATTACTTGGGAAATAGAGTTGGATAAAATTTTTGGAAAATTGCATATGTGTGAGAGGAGAAAGATTAGAAATGTTGCAAGTGCATTAGTAGGTTGTGCATTAACTTGGTGGAACGATTTAAATGATTTAGAAAAACCTCGAACATGGAAAGATATGAAAATTCTTATGCGAGAAACATTTACTAGTGTATCCAATTGCAAAGATGAAATACATGAGCTTGAGAAGAATTTTCTTGTTGTACCTCCTCCTATGCCTAACCTTTTGCAGGAACAAGAACCAATAATTGTAGAAAATCCAAAAGCGAATGAGGTGTTCAACAACTCCTGTGAAAATTCAGATCAATCAACTCATAATGCACTCGAAATCACTGCTGAAAATGGTAAGACAAAACATTCTACAAATACAGAAGGTGAGAAGTTTTTGGATGTTCTGAATTTTTCCACCAATCATGCTATTTTCGAGGAGCAACTATTAGAATCGTTTATTTATACACCATTGTCACATGTTGATTTCCCTGCTGATCGTTGCGCTACAAAAGAGTTGTGTGCTGATAACTCTATTATACCTATGCAAAAACAAGTTAATATACAAGATGATTGTGTTTTGGATTCACCTACTTGTGCTGAAATTCATAATTTGATCACCGCTACTGCTGAAAATGATGAGCTGAAATTTTTGTCTTCTCTAAATACTTTGGGCTATATTGAATTTGACACTCTTTGTGATCTAGATAACGTAGAGAAGATAATATTTTCTCAGTCTCAATTGCCTTTGTTAAGTAGAAATATTTTTTATGCTATAGGCAAATATGAACATAGTGGTATGTTTATGGTGCATAAAGTTTACATATGTTCAAATGAGGAAGCTTTTGTGCTGCAACAACATGGTCAAGTAAATGAATGTACTAACGCTAATAATATCTTGTCAAGTTTTTCTAGTATTTTTTCCTTGCAGCAGGGACAACAAAAACATTTTTCACTGCGGTTGTGCAATATGGACAGTGCTCACTCGGGCCTAAACTCTACCCCCAAAGCAAGACATTTTGCTGGACATACGAGCAAGCCGAGGACGGCTTGTCATAAAGAAGGGGAGAATGATGAGATCATGCATATTATTATTGCACCTACAAATATGACACAATGTTTATTTGTTTGGGATCCTGGCTCAAGTGAATGTGCACTCTTATTTGATGGACAAGATCAAGATGGTGCACTATGCCGTCCACCACCTTGGCCTCCTCCTTTCATGCTTACAAGAAGATTTGATGGCGTTGCACATATGGACCCACACATGATAGAAGATGAAATTGAGTCGAGGACGACTCCAATTCAAGAAGGGGAGGATGATGAGGACATCACTTCTATGGATACAAACAACACTCCATTGAACATACAAGATGCAATCAATAGAGTTCATACACAACAATTAATTTCAGAGGTGAACTCGTTCTTATATATTTCCTTATATGTTTTTGAATATAAATTGCTACTTAATGATTTATTTGTGATTAGGATCCATGGAGAGGTTCAAGGAGTACTTGGAGGGAGTATTAGGGACGTGGAAGACCAGAGTATTCGTTCAAAGAAGATGGAAACCGAACCAAACTCCAAATCGTATCCAACTCGGAGTCCAGGAGCAGTACGCACTAAAACGGACGCCCAGGACGCATACAAACTCCGTTTTGGACGTTCTACATATGCACGGAAAGGGGAGAGGATAACCTTTTCAATGGCGCCGGTACCATGTCAAAATTCCTTCGGAGTCGTCAGGAATCGTCGAAACAAAATCAAATACAGAATCTGTCAGGGTGCTGCGCCACCATATTGGGCCATTGGGCCTTGTATCAAGTCTAAGTCCATTATTTTCGTGTGTTAGGGTTAGGTAACGACCCCAACACCCCCTTGGACGTCCTCCCACCTATATATACTCCATAGTAGCCGCCATGAACAATTGGGTTTTGCATAGATTAATAATATCGCTGTTCTACAATTTGTGAAACCCCAACTTCGCGATTTCAGATCGTGTCTTCTACGTTCTTGCTTGTGTTCTCGGTTGCACTTGCAGGGATTAGCCTTCTTGGCGAGGTCAATCGTGTGAAGCACGGTTGATAACCAACGGAGCGGTGGTGTAGTGATTGCAGGGGCTGTTCGTGTTCTACTCGAGAGCCTCGGATCATCAACGTCGAGATCTCCACATCAATCGACCTATTCATTACCTTTCGGAAGATCGGGCCTCATCATCATCATCTTTTCCTATCACAAAATCTCCTATTTCAAAGGCTAATTTCCTTCTCCTATTGTCCGCATAGCCTTTTTGCCTTGATTGGGCAGCCCTCAAGTTTTCACAAATTATTCGGACTTGCTTTTCGGCTTCTTGCAACACATCCGGACCAAATACTTGAGTTTCCCCTGCTTCATTCCAGAATAAAGGTGTCCTACACTTCCTCCCATAAAGCACCTCATACGGTGACATCTTCAAACATGCTTGGTAACTATTGTTGTATGAAAATTCCGCGCATGGAAAGCTTTTGTCCCAACTTTTCCAATGCTTTAAGGCACAAGCTCTTAACATGTCCTCCAAAATCTGATTGGTCCTCTCGGTTTGTCCATCCGTTTGAGGATGATATGCTGAACTAAAATTCAACTTTGTTCCCATTGCTTCATGCAATTTTTGCCAAAACCTGGAAATAAATTGAGAACCTCTATCCGAGACTATCTTCTTCGGGACTCCATGTCGGCACACAATATGCTCCATATACAATTCTGCTAGCTTCACGGTGGTATATGTGGTCTTGAGAGGAATGAAGTGAGCTGATTTTGTCAACCGATCTACAATGACCCATATTGAATCATAGCCAGACTGGGTTCGCGGTAATCCAACTATAATGTCCATACCAATCTCTTCCCACTTCCACTCTGGAATCTTTAATGGCTACAATAATCCTGCTGGTCTTTGATGTTCCGCCTTGACTCGTTGGCACACATCACACAATGCAACATATTCGGCTATGTCCTTCTTCATGCTATCCCACCAATAGCAAGCCTTCAAGTCTTTGTACATCTTTGTACAACCGGGGTGAATCGAGTATGACGAGTCATGTGCCTCCCTTAATATTGTCTCCCGAATATGCTTTACATTAGGCATAACGATCCTCTTTCCAAGCCATAAGGTACCATGTTCGTCCTCATCAAATCCGAATTCTCTCCCTTCTTTGGTCCTTTCCTTGATTTCCTTGATCTCCTCATCTGTGGTTTGTGCCTCTCGAATTTCTTGCTCCAAGGTTGGGTTTAACTCCATCATCTCCATCTCATTTACAAACCCGAGGTTCAACCGTTCAAACTCCTTGCATAACTCGGATGGTAACTCTCGAACTATGAGTTGATGACTTACTCCCTTTCTACTCAAAGCATCGGCCACTACATTGTCCTTTCCTGGATGATAGTTGATCCCCAAATCATAATCTTTGATGAGCTCCAACCATCTCCATTGCCTCAAGTTCAGATCCGTTTGTATGAAAATATACTTCAAACTCTTAATATCCGTATAAATTTCACACCTATGTCCAAGGATATAGTGCCTCCAAATCTTCAATGCGTGTACCACAGCCGCGGGTTCCAAATCGTGCGTGGGGTAATTCTGCTCATGTTTCTTCAATTGTCTTGATGCATAGGCGACCACTTGACCTTCTTGCATGAGCACACATCCAAGTCCTTGTCTCCATGCGTCGCAATAAATATCAAAACTCTTCCTCACATCTGGCAGTACCAAAACTGGGGCTGTTGTCAACCTCTTCTTTAACTCCTCAAAACTCTCTTGAGAAGCTTGAGTCCATTGGAACGCCTTTCCCTTCATTAGCAACTCCGTCATTGGCTTGGCTATCTTGGAAAAGTCCTTGATGAATCTAGGTAATATCCAGCCATCCCAAGAAAACTTCTTATTTCCTTTACATTTTGCGGCGGTTCCCATTTCAACACGTCTCTCACTTTTCCGGGGTCAACCGATACTCCTCCTCCTGAGATGATGTGACCCAAAAATGGCACCTCTCTCAACCAAAACTGAAACTTGTTGAACTTGGCATACAATTGATGCTCTCTTAATTTCTACAGCGCAAGCCTCAAGTGTTCCTCATGTTCCTTCTCATCCTTCGAGTAGATCATAATGTCATCAATAAACACCACAATGAACTTATCCAAGTACTCCATGAATACCTTATTCATGAGGTACATAAAGTAGGCAGGCACATTTGTCAATCCAAAAGACATCACGGTGTACTCATAAGATCCATACCATGTCCTAAAAGCTGTCTTGGGTATGTCCGATGGTCTAATATTCATTTGAAAATATCCCGACCTCAAATCAATCTTGGAGAAGACACAAGCACCCTTCATATGATCAAACAAGTCTTCTATGCGTGGCAAGGTGTACTTGTTCTTGATTGTCACCTCGTTGAGAGCTCGGTAATCCACGCACATCCTTTGGGATCCATCCTTCTTGTCCACAAATAGAACGGGCGCTCCCCAAGGTGAAGACCTAGGGCGAATAAAACCCTTCTCTAGTTGCTCTTGAATTTGCTTCTTGAGCTCCGCTAATTCCATAGGAGGCATCCTATACGGCCTCTTAGCTATAGGTGCAGTTACAGGTATTAAATCAATAACAAACTCAATGTCTCGATCAGGTGGCATACCTGGCAACTTGTCTAGAAAAACATCCAAAAATTCACACACCATCGGAATCTCCTCAATTGCGGCACCGTCCATATGATTTAGCTCCAATTGCTTTGGTGCGGTTTGAGATGCTTCAAATTCTACGGTGATCCCTTCTTCATTGGTCAACTTCACCGTTTTCGTGGCACACTCAATAACTCCATTGTGCTTCCTCAACCAGTCCATACTAAATATAATGTCCAATCCTTGAGAATCCAAAACAATGAGGTTGGCGGAGAAGTCTACCCCCCTTATTCTAAGGCTTACTTTTGGACATATTATATTTGTCCTCATCTCTCCTCCAGAAGACTTAACCAATAGAGTAAACTTCATATGAGAGATAGGCAAACTACACTTGGCAACATACTTTGATGCAATGAATGAATGCGATGCTCCAGAATCAAACAACATAGTCGCGGGGTTGGAGTTGGCGAGAAACATACCAATGACCACGTCATCCGCTTGCTGAGCATCCTCCATAGTTCACGTTGCCACGAGCAAAATTCTGCTATCCACGGTTCCCTTGTGGCTGTCCTCCATTGGGTCTTGGGTTTTGCCTTGGCGCATTGCTTCCTTGACCAAGGCCTGACTTAGGACATTGATGCGCAAAGTGTCCAGCTTCTCCACAAGTATAGCACTTATTAACTCCACCTGAATTATTGGGACGAGCTTGGTTTTGAACACTTGCAGCAGGAAAATTAGCGCGAGGTGCATAAGGCATTGGAGGCCTAGGTGCTTGCATAACAGGGCGCTGCTGCACAAACTGAGTTGGGCGGGGTGCATAGCCAGGGCGATGAGCAGGAATAGAGGAGCTGTAGCATGGCGCATTGGGTGGCATAAAGCGAGGGCACACATTACTTCCTTGTTGCTGTCCTTGATATGGCGCCTTCCTCTTGATTTCTTGCTCCATGTCACGGATCTTGTTCTCAACCACAATTGCTTTGTCCACAAGCTTCTGGAAATTGACATAATCACAGTTGAGCAATTGCACTTGGATTTCATTGTTCAAGCCCCTCATGAACAAGTATTGTTTCCGGCTTTCCCGACTAACATCCTCAGGCGCATACCTTGAGAGTTGAGTGAACATATTGAGATATTCACTCACGCTTGATCTTCCTTGCCTTAAATTCTCAAATTCTTGCCTCTTCAAAATCATAACACCCTCCGGCACATAATGAGAACGGAAATTCTCCTTGAATTCAGCCCGAGTAATTCTCTCTTGGTTCTCATGATCATTGCAATAAGCATACCACCAATCCGCAGCTGCTCCAACTAGTTGATGAGAAGCAAACAAGACCTTCTCCCGGTCACTGCATTGGACAATAGCTAGCTTCTTCTCCACGAACTTGAGCTAATCATCCGCATCCATAGGGTCAGCGGCTTGAGCAAAGGTTGGCAGCCTAGCCCTCATAAACTCTCCCAATCGGTTATGAGGAGGCGGGTGTGGCGGTGGAGGCATGTGGGGCTGATTGTTGATGTTGCCAGCCTCCAACTGTCCCATAGTCTGTATCATGGTCTGCATGAGCTGGTTTTGCATGGCCAATAGCTGCTCAATGTTGATAGCTCCTTGAGTAGATCCTTGTCCAATGTTGTTCTGAGGCACTCCATTATTCTCCTCCTCATCATTGCCATCCCTTTGGTTGCGAGTCCTCACCATCTGAAGAAAAGCAATAGTTAAGAATTAGAGAACGTCCCCAACTATATGCATCAAGGGATATGAAACTAAACAGCTAGCTACACTAGCCTAGGTGGACATGGCAATGCTAAGGCATCCCAAAATCCTCTATTAAGCACACAAGCAGACAATATATATAGCAAACAGCACACCAACAAAATCAAATCGATTCCTGAGTGCTCCTATGTGCTCTAAAGTGTCCATTCTATCTAGGCTGCATCCTACGGTCAACCTGTGGCTCTCATACCAATCTGTGATGCCCGGTTCCGAAAAATGAACCAAGCTAACGCATATGTGTGCCCAGGATGTTCATCACACATACACGAGTGCAATCACAAAAGGATATACAAAAAATTACCACAGAACAATATTAATTAACCAAATTTAATTATACAAACCAGATTATCCTCGATTACAAACTCTAATGAAAATTTATGACAAGTTCAGCTAATGCAGCGAAAATAAACTAATTAAGCAACTAAGTATAAGGGATATATATGCGCAGCTCCAAAAACAACACCACAGGCAAAGCTGACAGTAGACACGGCCTAGAACTTCGTATTATCGCCATTAAACTCCCAATCCTGACCTGCAACTGTTGGGGGGGGGGATTGCAAGAGTGAGTACATGTCGTACTCAGCATCTGTGGACAGTATGACATGTGGCTTATTCAAATGACGATAATAATAATGGCAAATTGCTGAAAAGTACATAAAACATTTGAAAAGCAATATATCATATGTATGTGAAGTAAACCCATCATAATCATAAATAATATCACCATACCAGTCCATAATTCACCATCCTCATCCATAATTCCAGATTTCACCATTGCCAATAACGATATTCAATACCAGAAATTAAATCCATAACCATAATACTAACCATAACCATCCCAAATGCCAAGTTCCCTCTAATCATGTAGGTCATCCAGGCGCTCATAGCCGGGAGCACGACTATCATGATAGTTTTAATAGACTCTGCAGAGTTTGTACCTCTTTACCCACGTGTTTGTGATTTCATTACCTGTCGGTGACTAAAGAACCTCCCTTATGGCAATTACACTTCCTTTGGTGTATGGCCAAGAGATCACAAAATAGCCTTTACAAAGGGATTACTAGCCTATTTAGACCCCACTGAGGTTTCACCGATGGCGATGCCTCCAACTGAGCACATCTTCAACCAAGGGCCCCCTCTTGAGCCATTCGGATCCCAGGGTAGTCCCACCAATCATCAGCAAACTCAATCCGGCTACCCCTTCCCCGAGCATCCACAATGGTCCAAACAGAATTGGCAAAGCCCTAATTAATCAGCTACGCCGCACCCATACTTGGCTTCATGGTGGCACTGTAGTCCTAGCTTATTCTCGCATGAACCGGTCCTTAGATCTAAAGCAAGCAAACCACCATGACATCCAACCCATCCACATACCAGGCTTGCTTAGATCACCCATTACCATACCGTATTGACCAGTTCACATTTACCAGAATATCATTAATACATAATTAAATGTGTAGTGTTGTTTTCCATCCCAATTAATTAAGCGAAGCAAAAAGGTAAAAGCCCTTACCGACTCTCTACCATATATTCCAGGTGACAAGGGTGGTTTAACAATTCTAGTAAACTTCCTACCATAGGATTCTCATCAAATTGACACAGCATGCAGTTTTGCAAACAAAACATTTATTTTAAAAACATGATCAATATGCTTCAAGGACACTTGCCTTGCTCTTGCTGTTGATTAGGGTCAAAGCCTTCAAACTCTCGGTGCTGTAGATCCTCCGCGACACTCTCTAGCACAAATCCATCTAATCCACACAATAAACATACAAGACAAGAAACACAATCAAAGATTGCACAAATATTACTCAATATGACATGACATGCATGATTAATGCAAATGCAAGGTAGAATTGTTCATATATTGCTTTTAATGATCACTAACTAGTTATAATAGCTTTTAACAAGTTTATACAGGTTTGGAGTTGATTAGATCAAATTTTAGAATTAATTCAACACAATTTAACCAGAAAGATCGGACTAGTCCGCTAGGGACCGGACAAGTCCGCACTGTGCGAGATCAGCGGATTAGGGTTTTCTAGATCGATGTAAATTCGGAGATTAGGGGTTGAATTCACGTAAGGAAAAGATAATAGAAGGTATACCAGGTGTTTAGGACTCCAATGAATCAAGAAACTTGGAGATAACACTTGGATCTTGATGCTCTAGGGTTGGTGATGAACTTGGGGATGAATTGGTGGTGAAGGACGAAACTTGGTGGAGATCTTGATCCTCTTTTTGTTTCCTCCTCTTCTTCTTCTTGCTTGGGATCTTCTCCTCCCTCCTTGATGGCGGCTCCCCACGAACTAGGGTTTGGGTGGGTGGAAAAGTGGCAAATAGATGTCAAACCAAGGGGTGGGGCTGTTTATATAGAGGTGGAGGCTAGGGTTAGATGGATTTTGAGTTTGGGATGAGTAGAGGCCGGTTTAGAGTCCCACATGGGCTCTAAAAGAGTTGGGCACGACGTCCCTAGGCCCAATTAACGTGAAACCCAAGAAACAAGTCATAAAACAAAAGATCAACTCGGAGTCGCGAAATATCGGACAAGTCTGGACAGGACCGGACTACTCCGAAGTCGTCCAGAGAGAAAACCGGACAAGTCTGGCCAAACATCGAACAAGTCCGACTTTGAACAGAGAGGAAATTGGACAAGTCCGCTGGAACACCGGACTAGTCCAGAAAAGTCCAAGGACTCAGCGAATTTTCAAGGATTCATGGAGCATCAGACTAGTCCGCTCAAAATCGGACAAGTCCGAAAGTTTCCAGTGCCAAAAATCGGACTAATCCGCAGCAAAAACAGACAAGTCCGTTTTTAGTCAGAGAGAAATCGGACTAGTCCGCAGCAAAATCGGACTAGTCCACACTTTCATGCGTTTTAAGTGCGGTTTTGTTCCAAATCAACTTTAAACTCGTTCCTCATGATGTGGGTTAATGTTAAACATGTATATGAGTGTATGCAAGTCATGATGCATTAAAATGAGGGTGTTACACTTTGTCTAACATTTTTCTCGTTCTCTCTTTTCTTTTCTCTTTGTTCATCGTCTCCACTTTTCATTCCAGTCATCGCTACCTTTTGCGTTTTCGTGTTACTATACTACTTTACAGACCGCTTTGCAGGCCCCGCTGTGGGCGATCTCCTGGCTCCTCCAGCGGCTAAAGTATCGTATAGGTCACTTTAGAGGCCAACAGCGGTGTGGGTGGTCGTTCATTAACAGAGAATCGAGATAGAACACATAATTCACTAAACAACAGATAGAAAACAAAATATCATATGGAAGAGATGAACAACATTGAGTTCATCATCATAAAACATTACTCCCTCCTTCCTATATTACATGTTGTTAGAACAAGTTTTTTAATTCATATTTGAACTAGAAAACTTTTCCTAATTACTAACGACAAGTAATATGGGAAGGAGGAAGTACAAAAAATGAAAAACAACATCACGAAACAAGAAAAAATAAAACATAACAAAACAAGAATATAAAAACATCACGACTGGATTAATCCGTGTCAAAAGATTTCCTGTTTTAAAGTTGGGTTCAACTTCAATGTAATCAGATGTTTGGTACAATCGTGCAATCAACCATCTTCAACCGTTGGATCGATCTACATTACGGTCATTGAATCTTTTAATTTAACCTCCTCCACAAGGTGGAGGGTGGTGGTGGTGGAAGGGGTTAAATCAAAAGATGTAATAACCGTAAGATGTAGATCCAACGGATGAAAATCATTTATTACATGATTGCACCAGAACTTTAATTACATCTAGGGCTGTCAACGAGTCGAACTTGAGCGAGCTTGTCATCCTAAGATTTAGTTTGATAAAACACCGAGTTGATCTTGAGTCAAGCCAAGAATTCACGTATATACAATAAAATCCACTAAATTTAGATTCACAACTAATGGAGTAGGAATGTGGACAATGTTGCACATTATTTGTTTCTATCATATATAAGAATTGTGTCCCATAAGACATTTTTAATAGAATTATATAGTTTAGTTAATCATATGTACATATCATAGATGACAACAATAAATGAGCGTACATGAGCTTTTAGAGCTTGAGCTTATCAACCTTGCAAGCTAAAGCTTGGCTCGTTTAGAATTGGCACAATACTCAACTTCATCCTCAAACTTTCAATCAAAACTTAGTTTGGTCCCTAAACTTTCAAATGTGTCAATTATTTAGTCCCTCAACTTTGCACAACTATTTCACTTTCATCCTTAGTCTTAGTTGGACATCCAAATTGGCATGCCACATAAGCTATTATGCCACATCATCTACCCTGGCCACCTCACTTAGAAAAAGATAATAATTTTTTATCATCTTAAAAAATAACTAGCTAATTAATTGTGGTGGATTTACGTAGTTGCATGGGATATACATATTTCTCCTCCATTTTTTTTTTTGCAAAACTATCAAGTGATATATCCTATGTCATATTGCATATGCAAAAATATTGTAAAATATAAAACTTTTAAGCCCAGGGAAGAGCAAACATAGCAAATGAAGAGGAAGAGCAAACTTTTAAGCCTACGGAATAAAATATAAAACAATGCTACACCGCTGGCCAGGTACACGTATGGTCTGGGCCGGTGTGTCGGTGCACCTTAACCTCCATCATGCGTCCCCGGTGGTTGTTGGGAAGACCCTTGCAGGGATGCTCCAATTCCTGTCTTCCAACTCCATCTAGGCTTTTGATGACCCAGGCAGTTCACCACCAGACTGTAGAAAGGATAAGAACACACACATGTAACATTCATTCTTGACTATGTTGGTCTACGGTATCAGTCATTGTTTGACTTGGTTGGCCTATGTTTAGTAATTAGCACTAGCCTTTCAATTTGTGTAGTGTTAAAGGGTTTAGTTTTGGTTTCACAATACACTAGCTAGCCTATATAAAGTGTACCTATGTTCCCTGATGAATACACAACAAACATTCTCCATATAGAATAGTCTAGTAACCATTCTCTATATGGTATCATGAGACCAAAATAATCTTTCCCTGCAAGCTTCCACTTTCTTCTGCCGTGGCATCGAGTCCAAAACCAGGAAAGCCTCGGTGATGAGTGGCATGCATGTTTCTTGATGAGAAAATGACTGAGGGTGCGGCCCTCAGCATGCATGTTTGACAGGAAGGATGTTCCCTTAAGGCTTTGAGGATAAAAGGTATACCATCATCTAGGACGCCAGCCAAAGCTTCGAAGGAAGCTACACGGCTCGAAGGGTACACGTACGGTTCGGGTGTGCCGGTGTACCTTAACATCCATCGTGCGGCCTCGGTGGTGGTTGGGAAGAGCCTTGCAGGTATGCTCTAATTCCTGTCCTTTAACTCCATCTAGGTTTCCAATGATGCAGGCGGTTCACCACCAGGAAAACCAGTGAAGCCTCGGTGATGAGTGACATGCACGTTTCTTAATGAGAAACTAACTGCGCGGGTGGCCCCTGTCATGCATTTTTGATAGGAAGGATGTTCCCTCGAGGGTTTGAGGATAAAAGGTATACCATCTAGGGAACAAGTCGGAGGTCCGAACGAAGCTTCGTGTAGGCAGCCATCTAGGCAGCTTCTTGTAGCTTCGTGTAGCTTCGTTCGAATCTCCGTCTGGCTGCATAGATGATGGTATAACTTTTATCCTCACATCCTCGAGGAACATCATTCCTGTCATACATGCATGCCAGGGGCCGCCCCCGCAGTCAGTTTCTCATCAAGAAACTTGCATGCCCCTCATCACCGATGCTTTGCTGGTTTGTTTGGTGGTGAACCGCTTGCATCATCAAAAACATAGATGGAGTTGGAGGACAGGAATCGGAGCATACGTGCAGGTGTCTTCCAACCACCATCAGGGATGCATGATGGGGTTAAGGTACATCAGCACACCAAGACCGTACGTGTGTCGGTGAAGATGGAACTCAGCAGTCTCACGGTTCATGGATAGAAAAAATAAAGAAAAAAGGATGGCGCACGTTTCGATCCATGAACCGTGATACTGCTTACTTACATCTTAATTGTCCAGTTCCCGATTCCACAGATCTCTCCAGCATGCATTCACACTAGCTACTCTCCGATGGCTGGACCCGGGGTATGTTGTGGTCCACCCGGCATACCCAGTGGGTGCGCCCATCAAAAAAGTTGTTGTTGTTGTACGTGTTGCTTGGTTGAGACAATGCAACTTGTGCTCATAAGAATAAGAATAAAAAAATAGAAAGAGTATATCAGATTCAAAAATCTTCATTACTTTCTTTACTCTGGCTCTTCCCATCAATTCAGAAACTCCTCCACTCATATCATAACTGCATCAGTTATATATCCACGTCGCTTTCCAAAATCAAAACTAGAGGTTTAGATGAAGGTTTGCACAAGGAGAGGACCCAATGGAGGGGACGCAATGTACAATATGACATTCGAGGACAACGTGATCACCACCACCATGACGTCCTCCGGCGAGGCCGTGGAGGATTGGCTTGATGAGGTCCTCTCTGTCCACCATTGGTGCCTTCACAAGCTCGTCGTCGAGCTCGACGTCGAGTGGCGCCCCAGCTACTCTGCCGACCAGAACCCTGTTGCCATTTTGCAGCTTTGCATCGGCCACCGCTTCCTCATCTTCCAGGTCATTCACGCTTACTACTTCCCCGACGACCTGGAAGATTTCCTCGACAATTCCGATTACCACTTTGTCGATCGGCGTGGTGAAAGGAGTTAAACGAAAAGATGTAATAACTGTAAGATGTAGTTCCAACAGATGAAAATCGTTGATTACACGATTGCACCAAAACATTAATTGCATATAGGGCTGTCAACGAGTCAAACTCGAGCGATCTTGTCTTCCTAAGCTTGAGTTTAATAAAACACCATGTCGATCTCAAGTCAAGCCCAGAATTCATGTATATGCAATAGAATTTAGTAAATTTAGGATTCACAACTAAAGGAGTAGGAAGGCGGACGATGTTGCACATTATTTGTTGCTATCATATATAAAAATTATGTCCCATAAAACATTTCTAATAGAATTATATAGTTTAGTTAATCATACATACATATCATAGATGACAACAATAAATGAGCTTACTCGAGCTTTTCGAGTTGGAGCTCATCAAGCTCGCGGGCTCAAGCTTGGCTCGTCTAGAATTCGCACAATACTCAACATCATTCTCAAACTTTCAATCAAAACTCAGTGTGGTCCTTGAACTTTCAAATGGGTCAATTTAGTCCCTCAACTTCACACAAGAGTTTCACTTTCATCCTTAGTCTGAGTTGGACATCCACATTGGCATGCCACATAAGCTAACTCCATCCCATGTCAACTCTATTTTTAGGTTTCGTGAAATCTATCTTTGACCAATGATTTATGTAATTTTGATAAGTTTTAACAATAAAAGAATTGTACTTTTAGATTCACCTTGAAAAATATTTTCCATAATATATAATTTGCATGTTATTGAAGTTAATAAAATCCATATAAATCATTGGTCAAAGGTAAGTTTGACCAAAACTAGAAATAGAGTTGAATTATGGAGTTGTTTGCCGCATAAGGTTTGGTCGTTGAAGCAGTAGCCCTTTGTACTGGCGACTGATGTGACCGGGTGCACCTAGCTTACGTGCGCACCAGTTACTGAGGTGCCTTAAATGCGCGCAGAGCATGCACATCTTTTTTTTTTTTGAATCACTCTGTGTCCAATCACTACAACTGCATGCATCGAGAGACGAACCGCCAGGCTGCTACTACGCTATAAGATCACCCGGGCATGCCATCGTCTTCTTCGCACAGCCACTCTTCCTCTCTTCCCAATACCGTGCCAACAACACCATGGCCGACAAGAAAATGTTGCCGGCAAACCCGCCGAAGGACGCCAAGGGGAAGCGTCCCCGACTGGACTCCCTCCCGGACAAGGAGTGGGCTCTTCAGAAGATGGTGTGCGGTGTATTTAACAATACATCTCGCACCATGCACCGCCTTTGGCTTGTTTCCTTCCAAAGCATATTGGAATGGGGACCACATGCCACTACGTCTTTGGCATGACGCACTTGGCAAGTCGCCTCGACGTCCTCTAGGACACGCTGGCGGTCGAGCCCGGCATCGCCGATTGTGACAACCTTGTGGCGACAATGTCCAGCAAACTAGGCTTGCCGTCTCTGCCACGGGAGGCGCCCCGCTTTGCCAGGAGCCCAAGAAGGAGGAGGAGGAGGAGGAGGAGGAGGAGGAGGAGGAGGAGCAGGGGGAGGAGCAGTAGTTTTTTCTTGTTTTTAGTTGTGTTGTTTTTCTTTTCTTGTTTCTAGTTTGTGTTTTTCTTTTTTTCTTGTTTGTAATATATCGTCTTAAGGTAATGAACTTTATTTTGCTATTCATTGGTGTGCAAAAATAGTTATAATGTTGTTGTTCTAACGATAATCTGGTAGACTATTTATCTCTTTTTTTAGAATGGAATATATTTCCACTTCCTACTCTACTTAGATGGAGATCCAGAAAGTGACTTACACTTAGTTCTCTGACGGCACCAGGGAGAACCATTCCCCTCATCTTGTGTCCACTCTCTATGTTGAAACCCAACACGGATCCAACATAATGAGCAATCAAACAATCACAGCCTACTACATCAAGATACCAGAAGCGCCCCTTGTTTCAAAGAGCAAAGTACGTAGTAAATCAAAAAAGACGCTAGAATGGTTTTTGGAGTATCAACTTTAGCCCAGATTAACAAAGCTAAAGATAGCAGACTACATGTCCTAGAAGCAGCATAGCAAAATAGCAACGACTCCATTCACAATCATTTTTTGGAGCGCTTTTCACTTCTCTCCAGTGCATCACTTCTGATCCGTAGCACTCCCTGGATCACTGCTCACTCGAGGTGTCGGTAACATCAACCGAAGCCCCCTATTCCTTTTAGAGTCTGATTGTCGTCCGAAGCATAGTATACACCCCTCGACGTATCGTCTCCTGCATGTTTTCGCCATACAAACCTGCCCAAAAGGATAACAAAGAACAAGCATGACCCATAATCTCCACTGGATTTTTAATGGTTTTTTATAAAAACACGCTTTGTTTCGTGCTTTCCATGTAGCCTAGACAATTGCTCCCAGGTCGAGGACATTAACATCCTCTCCTCCGGGTAGGGCCTCCCCAATCCATTTCTTGTACTGCTGCAAATTAGTGGGTCTACTGGAGGACTGAAAACAGGTAGGAACGATCCACCATATAACTTTCATCTCTTTGGATTTGAACATCAAATGGTTCATCGACTCATCCTCATTACAAGAGTAGCATGTAAAAAATCCTCCCCAATTCTTCCTTTTCATCAAGTCTTTAGTTAGGATGGAGCGGTGCTCCATGAGCCATTGGAATGTTTTAATCTTGGGAGGAATCTTGGCTTTCCATATCCTATTAAAACTTGCATATGAGTATCCAGTAGACAATTGTTTATACACCAAATTGATGGTGAAGGAACCTATTTTAGTCCATTTCCAAATCACCTTATCAACCTGATTAGTTAACCTCCGCTCATTCAGGCTAACTGCCAACTCATACCATTGGTGGTGAAGTTTTAATGGCAGAGATATAAAATGGATAACCATCTCTGTTCAGGACATTGCGCCACAGTGATGTCCGGGTCATCACAAAATTCAAAAATCAGTGGAAATTTAGAAAAAAGACTATTTATATTATCTCTTTTATGGATGTGTTATACATTGTTGATGTAGAAATTCATTATTGATATGTATCTTTTCAGGCGATTATAAATGTGTCGGCCATGCCACGTAACCCTAACATTTCATTTGCCGCCAAGCCCTCCCCCGCAGCTCCCAAACCCCCACCCTTGCTGTCCTCACCCTCGCCGTCGCAGTCAACGCCGAGCACCTTCCTCACCCTCGGCATCGCCGCTGAGCGTCATCCTCACCCTCGCCGTTGCCATCCATCGAGCGCCATCCACACTCTCGTCGTGCATGTTTGACATGAAGGATGTTCCCTCGGGGGTTTGAGGATAAATGTACCATCTAGGCACATCTCACTACTAAATTCATCCAATTAATCGCATGCCTTGCACAATATAATTTCTAACATGTTGTACTCATCCTTTCGAAGAAAAAACAGCTGTAGACGATAGCCGCTACGTGTTGCAACGTCTCTGCAAGGGGAGCAACGTCTCTCCACGATGTTCCGCCTGGTGTTGCACACACGGCTCTCACCTCAAGTCAGTCACGTATCCTGATCCAACCGTACAACTTCAAATAAAGGGTCGGAAGATTGGTGGAAAAATAATATAAGAAAAATGGACGAAGAAAAAGAATGGCGCGTGTTTCAATCCATGAAGCGTGAGACTGCTGACTTCCATCTTCATTGGTTAGTTCCTGATTCCGCTGATCTCTATAGCATGCATTCACACTAGCTACTCTCTGGTGGCTGGACCTAGGGTATCCATGGCCCACTCGGCATACCCAGTGGGTGCGCCCCTAAGAAAAGTTGTTGTTTTACGTGGTGTTTAGTCGAGACAATGCAACTTGTGGTCATAACGATAAGAATGAAAAAATGGGAAGAGTTTTTTTGATGGAATCGAGAAGACTGAACAACAACTATTTGTGAGATAAAGGAGACGTCCCCCGCTTTGATCTCCTGAGGGGTCTTGGATGCCTATTTTTCTTTGGTTCTATTTTAGGTGTATTTCATTTTCTTTTTTGGTACTCGACATGTGCATCAATATGTTTTTGTATGCTCCGACTCTGTACCTTTTATTTCTTGCTTATGATAATGGCTGAGCGCCAGCTAAGAGCTTTCTAAAGAAACAAAATAGAAATAGTATATCAGATTCAAAAATCTTCATTACTTTCTTTCTCGGGGCTCGGGCCCGTCAAATTCGGAAACTCCTCCACTCATATCATAACTGTATCAGTTATATATCCACGTAGGTTTCCAAAATCCAAACTAGAGGTAGAGCAGGTTTGCTCAAGAGAGAAGTTGTGCCGCGCCGCCGCAGACCGCAACCGTAGGGACAAGGATAGGACCAAATGGTGGTGACTCAGGTGTACAACGTGACATTTGAGGACGACGTGATCACCACCTCCGTGATGTCCTCCGGTGAGACAGTGGAGGACTGGCTCGATGAGGTCCCCTCCGTCCACCGTTGGCGCCTTCACAAGCTCATTGACGTGCTTGACGTCGAGTGGCACCCTAGCTACTCCGCCGACCAGAACCCAGTCGTCGTTCTATAGCCTGCATCGGTCACCGCTGCCTCATCTTCCAAGTCATCCTGGCTGACTACTTCCCTGATGAGTTGGAAGATTTCCTCAGCGATTCCGACTACCGCTTCATCGTCGTGGGTGTGGAGTGTGACGCCGACCGACTTTGGAAGGATTGGCAGCTGAAGGTGGCCAAAACATGGACCTGACGGAGCTCGCAATGGAGCAAATGGATTGCCCGAGCCTCTCCCGCGTAGGGCTAAAGGACACCGCGAGCACAGTGATGGGCGCCGACATGGAGAAGCATTACTGGGTGAGGACGAGCCACTGGGACGTGTACAATCTCTTCGGTGAGCAGATCAATTTTGTCTACATCGACGTCTTCATCTCCTTCAAGGTCGGTTACAAGTTGTTCTCCAACGACTACTGATCTAACCACCGAGTTTGCGGATTAGCTGTCGTCGATCATCCCGCATGGAATTCGCAGGTGCAGCGCTCAAGTTCAAGCTTTTTTGCTTGTGCGCTCAATCTCTCATAAAATTATTTTTCTTGAAGAAACACTATCTTTATCACATGTGTGCCCCACCGTTGTTGGGTCCACATGTCAGCTATAGTAATAACTGCAGGGCGGAGGATTTCATTGCCACTATCTTGGCATTTAAGTTAATGTTTTAATAGTTTATGTGACGATTGTTCAAAAAAATAATAGTTTTTGCAATGGAATAATTAGCTAGGGTCTATTTGTCATGTGTCTGAAATTTGAGAAAATTTTAGGCAACAGTTCATTAAAAGGTAATAATTACTTTCTTTAGTCACTTATTTTGAAATTATTCATTAACCACTAATTTTATAGGTTAAGAAATTACAAACTAACATAGTCCTTACAATTACAGAATTAGAACTACTCCTTCCATCCCAAATTACTGGTCACTCTTTTTAGTTAAAAAATGAACTAATTAATTAAAGAGCGACAAGTAATTTGGGATGTGGAGGGAGTACATATTAATCATTTAGAATATGTGAGAAACTTACTTCACCCTTCTTCCGGTAGGTCGGCTGGCGGCGGTGCTGCCTCTGCGGGCTTTGAGTGCTGCTGCCCCGAGCTTCACGCGCCACCTCGCGCCGTGCCCCGCCTCCGCGATCCACCATGAGGTTTCAAACTGCAAGCCAAAAGGTTGGCGCCGCACACCATCGGTACGGCCTCCGCCTCGTCATCGCCTCGGCGTGCCGCTATCTCTGCAGCTGCCTTGGGACTCCATGCTGCCACCATTGGTTAGATCAGCGGCACGGGCCGAGGCGAGGGCTTTTAAAAACATGCATCTTATTTTACATGCATCGAGGTATATCACATGATCGATCATTGTATTTCTTATGCATATTAATTATCCATGCATGCTACACACTAAACATGATCAACGAGTCTTAAACATGACGATCTCTCAATAAAAAGTGAAAACACGTAACGTCATCAAACATGATCGAGCTATTTCACATGGGTGTTAGATGTCCATATGCATGCTACGCCCCAAACATGTATTCCAAGAATAGAATATTTCCTACCATGTATTGATATATATTTATATGTTTATCATATTATCGACCATGCATGTGTATACTCTCAACCTATATGGCAGTTTATCTACCACACTAATGAAGAATATTATCCTGTAGTCAATAGAGATAACAAACTATGTTTGACAGGAAGGATGTTCCCTCCAAAGTAGGAGGATAGAATGTGTACTACCATCTAATAGGCACACAGCTCTAACTATGTACGTGGTTCATCAAATTAATCAATCGCATGCTGCCATGTATATAGTATATTTTCTAACATGCATGCGATGTACTCGTCTTTTGAAGAAACAACAGCCGTAGGCACTAGCCGCTACGTGTTCTGATTTTACTAACAAATGAACACACTTGTGACAATACGTACGCCACATGCGATATACAACGTCATCAAATTAACATGATCCTCAACAAGGGGGCACAAAAATCCTTAACACATGATCGAACATGCTTGATCGCGAGTCTCTTTCACATGCATTATATTCATGTCCACCATCATATATGATCACGACAACTATCATCGGTTCGAAATGGACTCTCAATCGGCAACGGTCAGATCCTTCAAAAAAAACAAAGATATGGACTCTCGGTCGTTTGCCACATTCGTTCATGGCAATCTTCCGCTCCTAGTTGAAATCGTTTGCATGAAATGTTACGAACACCGCGGGATGTACCTACAAAGTATGCCAGGTGGGGCCATTGCATACCCTGGGCTATTTGTGTGTCAAATTTAAAATTGGCCCACGGGATGTGTTGAGCCGTTGCGATAACTGAGAGGAGGCAAACCACAGTTTTGAATAACTCCTGCCGTCGATTCAAAGGCACAGTTTTTGAGGCATCCGATAATCTCCACTCGCACGCTTAGACGATGAGCTGCTATAAAGGCACACTGTCCTCTTCTTCTCTGCCGCACCTCTCCATCGATCATAGCCTCCAAACTTCTCCTCTTGCTTCATCACCGCACCACCGTCGACCACCTCACGCTCTTTCTTCGCACCTTTGTTGGCACACAAAAGGGTAGCCCCACACTGAAGTGCTCTAGGCCATTGACGTCCTCCAAACCTCTTTCTCCATTTCCAATGCCACCAATGCTGGTGGAACTGGAGGAGGTGCCCGCGCCTCCTCCGCCGCCGTCTCCGCCCGGGGTGCCCGCACATCCTCTGAGCGACTATGTTGAGACTATCCGCCTCTTCAAGGACAGCATCTCCAATCTCAAGGGCCAGCTTAAGTAGGTCAATGGCGACCTGTCTACTGTCGACGTGCAAGCAAGAGCACTCGACACAATGGCGGGATGTATTTGACAATACATCTCGCTCTTGTCACCATCTAGGACTTTGGATCCTCCCCCCCCCCCCCCCACCAGCATGGACTCCGCCGGCTACTACGTCTTCAGGTTAGGCTTTGTGGCCGCTCGTCTCTACTTCCTCTACAAAATGATCGGTGAGGAGTCTAGGGTGGAGTTTCAAGAGCAACTGGTGAACGTCGTCAGCCAGAAGTTTGGTATGATGTTGGAGGAGACTGTGGGGACCGGAGTCCACACATCCGAGGATCTCATTGGGTGGTGCCGTGCGATGCGGCACCTAACAGCACACACGAAAAGGATACCAAAACATATAAAGTTTTCATTTCATAATAAGAAGAGTTTACAAAAGAGTGTACAACAAGAGTACACACGCAGCGGAAAATACATACTCATAATCTCACCTAACTAAGCAGGAGAGAAGGTGTCCATGCCCTAGGACGATTCTCACTAGCAACACGAAGAACATACAGCAGCGGCGTGGCTCACATGAGATTTATCTCGACACCTCGAGTCTCATGTACAACCTGAAAAGCAGAAATAAAACTAATACCTGCAAAAAATCGTTAAAGCGCAAACGTGAGCATAAGGCTCAGCAAGACTTAACCGTCTCACTAGACATATGCAAGGGGACACTAAACATAGGTAAGGAATAGCATAAATGGACTCGCCTACAAGTGGATCCTTATAATCAAGTTTTAAGTAGCAAATGACATTCTCCGAGCACGGCAGATCATGGGCTCCACAATCAAACAAGAAACGCTTTACCGATGATATGACATGCTCGAGACACATAATGCTATTACAGCTAAAGTATGGGGAAATTGAAAACTTTTAATTATACTATCTCTAAATCATACAAGGTTGCAAAGTAATTATAATTCAATACAATATGATTTTCTGGCTTCTTTAGTATTTACTACGTCACCGCTCAGTGAACAAGTGGTACTCTATTACTGCGAGGGACAGTGATTGCAATCAGGACACACCCGGACAACACGACACATACGTCGTTCGGAAGTGTCAGCGAGCACACCTGTACCTACATAACACTTTAGTACTAGGCGTATATGGCCACCTTTCACAAGAAACTCGAATGTTGAGCCCGTCTCACCTCCGCAAACAGAAGGTCTCCGCACGGAACACCTCATGTGTCCGCCGACCGATTTACACCTTACTGTCCTCAACCCACCCCTATCGATGGTGAGTTAATGGGTCTCAACATCCCAGTTATCAAGTTACATCAGTTTATTGGATTCCATATGTCCATTATATTGCCGGTACAATTCAAGCTTGTCCGAAGGGGCTGCATACGGACGGGCCTTAATCGACACAGGCAGGGCTATGCGACCGAGACTCAATTCTCGCCGCTTCCTATCCATTCCCTGCCCGGTCTCAATTTCATTATATTAAGCCATTTTCTTTTCAACCAATCCTGTGAGATACATCTCTCGCGAGTAGATTCCATCTACTCGACTTCTACCGGATTTCCTATGCATTAGCAAAGCAGTTACTACAGGTCAAACTGTAACTCGTGCCAAATAAACCCTGGGATTTTTGGTCATGCATGTGGAGTATCATTCACCCTAAACGTAATGCACAATTCATATACTACTCATCATAGTGATAAAGCAAAAGTTTATAAACGACTTAAATGCAAACCGGGGCTTGCCTTAGTTTGCGACTGAACAAATGTCAATTGTTAGGGCTTGATCTTCCTCCAGAGAACCTGCCATGGAACCTCAGTGGAAACACCTTGGCCTTCTCCTCCAAGTGAAGCTCCTCGTCGATCACCTACCATCACGTTTCCTATCGACATGATATGCATATAAGTAATTAAGTAATTAAGTAATTTAAGAAAAGACTCCACGGGGTTGTGTAAACTCTAAGAATGAGGAGTTCGACTAGGAAGGACAGATATGCCTCTGTCGTGTGAATGAACAAAGGATGAAGTCAAGTGGTCATAGTAGTATCGAGATGTGAATTGAAAGGTGCAATGTAAGCACACATTGCAACTTGGCACTCAACACTCGACGCTATGCCACTCAAGGACGATACATCTGAATGGTGTGGAAGTGTTGGACTGGTAGTGTAAGGATGACCTAAGTGTCAAGGTGGCATAGTAGTGTCGAGATAAGCACTGAAAGGTGCAATGTAATGACACATCGCAATTTAGCACTCAACACATGGAGCTATGCCGCACAAAGAGTGATAAGGTAGAATAGTGAAGAAGTATTACTGGACTGTGTGATGTAAGGAAGACTAAGCGATCAAGATGGAGCATTGAAAGCTTAAGGCATGAGTGAACTGTGCAACAAGAGGTTGTGACTTAGAAGTCGTCCAATGAAGTTACACAAACTCATTAAGGAGTAAACCTAATTACGTGACAAGTTGGTCGCAGGGTCCTGATAAGGATGAACCAGGGTGAAACCCTAGCGACACTTGGGAGTGAAGTGAGGTCAACATTCTTTGGACTTAAGACATCATAACGAGCCTTGTTAACCTGACGTGAATACCGAGACAACGATCAAATGACCTTTAGGTAAAGTAGTTTCTACGGCAAGCTTCTCGAGCATTGTTCAAGTGCTTACGTGACACTATTGAAGTGTCCTTTGCAAGATTGTCCAGATGAGCTCGGTGAACTCCTAGAACTCGAACATGATGCGAGACCTTGTCGTGACGGTCATGCTTTGCCATCACGGGAAGATCGGATTAGCCACGTCCACATCGACCCGAACTCGTCAATAGGGTGAGCAGAATCCCGAACACCACCTTGTGAGTCTTAAGGCTAGTGATGTCGACTCGGTTGTTGATAAGCGACTCGACGAACCTGTCGTCGATGAAGTGGTACACCAAGTTAACCAATCCTGTGATCGGTTAGGGAACATCCTCAACACAACCAAGGAGCTCTTATCCAAGGTTACCCTTGGTCTTGTTCTCCTTGTTGGTCGCGACGTTCTCGCATTATTCTACCCTAGGTCATCGGTGGTCACCAATACACTCGGTTTGACCTAGAAGGCATTTCATCTAGCATCTAGGCTACACCTAGGGCTCGAAGAGTCTCGCCTTGACCAAACCCTAATTTGGCTAAACGACTGTCGACCGTTGTGTTGTGGTTGTGTTTCAGCATCATGTACGTTACAGGCATCCTTCATCTCGATGCCAGGACACGATGATGGCTCGGAACGTCACGACGACGTCATATGGTCAACGACGTCGACGCGGCTCATGGTGGAGCATCACGAGCACGCACGGACATGCCAACGTGATACAAACAACAAAGGAGGTCAACTTAGGGACTCCTATAGGAATGATATCAATGCGAAAACTAGACGTATGACTTGACGAGACATGAGTACCATTAGGGGTCACGATGAACGGACATCGATGACGTCAAGCAAGGTATTTCAGGGTAAGGCTCACCTTATAGTCATTTCGTCGAACATCTTGGGTGCGTACTTGAGTTCCATCGCGTCATCACCATTCAAAGGGTATCTTGGCACATGTCCTTGTCGATTGCCACCCCAGAATAGACCTGCATCCATAGACCAGCATTGAATGGCAACACACTTAGTTTCGCCTTGTAACCATTTCATCGAACACCTTGGATGCAGCACTGCCCAACTAATCTTTGCACAAATCAAAGCTAACCCCTCACCAGTTGTCGATACCATTGTGTCAAAGGCGTGTTCCTGCATATCCTCTGCCACACACATCACTTGCTTTGCTACCAACACGAGGCTACGGAGCAGAACGTCGTGACGACGGAAAGTAGGCGTTGAAGTCGGGGCAGCACAAAGCTAAGTAACACAACACTTGTTCGAAGTTTTCCGTGACGCCGAGGTGGGAGGAAGGCGGCCTGGAGATGCGCTGTAGCGTGCAGCACAGTAGAGACACGCTGGGAACGGCGTGAATGGTCGACGGATTGCGGTCACCACGCCGTGGGAGGCGCAGCAGTGAGAAACGCAGCGTGGACGGCAGTGCAGCCATGGAGAACGACACGCAACAGGTAGGATGGCGAAGGTGAGCAGCGGGCCAGCAGCAAGGCGCCGGTGCACGAGCGACAGGGCACTGGCGAGTTGGGCGGCGTGCGCGCTGTGACAAAGAGGCGCAACAGCGGAGAGCTTGGCCGGCGGCGCGGTGAAGCGCTGGAGCAGGGAGCTGGGCGGCTGTGCTCGGTGGTCGCAACGGCGCTGGGGCGCGGGCGCGAGCAGGGCGCTCGGCCTGGAGCAGGCGCGGCGCTGGTGGCGGGAGCCGGTGGCCGGGACGCGCGGGCAAGCCGGTGGCCGGGACGCGCGGGCAAGCCGGCGGGGAGGCGAAGAAGCGGCGCGGCGCGGCTGGTGCTGCTCGGGCGCCGGAGCAGAGGCGGGGCGGCGCGCTAGCCGGCGTGGAGGAGGTGCGGCGCTCGGGGCGGCTCGGCCCGGCGGCGAAGCGGCGCCAGGGTGGAGATGAGGAGGCGCCGGCGTGGGGCGCGGCCGACGGAAGGAGCCGAGGCGACGCGTAGGCCGAGAGGTGGATCAGCCGGGACGACGAGCGCGGCGGTGTGGTGAGCGGCTGGCGGGACGCAGGGCCGGCGAGGAGGAGGCACGGTGCTGGCGGCGGCGCCACGGTTGGACGGCGGGGCGCCGGTGCCGTGGCGTAGGGGCGACGCGCGCGGGGGTGCAGGAAGCGCGCGGGTCGGGAGACGAGGCCGTGGGGGCGGGAAAGCCGAAGGTGTGGCTCTGCGGTGCCATGAGCGGTCGTCGGAGGAGGGAAGAAGAAGCGGGGTCGGGCGCTGATAAGGACAGAGAGAGAGAAGCAAAGTTGATTTTTGTGGCTAAGAATGACATGTGGGGCCCACTCCAATTTCCCCCTTATCCACTTCAGTCCAGATGTAAAATATCTCTCTCCATTGAGTTGGTTACCAGTGGGGTCCACCTTTTCCCTAGTACTGAGGATAAGCTTGACATGTGGGTCCCACTCTCTTCTTCCTTCTCTTTTCAAAATTCAAATGGAGCTAGCAAACAAGCTTCAAAAATAGTCAACTTTGGCCCAGTGACTAAATAAAATGTGGAGAATTTTATGGTGCAATCAGATTTCAAAACTGAGCAAGTTGAATTTGAACTCAAGTTTGAATTTGAATTCAAATGGTGATACTTGACTCAAGGAAATAAATAGTAGATTAGGTTCAAAAATCCTGAAACTTTGAATTTAACCTTTTTGAACCATAAGGGACCTCACGAAAAATTTGGAGTTGATTTGGACAAGGTTGAGCACAAAGTTTATATTTGAAGTCGACGTTGATTAATTCCTCAGTACGTGTCCAATAAATGGGAAACGTGCTTTAAAAATTTTGAAACTTTACCAAGAGTCTATTTGGAATATTAGAAGGTCATAGAAAAATTTACGGCATGAGATTTGAATATTTTTGGATGTCCCATTTTAGGGTTGGAATAATTCCTTTTTCTTTCTCTCTATTTTGTTTTTTTTTTTCTCCTTTAATTTTTCATTGAAAATGCGAATACTTGGAAATTAAGGATCCTTCACCTTAAGTTCAATTCCACATTAGCAACCATGTTCTAAATGTAATGTTTTAACAAGTCCCTATTTTTAGTGAACATAGTTTAACTCATATGGCTCATGTGAGTTTGGATTTCCAAGTCTATTTTCAAAATTTTTAAGTTCGCATTTTTGCGTTTTTGTTCTTCCGAAAAACGGGCTTTTACAATCCTTCCCCCTTAAAGGAATCTCGTCCCGAGATTCTAACAGGTAGAATAACAGAACGATGAGGGAACGATCCGTAAAAGAGGGTCATTGACTAAGGAAAATGGCAATGCCCTTAAAAGCTTGGGTTCTACGAAATAGTGATTATCTCCAGACATCATAAGAAATTCTAAAGTCTGCTTCAAGTGATTCTAGTCTTTAGGTTGATAACCTTGACAAGATGCTCGACATGACAATATCACATCGTTTATTGTTGTACTCTTACACTGACATGACATCCTGTTCTGTCCTAGTCTTGACTTAAAGAATCAGCACTTGTTCTCTGCTTCTCTAGGTCACCATGATAGTTTGCAACTATCCTTGCATTAATTCTTGGTTGCTTGTTTGGTTTTGCATAGGTCCTTATAACTTAATGTGGTATTTCCCTGACATGAGTTAAGATGGTTTACAAGGTTAAACAACAATCACTAACTTCTTTTGATATTTAGTCAACCATAAGATCCCTTAGCTGTATCATAAGAGCAGCAAAGCATTCAACACTCTTATGTAATCAAAACAGCAGGAATACTGAAGATATGACGACTACAAGGTTTCTGGGTATATCAACGTCTTAAGACAATAGAAACAGAAGATGAAGACCTTTTTGCGGTGGCACATGAGGATGTAAGGACTCAGTATCCTCATATGTTTCAACACAGCAAAGAACTCAATCATATGGTAACTACAAGGTAATTAGTATAGCAAGGTTACCATATAACAACATAAGATCTTAGATGGACCCAAAGAGTTTCACGAGGTTGACAAACGAACGGTGTCCTCGCGAGGAAGGAGATTTCATGGATTTTTCAAGGTTGATCATCGAACTGATGACTACTCGATGACGAACGGTATAGTTGCAACAATCAAGGTACTTGAACTAAAACAAGTCAAGGATGGAAGTTCACGTGTTTGTTTAGTTGCAAGTGAGGTTGAGTGATCGGTTGCCCAGCTATCACTCATTAGAAAGAAGATCAACAATGTAAGAAGTCAAATGAATATAGCGAAATGATCATAGTCATTAGACACCTTAGAATAGTTTGAATGGGGTACACAGTCTTGCTCTAAATTTTAGTATTATCATGCATTCCATCATTGGTGTTACATTGGTAATGATGCTTCATGATGCATCAATATGTTGTATGGTGCAATGAATATGCATATGGTATGGTGCAAATGATGCATATGTATGGTGCAAATGATGCATATGTATGGTGCAAATGGTGCACATGCATGGTGTAGTAGCTTTTATAGTTTGAGCAAGATTAAATGAACCACACCCACAAAACTCAAGTACTGTCTGATGATTTGCAAGGATTGGAAACCGTGGCCGTGAAAGACACTCAATGAGTAGTGTTGCTTTCATGACTCGACCACAGTTAAGAAATTCATAACAGAACGATTGACAAGGAATGTGGGAAATATACCACGTTACCTCGACCTTTCGAAAGCTTGTTCATGTTCTACTCAACTTGATTGTATCTTCATCAGGAGAAAAACAACTAACTATAGGTCTCTAGTGATGCTTCACTTAACCTTCGCTTCGATCTGGCAAGAGGAACTGATATCCTTAGTGATCACTTTAGTGGAGTTGAAGTCACACTTCTTCTTTGAGTAACTCAATCTGGTGGTGCATGTTGGATCCTCTTGAAGATGTAATCTTACTTGATCGTCTTCTTGTTGACACGACTCGTTGTAACCAAGGTTGATGGTTGAATACCACCATTACTGGAGTTCTCGCCTTCCCCCTTAAAGTTCCAAACCAGGATGTTGAAGCGTACTCCAAACAATCCTCGTGGGAAGACGAGATGCAACTCGAGTAATTGCGATCTGTGTTCAACATCACAAGATGTGATGTGGCAAGTCACATAAATCAGACACTAGTATGCCTATCCAAGGGAAAAAGGCTTCGAATGAGTTTAACACTCCATTCGACTTGGTAAATAGTTAAATCCCAACTCTTGGTCGGTTATGACATTCCTCAAGTTGAAATCGAGAACCGGATGCCTAACAAAAACCAATAGTTCAAACTGGCCAGACTATGGTGACAAATGACCAGTCTGGACGCAAACTCGATTTTGATCCAGTTAATTGTAAAATCAGATCTTGAGGTGAATAACAAAGTTAAATTACACTTTAATACCTTTCCAAAAAGTATTGGTTTGCCTCTAGATCATCTCTGGTTTGCAAGTTATGCAATTTTAAAGTTAGCAGATTTCTCTGCACTTTCAGCAGAATCTGCTTAAACAGTAGCAGTTTTGATTTAAAGTTTTCACGCTGTTCTGATGGAAATCTGGAAATATTCTTATTTACAAAGTTGTAGCCAGTGTAATAAGCTTTCCAGAATGTACTTACTTGTCTTCATATCAGCTCTGGTTCAAAAGATATGAATTTCTGAAGTTGGGTAAAATTTCAGCATTCAGAATTGAATTCAGTTCAGATTGACCACTCTGTATTCAAACTCGATTTGGAATAGGTAGGTGACAGTTTCAGGTCTGGAGCCAATTGCAAAAATTGTAGCTGACTCTCTAAACTCTCCAACGGTTACTCGCGCGACACCATTGGATCAAGGGTCTGCGAGTTATGGATTAAATTCAGAGGTGTACAGATTGCTGTCCAGTTTGGGTATGCCTGGACAGTCTCTGCAATTATCCAAATTTCACCCATATAGAAAAGGATTATGGTCTGGTGTTGAACAGAAAACATGTATAGGACTTCCAAATCTTTCTAAAGAGTATTTACTTGCCCTCGTAGCACTTCTGGTTGAGAAGATATGGCATTTGCAAGTTGACAGTTTTTCTGAAAATTTGGACAGCACCTCCTTTGTTTAAGGCTGATTTTGTCCATAATTTTCAAATATACAAACATCAACATTTGCAAAAGTAATACATAGCAAACTTGTTGCATACATTCTCAGGATCCCAGAAATGTAAAATACGAAGCCATTCGACAATTATACAGCGAGTTATGCGAGAAACAGTAACTGTATACAGGACTGTCCACTCGCTGTCCAGATTTGATCAAGTCTATAAATCTGAAATTTTGAGTATGTTAGAGATGGATTCTGCTCTGGAGTTCTATAGAAATGTTGTAGAGGACTCTCTAAGTTTTCCATACATGTATAAACATGCATAGGTTGCATTTCTAGTTTAACAGTTATGGCTATTTAAAGTTCAAAATTTTTCTGGCTGTTTCAGATAGCATCAATATACATGTACTATCTTCAACTCTGTTTTTAATTAGTTTTAAACTGAATTTGAGGTATCACTGAATAACAAAGTTGTAGAATAGCTCTTCCACTTTCCAGAAATGTATCATAATGGAATAGAAGAGCTTTCTCCAAGGAAATATGACAAAAATTCAGATGCTGTTCCGTGTAGTTTCAGAACAGCAGCTGCAGTGGTTATGGTGCATTTTCATCACCATAAAAGCATCTTTTGGCTTGGAGGTCAATAGGAAACTATTAGAAGACTTCAAAAGCTTTTCAAAAAGTATTCACTTGCCTCCAAAGCCCTCCAGGTTGAAGAGATATGGAATTTCAAAGTCGGGTCAATTCTGTTCGAAAACAGAACTCACCGGCTTCGAAACACAAGAATTTAGGGAACAAACTCAAATTTTGAAACTTAGCTCAAAACTCAAGTCCGATGGCTAGAACTTGATTCACAACTAATCATTTTCTTTAGAACCAAATGGAATCTTAAAAGAGACTTGACGACCTCCTTATCCATAGCATATCACCATGGATCTTCATACTTAACCAAAGTCTTACTCCAGCGAAGTCGAGCTAAACTCTCGCCAGGATCAAAGGACTTTGGTTTACCTACTCTTGAAAAGAAACATTTTACCTTGTCCACAAGATACCAGCAACTGATACTTGGACTTAATATGAATATGAAGTCATTCCTTTCGTGGGGGATGGTCAAAGTATCAATTGTGATACTGACGGTACTACGTGCCTTACCAAAAGAAAAGTCTAACCCGATACATCCGGATACGTCTATAGGTGGTCCTAATACCGATCACTCGCAAACGTTTGCTACACGGGTCGCTACCGGAGTTAGTGTACCTGTAGAAGACAAACAATCCCCTTCCACACCTTCACACCTCAAGGGCGGCACGGGGAAACACGACAGGCAGTCACAATAAGATATAATCAAAAGTAAATGCATACGACTCTGGTGTGAGTCGCCCTCGAGCGAGGTCATGTCTCGAGGTACATGGCTGTAAATACGTCTGTACAGCAAAGACTCCCGTACGATCCGGCTTATACACGCTCGGGCATACGTGGTTCGCATGATCCCATAGAACACGAATAGTTCTAGAGATACATACTATCGGGTTATACACCACCCGACGGGGGCTCCCACTAATTTTGTGTCACGCTGGGGTACCGCGTGTCATATGTTCTCAGAAACATGGAAAGTTTCAGAGACTCATATTGACTTTCCGTGCTAAGCCACGGAAATTTCACATACCATATCTCGTATGCAGAGTTTACCGAGATTGATCCGCTCTCGGCGGCGTACCTTACCTCTTACCTTGAAGACAGAGCGTCGTTACAGAATAATATAACAAGTTAGTTCACCACCTTTATAACTTATACTAGTAATATATAGTCCTTAATGGGCATATAGCTAAACCTCACTCGACTACTTCGGAGTTTTCGAAAATAGGCTCTTTTCGAGCGTGCTATTCCCAATGAAGCTCTGATACCATGTCTGTGGGGACCGGAGTCCACACATCCGAGGATCTCATTGGGTGGTGCCGTGCGATGCGGCACCTAACAGCACACACGAAAAGGATACCAAAACATATAAAGTTTTCATTTCATAATAAGAAGAGTTTACAAAAGAGTGTACAACAAGAGTACACACGCAGCGGAAAATACATACTCATAATCTCACCTAACTAAGCAGGAGAGAAGGTGTCCATGCCCTAGGACGATTCTCACTAGCAACACGAAGAACATACAGCAGCGGCGTGGCTCACATGAGATTTATCTCGACACCTCGAGTCTCATGTACAACCTGAACAACAGAAATAAAACTAATACCTGCAAAAAATCGTTAAAGCGCAAACGTGAGCATAAGGCTCAGCAAGACTTAACCGTCTCACTAGACATATGCAAGGGGACACTAAACATAGGTAAGGAATAGCATAAATGGACTCGCCTACAAGTGGATCCTTATAATCAAGTTTTAAGTAGCAAATGACATTCTCCGAGCACGGCACATCATGGGCTCCACAATCAAACAAGAAACGCTTTACCGATGATATGACATGCTCGAGACACATAATGCTATTACAGCTAAAGTATGGGGAAATTGAAAACTTTTAATTATACTATCTCTAAATCATACAAGGTTGCAAAGTAATTATAATTCAATACAATATGATTTTCTGGCTTCTTTAGTATTTACTACGTCACCGCTCAGTGAACAAGTGGTACTCTATTACTGTGAGGGACAGTGATTGCAATCAGGACACACCCGGACAACACGACACATACGTCGTTCGGAAGTGTCAGCGAGCACACCTGTACCTACATAACACTTCAGTACTAGGCGTATATGGCCACCTTTCACAAGAAACTCGAATGCTGAGCCCGTCTCACCTCCGCAAACAGAAGGTCTCCGCACGGAACACCTCATGTGTTCGCCGACCGATTTACACCTTACTGTCCTCAACCCACCCCTATCGATGGTGAGTTAATGGGTCTCAACATCCCAGTTATCAAGTTACATCAGTTTATTGGATTCCATATGTCCATTATATTGCCGGTACAATTCAAGCTTGTCCGAAGGGGCTGCATACGGACGGGCCTTAATCGACACAGGCAGGGCTATGCGACCGAGACTCAATTCTCGCCGCTTCCTATCCATTCCCTGCCCGGTCTCAATTTCATTATATTAAGCTATTTTCTTTTCAACCAATCCTGTGAGATACATCTCTCGCGAGTAGATTCCAACTACTCGACTTCTACCGGATTTCCTATGCATTAGCAAAGCAGTTACTACAGGTCAAACTGTAACTCGTGCCAAATAAACCCTGGGATTTTTGGTCATGCATGTGGAGTATCATTCACCCTAAACGTAATGCACAATTCATATACTACTCATCATAGTGATAAAGCAAAAGTTTATAAACGACTTAAATGCAAACCGGGGCTTGCCTTAGTTTGCGACTGAACAAATGTCAATTGTTAGGGCTTGATCTTCCTCCAGAGAACCTGCCATGGAACCTCAGTGGAAACACCTTGGCCTTCTCCTCCAAGTGAAGCTCCTCGTCGATCACCTACCATCACGTTTCCTATCGACATGATATGCATATAAGTAATTAAGTAATTAAGTAATTTAAGAAAAGACTCCACGGGGTTGTGTAAACTCTAAGAATGAGGAGTTCGACTAGGAAGGACAGATATGCCTCTGTTGTGTGAATGAACAAAGGATGAAGTCAAGTGGTCATAGTAGTATCGAGATGTGAATTGAAAGGTGCAATGTAAGCACACATTGCAGCTTGGCACTCAACACTCGACGCTATGCCACTCAAGGACGATACATCTGAATGGTGTGGAAGTGTTAGACTGGTAGTGTAAGGATGACCTAAGTGTCAAGGTGGCATAGTAGTGTCGAGATAAGCACTGAAAGGTGCAATGTAATGACACATCGCAATTTAGCACTCAACACATGGAGCTATGCCATACAAAGAGTGATAAGGTAGAATAGTGAAGAAGTATTACTGGACTGTGTGATGTAAGGAAGACTAAGCGATCAAGATGGAGCATTGAAAGCTTAAGGCATGAGTGAACTGTGCAACAAGAGGTTGTGACTTAGAAGTCGACCAATGAAGTTACACAAACTCATTAAGGAGTAAACCTAATTCCGTGACAAGTGGGTCGCAGGGTCCTGATAAGGATGAACCAGGGTGAAACCCTAGCGACACTTGGGAGTGAAGTGAGGCCAACATTCTTTGGACTTAAGACATCATAACGAGCCTTGTTAACCTGACGTGAATACCGAGACAACGATCAAATGACCTTTAGGTAAAGTAGTTTCTACGGCAAGCTTCTCGAGCATTGTTCAAGTGCTTACGTGACACTATTGAAGTGTCCTTTGCAAGATTGTCCAGATGAGCTCGGTGAACTCCTAGAACTCGAACATGATGCGAGACCTTGTCGTGACGGTCATGCTTTGCCATCACAGGAAGATCGGATTAGCCACGTCCACATCGACCCGAACTCGTCAATAGGGTGAGCAGAATCCCGAACACCACCTTGTGAGTCTTAAGGCTAGTGATGTCGACTCGGTTGTTGATAAGCGACTCGACGAACATGTCGTCGATGAAGTGGTACACCAAGTTAACCAATCCTGTGATCGGTTAGGGAACATCCTCAACACAACCAAGGAACTCTTATCCAAGGTTACCCTTGGTCTTGTTCTCCTTGTTGGTCGCGACGTTCTCGCATTATTCTACCCTAGGTCATCGGTGGTCACCAATACACTCGGTTTGACCTAGAAGGCATTTCATCTAGCATCTAGGCTACACCTAGGACTCGAAGAGTCTCGCCTTGACCAAACCCTAATTTGGCTAAACGACTGTCGACCGTTGTGTTGTGGTTGTGTTTCAGCATCATGTACGTTACAGGCATCCTTCATCTCGATGCCAGGACACGATGATGGCTCGGAACATCACGACGACGTCATATGGTCAACGACGTCGAAGCGACTCATGGTGGAGCATCACGAGCACGCACGGACATGCCAACGTGATACAAACAACAAAGGAGGTCAACTTAGGGACTCCTATAGGAATGATATCAATGCGAAAACTGGACGTATGACTTGACGAGACATGAGTACCATTAGGGGTCACGATGAACGGACATCGATGACGTCAAGCATGGTATTTCAGGGTAAGGCTCACCTTATAGTCATTTCGTCGAACATCTTGGGTGCGTACTTGAGTTCCATCGCGTCATCACCATTCAAAGGGTATCTTGGCACATGTCCTTGTCGATTGCCACCCCAGAATAGACCTGCATCCATAGACCAGCATTGAATGGCAACACACTTAGTTTCGCCTTGTAACCATTTCATCGAACAACTTGGATGCAGCACTGCCCAACTAATCTTTGCACAAATCAAAGCTAACCCCTCACCAGTTGTCGATACCATTGTGTCAAAGGCGTGTTCCTGCATATCCTCTGCCACACACATCACTTGCTTTGCTACCAACACGAGGCTACGGAGCAGAACGTCGCGACGACGGAAAGTAGGCGTTGAAGTCGGGGCAGCACAAAGCTAAGTAACACAACACTTGTTTGAAGTTTTCCGTGACGCCGAGGTGGGAGGAAGGCGGCCTGGAGATGCGCTGTAGCGTGCAGCACAGTAGAGACACGCTGGGAACGGCGTGAATGGTCGACGGATTGCGGTCACCACGCCGTGGGAGGCGCAGCAGTGAGAAACGCAGCGTGGACGGCAGTGCAGCCATGGAGAACAACACGCAGCAGCGGTAGGATGGCGAAGGTGAGCAGCGGGCCAGCAGCAAGGCGCCGATGCACGGGCGACAGGGCACTGACGAGTTGGGCGGCGTGCGCGCTGTGACAAAGAGGCGCAACAGCGGAGAGCTTGGCCGGCGGCGCGGTGAAGCGCTGGAGCAGGGAGCTGGGCGGCTGTGCTCGGTGGTCGCACCGGTGCTGGGGCGCGGGCGCGAGCAGGGCGCTCGGCCTGGAGCAGGCGCGGCGCTGGCGGCGGGAGCCGGTGGCCGGGACGCGTGGGCAAGCCGGCGGGGAGGCGAAGAAGCGGCGCGGTGCGGCTGGTGCTGCTCGGGCGCCGGAGCAGAGGCGGGGCGGCGCGCTAGCCGGCGTGGAGGAGGTGCGGCGCTCGGGGCGGCTCGGCCCGGCGGCGAAGCGGCGCCAGGGAGGAGATGAGGAGGCGCCGGCGTGGGGCACGGCCGACGGAAGGAGCCGAGGCGACGCGTAGGCCAAGAGGTGGATCAGCCGGGACGACGAGCGCGGCGGTGTGGTGAGCGGCTGGCGGGACGCAGGGCCGGCGAGGAGGAGGCACGGTGCTGGCGGCGGCGCCACGGTTGGACGGCGGGGCGCCGGTGCCGTGGCGTAGGGGCGACGCGCGCGGGGGTGCAGGAAGCGCGCGGGTCGGGAGACGAGGCCGTGGGGGCGGGCAAGCCGAAGGTGTGGCGCTGCGGTGCCATGAGCGGTCGTGGGAGGAGGGAAGAAGAAGCGGGGTCGGGCGCTGATAAGGACAGAGAGAGAGAAGCAAAGTTGATTTTTGTGGCTAAGAATGACATGTGGGGCCCACTCCAATTTCCCCCTTATCCACTTAAGTCCAGATGTAAAATATCTCTCTCCATTGAGTTGGTTACCAGTGGGGTCCACCTTTTCCCTAGTACTGAGGATAAGCTTGACATGTGGGTCCCACTCTCTTCTTCCTTCTCTTTTCAAAATTCAAATGGAGCTAGCAAACAAGCTTCAAAAATAGTCAACTTTGGCCCAGTGACTAAATAAAATGTGGAGAATTTTATGGTGCAATCAGATTTCAAAACTGAGCAAGTTGAATTTGAACTCAAGTTTGAATTTGAATTCAAATGGTGATACTTGACTCAAGGAAATAAATAGTAGATTAGGTTCAAAAATCCTGAAACTTTGAATTTAACCTTTTTGAACCATAAGGGACCTCAGGAAAAATTTGGAGTTGATTTGGACAAGGTTGAGCACAAAGTTTATATTTGAAGTTGACGTTGATTAAACCCTCAGTACGTGTCCAATAAATGGGAAACGTGCTTTAAAAATTTTGAAACTTTACCAAGAGTCTATTTGGAATATTAGAAGGTCATAGAAAAATTTACGGCATGAGATTTGAATATTTTTGGATGTCCCATTTTAGGGTTGGAATAATTCCTTTTTCTTTCTCTCTATTTTGTTTTTTTTTCTCCTTTAATTTTTCATTGAAAATGCGAATACTTGGAAATTAAGGATCCTTCACCTTAAGTTCCATTCCACATCAGCAACCATGTTCTAAATGTAAAGTTTTAACAAGTCCCTATTTTTAGTGAACATAGTTTAACTCATATGGCTCATGTGAGTTTGGATTTCCAAGTCTATTTTCAAAATTTTTAAGTTCGCATTTTTGCGTTTTTGTTCTTCCGAAAAACGGGCTTTTACAGAGACGCCAACGGCATTGGTGGCGGAGACGGAGGTGCCGCCGGCGGATGCAGCGGCGGAGGCGGAGGCGCCACCGGCGGATGCGGAGGCGGCGGCAGAGGAGGTGGACAAGTCCTCCTCCGAGTAGAGTAGCATTAGTAGTAGTTTTTTCTTTTGTTTTCTTTGTGTATTTTTTCTTGGTTCTAAGTGTTGTTTTATGTTAATGAAAAGTGTCTTTTATGTTCATGAACAATGTTTCCTACAGTATGTATTAACAAAAAAAACTCCTCCTTTTATCGAAAAACATCACATATGGAAAAGTAACACATTAGTAATATTATATCTAATAGATATTAAACACATTCGTAGTATTATATTTCAAAAAATTACGAAAACAAAAAGCTAGACCTTGTAACTGTACATCGCATACGGATGATGCAAATACTAATTAATTTTATTTCTTTTCTTTTTAATAGCTGACATCGTGGGCCCCTCCCTGACCTGGCCTAGGCTGTCGCACCTCCGCCTAGGCCCAGAGCAGGGCCTTCCTTTGACCCCACAGCTGTTTCCTCTATAACTTACTCTATGCCTGTATACTTCCAGTATATCCTCTGTACTTCTAGTATTTCACTTGGACACTTACTCTATACTTCTAGTAATCTACTCTATATTTACAGTCCAGTAAGCTATACAGTGAACCCCTGCATATGGTCTAACCCCTTCGTGCGGATATCGAATTCTCTGGGGCAGGGCCGCACAACCGTCTCTGTGCCACCCTGCCCAGATGGTTGCCACGTACGTTCACGCTCCGAATCTTACAACTATACAGCCAAGGGTGCACTGCACAGTTGCCGTGACTGTGCCACTCTGCCCTGATGATTGCCACGTACACCACTGCCCTGAATCTTGTGTGGGAACAACGCAACAATCGAACAATCGATGAACGTTGTTTCAACATGTGAAACGACCCAAGCATGGAAAAAGCTGACGAACTGTTAGAACTAATAAGGAATGAGTGAGCGAACTATAAATAGAGGAAACAAAAAACACTCTCGGTTGATAGGCGACAAGGCCAACGATGAACACTATTATATTATTCGTACTATCATTTCAACAAATGAGTACAACACCTTTTATATACACGAACTCCACGTCCGAAATTTGCTCAGCGATCTGAATGACTCGGTGCTCAGCATGCACGATCCATCATCTACATGAGCACGACGCGGCCAAAAAGATCTGTGTTTGGTTGCTTGTCTTGGACTGTATTGACTTGGATTGGATGGTCCGGTCCTGTGTTATTTGTTTTACACGATCGGACGAATAGGGTAATCCAGGTTCAAGGAATATTCCTCGAAGATGCAGGATGAGATGGTCCACCAAATTTGGTTGGATGAGTACATCCACCTTATGCAATTATGCTTCTTAGTAATGTAATTAGTGATAATTAACTTGTTTATTGTGGATTAATAATTAAAACTATGATATTAACATTAATATTTGCTAGTAATATGATAATTAGCATATAAATAATTAATATTATCAAATTATCAACTTAGATAATTCAATCAACCCAAGTTTCATCCAACCTACCAAACAAAAAATTGGATTGTCTAGTCCATCCAACCAAACGTTAATTTGGATGATCCAATAAAGAAGGAAATGGATGATCCAATCCAACTTCGACGTCAAACCAAATGCAACTGACTGAGCACTTTGTCACATGTCACTAGTGTATGCACATACACGGCCTTAATAGCGGGTTTAGGGTGCATCGTGGACTAACCACATGACTCGGGCAAACACTCACATAATTAGCATACACCTACAAGAGAAACTACTTGGACGCTTCTTCGTGTACGAACGGCAATGCTGACCAACTTACATTGTACTATGTACAAAGTATTTTCCTTGTCCATGAGCCAAACAAGCTCTTCTGATGCGGCAAATAATAATCAGCACCAGACCACTCTTGTGCACACACTCACGAATACAACGTCAACTCATCCGGTGTTCATTCGCCCAGCATGTTAGGATTACCACTAACATGGACAACGCAACAATAATAAGCGGTGCTGAGAGTTGCCTACGGCTCCATGACCCTCGGTCGAGAAAACTACCACCATGCAAAGAGCGCTACTGCCTCACCTGCCATGCACTCCGTGCTTGGAAACGGCAAATGCCCCTTGACGTCGCGGCTTGTGTATATGAGCATGAAACGGGAGATCGAACTCGTGAGTGCATCTTGAAGACGAAGTGATTATGCATACTTAGCTTGAGGAAACAAGTGCTCTTGATGGAGAGCGCAAATGTTAGAAGAGAGAGACGATGAGCTAAGGATAAGAATGAACGGAACTACAACCATAAAGAATAGAATGGATAAGGCCTTTGCCTAGACTCTAGATTTTATTCACTCATCAAGAAATTTATTTAGTTTCCACAATATTTTCTTTCATTAATACTCCCTCTTGGTTGAAATATTTGTCACCAAATAGTTCAATTTTGAACTAATCTATGACAAATATTTCAAACCAGGAGTGAGGCACTTATTTTCCCTTGAAAATATTTTCTAAACTCAAGCACGTAATATTATTTGTTCTCAATATATGTGCCTTATTTGAATATACTCATGCGTTCTCTTAAACAAGATAGCCAACAAATTTAATTCTTGCTTCCTGTAGCTATCATAAATGAATTCCTCTGATCAATACATATTCAACACAACAAGGATTTAGTTTATATATCTAACATTTATTGTATTCCCTTATAGAAGCAAAAAAATGACAAAACATTCTACCTAAAGCTGTGATGGAAAATTTGAATAACATTTGGACAATTAACACGATGATAAAAAAATTGATTGCACAATTTGAATCATGAAAAATTATCAAATTTATGACATTATTTACTACTTGTGTATCGAATTATAAACTTGATATTTTTATTAAACTATTAACAAGTTGTATATATTTTTCAAAGCGCGTACCCTTTGGTTAAATCCTAGGTCCGCCATTATTTTGATATGCATGTTAGTTGTCATGCATATGCTACACCCCAAACATGATCAACAAGCCTCAAACTATATATATGATGATCTTTCAACAAAAAGAGAAAACAACAACCTGCTATAAAGGCACACCATCCTCTTACGTGTCCGCTGCACCACTCCATCAATGTAGCCTCCAATCTTCTCCTCTTGCTTCTCTATCGCACCACCATCGACCACCTCTCACTCTTTCTCCGCACCTCCATCGCCGCACAAATGGGTAGCCCCGCACAGAAGCGCTCAAAGCCATCGACATCCTCCGAACCTCCTTCTCTATGTCCATCGCCGCCAATGCTGATGGAATTGGAGGCGGCACCCATGGCGCCTGCACCTCCTCATCCGGTTTGGGTTCAGGATATTGTCTACCTCCTCCAAGACCGCATTGAAGAACTCGATCGGCGCCTGAAGGAGGGTGCCGCTGCCGAGCACGCAAAAAAGCTCGACAAATTGGCGCGGGATGTATTTTCCAATACATCTCGCTCGTGTGACCATTTGGGTCTTGGGAAACTTCCTGTCTACACCATCATGGACATCGCCAGCCACTACTTCTTCGGGTTAAGCTTTGCGGCCAGTCATCTCCACGTCCTCCACGAGACGATTGGTGAGGTGGCTGGGGTGGAGGGTCGCAAGCAACTACTGCAGTCAGTCACTCGGAAGCTTCAGACTCAATTTTCGAAGGGGGAGGCGGCAGTAGATTTTCTTTTTCTTCTTTTATATGTGCTTTCGTAGTTCTTGTTTCTAATATATGTGTTGTTTTTATGTTAATGAAAAATATCTTTTCTGTTCATGAACAATGCGTCCTATGCAGTATCAAAAAACTACTCCTTTATAAAAAAAGGGGCGAGATAACTGGCATTCGATGTCTAGCAGAGAATTCGTTGTGTTGCGACAATCAATGATTCTTGGTTGGGACTCCATTGAGAGTGCGGTTGAGGCTGCATTTCTCCTCTTTTGTGATCTTTCACTCAATTTTTTCATTTGTAATCGGCGGTTTACATACTGCAATTGCTATCATCATCTTTCCAAAAAGAAGACCGATGGTGACTGATTTTACATAATCTTTGCCCGTGATTGATCTAGCAATCAAACTTCACCAAGGATAAGATTACTTATGTCTTCATACTAAAATTTCATGGCGAACATACTCATGGATCAACATTAAGGATGTGTGGCCACTTATCAGTTTGGGGTTCGATCTCTAAATCAGGGCCCCAATGTTCTTATTGGTGCATGACTATTATAAAATTTTAGTTATTTCCTCTCACGCGTAGAGGCACAGAGTGTGACATCCCTGTCATGCATCACTAAGGATTTCAGTGATCTCTTCAAGGACGAGATTTCATGTAGTTGCTTGTGTCGACGTCTGGTTCTTGGGACCCTTCTTGTCCACACCAGCATGGACTCCGCAGCGTCGACCACTAATGATTCAGGTTAAGCTTTGTGGCCTCTCGTCTCGACGCCCTTCGTGAGACGATCGCAGAGGTGGCTGGGGTGGAGGGCCTCCGGCACCTTCTGCACACACCGTCACCCGTAAGCTTCGGACTCAAGTGTTGGTGGAGGAAGGGACGACGGCGGTAGTGGTGGAGGTTGAGTAGACCTCCTCCGAGTAGAGTAGGATTAGGAGTAGTTTTTCTTTTTCTTGTTTTCTATGTGTTTTCATATTTCATGTTTGTAATATATGTGTTGTTTTTATGTTAATGAAAAATGTCTTTTATGTTCATGGACAATGTGTCCCATGGAGTATCGAAAAATATCTCATGTTTTTTTTGTAACAAGGGACCGTTTATATTGCATGTGTCTGAAAGACTGAAATCGGTAAAAATTCAGGCAACTTGAGGTAACACTAATCTGGTAAAATTTCATAATTGACGAGATTATTTTTTTGTATAGCTCATACATTATTTTTTTCGTTCTTCTTGGCGCACCACAATTGAGATTTTGACAATTCAATTTTCACTCCCTACACCTCCAATTTCAGTCCCGCCTATTGTAACCCTATTTCAGCCATGATGAGTATAAATGGAAACACTGGCCTTCGTTCTCGACACAACGTTGCCCCGCCCTTCCGGTGATCTCTCAGTACTCCAAATGTGTTGTACTCTTTGTCTTGTGTCCCAAACTTTTATTCCTAAGAATCCCTTGTTTTCATTTCACACTGTTTTTACAAAAATTTTCTCTATGGACTTCGCAGTGACGCGTCGAATCTCTTGGTGGTGGTGACTTGTAGGTACAACGTCGGGCGACCAAGTTTGACGGGCTCTACCAAACCTCTTCGTCTCTGACACCTCTCTGCGACATCCCGAACTCTAGTTTGTGCCAGGTAAGTTCTACATGATCCATGCCATCTTTTTATAGAGCTATTTGGCTAGGTTCTACACGATCCATGCAGTTTTGGGCTAGTTAAGTTCTACACGATCCATGCTGATATACGAAGATTAAATAAATTAACAAAGAACAAAAGTGCTCTTATGTTTCACGAATTTAGTTATAGATATATATACCATATACTACATATGTCCCAAAATAAATGTTGCTCCAAATGCTTATTACGCTAGTGTATTTCTAGTTCAATTCTTGATCGGGAACAACAAATATTAAAAATCGGAGGTAGTATGTAATTTCTGGATTTAGAAGTATATGATGCACGGGTTATCTAATCAACCAGTCCAAATATTGTACTCTCATTCATGTTTTACAAATTTGTATTCATAAGATTTTCAGTTCCCACGGTTTTTTCACTGTTTTCTTTCTTGTGGCTTTCTCGGATCGTACGTTTTTTCCTATTCCTTCATTTCTAACCCCTCTGTTCCAAACGAACACTGCCAGTTTATTGAAATCACACCGTACGATCCAAATTCTACATCGGTCATGTAATCTGACACTATCACAGTTATTTGGAATGACTACTTACAATGCTCTTTACTTTAGGAACAAGACAGCAAACCCTGATGTCGTCTACAAGCATTCATGGTGACCAACAAGCACCAGGTATAACTATAAATGTGTTTACTATGAAAATTAATTTTTTTGGAAAACATTAATACCTTTGCATGGTATGCACAGTATATTGCATCACATGATGTTTAGGAACCCCGAGATTCTTCACTCCCACGTACTATGATGCATGAACCAACAGCAGGTATAGTTACAAACTAAAAATACTCCTTCCATCCCAGTGTAAATTTACTTTTGGAGCTTAAAAAATGTCCCACTCCAACTTAATCGGTAGCTTCCAACCACCCATATGACATCACATTACTACATGCCTCTCTCTTGTGCCATTTGTTTTGGAGCATTTCGAGAGACTACGTTATGTCCTTTAAATGTATGGATGACGGGTATCATGGTCATTTGCATTCTTTGCTGAGACGATGTTTGAATCCTAGGCATAGAGATGAGTTGGGATGGAGGGAGTATGTTTTAGGCTCTACTAATTGTTTTAGCATGCCTTGAGATTCTACTTTCCTAGTCTTTATAGTTAACAGTTCATTGTCTTGTGCGATGGCGTGATTTTTTTATGCCTCCACGCTATGCTCTCTCGCCGTCGGCCCCTCCGGCCGGCACCGGCGCCCACGCCCTACTGCTGGTCACTTTAGTGTCCTCGCCGACGTGTCTTCCTCGCGCATCGCCACATCCCATCTTTCGCGTGCCATGATTACCCCGCCACCCGCAAATCCCTGGCCAATACTCACCCTGTCACCAATCCTCCTCGAGAGTTGCTCCAGGTGATCTCGGTGAGATCGAACCCTCGCTTTGTTAAGCATCACAAGCTAGGACTATGCAGTACTGCACCTGCAGTAGCCACCACTAACATGTGGATCCGATGTCTCATGGGCCTACTGTCAGTGGCGGCTACTGCAGGTGCAGTACTACAAAGGATTTCAATCTCGCAAGCTGCCTGCCTTATCTTCCTTGCATTCGCCACCTACTACCGCTGGCGTTCATTACTCGCCATGCAACCAATTCTCTACGAGACGCGCTCCGTCTGATGTCAGTCAGACCAAACCGGCGAATCCTATCTTTGTCTAGTCTAGCATCGCCAGCTGCATGCCCGCCCCCTCAGTCTTGCCTGCTTTGCTACTGGATTGAAAATCCTCTGCAGTACTACGAGTGCAGTAGCGCCACCTACATGTGTACCTGATGGCTAATTTTAGGGTATGAACAGCAACAAAGAAGTCAACAATGTACTCCCCCTAATTAAAATAATTGTCGTTCAGACAGTCCTAACTAGTTCATTTTTAATTCATTTTTTGGTCTGATACGACAATTAATATAAACCAGGAGGGAGTAATACAGAACTAAATGCTGCTGGGACGCGGTCGTCCCACGCTCTTATTTGCCTCACTCGTACTGAAGATGGTACGAACATCAAACTTTTGTTCTTTTCACACCATTTGTACAAGATACTAAACTTGGTCAGGCGGTAATTTGCTATAATCGTTTATCGTTTGTATCAATGTAACAGGAGGAGGGAAGTATGGAAGAGGTGTGGCTAAAGTATTTAAGGTTGCCAGCATACGCTGTGCATCCCAAGTTAGTTGAACGGAGAATGTGAAGCTACCAATTCAGTTCTCCACTAGGTTGGGTGTTGCGCTTGGTCTTAATCAGCGGCACTTTGTCGATGATTTGGTAATGTTAACAAAAAGACACGCACCTCTCATCAGTGCAAGGAAGTGGGCAGAGGTGACGATACTAACAAGAGAGAAATAGTATGAGACATTCTGGTTAGTGTCGTCACACCCCGCACAAGTAATTTTTTTCCTGTAATCTCCATCTTGTATGTTTACAGCAACGTGTTATACAATGTACAGAATTTCTGAGACATGGATGACACACGGGAGAGTGCTAGAAATTTTTTGAAAATTTCTAGTGAGCGCTACAAGGTGTGGCGCTCGACTTTGCATGCAACCTATAAGAGTTATTCGACCGATGAAGAACATATATGAAACAAGCCTGATGACGTACCAGCGCCCGAGTGGTTGCACCTAATAGAATATTTTGGGTCTGAGCAATTCAAGGTCAGCCAACTTTTTAATAGCTTCACATCATACAAAAACTATTTTATTTACATTAATTCATGTAATTAATTCTTAAATTTATTGCAGTCAATAAGAAGGACCAATTCTCAAAATCGAAGAAGCCAAAAGATGAAACACTTGCTTGGCTCCAAGTCCTACGCCCAACTTAGTTACGAGAAGGTATGAAAAATAAATCATGCTTTTACTTTGCGCTGCAATCAATATGTATACCTACATGTTGAGTTTTACTTGTATTTTATATAGCGAGAACCAGAGACCGGAGAAGAACCCGATGACATACAATTGTGGGAGGCAAGCCATTTGAAGAACAGTGAATGGGCAAACAAGCAGACAAATGCTGTACATGTGAGTAACACATTAAACAATCCCTAATTAAATAAGTATTTGCAATGTACCTGTGACTTTTCTTTTGTATATAGAGCCAGACACATGCCCAAGTGGACAACAAGGAAGCTGAACAGGGAGGCCCAATTCTAAATCATGAGAGAAACCACATCTTCCAGCGTTGTTATAGATCCTCAATAGATTGTGCAGGATCACAGGTTTGGGGGTGTGGTTATATGGCTAATCCTACTGGTCCTGAATGTGAATGTATGCATATCTGGATGGCTGAACAATTCAAGGACCAAGTTGGACACTTACAAGATAGAAATGTAGGCCTCAATCACCAAGTGCAGGAGTTGGAAGGAAGAAATGATAGCTTAACCACCCAGATGGACTGCATAAACTAGAAGAATGAACAGTTAAACCTTCAAGTCTAGAACTTAGAAGGTCAGATAGCAGCTGGTCGTGAAAAGAGAGCTCAGGAAATAGAGGACATGCGCCTTTCAAAGATGGCTGAAGTGCGCACAATGCTGGAGACTCTACAAAAGGGCCAACAAAAGGGCAATCAAAAGGGCAACCAAAATAAGGCACCTGTTCCAATTAGTCCCTATAGTCCTAGGGAAACTTTGAACATGCAAACACGTCACGTTAGTAATACTTGAGTGTTGTTATGCATGTTGCAATATCAATTGATGGATGTTTATTGTTAAACTCGTGATTCTGTTGAAACTAATTTTCAAACCTGTTGCATTAGGATTCTACTGCCTCTAGTTATAAAACGTGGCATTACGAATTTCTCTTCACGAATGATAAATTGTTTCAATAGGAAGCTATTGCCATGAATTACAAAAATGTTGAAGCATAATCATTTGGCCATGCCTAAAAAAATGTTGCACTAGACTGTTATGGCCATCACTCAGAAAACGTTGCATTACCACACTATTTCCTCAGATGACAAAATGTTACATTACACCTCTATCGCCACAAATCATTAAACTTTGCATTACAACCATACTGCCACAGATCATAAAATGCTACATTATGAACATGTTGTCACAGATTTGGAAACGTTGCATTACAAACCCGTTGCCACAGATCAGGAAACGTTGCATTACAAACCATGCTTATGAAGTCGTTGCAATAAAATACTATTTGCCTCGGACGTTAAATCATCGCGTACCATACTATTTTCCATAGATGTGTTATCATTGCAATATCATACTATTTTCCACGAATGTGAAATCGTTGCAATAACATACTATTTGCCATAGACGCTAAATCGTCGCAGTATCATACTATTTGCCACGGATGTGAAATCATCGCAGTACCATACTATTTGCCACAGACGTGTTATCATTGCAATACAATACTATTTGTCACAAATGTGAAATCATTGCAATAACATACTATTTGCCACGAATGCTAAATCGTCACAGTACCATACTATTTGCCACGACTGTGAAATCATTGCAATAAGATACTATTGCAAAGAATGTCAAATTGTTGCAATACCCTGCGATTCGTTGTAATACGTTCAATTGTCGCAATACGTTAAATCGTTGCGATGACATACTATTTGCCACGAATGTGAAATCGTTACGATAACATACTATTGCAACGAATGTGTAGTTGTTGCAATATGTTAAATCGTCGCAATACATTAAATTGTTGCAATACCATATTATTTGCCACGAATGTGAAATCGTTGCAATAACATACTATTCCCACGAATGTGTAACCGTTGCAATATCATGCTATTCGTTGTAATATGTTAAATCATCATAATACGTTAAATCATTGCAATACCATACTATTCGTCATGAATGTGAAATCGTTGCAATAACATACTATTTGTCATCAATGTGGAATCTTTCCTATACTGTACTATTTGTTGCAATACGTTAAATCGTCGCAATACGTGAAATCGTTGCAATAGCATACTATTTGCCACCGATGTAAAATCGTTGCAATACCATACTGGTTGCCTCAGATGTCAAGTCATCGCAATAACCTATCGCCACAGGACATATGCCAATGATTCATAAAAGCTATTGCCAAGCTCTTTTTCGTTGCAACAGTGACCTATTGCGACAAAAATGACCTATAGTAATGAATTATGTCGTTGCGATAAACAAGAATCCTTGTAGTGGTGGGATGGCATGAAAAAGGACATAGCGACATATGTTGCTTTATGTGATGTGTGCCAACGGGTCAAAGCTGAACACCAAAGGCTAACTGGACTATTGCAGCCATTGAACATTATGGAGTGGAAGTGGGAAGAAATCGATATGGACTTCACAGTAGGATTACTACGAACCCAGTCCGGTTATGACTCCATATGGGTGATTGTGGATCGATTGACAAAATCAGGTAATTTCATTCTCGTTAGGACAACCTATACCACAACAAAGATAGCCGAATTGTCTATTGAGCATATGGTATGCCTACATGGAGTTCCGCAGAAAATAGTGTCTGACCGAGGTTCTGAATTCACATCTAGGTTGTTGGAGAAACCGCATGAAGCTATGGGTACCAAGTTAAATTTCAGCTCAGCATATCACCCGCTAACTGATGGGCAAACTGAGAGGAGAAATCTAATATTAGAAGACATGTTGAGAGATTTTGCCTTGAAGCATGGACGCAACTGGGATATGAGCTTGCCGTATGCTAAGTATTCTTATAATAATAGTTACCAAGGGAGTTTGAAGATGTCTCCATATGAAGTGGCATATGGAAGAAAATGTAGGACACCCTTGTTTTGAAATGAGACAGGAGAGAACCAAGTATTTAACCTGATGTCTTGCAAGAAGCTGAAAAGCAAGTTCAAACAATCCACAAGAACCTGAGGGCTGCTCAATCAAGACAAAAGGGCTATGCGGATAATATGAGAATAAACTTAGCCATTGAAGTGGGAGACTCCATATATCTCAAGGTATAACCTATGCGAGGTCATAAGTGGTTTTATGTCAAAGCCAAGTTGGCACCTCGCTATATTCGACCATTCAAGATTTTGGGCAAACGTGGAGAAGTGGCATATAAGTTGGAGATGCCAGCACATCTTTTTGATGTTCACGATGTGTTCCACGTTTCTCAGCTCAAGAAGTGCTTCAGGGTACCGGAAGAACAAGTGCCAATGGAAGAATTGGAATTAGAGACAAATTTGACTTGCTGAGCAATCGGTCAAAATCTTAGAAACAAAGGAGAGAGTGACAATGAACAAGGTGATTCGATGGTGCAAAGTACAATGGAAGCATCATGTAGAATCTGAAGTAACTTGGGAGTTGGAAGATGACCTCAAGAAAGAATTTCCCTATCTCTTCCCTTCCACGTCGAATCTCGAGGGCGAGATTCATTTTAAGGTGGGTAGGTTTTTAACACCATCATTTTCATCCATCATGCATTGCATACATTCTTATACATGTTTAATATTAAGCAACACAAAAGGGAACAAGTTCAAAACGAATTAGAACCAAAATAGCAATTAAAAACTTATGTCAGTGCGGACTTGTCCGGATTGGACCTCGGACTAGTCCAATCTACTCTCTGTTGTTTTTCGGATTTGTCCGCTTTTTGCGATGGATTAGTCCGAAAACCAGTTCTCCTATTCTTTGGACTTGTCCGTTATCATCTACGTACTAGTCCGATCTTCGTTATTGGAAACTTTCGGAGTTGTCCGGTAATTCCTCAACTTTGCTCCGGTTTTTGAAAATCTGAGAACCTCCGGACTTGTCCGGGCTCATACTAGACTTGTCCATTTTGCTCTCTGGAACCGATCAGACTATTTTAGACTTCCATCGGATCCGTCCGTTCAACCTTCTGTTCCATATCACACTTGTTCGGACTCCCTTCAGACAAGTTCGGTGTGCCCGACTCGAATTATGTTTTTCCTTCCCGATGAGTTATTGAGTATTTGCCTCAATTGGGCCAAACCACATCGTGGCCAACCCTTGTGGAGCCCATGTGGGACCCCACCAATGCCTCCACCACCTTATACTCGAATTCCACCCAAAACCTACCACCTCCACTCTACATAAATACCCCCACACCCACCCTTTCATCATTTTGTCACATTAGATGAAACCCTTAACCCTAGTTTGTAAGAGTTGCCATCAAGAAGCCTCCACCACGGGGAGAAGAAGGAAGAGGAAGGAAGGAGAAGGATGAACCAAGATCGTAGTCGATGCGGCGATCTCCATCATCATCCCTTCATCCTCAACATCTTCCTTTGCCAATTCTTGGTCTCCAATGGATCTAGACGTCAAAATCTCGAGTTTCATCAAATCCTCAACCCCTATACCCTAGGATTCATAGTAAATACGTTAGATCGACCTTTTCTACGTAAGTTATGTTTCTATGTTTAGTCAAACTATGCTCTAGTTGAAAATTTGACAAAACCCTAACCATAGCGGACTTGTCCGGTCTAGTGCGGACTAGTTTGATCAACTCTTTAGTCCAGAGCGGACATGTCCGGCCAAGGTGCGGACTAGTTCGGTCTCCCAAATCTCGAAATTCCTGGAACTTCCTTAATATTTTCCAAAATCACTTAAAACTTCTTCTAACAGTAAGACGTATTTGTAGCCTGATAGTAAGCAATGATAGTAACTTGATAACATGCATTACCACATATTTGCATCAATCATGCATAGCATGGCATATTGAGTAATAAAACGAGCATTTATTATTTGTAATGTTTGTTTTGTATGTTGTTTCACGAAATCGAAGGTATTGCTCTAGAGGGTGCCGTCGAGGACCTCAAGCACCCGAACTTCGAAGCTTTTGATCATAACCAATCTCATGAGAAAGGCAAGTGTCTTTGATCATTTTGATCCTGTTTTGAACTCTTTTGTTTGAAAAACTGCACGCTTGTGTCAAATAGATGGGAAACCTAAAATAGGTGTTTACTAGTCTTGTTTGACCATCCTCATCACTCGGGATATGTTGTAGAGAGTCGGGAAGGGCTTTTTACTTTTTTTATTTCGCTCTAATTAATTGGGACGGGTGAAAGTGCATCTAGGCATCCCTTGTGGGTTTTGGATGATTTATGACAAACAAATGAGATCCTAACAAAATTGTTGAGATGAGCGCATGTTTTAAAGAAATTTTGGAGGTAAGCTCAAAGAGAAAGGAGAATGAGGAATCAAAACCAAAAGAGCCCAAAAGCATAAAAGAATAGCATATTTTGTATGGAGTGTGTTGGAGAAACACACCCCAAGAGCTCAAGCAAAAGAAATCTCATTCACCGCAAAATTCACAAGGAAATTGGACTAGTCCGATATGACCATAGACTGGTCTGATATGTCTCTGACTAGACACGGACAAGTCTCCCTAGTGTGGACTTCTCCGCAAGTCTCCAGCTTTCACAACATCAGACTAGTCCGATATATTTCTGACTAAAAACGGACATGTCCGATATCACCACGGACTAGTGTGAAAACTCTGACTAAAATCGGACAAGCTCTCAAAGGAACACGGGGTGGTGACAAGGAACAAGGGATGACTTGTGGCCAAAGGGTATTAACAAGTCAAAGGTTTGGATTGTGATGAGACTTTTGCTCCGATAGCTAGGCTTGAGTCAATTCGTATATTACTTACATATGCTACTGACCATGATTTCAAGATTTATCAAATGGACGTGAGAAGCGCCTTCCTCAATGGACCGATCAAGGAGGAGCTGTACGTGGAGCACCCCTCCCCCAGGTTTGAAGATCAAGAGTTCCCCGACCATGTATACAAACTGCATAAGGGTCTCTATGGCCTCAAACAAGATCCTAGAGTTTGGTATGAGTGCCTTAGAGAGTTTTTGATTGAAAATGGTTTTAAGATTGGTAAAGTTGATAACATTCTATTTACTAAGCATTTTGATAATAATCTATTCATTTGCCAAATCTATGTTGATGATATCATTTTTGGTTCAACTAACAATTTTTTTGTCAAGAATTTAGTAAGATTATGACAGATAGATTCGAGATGTCCATGATGGGAGAGTTGAGATACTTTTTGGGATTCCAAGTGAAGCAACAAAAGGAAGGGACGTTCATAAGCCAAACAAAGTACACTCAAGACATTCTCAAGAAATTTGGCATGGACAAAGCAAAGCCCATAAAGACTCCCATGGCGAGAAATGGACACTTGGGTCTCAATAAGACAGACCAAATGTGGATCAAAATGTATATTACTCCATGATTGGCTCCTTACTTTATTTATGTGCATCTATGCCTAATATCATGTTGAGTGTATGTTTGTGTGAAAGATTTCAAGCCAATCCTAAGGAATGTCATTTGACAGCCGTAAAAAGGATCTTGTGATATTTAGTTCATACACCCAACCTAGGCCTTTGGTATCCTAAAGGTTCAAAATTCAATCTCATTCGATACTCCAATGCTGATTATGCTGGATGTAAGGTAGATAGAAATAGTACCTCCTACACTTGCAAATTTCGAGGTAGATCCCTAGTTTCTTGGTCCTCCATGAAACAAAATTCCATTTCCTTATCCACGGCCGAAGCGGAGTATGTTACAGCTCGGAGTTGTTGTGCACAACTCCTTGGGATGCGACAAACTCTAAAGGATTACGGTTACAATATGAGTCGTATTCCACTCCTTAGTGACAATGAGAGTTCCATTCAAATTGCCCATAATCCGGTTAAGCACTCCAGAACCAAACACATAGATATCCGACATCACTTTTTGAGAGATCACTCTATGAAAGGAGACATAACTATTTCCCATGTAAACACTGAGAAACAACTAGCCGACAACTTTACCAAGCCACTCGATGAAAAATGTTTTTGTGAGCTCTAAAATGAACTAAATATCCTTGATGCTCGGAGTGTGGCTTAAAAACTTGCATATCTGTATGCCACTTTCAAAATCATGTTGATTGTGTTGAAAAAGTATCTCTCTCTATTTTCTCTGGAAAACTATGTTAACTACTTGATCTTGGTGAATTATTGTCATACCTTGATTGTTGTATGTTTACAGATCATGTTCATGAAGAATATTTGTGTGTTTTTGCCCTGTATTTTCTTTTATGAACCTTCAAATATAAATGAAAGGTCTACTTGTTTATGTCATGGTGACCACGGACTAGTCCGTGGTTACCCCAGACTAGTCCGGACATTGTAGACTCGTTCGCAGAGTGTCCACTAGACCGGACTAGTCCGGTCAGACTACAGACTAGTCCGATTTTTTGACTCCATAACCCTAGGGCCGGCCATAAACCTAATCTTCTACCTCACAACTCACCTCACATTCTCTCTCCTCACTCATGTGCTCCCAAGGTCATTATGTGAGTTCCCATCAAATCCCCTCAAGTTTCTGTGGGAATTAATCTCTATTGCAAGGGGATCAAAGACCACGGACTTGTCTGCACCAAAACTCCTTCAACGCCGCGAATCGAAGGATTTGGTAAATTCATCTCCAAACCCTAAAACCTTCGATTTTCTTTGTTCTTGCTCAAAATTCTTAGCACTTCTCGCCAATACATGCTCTAGTGATGTATTCCATTTACCCTAGAACACTATTGCATTGAGTAATCTAAAATTTCAACAAGTTAGGTTTTGAACATCCGCATAAGGGACTAGTCCGTTATCAGGGTGGACAAGTCCAGTTTTTCGGACTAGTACGGCCCTGAACAACGGACAAGTTCGTTATGCCTAGATTGAACCCTAACTTATATCAATTCAATGCACCTCCTTGTCATCTTTGCTCATCCATATCCTCCATATCTTCCATGTCAGAATCATGTCGGTTCAAAACATTTCCGACTTTGAAGCTGAGATGGATCAAGATGAGTTACCGCGTTAATTGGAGTCTTGCGCTAACAAAAGGAAAGAGCGTGATGCCAAGCCTTTGCCTACTCCACCTAGGGTGCGGCAGAAGATTGCGTCCAAGAAACCAGCCTCAAGAGCAAAAGATACTACTGGTCCTAGCTCGGCAGCTCCACGCCAAACCTAGGGCAAGGGAAAGGGGCTTGCCTCTGGCCCAATTGGTCCCTTGGAGATGACTGCTCCAAGACAGGGGAACAAAAACCCCTCAGAAGAGAAGCTTAATGGAAAAGGAAGTGATGTGGCATGGAAGCTTAGGAAGATCGATGCATATAGCAGTGGCAAGAAGGTAGCTGGACCAAAATTTAGGAGTCATTTTGCGGACTACTACCTTTCATGCGGACTACTACAGTTACGTGTACCTGCAGATAAAGACTCCAGTAGTCCACAACCAATGGATTGACTGGAGCCATTTTGAAAGAAAAAGTTGTGGTGCTTTTGATGAAGTGGTAGAGGTTGTAGAGAGGTATGGTTTAAAGGACTTGTTTGCTTTCAGATACAACTAGAATAATGAAGTCATTGCTCAGTTCTGTAAAAGCCCTAAATTCAAAGTACAAAGTTCATAGAGGAGAATTTAAATTTGAAAAGGAGAAAGAAATCAAAATGGAAACTAAAAAATCAAAAAAATTTAAACTTCAATAGAAGGAATTCAAAAATATCAAATTAGCTCCTGATTAAACTCTGCCAAAAAAATCTGTGTTCACCATTAAACTCCATATATTCTAAATAGCCTCTCTGCAATGTTTCAAAATTTTTGAAGCTCATTTGCTATTTAATTCGGTGGCTCCATTGAATTCCATTCAAATCCAAATTTCAAATTGAATTTCTCCTGAACCTTGTCCAAATTTGAAATCCAATTTCAGAGTCATAATCTCCATATTTGAATTTGCCTCTCCACAAAAATATAGAATTTTTGGACAAATCTAGGTGGGGGAATTGAAGTAACAGGGAAGATAGACTTGAGAGGGGCGGTGGGACCCACTGGTCAGCCTCCCTAATACGGTGAAAAGACGAAGCCCTCTGTTTCTCGGCTGTCCCCGCGCTTCAACGTCGGGAGAGCTCGACACCGTGATTGCCAAGCACACAGGCAAGTAGCTCGGTGACATGATGGATTTAAGGCGTCATAATCCCCTCCCCAAACTCATTCCCCCATGCCATCGACCAGAGCCAGCGCCGCTCGTCGTTCTTTCTTCCCGAGAAAAACAGAGCGCCGCCGCCTTCCTTCCCTCCCGGGTGAGCACCTTGGTCGTGCCTCTTTTCTCTTCGATGCAAACAACAAAGATGGCGACGAGGCTATGCTCTATCATCTCCACCCCTTAGCTCATCATTTTGCTCATTGCTTTGCCTGTATTTTGAAGTTTCGCGGATGTCGTCATTGAGCCACTGTTGACGTCGTCCTCTGTCCACCATGGCGCCGGCAAACTAGACTGTTTCAAGCTTCGACATCAACAGAAAAACTGAGCGCAAGGACACTACCTTGCTCAGGGTGAAAACCGGTTTTAGGTTAATCCGTTATCGAGAATGAAATATTCTTTTCCTTTTTGGCATGCCTTTAACGTTCTTGCTAGGTTTACCATTCAGTTCATTTTCTAGATGCAACTATCTGCTAATCCAGTTGTATAAGAGTTTCCTAACCTCCTTGTGTGTTTGCATGAACAAAAACCAGAGAAAATAATTGAGTAACAGCTATGATATGCTGATTTTCGAAACCGTCGTGGAAAAACCGTTGGCACGCCGTCCGACTCATCGTTGTCAGTCGTTCCACGACTTTTTTTCACCTTTGTTTCATCTTTCCCTTGATCCCAAGAACATTTCTGATCGATTTATGAGATGTTTGAGCTAAGGATAGGTGTTTTCGACTTTGTCGTAACCCTAGCCACCGCTGCTGTCGTCGCGCCACCATCTCCGGTCGTCGCCGCCACAATTGGGCCTTACCATCATATTGCGCGGCTAATTCTAGGGCCAAGCGGTCAAATCCGTGCCGAGAGGAGGTCGACGCTGCAAGTCCGGCGCGCGCCGCCGCTGCTCCGGCGAGGAGCGCCGACCCTGGCGCAAGGTAGACGAAGAGTAGCGGGTCCCGCATGTGAGGGACGGTTTCACGTGCGCGGGATCATCTGTGGCCTCGTATTCAATGCGGCTGCGCGGGTTAATCCCATGGCCTCGGTGCGGCCCAGCTCTGATCGGCCCATTAGAATGAAGTGGGGCTGGGTTGATTATTCAAATTTTTCCTTTGGAAAATAATTTCAGATTTTGGCAAACTTCAAAAATCCATTACTTCTAGCATACTCCCTCAAATAATTCCCAATAAATTCTGGTATACTAATGTTGATCCCAACTTTGCAGTGGCGCAGTTTGTTGGACATGAAACTCCCAGGATTGTCATAATTAATTCCTTTGATCTAACTGCTTGGGATAGAAATAACTCCTGTTCTGTTTATTGAAAAATTCCGAATTTTGGTCAGCACACTCTCAAACACACACTTGACCTCCAGTAAAAATTTCACGTTCATTGGACTTCATTTACTGGACCAAACAGTGTTCAATTCACCTATGTCAATTAAAAATGGAAAATGTACACAAACATTTTCAGAATTTATTACAAACTTGTAAAATCAATTTCTCCTGGTAGGAAGCTTAGAAAATCGTGAAACAAATTTTCATAGAACCACTTAGATCCCCTCTACCTTGATCATCCACTTTTAGCCATGACAAATCTCCAGAATTAAAACCAAATTTCAGAGAAAACTTTTACTTGTTGGAATTTTAGAGACAACAAGCTTCCTTGAACATCTCTATATTTTTGTCCAGATCTTCCTCATAAAACCTTGTATCAACTGTAAAAATCCCAAAGCCAATTAAAATAATTTTCAATACTGATCACTAATTATAATATCTTGTATATAGTTTCAATATCACTCATGTACTTCATATATTGCATATCATATAGTGACCGAGATCGAGGAGGACCCGGAGGCCTTGCACTGCATCCTCCTAGAATCATACTTCCCCTCTAACTCACAACCAGGCAAGCCCCGGTTTGCATATAAGTGCTATTTTGAAGCCTATATTTGTATCACATATGGGTAGGATGATTTCGTGCATTAATGTTATGTTTCTTGTTACTCCACTTGCTTGACCCGCAAATCCCATGGAGTATTGGGTAGGTCTACAGCCCGACGAGTAGGCAATGCCATGCTTATGTTCATAGGAATCTGTTAGAAGTCGAGTACTTGGAATCTACTCGCTAGATAGGATTTTATTACACGGGATGAATTGAGACCAAGCTTATGTTCATATGAAACTGAGACCATGCAGAGGGTAAAATGCAGCGAGATGTGGTCTCATGTGCATATCCCTGCTTGTGTCGATTGAGGACCAATCCGTGTGCGGCCCTGTTGGACAAGTTTGAATTGTACCAAATGCATACTGGCTATATGGAAACCAGGAAACCGATGTAATTTGTTAACTTGGGTGTCGAGGCTTACCCTACCGTTTTATAAATGTGGGTTGAGGGTGGCAAGGTGTAAATCTGCCGGCGGACGTAGAATATGCTCCGTCCGGGGACATGCTGCCGGTTATGGAAGGACCGGTTCGGCATTTGGGTTTCCTTTAAAAGGTTGCTGCATACAACATAGTAATTAAGTGTGATGTGATCCACTTCCGAAGTGGGTGTATGTGACATGTTATCTAGGTGTGTCCTGATTGCAATCACCGTCCCTCGCGGTTATTTGAGTACCGCTTGTTCACTGCGCTGCGACGTAGTAAATACTAAAGAAGCCAGGAGAATTTGATGTATTGAATTATAATTTTTGGAACTTTGATTGCTATCAAATATGGTCACTAAAGTTACTTTTATTAAACTTGTAAGCTGTTGTTAGTAACTTGAAAATTAGGGATTAAGATGTATGCGAGTCATTTACTGCAATATATATGCCAATGTTAAGTATCCCTGCATGTAGAGTTCCATTTTTAGGTGAGACGGTTAAGTCTTATTGAGCCTTCATGCTCACAGTTGCTATATTAAGTTGTTTGCAGGTGAGACGTATGAGGAAGGGCCCGGAGACGAGGAGATGCCCCCGTCGAGGTATACCACCGAGTGTGTTGCTAGTATGCAGCATCCGCGGGTTGGACGGCTGTACTTTTGCATAGCTAGGTTGAGAGTTTAGCTATGAGTATTATCTTCCACTATATATTAAGTATTGTAAAATACTTCCACTGTCTATATAAATAAAACTTTGTATTTTGTCGTATTCTTTTTATTTGTGCTACTGGGTGCCGCATCGCACGGCACCACCCTCTGCGATTCCTGGAATGTGTGGACCCGGTCCTCACAAGTTCTATGCAACATGCTATTTTGCCAGCGATGAAGTGGAGAGGGTGACTTGGATGACTCATGGATCCAAGTACATAGTCACATATGACGAGTTTGTCAGACTGCTGCATCTAGAGAACACCAACAATAATGCAATTGTGATTCACAATATTGGTGTTCCGGAGAAGGACAAGATGGACATTCTCTATGACACTCGCCTCAAGTACAATCCTCCCTCAACCAAGAACATGAAGCCCTTCTTCATGGTTCTCAATAGAGTGCTTCGGAAGACCATTGCTCCAAAGGATGGAGATGCTGGGAGTGTGCAAGGTTACTTAAGAACCTTGATGAAAGTGATCAGCAAGAAGAGAAAGTTTGACATCTTTGAATACATCTGGAATGATATGTTGAACATCTTCTGCACCCCAACCGCTCCTGAGGCTATGAACCATACTTGATGTCTATGATTGAAAAAGTCACAGGAATGAGTTTGTGAAAGATGTTGAGCATACTGCTCTAAGGCCTCAGAAGCCTCCTCAAGCCTCTATCCCAGCTGCTCCCTCACCTGCCCCAAGTGAGGAACAACCAGAAAAAGCTCAAGAAGATACAAGGCCATCCCCTGGCACTAGGGCCCCTCCTTCTAACAAAGGATCAGCCAGTGGGATCCTGAAGTACCTGGCATCTATATTTGGTTCTTACCACAAGACTGAGGTGAAAGTTCACAAAATGAAAAAGTAAAGAAAGAGGAAATGTGGTACATGAAGGACAATATCAAAGCAATATGTCAAAAGATGGAGATTGAGCTTGTTGGGTCTCCAGTCATCTCAGAGGACTCCGCCTCTAACTTCTCGGAGCTTCCTCCTCTTTCACCTTCTGAGCTTGCCTACTTTGGCATTTGGGGCACGACGAGTGGCTTTCACCCTCATCCTTCTCAGCCTGATGATGAAGATGACGAAAGGACCGACATCGCGGAGTGAGCCTGCGACGATGTTTAGATCCCTCATCTCCTTCTTTTTGGTGCCTTGATGCCAAAGGGGGAGAGATTGAGGGGGATTCTTAGAACCTAGCCGTAGATTGAGAGATGAGAGCTCAAATTGTGTTTCTTTTGCAATTCTGCTACTTTTGGTGCTGTAAAACTGTTATTATGCTTGGATTATGCTTCTGCACCTGTTTATGAAGTTTGTGATAATGCTTTGTTATGATCAATGTTTATGATCTGAAATTGATATACATTGTTAATAATCTTGATGTTGTTATGCTTACGCCATTTAACTCATTCATCACGATTGTTGCTCAAACACACATAGTTTTGCATCCCACCGTAAGGAGTGCACATTGCCTTATGTCTACATTGCCTATTTTGCTCAAAGCTCATATGTGCACACTTTATGAAAAGCTGAATTTTTATCATATTCGTGTAAATATCAATTGGTTGTGATCAATCACCAAAAAGGGGGAGATTGAAAGTGCACCTAGGCATCCCTTGTGGGTTTTGGCTGATTTATGACAAACAAATGAAATCATAACAAAATTGTTGAGATGAGCTCATATTTTAAAGAAAATTTGGAGGGCAGCTCAAAAAGAAAGGAGAATGAGGAATCAAAAGGAAAAGAGCTCAAGAGCAGAATAGAATAGCTTATTTTGTATGTAGTGTGTTGGAGAAACACACCCCAAGAGCTCAAGCAAAAGAAATCTCATTCACTGCACAATTCACAAGAAAACTGGACTAGTCCGATATGACCACGGACTAGTCCGATATTTCTCTGACTAGACACGGACAAGTCTCCCCATAGCGGACTTGTCCACAAGTCTCGAGTTTTCACAGCACCGGACGTGTCCGATAACAACGCGGACCAGTCCGATATCTTTTTGACTGAAAAAAGACAAGTCCAATTTCACAACGGACTAGTCTGAAAACTCTCTGACTAAAATCGGATAAGCCCTCCAAGTGTGGAATTGTTTTCAATTCTAAATGAGTTTCGCCACACCGGACTAGTCCGATATGTGCCGGACTAGTCCAAACACTTCCAGAGCCTAAATCGGACTAGTCCGCAGATTTCTGGACAAGTCTGATATATCAGAACACTTAGGGTTTCCCACACGGCACACACCGTACTAGTCCAGAGTCCACCACAAACTAGTCCGAACATCGCAAACCCTAATGGTAACTTTTGGAAACCCTAGTATAAATAGAGGTGTACGGCCCTACAACCAAATCGCTCGACCCCCTGCGCCGTCACACCATCCAAGAGCCCAAAATACACATCTCTCTGCACATTATAACCCTAGAAAGATCAAATCTTTGAGGATTAGCATTGATCAAAAGGAGAGACTTGTGCCACACGATCTTGAGATCTTGGGTTTGAATCTCTCGCACACTCTTGTTGTTTATTGCATATCTTTCGAGTGTGTTTGGTGGTGTTCTTCATTGTAAATCTTGGGGATCCCTAAACTTGTGAGAAGGCCCCTTAAACACGGTTGTTTGCCCCTCTGTGGTTAGTGGAAGAGAATCGGCCTCCTTGGCGATTTGACAAGGGTAGGGTTGGTGAAGACCCGGTCGTCTGTGGACTCCTCAACGTGGATATAGGTTTCCTTCGTGGGAATCGAACCACGGGATAAAATCTTGTGTCACAAACTTTTGGTCTTATCATTCTAGGGTTTACTTAATCTTGTGTAACTTACGTTGAAACACTGATATTAAAGTTAATCTTTGACACACTTTGTTTCATTGACGTAATACTTTCAAGTTACAAATTTTTTCCCCTGTATAGAGTATCAAAAGTTAAATCATCGATCAAAGTTGATCGTTCTAGTTCACGTATACTGGACTAGTCCGATCTCTCTGTGTTTGATCGATTTGTTAAGTGTTTCAAGATTTGACAAAAATTCAAAAAGCCTATTCACCCCCCCCCCCCTCTAGGCTACATTCAATGGGAAAACAACCAAATGCCTTAATTATGAATTAATGAACTTATGGATCATGAGAATTTATAAACATGGTTAATTGGTAACATGGGAATTGGGAGATGTAAGCAAGCATGGGTTGTGGATTGGGCTGGATGATATGGTGGTTTTGCTTGCTTTAGATCTAGAGACCGGTTCATGCGAGAATAAGCCAAGAAAACAGTGTCACCACAAGGCCAAGTATGGGTGCAACTTAGCCAATTAATTAGGTGTATTGCCAGCATTGTTTGGATCATTTGGAGGAGTGGCGAATGGGAGTCAGTTGGGTTTGCAATAGTGGCAAGACTGCCCTGGGATCCGAACGGCACAAGAGGGGGCCTTTGGTTGGATGTGCTCAGTCGGAGGCATAACCACCGGTGAAAACTTAGTGGATCTGAATATGTTGGTAGTCCCTTTGTAAAGGTTATTTTGTGATCTCTTCGACATACACCTAAGGTAGTGTATTTGGCATAAGGGAGGTTTCTTTAGTCACTGACGGGTGATAAAATCACAAACTTGTGGGTAAAGTGGTACAACCTCCGCAGTGTTAAAAACTATCACGATAGCCGTGCTTTCGGTTAAGAGCACCTGGATAACCTACATGATTAGAGGGAACTTGATATTTGTGATGGTTTAGTTATGGTTATGGATTGGGTGGTGATAAATGGACATGGTTAATGATAATGGTAAGAATTTGATGGATGTGATATGATGGTAAATGATGGTGGTGGACTTGTAATTGGAAATTATTTGGGATATGATGGGATTTATTTCACATAGACATTGTAGGATGATTTTTACATGTTTTAAATGTACTTTTCAGCAAATAGCCATTATTTATTATCATTCTCTGGTGTATTCTCACACTTGCTGAGTACGACATGTGCTCACCCTTGCGATTTCAGGTGATGTTTTGGAGTACCCTGGGGATAATGCAGAGTTTTGGGTTGTGTGCTGCCGTCGACTTGCTTGTGGTTATGCTTGGAGCCGTGCAATATTCCATCTGCTATGCTTGCTTAGTTTAGATTAATTCCACTGCAAAACTATAGTTTCATTATTAGTAATAATGATCTTTGATGTTTTAATTTGATGATTATTTGAATATTGTAATAAAAGAACTTATTGAATCGTTCGTGCTGTGGTAAATTTCTGTATATCATTTGTGATGCACTCGTGTATGTGTGTTGCACATCCTGGGCACACATTAGTGTCGCACTTGGTTCATTTTTCAGAACCAGGTGTCACAGAGCGGCTCGATGCTGACCCCTTCGCGGGTTAGGGGCGGGGGGGGGGGGGGGTGGTGGCTACCATAGAATCACCGACTTGGGACTCGGATACAGAGCGTTGGAGATGTCGCATGTATCTGTACCTCTAAAAGTGCCCAACATGGGACCGTCTCGCAATTGTCCTTCCCTCTCTCTATTTAGTTCTGGGTGCACCCAAAACCTCGTGGGCTGACCTTCAATTCGGAACTTGGTTGGGTCCCATGCATGAGTCGGGATCTTACCTTTGTTATCTTGGCTCATTGGGCCGATGTTGCGGGAGGTGAAGTGATGCTCCTTGATCCCTATTCTGCCGCAGGATCGTTGTTGTAGAGTGCGTCTCTCTGAGCTGGCACAAGCTACAAGGAGGAGGGAGGTGAAGCGTGACGCATGTGTTTGCGGTCTCCGCTAGTCTTTATTGCGGCATGTCTTGTGAGGAGGTGGAGTTGTGAGCTGTGGAAGTATTCGGTCGCTGTAAACCTTTAATGCAGCATCAGTTATTACAAGGTGGCTTGATGCACCACCTCCTCCATTCTTGTTCCTTCGTCTCCCTCGATGGGGCTCGGAATAGCCAAGTGCGATGCCATTCTCCCTCACTGCCTTATCCATTCTCTTTGTTGAGGTGAATACCTCCTCCCATTCTTTTTCTCCATTTGTCCCTCTCGTGGCCCGGTGGCCTCAGCCAATGGTGAGAGTGTGGCAGTCGGGACATTGCGCCCGACTGGTTGGAGCCGGTAATTCAGCCGGTGAAGCTTCGGGTGGAGATCTGGAGGAGGAGTTACATGGAAGTTCGAAAAGAAAAGAATCCTCTTAGAGATGGGGGAGCCAGCTGGAGGCTTGAACGGGAGGTTGATTTTATCCGGATGTAGCAAGTTTTTCTACATGAACAAATTCTCCCCGCGCAATGTCGGGGTTGTCGAAAAATAAGTTGGCCGTTTCGGCTTCCCATCCCACCTCAACGGGCTTTGGCATGCCAACCCACCTCAACAGGTGACGATGCGCTACTATCTCTTTATTAGTGGCTTTTCGCCTGTCGGGGCATCACGTCCTTGATGGGGAAATATGCCAACCGCTTTGGCTTATCGGGGTTGGGCCTCATATTTGGATATGAGAGGCCTTTTGAAGAAATGATAGCCAAGAAGAGCATGAAGCCATTGAAGTCACCGACCTTGAAGGTCGACAAAGCATGGAGGCGTTAAGGCCACTGACCTTGAAGGTCGGCAAAGTGTGAAGTCGTTGAAGCCGTCGACCTCGTAGGTTAGTACCTATATAGGGAAAGCGTTCAAGATGTAATCTTCTCCTGATTATGTAAGATTCAGACAATCGTGTAATATGGAGTCTTTTAATTATTTTGAAATGTTTCCCCTGCATCTATTTTCCGTCCCTTAGTCCTGCCTGAACAGCGACTTTCAAACTTTCATAGCTCGTAGACCACAAGATGCAAGATATGATGGAAGTACTTAGAGAAGGAAAAACACTCTAAGAAAGTGGATCTTGAGGTCCTAAGTGGGTACTCAGGCAGACAGTAACCCCTAAGTCTAACATTTGGGATCGGGATTAGGGACTTTGTCTGGGCCTAGGCTCGAGAGCCAGCTGTTCACGGCTGCTATGTCATAGATGAAAGTTGCAAGCGCATGGAGAAATCGCTGTAGCACTTCACCTTAAAGAGTATTCCTAAGGGTATCGAATCCAAGGAATGTGTGTGTTAGTCTTCTAACTAGTTCACCCATGGACACGAAGCTTGGTGGTAGGCAAGGGATAGAGTGGATTTTCTAGGAGAAGGGTTTCTAATTCATGGCAAGTTGATCAGTAATAGCTTGTATTGGGAACGGTCTTACCCTGGTCTGCCAGGAAACTCCAGCCAAGAGCCTACGTTGTAGTCGAACGTGAAGGAATAAAACTGATAGATAGGGTTGTCACCACCTACCGCCTACCTCTACAACCCATGGACTACGAGAAAGTCAAAGGTAACGTCAATCCTAGACACCATGCCTACGCTATTGATTACTTCCCTAACCTCTCTATCAAAGACTAGGGCCTCTAAATGAATAGACCGATGAATGAACAAGAAACTAAGGAATTAACTTGCTTGAATTAAATAAATAGACTCAAATAGAAATCATGTACCTTACTTGAGATGGAAAGAATTGTTCAGGTACAAAGGTGAAGAGGGTTCGCCAAGCCCAAACCCTATCCTTAAGTGGAAGAAGCCCGACAAGCTGGAGCCTCCTCCTTCTCCTCCTTCTCACTCTGTCCCTATTTTCTAATCACTTTGGCAGCGCTACACCTTTGGAGTGGAGTACTAGACTTATGCTTTCGGTGTGTGGGGTGAGGGAGCCCCCTACCAACTATTTATTCCCTCCAAAGGTCAGTTTGGCGATAGAAAAAGCGAGGGGCTCAGTCGCAATCGTGATCTCAAAGTCATGAGGAGCCAACACATGGCGGTTGGCCGCGTTTGGCGTGTTTACCTAGTCGGCCGAACTGGCACTTTGGCCGACTTTCTGGTGGCCCCAAATGTGGTGTTTATCTTCCAGGAGGCTGTTTTGTGGGGTACCATCATGGGTATGGGTGATTCCCCTCATTTTTAGTTGGTTTTCTCCTCCAAGTGGGTCCCAAAATCCTCGTGCTTGTGCCTAATTGGTCAGAAGGTGTGTTTCTTGGATTGGTTCCTATAAATACCTCTAATTATGGGCATAATTCACCTGCATACACAATTGCAGGAACACTTGTGGAGATAGTTAGTAAATAACTGCTACTACTCTGTTTGTTGTCTAATCCATAGCTTTTATGCAGGAAACTGACGGTTGGATCTGGTAATTAAGGATTGTCAACACCAGCTGTATTCTTGCAATGAAAGTTGGATATTTGACGAAGGAAAATGGATCAGGGAAAAACACTTAGCTTCCTTATGGTTGTGTCGAGCGTTGTAGCGTTTCTCGGAGCAAAGGTTCGCAAGGGTCGGATGGTCCCATCACATTGGCCCGGGTGAGCCGAGCGAGCTCTGCCTTCGTAGCCGTTTGTCATGGTATAGTGTTACCTTGGTCTTCGGAGTGTGTCGAGGTCAGAAAAGTTGGGACTTGGGCTCCGATCATCATCGTGCATCGTGATGGTCCCTGGGCTGAGGACGATGAGGTCAAGGCTCGGGCCCTGAAAACCATGGAATCCCCTTGGCCTTGTGTCAGAACTCGAGGGTTCAAGGGTTCGGAGACCTCGAGTGCTCGTCGCGCCTACTACGGGGGCCTTGGCTCCCCCGTTGTGCCACTATATCGACCCTTCAGGACGTGGTCGCTCGTGGTACTCCCACCTAAGTGGTGGGGGAGTGGTGTTGTTCTTGGCCGATGGGATGACGACCTTTCTTGTTGGGGGTGGTGACTCGTCCAAGGTTTTGCGGGCTAACCCCCGTGTCCCTAGCGAGGTCTGTTGCTGCTTGGGATTGTGCGGCGTGAGCGACCTTCCTCGTTAAAGGGTGGGGATGCGACGCCCTTAGTGGTGTTGGAGTTATTGTCGTTGGAAAAGATCCTTTGTGGTCATCATGAAGGCCGTCGGTGTAGTGAAGCTGTCAAGGGAAAAGAAGTGGAATGCATGGTGGTCCCCCCACCTGGCGCATAATTGTCTGTGCTTGGAAAACTTACTAGTACCAATATTGCCAAGTGTCCTTCCTTGAGGTGGCCTAGCTACTGGGACACGAGATTTATATTGGTTGAGGCGGCGAGCCCAACATCCAATTTGGTGTTCTTTCCTCTTTGTTCATAGTGGAACTAATTCTTACAAGGGAGCAATGTTCCGGTGCTAGAGTAGTCAAATGATGCCCCACTGGGTGTGTATGCGTGTTTTATGTCATCTCCCGCGCCCTCCACCTCGATGATGGCTTTTGGGGAATTTTTATAGGGGGCTCGGCTTGGCGCCAAACCCAACTACTATCTAACCTGGCTCTCCTCATAAATAAGGTGCATGTTACAAGGTGTCCTAGCCTTCCATCTTATATTTTGCATTTCTTGAGGTGGGGTTGGGTCTTGGTAGTTGCCTCTGTGATTGCCTTCATCCCGTTGCTCCTTGTCTACAGTCGGTGTTGGGTGAAAAGTGTATCCTGTCACCACGACAAATGGGACATGACATGGGAGATGTCAGTAGCACCCGTGTCTCGCCCTCGAAGGTCGAGGGTCTGAGCTGCCTGCGCACATGCCACTGCTCCTTATCCTTTACTTGTGTTGGACGGTGGGGGCTGCCCTTTCATTAGGTTGGACAGGACTTTTCGTGGGAAGCGTTGGTGGGGTTCGTGCCCCGATACTTTTTCCCTAGCTTGATAACTGTAGGAGTGAAGTGCACGTGAAAAGCTACCAGAGGTGGTGAATGGTAGATTTAAACTTTTTCAAAGGAAGCAACAAAAACCCCTCAGCAGAAAATCAATCTGTTAAGAAACCATGTGTGTAATCCGTTTTCAACAAAAAGCTACCTAAGTGGGGTGAATGTTAGATTTAAAGTTTTTTCAAAGGAAGCAACAAAAACCCTTTGGCAAAAATCAATCTGTTAAGAACATGTGTGTGTAATATGTTTTTAACATGTACAACAGTGACAAAAACAAGTGTGTATTATGGAGAATCAAGTCACGGAATGAATGGAACAAGAATCACGTGAAAACACTAAGTAGAACATGAAATATGATCAAAAGACTAGACGAAGGTCAACCTGTTGTACCTGATTGAAAAAATAGATCAGCAATGCTGCAAAGAATCTCATGTAGATCAAAAACCACAAATCCAATGACCATGAACATTTCATACATGATATAGAATCAAGTTTTGAAGACAACTCAAAAATAATCACATCAATTGGATCTGTAAAACGCGAATTATGATCGAAATACCGAAGCAACGACGGTCTGTCCAGAAACTCGGCGAGAAAAACTTGTTAGAAAAAAGTCGGACGAACAAGGAACAAAAGCTCCTCTACAACTACGATCTTTATTCAATATAACACAAGAGGAACAGGCAAAGATCATCTTGCCACGATCTCTGGTCTCCCTTGCTTATATAACCATCCCTTAGGCCAACTCAATCCGAACTCCAAATCTAATCCTACTCAGTTTCAACCAAAACTTTCCATAACTGCTCAAGACTCTTCCATACGCAGATAGAAGCAATCTTAAGACTTCCAAACACATTAGTAACGTACAAACATTCCTAAAACAACTCAGCTTTATGCTCACCACGAAATATAACCAAAACAAACTCTAAACCTTCCATAAACGAACCATAACCACCTCAGCCGCAGCCTGAGGCATAAACCAGTCGGTTGGACCTTTCCGGCCACATCTTCACATCTATATCTCTTCATCACGTCTTGGAACCATGTCTTCCACATCCATGCACACCTTGCACATATGCAGATACCTTCCAATGGTGCCCATGATACCTTCATATGCGTTGTTCTTGACCAAAATATGTTGTGCGACCTCTCAATCAACTCAACCACAATTCCTCCCGAACATGGTTATTGAACCTCATCTTCTCCCTTAGACTAGTTCAATGGATCCCGTCACCAGCCATGTCTTGAGCTTAAGCAACATCTGAGCTTAAGCAACATCTGCACATGAATAAACAACCATTCTTTGCGACCTCAAGTCCTCGACTTAACTATTTCTAGTCTGAAAAACACAGCACCGTACGTGAGCACCTCACATAAGCATGTTGCAAACCATAGAAAAATAATACCAGACATAACCACCAGAACACACCAAAAAACATAGTAAGAGAATACAAATCAACCTTTTCATAAGCCAAAAGCAAGTTCAAAACATTGCAAGTTAAAACAAATCCGCCACACTATTATTTCAGCAAATAAAATTATCGAATCGACACAAAGCGGCGCTGCAATGTAAAAGCAAAAGATTGGACATTCCAATCCAAAACGCACGTGCAAATCATGTGTTGGAAAGTTTAGACATTCTTAACCAAGTAAAGAGTAAATGTTACTCCTGAAAACATGTTTGTGAAGATCAACCGTATCGACTCACGTGCAGCTCACGTGACTGAAAGTTCGACAATCCGAATCGAGAAACACATGCAACTCACGTGAGAAGAAGTTTGGATAATTCGAAAGTATTGCGGTAATGTTACTCTGCAAAAACACATTGAAAAGTTTGGACGGTCCAAACCTATCGAAGGTAACTTTATTCACAGAATGTACTGATACCAGTTCAAACATTGTTTATCGGGGTGTGTTGTTGGTGTATCAGTGTAAGATTAAAAACTTTGCATGTCAACCCTAACTGTTATTGTAACTGCCAATGTAATCAGCACACGAAAGTCTCACAATCTCTCCCTTGATGAATGCATTGGCAACACCACTTAGAGTACGAACATTGGCCCATTCACATGAAAAGTTTTGAAAGAAAATTTCTCCCCTTTTTGCAATTCAAAAATCAAATGAGAAAGAAATCTCAAAATAAAAATCCCACCCCCCGTAAGAAGAACGTGTACAAAACATGTGAATGTGCAATGTGTGACATATTTGTCCCCCTTTGACAATGTATTCAACAAGGTTCAAAAGAGAGAATTCGATTGTTATAAGCATATTATATATTATATATATATATATATATATATATATATATATATAACAGAGCTCATCCAAGTCATACTTTCGAGTAACTTATACTATCACATCAATGAGATACAGAAAGTAGTGTAAGTCATGCTAGAGATCAAGTGTAATTTCTCAGTTTAAGCAAGTCATGATCTCACGAACTTTAACTATTTCAAAACCTAACAACATTGCACATGTAGCTGCATTTTTCATTTTTTATTATCATTTAAAGCACAAATTTGGATCATATGATATTTGCAAGAGATTATATGCCGCATCAACCTTATTCTAACCAACCAAGCCAAGCCTATTGTTTTTGACAAACAGAAGCTTAAGGATATGGTTTTAGTCATACAAAACTTCTTCCAAGTTCATATCCAACTGCAATGATAAGCCATCTCAAGAGAACTGTGATCCATAAATATTTTGTTGATCTCTTCTCGTTTTTTTTATTTGATCATAAAAGCTCAACATGTGGATAGTTGACTGATTAATTTTTCATTATTAAAAGCACTTGTGAGCAGGCAACAAGTTCAAAACAGCAATAAAGTTTGATCAAGACCAGATTTAGTGTAAGTAATTATTCCAATTACTAGTCACGGCAAAAACTACAAAATGTATAATACGAGTAATGTAGTAAGAACTTCCAGCATGTAAAAGGAATTACAAAGTCATATATGTATGAAATACTATGCTCATATTATTTGAAATTAGATTCACACATAGACATACCAAGTTTCAAAAAAAAACTCCCCCTCAATTTAAGCCATGAGGATGCATACCACCTATTTCAGTACGAATGAAACAAAAACGAGTGAAATCTAAAGGTTTTATAAAAATGTCAGCCAATTGTCATTCGGTATCGACCTGGTGATGCACAATGTTTCCTTTTTCAACATTATCACGGAGAAAGTGGTACCTAATATCAATGTAATTTGTTCTAGAATGTTGCACGGGGTTTTTAGCAATGCAAATGGCACTAGTGTAATCACAAAAAAGTGGAACACTATCTAAATCAACACCATAGTCCTTATGTGTTTGAACAACTCAAAAAAATTTGTGAGCAAGCGCTAGCAGCAACTACATATTTAGATTCGACCGTGAATTGTGTAAGTGAATTTTGTTTTCTAGAGGACCAAGCAACAAGTGAATTACCAAGAATATGGCAAGAACTTGTTGTACTTTTCCTATCAATCCTACAAGCCCCAAAATCAGCATTCGAAAAAGCTTTCAAAGTAACGATTGAGGAACAAGGAATAAAATTGTCAAATTCTTGAGTTCCATGTAAGTACCTTAGAATTATTTTACGGCTTTATGATGTGAAGCATGTGGGGAAGCTTGAAATCGTGAACAAAGACATACGATGAATTGCATGTCCGATCTTGATGTCGTGAGGTATAAAAGTGACCCGATCATGCTTTGATGTTCTTTTCCATCCACGGGTTCACCATCTTCATCAAATTCAAGTGTTGTTGTGGTTCCCATTGGTGTCCGAAGAGGCTTGCTTTTGTGCATGTTAAATCGCTTAAAGAGATCATTCATGTACTTAGTTTGATGGACAAAGGTTCCCTCCTTAGTTTGCTTGATTTTGCAGCCCTGAGAAGTACGTGAGTTCTCCCATCATACTTATCTCAAATTCTGAAGCCGTCATAGCTGAAAACTTGGACACAAGATCACGAGAAGCACAAACAAACATAATATCATCCACATACACTTGAACGAATAATGAGTCATTTTCATGCTTAAGCACAAAAAGAGTCTTATCAAACTTGCCCATAATAAACCCCCTTTCAAGTAAGAATGTTTTTAACCTATCATACCATGCTCTAGGGTACTTGTTTGAGACCGTACAAGGCTTTGGACAGTTTGTAAACATGATTAGGAAAATTTAGATTATCAAACCTGGTGTCTGCTATACATTAACATCCATTTGATATAACTTGAAACCTTTAGATGCAGAAAAATCTAACAAAATTCTTATGGCTTCTAATCTAGTAACAGGAGCAAAAGTTTCATCAAAATCTAGACCATCAACTTGTGTGAAACCTTGAGCAACCAACCTAGCCTTATTGCTAACCACAACCCCATTCTTACTTTGTTTATTTTTAAACACCCATTTAGTTCCAATTAAAGTGTGACCTTTAGGTGGAGGTACAAGTTTCCAAACATTATTTCTTCCAAATTTCCTAACTCTTCTTGCATGGCAATAATCCAAGATTCAACACTGATTGTGTGTGATATATCTTTGGGTTCAAAAGAAGCAACAAAAGCAGAAAGAGCATGAGAGTATGGATCACAAAACCTGGACCGTTTGACTTGTTCGTGCAAGCTTCCAATGATTAGTTGTGGAGGATGATTTTTGAGGACGCAGAGGAGAGTAGACACTTCACAAGCTCCTTCTTCATGTTCATCACAAAACAAAGAACTTGTGACTCAAGGAAGATCTGAACCAGCAGTAGTGGTTCTTGGTTGTGGTGCGTGATCAAGAGTTGGAATGTCATTGTATAGTTCTCAAGTTTCTGGCATTAGCTCCCCTCCTTCTTCATCTTTAATGAAAATACTCTCCCCCAGCGTATATGGATCTAGACCACCAAAAGATTGAACACGTGAAGGACCTACGGTGTCAAGATGTAAAAGTTGTCTCGTTCAGTTGTCATGGACATTGCGAGAAAACATGTGAACCTGGAACCATCTTAGCATGTCTACAAGAAGAGCACACAATACTGTTGTACCCTTTAAGATTAGGAAGCCCACGTATGCAATCAAGAGCAATAACACGTGTGAGGTGATAAAAGCTTACTTGGCCAAGTCTACGATGCCAAAAATATAAGTCCTTTGAAGCATTATCAACCAGACACCTATGCTTAGAAGTTGACATATCAAAATCAGGTTTAAAAACTCTTCCAAACCGAGACATGTTAAACATAAGCTCACCATTAGAATCTACAGCCTTGTAGTAATTTTTAGTGAAAATAATTTCTAGATTTTCATCTAGCAATTGTGAAACGGAAAGCAAGTTGTATTTCAAATTTTTAACAAGTGCCACATCTTTCAAAGTGTAGTGATTATTGACTCTAACTGAACCCTTAGCAATTATAGGAGTTGAAGAATTATCGGCAAAAGTAACATTCTCTACACGTGACACAAAGGATAGGGAGGAGAATCATTCTTTGTTACCGGTCATGTGGCGTGAGCAATCTGAATCCACAAGCCAAATGTTCTCCTTCCTCAAGCGTGTAACCTATATAGAAGAACAATACGTCGATGGCTCAATACTGGGTGTAGTCATAAGGCATTTAGGAATCTAGTACTGAGTCACACGACGTCCAGCAGGAATAACACACGAAAGCTGAGACAAAACAACAGGTTTATGAGTCAAATTTTGCAAATTCTTGCACCCAACCACTGACCTACGAGGTGTGTTATCAGTAGCACGAGAAACGGTACGTTTGGGTGCAAATTTTGAATATTTTTCACTCATCACAGGAGGTTGCAAGTTCCTAACATTCGATTCAGCACGCAAAGGAAATTTTGCATAAGTGTTATGAGATCTAGCTTGCATTCTTTGTTTCTTTTCTTGTTTAACTAGTCTATAACAAAAATCTATGACATGATCATCTCTACCATAGTAGGTACAATGAAATTTAACTTTATGTTCATGTCTAGATGAGCAAGCAACATGTGTGTTAGCAACCGAATGAGACAACACCCTTGCTGACCTAAAAACCACCTCCTTTTGTTTAGGAACTGTTTAAATTAAACCACTACCTAATGACTTATCAATCTTAGGTGGACGTGCCTTAGTATGGGCATGAGAATCAAAACCTAAACAAGTTTTATCATTGCAAGTCTTGGAAGAATTCAGCAGCAAGTTTAGTGTTTTATTCCCGCTACAAAGCCGCTATAGTGTCCTATGCATGTCATCGAGTTTCTTAGACAAGTCTAGACAGTTTTCACATGGAGTTTTTCCTTTTAATTTGCAATTACAACAATATTTAACTTCATGAGCACATAAAGCATTTTTGAAAATAGAAATATCATTCATTGCATCATGTAGTTTCTTGTTAAGATCATCACAACTAGAACAATGCATTTCAATTGTTGGACAACTAGCATATTTCCTATTTTTATCTTTAAGTGCAGCAAGATTTTTATTTTTTTCAATTTCAATCTCAAGTTTATCAAGAGCGAAGGTCTGCGCACTTCTTAAAGAGGACAATTTTTCATATATTAACTCACATGAGGAACAAGAATCATCACTAGGAATCAAAGATTTTAACTGATTAATGTTAGATTCTAGTGATTCCATTTTGATAGCATTGTCCCTTGGTTTTTTTGTCCTTTTTCTTAAGTATAACAGTGGCACAAGAAATAGCATCAGACATTTCTTTGCAAGTGGGACATACCTCTTCCTTGTTGCTATTGTGTTCTGCTTCCTCCATACTTGATCTTGAGTTGCCTGCCATGAAACACATACTTGCCAAATTGTCTCCATCCTCATCAGTTTTGGAGTCCACATCGCAGATGTTTTTGTCTAGTAGAGTGGAGAGGATATGGTCCACCACTTGGCATTTTGTGGAAGTCTTCTTTTTCTTGTTGTTGTTGTTAGAAGAGGATTTGAACTTATTTTGCTTTTCCTCACGTGTAGAAGGACTTGAAAGATTAGGAAAATTTGTACAAAAATGTCCTGTCTTACCACATTCAAAGCATCATTGAGAACCACCACTTCCTCTCCTTCTAGGTCTCACATTTTGCAATGCTTTTGAGAACCGAGTGGAGAGAAATGCCAGCTCCTCTTCTGGAAATTCTTTAATTTACTCAAAGGTTAGAGAAGACAGCAAAGCAAGTGTAGCACATGATGAAGATTGACTAGAACTAGGCATGTCACGTTGGGGTTTTTACATGATATTATGTCAAGTTCATGAGTTTTTAACTTAGAATATAGCACATTTGAAGTAAGTGTACTCATTACAGTTGATTCATGAATAGATATAATTTTCATCTCCCAAATTGACATATCTAATACATTTAACAATCGCCTAGCATTCTCAGCATCTGAAAAATTAACATTGACACTACGCAAGTTGCTTAAAATTTTATTAAATTGAGCATATAAATTGTCGATGGACTCACTTGGTTGCATCTCAAAGCGCATATATTCTTTCTTGAACATATCTTTCCTTACCTCCTTCATCATGTTGGATCCTTCTTGGTAGTCGCAAAGTGGCTTCCACACATTGTACGCTTATCGAAGGTGTGCAACAGGATCAAAGTTGCTTTGAGTCAATCCTTGTATGATCAGGTTGCGAGCCTAGTTATTGTTGTCGACATCTCCCAGGTTTGCAGCCATAAATTGATCATTTTGTGGCACGTCAAAAGACTTGTGGACCTTTTCCCATATAGCGAAGCCTTGCGCTTGTGTGTAGGCCTTCATACGTGCCTTCCAAACCTGAAAATCAATGCATTAAACACACAAGGTTTTGCAGAGTATTTTTGCATGTCAATTAGTCAAAACACGTGCAAACCACAAAGATCAGAGCATCGTGGCTCTGATACCAATTGTAGGATCAAAGAGCACGTGAAAAGCTACCAGAGGGGGGTAAATGGTAGATTTAAACTTTTTCAGCGGAAGCAACAAAAACCCCTCGATAGAAAATCAATCTTTTAAGAAACCATGTGTGTAATATATTTTCAACATGTCCAACTGTGATATAAACAAGTGTAGAGTTTATAGAATCAATTCACGGAACTAACGCAACAAGAATCACGTGAAAACACTAAGTAGAACTTGAAATATGATCAAACAACTAGATGAAATTCAACTTGTTCTACCCGATTTAAAAATCAGATTAGCAATGCTGCAAAGAAACTCTTGTGGATCAAAAACAACAGATCAAATGACCATGAACTTTTCACAGATGATAGAATCATGTTGTGAAGATAACCCAAAAAGAATCACATCAATTGGATCTGTAAAATTCGAGTTATGATCGAAATACCGAAGCAACAACGGCGTGTCCAGTAACTCAGCAAGAAAAACGTGTCTGGAAAAAGTCAGATGAACAATGAACAAAATCTCCTCTGAAACTACGATCTTTATTCAATAGAACACAAGAGAAACAGCCCAAAATCGTCTTGCCATGAGCTCTGGCCTCCTTTGCTTATATAACCAGCCCTTACGCCAACCCAATCCTAACTAGGACTCTAATCCTACTTAGTTTCGAGCAAAACTTTTCATAACTGCTCAAGACTCTTCCATACGCAGATAGAAACAATCTTAAGACTCTCAAACACCTTAGGAACGTACCAAACATTCCTAAAACAACTCAACTTCGTGCTCACCACGAAATCTAATCAAAACAAACTCTAAATCTTGCATAAATGAACCACAACGACCTCAGCCGCAGCCTGAGACATAAACTAGCTAGTTGGACCTTTCCGGCCACATCATCACGTCCATATCACTTTCTGACATCTTGCAACCATGTTGTAACATCCATGCACACCTTGCACACGTGCAAACATCTTCCGATGACATCCATGATACCTTCATATATGTTGCTCTTGACCCAAATATGTTGCGCGACCTCCCGATCAACTCAACCACAATTCCTCCCGAACTTGGTTGTTGAACCTCATCTTCTCTCTAAGACTAGTTCAAAGGATCCCGTCACCAGCCATGTCTTCACCTCAAGCTACACCTGTACATGAGTAAAGAACCATTCTTTGTGAGCCCAAGTCCTCGACTTGACTCCCGTTAGTCCGAAAAACACAACGCCTTACGTGAGCACCTCACATAAGCATGTTGCAAACCATAGCAAACTAATACCATCCATAACCACCAAAACATAGCAAAAAACATAGTAAGAGGATACTAAGCAACCTTTCCGTAAGCCAAAAGCATGTTCAAAGCATTGCATGTTAAAATAGATCCGTCACACAATTATTTCAGCAAATAGAATTATTGTATCGATCAAAAGCAGCAATGCAATGTAAAAGAAAAAGATCAAACATTCCAATGCGAAACTCATGTTCAAATCACGTGTTGGAAAGTTTGGACAGTCCTAACCAAGTAAAGAGTAAATGTTACTTCCGAAAACACGTTTGTAAGGATCAACCTTGTCGACTCACATGCAGCTCATGTGACTGAGAGTTCAGACAATTCAAATCGAGAAACACGTGCAACATACGTGAGAAAAAGTTCAGACAATTCAAATCCTTTGAGGGTAACGTTACTCCCTAGAAACACATTGAAAAGTTCGGACAATCCAAAACTATCAAAGTTAATGTTACTCCCCAAAATGTACTGAGACATGTTCGGATAGTGTGTATAGGAGTGTATCGGTGTAAGCTTCAAAACTTTGTATGTCAACCCTCACTATTATTCTAATTGCCAATGTATTCAGCATACATAGGTCTCACAATAACCCTAGTCCCGATCTCAATGGACAGGGCATGGATTACCTGTCGCCGACCTCATTGGTTGACCCATGGTGGGTTGGCTTTTGTGTGCCCTCTAGTAACTGGGTTACTAAACTCCATCACAATTATAAGTTGATAATTTTACCAGCAATTAGATGAGAATAATAGAGATCTCAAGTTTAAGGAGATTTCAACTTCGAAGAATCTGCTTCACGGGAAAACCCCATTGGTTGAGATTACAGATTCTTGAAGTGAAACTAAAATTTAAAGTTGGAAAAAATAGACGCTAAGATAGAACATTTGAGCTTACCGACAAGTAAGGGTAGGGGTGAAATACGGAAGATAATTTTTTTGGATCATTCGATACCGATATTAAAAATTTCAGAACCAATTAACGTTTTTACGTGAATTGTTTAGAAACTGGCTGGAATTGGAAATGGAAATTCGGAACGAAAATGATTTGGTCTTGTCAGAACTCCATATTTATTCAGAAATTGTTCAACAATTTATGAATTAGCCCAATTTACTATTGCGGACTAAATAACTGGCCTTGGCCCATCCCGCTTATCAAACGCTAACCCTAAGTCCTCGGCTGTCGCTTTATAGAATTGACATATGGGGGGTCTTTGGAGTGGCTCCTTAGGGATTCGGTGACGGACGCGCAACCTTCATGGTGATTGCGATGATGTAGGAATTCAAGTGGAAACACACACGATTTACCCAGGTTTGGGCCTCCCGAAGGCTAATAGCTCTACGTCCTGCCTGCCTGAATTGGATCTCACCAACGTTATCGGGAATACAAGTGATCTTTTTTCTTCCTTTCTTTTGTCCCTTTTCTCTCCTTCTTCTCTCTTTTTCTTCTTCTCCTCCCGTTCTTCAATCTTGGGGCTTCGCTTTTCTAGGCCTAAGGAGCTCCCACGTCATGGGTGGAAGAAGCTAACGTCTGAGCAAGTAGCTACTTGTCATTAAGCACCTGGCCCCATCCACTGTAGTTAGAGCAGAGCCATATGCCCCTCCTTCGTGGGAAGGACCATCCAAATCTTCCTTTGGATGCCGAGTGTACCATTGTGGATCCCATGATCGAACTCGCCGCCCACACGGACCACCTGCTGTTGGCATAGGTCATCATGCCGTTCATGCCATGGCCGAGGAGGCTATGGGCTCGATCAGTTCCTTCATCGGTTGACTCGGTAGTACAACTAGGTATGGGGTATTTACTGTGCATCTTGTCACTCCCCTACCCAAGGCTTGGTTGAAGAGCTATTTTGGCAGAAATATGTTGACTCACCTCGTCTAGGGCTAGTAACGAGTGGCGCCGATCAATCACCAACCCTCAGAGACTTTTGGCGGGTCGAGGACCTTTTATTAACCATCAGAAAAGGCATAATGATCAGGTTGGGTTGTGGATTTCCTGACCGTATCTATGGGGACCGGAATCCCGACCTCCAAGGATCTTATTGGGTGGTGTCATGCGATGCAACACCCAACAGTATACAACAAAAGAACGAGAACAAATTAAAATACCAAGTCTTTATTTATAAACACAACGGAAGTTTTACAATACTAAACAAAAGGAAAGAGAACTATACATCATAGCTACGCTCTCGGCACTAGCTATGCAAAAGCGAAGTCATCTATGCCCTGGATACTTTGCACTAGCAACACAAAACTTTCGGCGGCGTGCAGGGTTCCCACTCGGCTGTAAACCCTGGAGGGGGTGCAGTCTCGTCATCGAACCCGTCATCAGTCACATAATCTGCAAAAACTTTTTAACTGCAAACATGAGCTTAAGGCTCAGCAAGACTAACCTGTCTCACTAGACATATGCAGGGGTGAATACTAAACATGGGTAAGGAATAGCATAGAGGACACACATACAAGTGGATCCTTATGCTCATGTTTTAAGTAGCACATGACATTCTTCAGGCAAGGCACATCATAGACTCCACAATTAAACATGAAACGCTTTGCCGATGATATGACATGCCCAAAGCACATAATGCTATTACAGGTAAAGTATGGGGAAACTGTAATCTTTTAATTGTGCTATCTCTAAGCCATACAAGGTTGCAAAACAATTATAATTAACCAGTTGATTTACACCTCACTGCCCTCAACCTACGCCTATAAAACGGAACGGTATGCCTCTACAACCCAGTATCAAGCTATGTCAGTTTGCTGGAGCCCATTTCTCCAGTATGTCACCGGTACCATTCAAGCTTGTCCAGCAGGGCCGCACACGAAATGGTCCTCAATCGCACAAATAGGGCTTAGCACGTGAGACCACATCTCGCTGCATCCTACGCGCTGCTCTGTCTCAATTTCACATTTATAAACTATTCCTTGATCCAATTCATCTCATGTGATAAAATCCTATCTCGCGAGTAGATTCCAACTACTCAACTTCTACCGGATTCCTATGAATATAAGCATGTCAGTTACTACACGAGTTTGTGAGCTATTCTAACTACTTCCTGGGTTCTTTGGTCATGCAAGTGGACGTCAAACACCTTAAACGTAATGCACAAACATCTAAAGACGTAAGGTGAATAAAAACTGCAAAGACACTGTAAGGAACTTAAATGCAAATCGGGGCTTGCCTGAATGTGAGTCTGAGTCTATGTTAGTTTCTGGCAGATGGACTTCCAAAGCTTCCTGCTACTCATCGACTTCAGTCACTAAACGTTATGCATATACTATATATGAATGACTTTGAAAATAATCAATATGCTTAAGGTCATAAGCTAATATCTTATGATCAAAATAAGATAATGATCTTAGTTGGCCTTGGGACTTTTATGGTAGATACTAGTGACCATATTGAAGACTCTTGCAAAGAACAGGAGATGATCAAGGAAGTTTGTTGTTCCTAAAAATTATGGTAAGCAATAACCTTCTCTAATTTTTAGTTGAAATCTTGGAGATCTATCATGGCTACCAGTGGTTGTACCATGTATAGGGGGTCTCACTGGTTCTACGGAAATTCGTTTCACAATTTTCTAAGCTTCCTACAGGAAGGAACTGATTTTACAAGTTTGGGGAAATTTCTGAAATTTATTTTCTATTTTCTCAATTTATAACTACATAGAGATTTGGAACACTGATCAAACCAGTAAATTATGTCCAATGAACTTGAAATTTGTACTGGAGATCAAGTGAATTTTGGGGAGTGTCCTTCCCAAATTTGGGAATTTTCTAGAAAGCAGAACTGTAGGAATGAATTCTATAAACATTTTGCTTATCTGAATTATGGAGAAATTTTTATGGATTCTCATACAAATCAAAGTGCTCCACTGGAAAGTATTCTTCATTCTGGTTCTAACAAAATGTATTTGGGAATTTTTGGACAGTTCTACTAGGAGTTATGGATTTTCCAAGTTGGGCCAAAATCTGGAATAAAATTTCCATTGCAAACTATTTGAATAAAGGGTTGGGCCCACGGATTTGAAATGGGCCAATCGGGTTGAAGCCGCGCGGCGACCACATAATCAACCCACATAGCCGCACTGGATCCGTGTCCAAAGCTGATCCGCGCGCTCGCACGCGTCACCGACACATGGGGCCCGCGATCTTCATCTTCCTCCCGACGCGCCGCTCGGCCGCGGTGGCGCTGCGCCGGCGAGCTCGCCGTGACGGCTGCATCGACCTCCACTCGCCTCGGTACTGACCGCCAAACCATAAAATCGACCGCACAACACGATGGTGAGGTCCAATCGTGGTGGCGACGGCCGGAGATGGCGGTGCGACAACGGCGGCGGAGCTAGGGTTTCGTCTATCGTCGGAATCGCATGGGGATGGCGCAAAAGGCTCAGGAAAAAGCTAGAAACATTCCTCGGAGCATGAGGATGATGATTTTGATGTTAGGAAGGGGTGACATAGCCGGCAAGGTCGACTTTGTCAATGGACTGATGGGGTTATATTTACGGTGGGCAAAACTTGAATATCCCAAGCATCAATCGATGACGTCTACTGATTATTGGAAGGGGGTGCGCTAGGAGGTTCTGAATATAATCCTCAACTGGATTGAAGAATTATTACATGTAGAAACGGAATTAAACCAAGGAGGGAGCTAGTTCAATGGCAAAGGCCGAAAGAAAACTTGAAGATACTGCTCGATACTTAATGAAAAGAGGCAGGGCTTTTACCGTGAGAAAGAGCTTGGGATGGCGATCCTTTTTGCTGTTGAGGTTGATTTGTGGCGCCGCTTGTTGAGGACTGGCGACGGCTGAGCAGAGGCGGCTTTCGTCCTCAACTTCGGTGGTGTCCGCGGAACTCCAAACTACGGCCAACACAACGATCAAAACACTAAGCGAGTTGGCGTAAAAGATAGAGCACAGACTTGGCGCCAACTTTGCTGTTTGCATCGAAGGAAATAGAGGTAAGACCGAGATGCTTACTGGGAGGAAATGGAAACGGGGGTGTTGGGCGATGGCGGCGCGGACCTGAGATGGAGCTCGACGCCGACGGCACGGGTATTTATAGTACAGTGGGGTGTTTAGGCCACGCAGCTGCCTGCTTGCATGCCGTGTCGCGGTGGCGAGCGCTCCCGGCGTCGATTGGCGGGGACAGCCTTATACAGAGCATGTCCGTCGGTTCAACCGAGTGTGTGAGGCTAACAGTGGGTCCCAGCTCCCCTTATCGTCTTCCCTTCTCTGCAACTTCAATTCTCATACCAAACTTGATCAAAAAATTCTAAATTTTTGTGGGGAGGCTCAAATAAATATCTGGAACCTGAGTCTGAAATTGGATTTCGAATCCGGTCAAGTTTCATTTGAATTTCAAATTTGAAATTGAAATTGAATGAAATTCAATGGGGTCACTGAAGTAAATAGCAAATGAGTTTCAAAAATTGTGAAACTTTGGGAATAAGTCAAGCAAGTTATGCTGACCATGATGATGTGTTCAAATGAGTTGAACAGAGTTCAAAATTTGAACTCTAAACATGGCTTGAATTTGCTAAGAGTCTCAAATAAAATAGCAAATGGAATTCAAAAATCCTGAAACTTGGTAGGAAGTCTATTTGGAATATTATGAGGTCATGGAAAAATTTATAGCCTCAGATTTGAATATTTTTGGCAGGGCCTAAATGTACAGTGCTATACTCAAATTAATTTGAATATATTAGTACTGCATAGTAATTTGCCCTAGAAGTTTTTTTCAATAGCTTCCTAAATTTGTAGAAAGGTCACTTAAACTAATCTAAGGTCATTTGTGAAGTTCATTCCTTCTGTTACTAAATTTTCAGTATGAGTGAAAGAAACATTATTGATGATATCAAGTTTATGTGTACAACCATAATTGATCTTCACTATGGGTGACAATCAACTAGTACTGAACTTGATAATAAGGAAAACTGGGATTTTACAGTTTCTACTAGGGAAACTGACTTCTTCAATTTCCTCCATAGCCTCGATGTCACTATGGATAGAATGTGAGCACAAAAGATTTTGTGAGCGGTGGAAAAGAGAACTTCATTTCATACTTCACCAACACTAGTAGTCCTGAGCGCCCGCGAGTCACTCTTGTTAATGCATGGGATTGAGCTTGTAGACCGGGGCTTGTGAGAGATTCATAGCGGGGCGTAGTGGATAAATTTGTGGCATGCGAGATGTGATACGCAAGGTAGAAAGAGACACATAATCTACCCAGGTTCAGGCTGTCCAAAGGACAACAACACTACGTCCTACTTGTCTGGATTGCAGTGGAGAGTCATATGTCCTTCGTACAAACTGCCCTCCTCCTCTCATGTCATGGGGCCTCACACAACATTTCCTTGTTTACAAACTAATATACATTAGTACAATACAGCAGAAGTCTTCACGGCTCACGCCCTCAAACCTAAGATGTGTAGAAGAGAACCAATCCAGCAAGTGTATATTTCCTGCTAGCAACACCTGAATCTTTATAACAGCGTGCAGAGCTCCCATTTGGCTACATGCCCAGAGGGGTTGATGTCGTACTAGGAAACCCATCATATAGATCACTAACTATTATGCTACCTGCGAAAATCATATAAATGCAAATGTGAGCACAAGGCACAACAAGACTTAACTATCTCAGTAAATAACGTGAAACTCTACATGCTGGAAGCTTAAGACTTAAATTTAACTTGCATAATGGAAGCTTGACTAAGAATGGATCAATACTTTCATTTTAGCAGCAAGTTAATGGTTTATTTGCTCTACTTCTAATCCATACAAGTTGCAATGTCAAAATTATTCATAAACAATATTTCATATGATTCCAATTATGTTGTTACTAAATCACGATGCAGTAAACAAGCGGTAATCGGTCCATAACCGTGAGGGATGGTGATTCAAATCATTAAACACCTAGATGACACAACACACGCGCCCGTTTGGAAGGGGCGTACGGCACCCTCCTATTTATGTCATATGTGGCAACCTTTCACAGAACACATGAACGTTGAACCGGTCTCACTAACCCAGACAAGTGAGCTTTACTACTCAGTTACGCCGGTATTAGAGTCAACCCCTACTTTCCGTACGGTGGGGTATGCCTCGACGCCAAGGTAAACAAGTTATCGGTTACATGGCACCCATAATACCAGTATGTATTTGGTACTGATCAAACTTGCCCAGCGGGGCCGCATACGGTATGGTCCTTAATTGACACAAACAGAAACTATGCTCACAGGACCATGCCCTGTAGCTACTAACCATCCTGCCCAGTCTCAATTTCCATTTAAGTGAGTTCATTTCCGTTCTTTTCCAAATGATTTCATTTCTTATAGCTCGCAAGTAGATTCCGACTACTCAACTTCTACTGAATGATCTATGACTACAGAATTTAGTATAGCATTACTAGTACTACGATAAAGTCATATACTACATATACTTTAAAGTTTCTTTGGTCATGCATGTGGAGTATCATACAACCATAGACATAACAAGCAAATCAAATTCTAATCAATCAAGGATTATGAAAGAAAACTTTTAATAACTTAAATGCAAATCGGAGCTTCCCTTTGGTTGCGAACTAATCCAAAAATTTTATATGGTCAGCGTCTTCATTCGATGAACCTCGTCACAGCGGTTCCATGCTAGTTCCTCCTCCTCCTAGTTATGCTTGTTGATCATCCTCTACATCACATGTTCTATAGATATGAATATGCATCATAATGTTCCACTTAATAATTTTGCAATTGAAGTTTCTTATGAATCCACATCAGATTCAAATACTACTTAAGGATCCAATTGATATCCATGCTTGTTTCTAAAGCATTTTAAGAATATTCATTTTACATAACTAATTAGAATATGTAGGGAATTATATATATGTGTTATAGTAACCATATAGATAGTAAAATGGACTGCTAATGTTCTAATGGTCATATGGTTAGTATGAAGGAGAAGAGTTCTGCATTTATCAGAAGGTCATACAGAATAAGAAGTTCAAAAGTTGCTAGAGGGAAATGGCAAGATTTATAGTTACTATGCTAACGAAACAAGATGCTCATAAAATTTTTATAAAGTACAACTTATAAAACCATTTTGCAATGATTTAGTCATCCTATGGTCATTATTGATTTACTGGAGATGGAACACATGTTGAGGAAGGTTTCCACTAATTTTTTAGGATTTATGAAGTCATGGTTTATTTTCCAAAATTTAAACAACAACAATAACTTAATAATTAGTTATTCAAGATATACATGTCTAACTGATCTAAAACATTTACTGTGGCTTCTAGGATCTCAAAGGAAATTTCTGGGCAATGTTCATAATTTTCTGATGGCCAAACTATTCATATTTAATTCTCTACTATTAATGGTTAAAGAAATATATACAATTTATATGCATTTTCATACAGCATGAACTGGTTCGCTGCATAGATTTAGGTCCAGGGAGTATTAAAAATTTTGCTTCACAATTTTATGAGTTCTCTACAATACTTTATAGATTTTTATAATTTTTTACTAATTTCTGAAATAGTTTCTATTGTTTTTCTGGAATTTTATTAACCTAGGGCAAACTCCAGTAATTAAGCTAACTTAATTACATTGACCGGGGCTCATATTCTTACTGCTAACTATAGGTCATTAAAGGATGACTTTGGTCAAGTTTGGAAACTATGTAGTGATTGGGTCTCCTATAATTATTTGTCCATGGTCTAATAATGAGGGAATTTTCAATGTAACTCTGAGGCTTTTCAAATCAATTAAGTTTGTCTAATATATAGTCCAGGTCAAATAGTCTAAGAAAATTGGTTTCAACATTTTAAGAGTTTTGTGCAATTATCTATGCATTATACAAGGCTGAGCATTTTCTGGGATAATTTCGCTAACGGAAAATGGAAGAATAACCACTGGCCAATAAAAACATGGCCACACCGGGCCACTGAGAAGTTGGCGCACAGCCACACAGGATCTTGGAGGGGATCCTGTCGATGTAAAACAGCCACTGACTAGCGAGGTCACCCGCGAGACACTCGGGCGGCGTCGCTAGCGGTGGCACTTCGCCGGAGTCGAGCTCCGCTGCACCAACCTCGCTCGAAGTGGCCGGCTGGGGGTATTGAATACGATGAATATGTTGGGATGGTCTGTAGTGGCCGGGATGGCCGGAGATATACTCCTGATGGCGGTGGCAGTTTGAGGAACTCTGGTGAGCTCATTCTCACCCAGTAATGGGCCAAAAAGGTCAGGGTTTGCTCCAAAAGCACTGTCGCGACATGGAGAACCAAAAAATGAATCATTCTCGTGATGACACTAGCCAGAGCATGGACGTCGACAGTGAACCGAGTGTCACAGGTGGAGAAATGTGGGAAAACAGGGATCCGGCACAAACCTTGATCATTTTCCAATCTATTTGCTTAAATAGGTTTGCAGACGAGTCTCGTTTATAACCTATAATAGGAATGGAGTTTGGGTTATCATATATGATGAATTTCAAAGATTTTTGGCATCAGTTATAGGGGACAACTGCAACAAGATCTGGAACTATGACTAAACAGTGCTATGAAACAATAATTGACTTGGGGAGCAGGAAGGCACTACATGAAATGCAATCATTTGCGACGGCCGGCCGTTGCAAATAGCGTAATTTGCAACGGCTGGCACCGTGCCATTGCAAATGCATAGATCAACCGCAAATAAGTTGTTAATTTGCGATGGCCGGCGCAAAAGCCATTGCAATTCAACGGCCAGAAAAAAAATCATCGCAAATTCATTTAATTGCGACGGCCGACCCTAGAGCCGTCGCAAATTAAAGTGATATACCCTGGTCCACCATTGGCCCGACTCACTTCACTCGCGCTCCCACCCCACTTCGACCCACTGCACGCCCGCCGCCGCCGTAGAGAACCTTAGGACGGCTTGGTAGAACTGGAGAGGAACTGAGGCAGCTGGGCGACGTGAAATGTTGATGGTGCAGCAGCTTTGAACGGAGAAGAAGAAAACCGATTTTATGCAGCAAGCGATGCAGGGTGGCATCGTATTCGCACGGCAAGGAGGTAGAGTAGATGAAGGTGTAGCTCTTGATGGTTCAGTTGAGATGGGAAAGCCTCGGATAGTGCTAGGCCACGGCGATGCATGCACAAGATGCTCTATGGTGCAACAGAGGCGGCGGTGATGGTGATGTCCTTTTGCAGCGCTGTGGTGAAGGGAGAAGCAATAAAACTATTCAGCAAGGTGCGCCAGGGGGTGAGAAAACTTCGAACATAAACAAAACAGCTCGAAGCTCACCATGGGCTCCTGATTTTGCTGGCGCACCAAAGGTTGTCTGATGGCCGCTATCCAAGAAAATCGCCTACTACATGCTATGGGGAGTGGGTAACATTGTGGTCGTGCATTCGGAAGACGAGGACACGCTGCTGGAGCCGATGGCGAGCTCTACTACATCTTGGATGTCCTGTAGCGGCAGAGCGACGAAGAGAGCAGGGCGGCGGCGAAGAAGGGCCGTGCTGTGCGTGTGCTAGAAGGAACACAAAGGCAAAGCCGAGCAGAGAAGTATAACATGATGGAATTGAGTGATAAGGGTGAGCAGAGGGAGGATAGGGACGATCAGGGAAGCAGGCAGCTGCGTACGCTGCTCATCGCGCTGGCTCCGTGCGTGGCGTGCGGAATAGAGAACAAATAAAACAAGGCTGATGTCCTTGGCTGACATGTGGGGACTGCTGTCAGGAGGGTTCGCGATTTCATTCTTATCCTTCGCTGCCATTACAGGAAAAGTGATCATTCATGACGGCCAAAGTGATTTGCGTTGGCCCGCAACGAGCCGTCGTAAATTAAGAGGCCCGTCGCAAAGAGGTGATTAATTTGCAATGACCGCCACGGAAGTCATCGCAAATAGGTGTTATTTGCGATGGCCAGGTTACGAAGCCATCGCAGATAGGGTTAATTGTGACGGCCAACCCTAGGGATGTCGCAATTAATGGGGTTGTTGAAGTGTTGCTACAACAAATCCCCCGGTACTACCGAAGCGTAGTCTGCGAAGGTTTGTATTCGGTTGGGACGCGCGTAAGATTATGAACGAGACGGTGACACAGGGAATTTTTAGTGGTTCGGACCGCCTGAGTGTAATACCCTACTCCACGGGGTGGTTGTTGATTGTATATGAGTGTGCTTGATTTGGCTTGGTCCCAGTTCGTTTCTACCGTGCGATGCAGCTCTTTTATATGTCAAGGCCTGGCCATTACAGGGATTGCTTGGCCTGACATGTGGCTCCGACGGTACTCAATCACCAATACACGATCTACATGTATTAAGTATCATTAACAGTGTTATAACGTGCCTTAATGGCGGCGTTATCATTACTAAAGGTTCTCTGATCGTGTGTCATTAATGTTGAATTAATGACACATTAATCAGGTCTTGTATTGTAATGGCTATTTTAATAGCCCATTGAATGTTCGTGCCTTTGGAGATCTTGTAATCGTTGCTGGTTTAGTTTCGAAGGTGCAACACGTGGCAGCTCTGGACCTTCCCTCTGCGGGGAAGAGGGTCCACAGCCACTCAACACGTGGCAGCACTGGAGCTTCCCTCTAATGGTGGTTAGGTCCGGGGTTGCTAGACATGTGGCAAGACCGGAGCTTCCCTGTGAAGGGAGGTAGTCCCAGTCCCGCTGGACATGTGGTAGTACCGGAGCTACCCAAAACGAGAGACGTGGGCCAGTGCTGTCAGATGCGCATTGCTTTCGGGGCTCTTCAACTCGAACGTAGGAACTCTTTGGCTTTTCTTGCAGTATCGTGGGGTATCCGGTACGCACGGTACCAACAGAGGCCCCTGGGCCCACCTATGTGAAAAACCCTCTAGGTGATGTTTTTCTACCAAAGGTAGAGCCATCTTCGATTCCCGCGTTGTGGCTTCAAAGCTTCTTGGTGGGTAGTTGAGGCGACGGCAAAGAGTTACGCCGTCGCCGTGTGGCCCTTTTTCACTCGTCGCGTGGGATCCTGGCATGCGGATCTCACACAATTGAAGGTCGTTGGTTCCCAATACAAAAAACGTACGGGTTCCGAGCGTAATATTTGTAGCCATGTCAGGCGGCCGTCCTCGTGCTTCCAAATTCTCATCATGACAACGGTTCGCCTGGGGTAACTTTTTAAACAAAGTGGAACCGGGCCACCTTGTCATCAACGAGGTTATTTGTGATTCGTCTGGAGATAGTTTCTATCCAAACGTTGCAGAGGCTTACTTAAGAAGGAAAGCTTGCACAGTTAGAGAGATCTTCACGCCTTCATACGAACTAGTGCTCAGAACCTCTCCACCTTTGCATAGCTTTTCCAACTTTCGCTTTGCTTTACTGTGATGGAGTTGGGTCTTCCCCATAGCAAGATCAGGAAGGATGAAGATTTGGTGATGGTTCAGACCTACATGGGGTGGTCCAGCGCCTCCTTCGGCAACTTGATCCGGTTAGGCAAGCTCCCCTTCAAGAAGGAACACACCGGATAGATCGTCTACTTCTTAGCGTACGCCATGGTGGGGTTGATCCCGCCTTTTTCAAGTTTCCTCTTGATGATGCTAGACTTCTATGGGCTCCAGGTTCATCACCTCGGCCCTCACTCATTCTTGCTAGTGGCGACATTCGTCCACTTCCGCAAGATGTGGGTGAGCGTGCCGCCAAGCATCAAGCTCTTCCAGACCTTCTTCATGGTCCACACCACCAAAAAGGGGACAGAGTTGATTGGCTTCTACTACTTCGTGAAGCGTAAGAATTGTCGTTTCACGTACTTGAAGACCTTCCCCTCCAGGAAGTTGGACTACTGGAAGAAGGACTGGGTGGTCATCATGGTGGATCATCACGACTGGCTGGAGTTGCCCATAAGCTTTCCCAATGTTGACACCGATGCCTGGAATGCATATCTGAAGTTGTCCGAAGCATACAAGCCCATCCTAACTAGGATCCAGCAATGCGTGGCCGGTGGAGTGACCCCCAGATGGTCCTCGGCAATAACCCGGTGAACAGGTGGGATCCACTAAAGATGAGAGAGTGGACCGCATGGGCTTTCAATAGCGAGATGGATCACAACTGGATCGAAGCTGGTTTTCGGACCAACTTGAATGACGAAGGTTTCAAGCTCCATCCCCAGAAGCTTCAAAATGGTGCCATCATCAGAGACACCCTGACTCCCCCAGTAGGCTTCCTCTCCTCCGAACATGGTTCCTGAGTTCAGAAGGGAGCTTTGAAATGGGATGTCGGAGCTGGATGACCTTGGCTTGATGGAGAAGCGCAAGACCTCTAGAGTTGCAATTCCCAGATCTTCGGAAAGGGTGGCTCCCACTGCTCCAACCCAGAAGGTTGACGACGTCGACGAGGGCATGGGCAAGGGCAAGGGCAACGAGCCGATCGAATCTTCGAGTAAGGAGAGGAAGCTGAGACATGCTGATGGGAGATCCCTCAGGTTGGCTCCATCTCCAGCAGCCTCTTCCTTCCAGCCAAGCAAAACTTCAGTAGCCACGCCTTCTTCAGAGTTGGCGTCCATGAGGGGTGCTAGCTCTGGCAAGTCGACCCCGAATGCAGTGCAGTCTTCGGGCTCCAGGTTTGGAGGTCCTTCCCAGTCGAGGGAGGTCCTGGCTGAGGCGACCCCAGCCCCTGTAGCAAGCTCCCAACCGAAGTCCGAAGTCTTTTTCTCACCAGGTCTGATGGGCTCTGACTCCGAGTTACAGAAGAAGAAGTTCCGTACCGATTGGAGTGGAAGCTTCCCAAGGTAAGAATTGTCTTCTTGCCTTGAGTTTCTATTTTTATCTTTTACATGTTTTTAATTTTTTGATCTTTTGTTTCCAGGGTGTCGAAGAAGAACACTGAAGCTCTGGCCCCTGCTGCAGCAACGGAGGCTATGCAAACAGAGGCTCCTGCTTGGACCCCTGCATCGCTCCAAGTGGTGGCTGAAGACATGACAGCTCCGGTGCCAGCTATCGAGGAACTGGATCCGGTGATGATGCCAGAAACTCCTGTGGTAGCACCAGACCATAGGGTAGAGACTTGTGAAGAAGCACTGACAGTTTCTGAGCTCGCGGCTGCGGTTCCGGCACCAGAGCCAGAGACATCAGAAGCTCCGACACCTGAATCAGAAGCAACTTAAGCTCTAGCACCTGAGCCGGAAGTGGTTGAAGATCCATCACCCGAGCCGGAGGTAGTTGAAGTACCGGCACTTGAGCCGGAGGTGGTGGTAGCTCCGTACGAAGCCACAGTGCCAACCCCGGAGGTGATTACCCCGAAGGTGTACATGTCCGAGCCGGTGGTAAGTCCTCCACCCACTAAGCCAACAGTCGAAGATCCTGCAGTGGGACCTTCCTCATCAGCTCCAAGTGTAGTAGAGATGGAGGAGCTTCTATCGATTGGTCCAGCTCATGTGGAGTGGCTGGAGGGAGAGCTTGCACCTTGGGGCCCCACAGTCGTCTTGGAAGACCCTCTCGAGCAGACGAAAGAAGTCTAGGCTTGTCCGGAGCCAATCCTTTGGCATTGTCTCAATGCTTGCTCCAGTCTCCGCCAAGTCCATCATGCCTTCAACTACGAAAGCAAGACTCAGAGAGGAGCGCAACACCTTGAGGCGTTAGCGCAATAGGCTTCAATTCTAGATGAAGCTGACACAATAAAGGCTCGTGGACCAGCAGGAATGGGTGGTCAAGGAGAAAGCTCGGTTGGCGATGTTGGACAACCGTTGAATGAGCGAGAGGCTGCCATCAAGGCTATCATCCACAAGACTCGAGAGATATTTGAGCATGCTAGGGAGACCAACGAGGCTTCTGATGATCATCAGGACAGCCTCAATGAGGTGAATGAAGTACTTCTCAACGCCGAGGAGATCTCGACGAGAAGGAGGAAAAGCTTCTAGAGAAGGAGGAGCTCGCCCAGAAGCTGTCACTAGGGGAGCAGAGTTTGGCTAATCGCGCCAAATAGTTTGAACAACATTGTGCTTCGGAGAAAGAGAGGATTTGGTAAGTGGGACAAGAAGTCTCCAAGAGAGAGATTGATGTTTCTGCTCGGGAGGAAAGAGTGAAAGGCGAAGAGAAGGACCTGGCGGACCGTCGGAATTGCATCCATCTCCGTGAGACGGAGCTTGCTGACAGAGAAAAGCATGTGGCCGAAAGGATTCAGCAACATGCTAAGGAGGTCGAGCGCCTCGCCCGAGACAGTTTGGAGATTGCGGCCGCTAGGATGTCGCTGGAGGAACTGAGGAGTTCGCAGACAACCGAGTCCCAGCAAGTTTGGGACTTTCTGGGGCATGCTAACAAAGATTTGGTGTCGCTTGCCTTCATTCCAGTACGTCCAGCTGACTCGGAGCTGGAGCTGTACAAGGCGCTAATGGAGTTGAGATCTGTCGGCAACAAGTTGGACGCAATGGGTGACGTCATCGTCCACAAACTAAAGTCGAAGGGGAAGTCCTTGGTCATTAATGTTGCCAAATATGTGCTGACGTGTTTCAAAAGCCGAGACCCTCATCTATCTCTGGATCCAGTGGTCAAAGGACCCATTGTTGAAGAATAAGACATCGCCAGGGCCAGCGTTCAAGAAGCTGCCAAGAAAGTTGCATCGTTCTTCCAAATGACATCCATATTTTTGGCCCCCTAGTATATGTACACAATTTTATTGTGAACATGTACCACAAGGATTTGACAAAGTTTTGATGACTTCACTTATCGCTCATAGCCAAAACGATAGCTCCAAGTTCAGAAGTTTACCTCCGACATCTCCAGGGACCCTTTGTTGCATCGACGGCGGGCCCCCTAGCAGTTGTCAGACCTAGGTGGGTCCGACAGCGCCCACTATCAATGTTTAGAAACATAGACGACGGGCCCCCTGGAAGTTGTCTAAGCTAGGTAGGTCTGACAGTGCCCACTATCCATGTTTAGAAACGTTGACGGAGGGCCCCCTTGGAGTTGTCGGAGCTAGGTAGGTCTGACAGCACCCACAATACCCATTTAGAAACATTAACGGTGGGCCCCAGGAGTTGTCGGAGCTTGGTAGGTCCGACGGCACCCACCATCAACGCTTAGAAACATCAACGGTGGGCCCCTGGGGCCAGTTGGAGCTTTATAGCTTCGACGATGCCCACTGTCAACGCGTAGTACGTCGACGGCGGACCGCCTCGGGGTGATTTCTCCACCATCTTCGTTTAGATTGCCATTAGTTATTCACGTCCACAGTTGTCCCCCATGGGAGTTGTCGAAGCTTGTTAGCTCCAATGACGCCCACTTTTAACGTAGGAAACGTTGACGGCGGGCCCCCTGGTGGTTGTCGGAGCTTTGTAGCTCCGGCATCGACCATTATCGCCATGAGTTTTTCATTTTTCCTTCACATTAAAGACAAGAAAAGCAGAAAAATTCGTCCTCTTGTCTATAATTGTTTGTAGCTTACTATTCTTATTTGAATTTTAGATCCAAAGGAACTCAACATGATAACAAGTGTATTAATGCAATCTCTTTTGATCCGAATGCCTTCCCGACCCGCCCTATTGAGACCTAACAGAATATAGGTAGAGTGGCGCACTTAGGGTGCCTGACCAGTCTAAGTCGATAGCACACTCGAGACCTTTCATTGGCTTTGGTTTTCAGGCGAGTAGACCATCTAGCAATGCTATGTTCCGAATAAAGATCAACAATATGTCTTGTATATCATAGGAAAAACTCGGACTAAATCTCAAAAAGAATTGCACAACTTTGTTATAGACAAGAAGGAAAAGATAATAAAAGAGACAAGCCTGTACAAAATTAATGCACGTGGAGTCTGTTTTCACACAACAATGTTTTTCATTATAGGTCCGAAATACAGGGGAGACAAGGACACACCTAGGGTACAGAACCAGTGTAAGCGTGTTATTCATCTTGTTCTAACCCAGGGTAGGTAAGCTACACTTAAAGTACAATGACCAAGTTAAGTGTGCTAGAACTGTCAGGGCCCTCGCGGAGGGGTCCAAATGTCGTTCTCAAGGACCTACCTGACTCCGTCCATATGCTCTATAATTTACATTATTTGTAAGTACAGACTCACCTTCGTGAAACTAAGCGTAGAACTCATGAAGGTGCTCGATATTCCATGGATAGGGAAGCGGGGTCCCATCCTCTGTCACCAAGCAAACTAATCTGGGGATAGTTTGTTCATCCCTTCTCGAGTCAGTATTCTCCGCACCACCAGATCGCCTTCTTCGAGATGTCGATTGCGTACAAACCATTGATGATAGCGCCGAAGCATCTGGTGGTATCGTGCGTTCCAAACAACTGCTTGGCACCTTCCCTCGTCGACGAGGTTGAGGTCTTCAAGATGGAGCTTGTCCCGGGCGGCTTCGTTGAAGGTTCGGACCCGGAGTGACCCCATGGTGATCTAAGGAGGAAGGACCACTTCAGCTCCGTACACCAAGAAGAAGAGTTTCACTCTAGTTGACCGGTTAGGTGTTGTCCTACTCGCCCAAAGTGCAGACGGAAGCTCCTCTATCTAGTTGGCTCCGTGTTTCTTCACGCACTCATATGTGCGCGTCTTGAGTCCTTTTAGTATATCTGCATTGGCTCTCTCGGCTTGGCCATTACTTGCTGGGTGAACTATTCATGCGTAGCTAACTTGTATGCTGAGATGTTCACAATACTCTTGCAATGCTGCACTTGTGAATAGGGTTCCGTTGTCTGTGATGACTTTGTTCGGAACTCCAAATCTGTAGACTATGGACTTCAAGAACTTGATAGCAGATTGCTTGTTAATCGTCACAACTGGAGTAGCCTCCGACCACTTAGTGAACTTGTCGATGGCGATGTATAGGAACCTATAACCTCCGACGTCTTTTGGAGAAGGTCCCAAATGTCCATCCCCCACACAGCGAATGGCCATATAGGAGGTATCATTTGCAGCGACTGAGCCAGTGTGTGAATTTGTTTCATGTGGAACTGGCACGCTTCACAATTTTTTACTGTAACACCCTGATTTTCATGTTTTGGTAAACTAAAAATTTAAATGGGAATTTAGAGTTAATAATGGGAAGAAATTATTTTTATAAATAAAAATATAAAATATATGCATCTTATATTGCATTTTGCATTTTCCATTCATACTCAAGCATTGAAAATTAGTTACCAAAATAAATATGCAAAAAGTAATTTATTTGCCATAACAAATATTATATAAAAGAAACTAAAGGTATATATATATATATGAATATAATAGTTTAATTATATGATGCATTCATGCAAAAAGAATTAAGTAGGATGAAAAGAACCCACGTAATAGAATTAGAAATAAAGATGCAAGTAAAATTGAGCCAGACACTGGAATAGTCCGAAAAATAACGGACTAGTCAGGTATCCTATAGTTTGTTGTAGTTTAACACTTGACCATATCGGATGTATAAACAATAAATATAAAACAACCGTTGATCAATTCACTGACCGCACAAAGATCATTGTTGCACGATAAAAGAAAATAATAGCATACAACATGTATTAGGGAATAAATATAATAATAATAATATATAATGATAATAATAAAAAGATAGAAATAAATATATATACAACAACAATAATAAGTAACAAAAAGAAAGGAAAAAATAATAAATAACAATTAATTAAGACAAATAAATAAAAAATAAACAAATAATGTGAAAAGAAAAAAATAGAAAAGGAAGCCAACCCTGCCAAGCTGTGACTGCACAAAGTCCTGAACCAACAAAAGACTTCTGGCCTCACGTACAACTCTTGCCGCACTCAAAGGAAATAAAACAAGAAAAAGAAAATAGAATAGGAAAAAAAAGGAAAAGTCAACCCAAGCCAGCCACCGATTCATGTTTCCACGGGAGGCTTCGATTGAGATAAACCAGGACACGTTCCTACCGGTAAAAAAATGAAATGAAGTCAACGATGCTAACGCCGTGGCCATCCAAGAACCTTCCGCACTCTATGAAAGAACTAACCGCACGTAAGTACTGGTCGCACAACGGACATGGTCGCACAACCCTGTCACGCCATGCAAACAGAGAAAAGTAAACAAATAGAAAAGAAAAAAAAAGAACTACCGATAGAAAAAAAAGAGAAAATCAACTCAGCTAGTGCCAAGCCGGCGCCAGGCCGTGCGGTCGAGGCGTCGAGCAGCCCACACACCCGCGCGTGCCAGCGCACCCAAGCGCGGCGCTCCACGCCCGACGGGACCAAGCCAGCCCAGCGCCGAGCGGGTTTCCCTCATACGCGCGCACGCATGCCAGGTGCCACTCGCCAACGCCCAACGCACCAAGGGCCGACGGCTCCGAGTAGGTTACGACTCTCCGTTGCCTCCCGACTATAGACAGAACCGTATGCTTCATATTCTTTTCCACCGAAGCAAACGTCGCCGCCACGAATAACCCTAGCGCCAGGAAAAAAAGAGAGAGACAGAGGGGCCGCCGGGAGAAGAAAAAAAGAGGGAAGGAAGAGGAAGAAAAAGAGGAGGGTGCCGTCGTCTGCCGGAGGTCGCCGTCGTCGTGCCGCCAGAGATCGTCGTCGCTGTTGTCGTGCCGCCGGAGGACCCTTGCGCCATCTACTTCATCTGCACGTCGCCTTTGTTTCGCGATCGTCGAAGCCGTCACATCTACAGTAGGATTTATTTTTCCGATGCGAATTTTAGCGATATATTAAATCTAGTAGGCGTAATTTAATTGTAGTTGCACCATAAATTTATTTTCAGCAACATTAATTCTCGCTAAAACCCCTGTAAACTCGTATGAACACGTATGAACTAGTTGCATCTAATGAATAAATAACAGTAGTTAATTAATTATTGAACTTTGCATGCATGCGTGTCATCGCAGGTTGATTAATATGTGTGCATCATTGTTGATTTGTATGTATTTTCTTGTATGTGTGATCGCGAGTAGAGGGAAGTGCTCAAGAAGTCGTGTACGAGGATTTCCAGAACCAATACTTCGAAACGCTTGAGCAACCCTATCCATCGGAGCAAAGCAAGTGTCCTTGAAGCGTATTGATTCTGTTTTAAAATAAATGTTTTGTTTGCAAACTGCATGCTTGTGTCAATTTGATGAGAAACCTATGGTAGGAAGTTTACTAGATTTGTTAAACTACCCTTGTCACCTGGAATATATGGTAGAGAGTCGGGAAGGGCTTTTTACCTTTTTGCTTCGCTTAATTAATTGGGATGGGAAAACAACACTACAAATTTAATTATGCATTAATGATATTCTGGTTAATGTGAACTGGTTAATATGATATGGTAATGGGTGATCTAAGCAAGCCTGGTATGTGGATGGGTTGGATGTTATGGTGGTTTTGCTTGCTTTAGATCTAAGGACCGGTTCATGCGAGAATAAGCCAGGACTACAGTGCCACCACGAGGCCAAGTATGGGTGCGGCGTAGCTAATTAGTTAGGGCTTTGCTAGTGCTATTTAGACCATTAAGGATGCTCGGGGAAGGGGTAGTCGGATTGGGTTTGTTGATGATTGGTGGGACTACCCTGGGATCCGAATGGCTCAAGAGGGGGCCCTTGGTTGAAGATGTGCTCAGTTGGAGGCATCGCTATCGGTGAAACCTCAGTGGGGTCTAAATAGGCTAGTAATCCCTTTGTAAAAGCTATTTTGTGATCTCTTGGCCACACACCTACGCAAGTGTGAGACGGCATAATAGAGGTTCTTAGTCACTGAAAGGTGATGAAATCACGAACACGTGGGTAAAGTGGTACAAACTCTGCAGAGTCTAATAAAACTATCATGATAGTTGTGCTCCCGGTTATGAGCACCTGGACAACTTCCATGATTAGAGGGTACTCGGTATTGGGATGGTATTTGGGATGGTTATGGTTGGTATTATGGTTATGGATTAATTTCTGGTATTGAATATGGTTATTGGCGAATGGTGAAATCTGGAATTATGGATGAGGATGGTGAATTATGGACTGGTATTATGATATTACTTATGATTATGATGGGTTTATTTCACATACATGTAATATATTGCTTTTCAAATGTTTTAATGTACTTTTCAGCACTTTGCCATTATTATTGTCGTCATTTGAATCAACCACATGTCATACTTTCCACACTTGCTGAGTACGACATGTACTCACTCTTACAATCCCACCCCCCAACAGTTGCAGGTCAGGATTGGGAGTTTAATTGTGATAATGCGGAGTTCCAGGCCGTGTCTACCGTCAGCTTTGCCTATGGTGTTATTGGAGCTGCGCTATACCCCATTGCTTATGCTGCCTAGCTGTTTAGTTTGCTTATTTAGTTTATTTCCGCTGCATTAGTTGAACTTGTCATAAATATCCATTAGAGCTTGTATTTGAGGATAATATGGTTTGTGTAATTAAACTTGGTTAATTAATCTTGTTCTGTGGTAATTTTCTATATACTCTTTTGTGATTGCACTCGTGTATGTGTGTTGAACATCCTGAGAACACATATGCGTTAGCTTGGTTCATTTTTTGGAACCGGGCGTCACATTTACCAGCTCAACTGTATCCTGGAGTGCTGTAGGCTAGTAAAAGCCATGTCGCAAGGCTTTACCAACCAACGTGCTAGAAGACGCGTGGTTCTCATACTCACCTCCATGGATTTATGTGAGGAGCTCGCGGCCTTCTTCCCAAGCAATGCACCACATTAGAGCACCGTTGGCACCGCGCCGGTAGAGATCCCCTTCTACTAGTGTGTATCTTTTAGCCAATCTGACGATTTGGTTAGTGAGCACCGTCTTCAGGAAAGATGTTGTCTTTCATGTAGCTCCGGATCTCCAAGATCCATGAATCAGAGCTAACTTGAGCCTCTGGATCTTGCGCACTGGATTGCTCAGAGCTTCCTGCAGCGCCTACGATTCTTGGTGGACGCCATGGTAACAGCGCCACCGGGACAGCCAGCTTTTGGGTGCTGGTCTCGCCCCCATCACTCAGTTTGGCGGGGTGAGCGGCAGGTCCCGACAATCTCCTGACAAAAACTTTGTCGGGAGCTTGAGCTCCGGTTGAAGCTTTCATCAAGAGTTCATCAGTTTTAACATTGTTGAGACACTGGACATGGCAGAGATCTAGGGCATCAATGCCCTTCTGCAGCTTCTGGACTTCAAGGAGGTAAGCAATGAGTTGAGGGTTGTTGCAGCTGCATTCACTTTTGACTTGCTTGATGATGAGTTGCGAGTCACTCTTCACCATCAACTGCTTGATGCCATATGATAGCGCCACCTTGAGTCCGTGGACGAGAGCTTCATACTCTGCCATGTTGTTGGTTGCCTTGAAGTCAAGGTGTACCATGAACTTGACCTTTTTCCCGGTCGGAGCAAGGAGAAGGATTCCAGCTCCGATCATGAGATCATGCACATTATCATTGCACAAATAAACACAGAACAATGTTTATTTGTTTGGGATCCTGGCTCAAGTGAATGGTCATGCTTATTTGATGGAGAACATGGAGATGGTGCACTATATAGTCCACCACCTTGGCCTCCTCCTTTGATGCACACGAGATGATTTGATAGCGTTGCACATATGGACCCTTACATGAGAGAAGATGAACTTGAGTCGAGGACAACTCGAGTTCAAGAAGGGGGGAATGATGAGGATATCACTGTGATACCCGATCCCGAAAAATGAACCAAGATAACGCATATATGTGCCGAGGATGTTCAACACACATACACAAGTGCATTCACAAACCATATTATCCTCGAATACAAACTCTAATGAATATTAATGACAAGTTCAACTATTGCAGCGGAAATAAACTAAATAAGCAAACTAAACAGCTAGGCAGCATAAGCAATACGGCATAACGCACCTCCATGCAACACCACAGGCAAAGCTGACAGTAGACACGACCTAGAACTCCACATTATCGCCACTAAACTCCCAATCCTGACCTGCAACTGTTGGTGGGGGGGGGGGATTGCAGGAGTGAGTACATGTCGTACTCAGCAAGTGTGGAAAGTATGACATGTGGCTGATTCAAATGACGACAATAATAATGGCTGAGTGCTGAAAAGTATATTAAAACATTTGAAAAGCAATATATTATATGTATGTGAAGTAAACCCATCATAATCATAAGTAATATCATAATACCAGCCTGAATTCATTACCATCATCAATAATTCCAGATTTCACAATTTGCCAATAACCATATTCAATACCAGAAATTAATCCATAACCAACCATAACCATTACCAAACCATAATCATCCCAGACACCATCCCAATACCATGTTCCCTCTAATCATGGAAGTTGTCCAGGTGCTCATAACTGGGAGCACGGCTATCACGATAGTTTTATTAGACTCTGTAGAGTTTGTACCGCTTTACCAACGTGTTTGTGATTTCATCACCCTTCGGCGACTAAAGAACCTCCCTTATGCCAATTACACTTCCTTTGGTGTATGGCCAAGAGATAACAAAATAGCTTTTACAAAGGGATTACTAGCCTATTTAGACCCCATTGAGGTTTCACCGGTGGTGATGTCTCCTATAGAGCACATCTTCAACCAAGGGCCCCCTCTTGAGCCATTCGGATACCAGGGTAGTCCCACTAATCATCAACAAACCCAATCCGACTACCCCTTCCCCGAGCATCCTTGATGGTCCAAATAGCACTAGCAAAGCCCTAATCAGCTACGCCGCACCCATACTTGGCCTCGTGGTGGCACTATAATCCTGGCTTATTCTCGCATGAACCGGTCCTTAGATCTAAAGCAAGCAAACCACCATAACATCCAACCCAATCCAGCAGCCACGCTTGCTTAGATCACCCATATTTTTTAACCAAATCATGGTAATTAATATATTATTAATGCATAATTAAATAATATAGTGGTTTCCCATCCCAATTGATTAAGCGAAGCAAAAGGGTAAAAATCCCATCCGAACTCTCTACCATGAACTCCAGGTGACAAGGGTGGTGAAACAAAACTAGTAAAATTCCTATCATAGGATTCCCATCAATTTGACACAAGCATGCAGTTTTGCAAACAAAACATTTATTTCAAAACAGGATCAATATGCTTCAAGGACACTTACCTTGCTCTTGGGATTGGTTCGGGTCAATTCCTTCATTCTATTGGTGCTATAAACATAATAAACATACAAGATAAGAAACACAATCAAAGAGTGCACAAATATTACTCAATATGACATGACATGCATGATTGATGCAAATGCAAGGTAGAACCTGTTAATAGATTGATTTTAAATGATCACTAACTAGTTCTAATAGATTTTATTAAGTTTATACAGGTTTGGATGTGATTAGATCTAATTTTAGAATTAATTCAACAGAATTTAGTCAGCAAAATTGGACTAGTCTGCAGAAGGCCGGACTAGTCCGCACTTCGCAGAACTAGCGAACTAGGGTTTTCTAGATCGACGTAAATTTGGAGATTAGCGGTTGAATTCACGTAAGGAAAAGAGAATAGAAGGTATACCAGGTGTTTAGAACTCCAATGAATCAAGAAACTTGGAGGTAACACTTGGATCTTTATGATCTAGGGTTGGGGATGAACATGGAGATGAATTGGGGATGAAGAATAAAACTTGATGGAGATCTTGATACTCTTTTGTTTCCTCCTCTTCTTCTTCTTGCTTGGGATCTCCTTCTCCCTCCTTGGTGGTGGCTCTCCACAAACTAGGGTTTGGGTGGGGTGGAAAAGTGGCAAATAGATGTCAAGCCAAGGGGTGGGGTTGTTTATATAGAGGTGGAGGCTAGGGATAGATGGATTTCGAGTTTGAGAGGAGTAGAGGCTAGTTTAGAGTCCCACATGGGCTCTAAAAGAGTTAGGCACGGTGTCCCTAGGCCCACTTGACGTGGAACCCAAGAATCAAGTAATAAAATGAAAGATCAATTCGGTGTCCCGATATATCGGACAAGTCCGACAAGGACCGGACTAGTCCGAAGTTGTCGAGAGTGAAATCAGACAAGTCTGGCCAAAAATCGGACAAGTCCGACTTTAGTTAGAGAAGAAAACGGAAAAGTCTGCGGGAACATCGGACTAGTCCGGACAAGTCTAGGTACTTAGCAAATTTTCAAGGATTCATGGAATATTGGACTAGTCCACACGAAATCGGACATGTCCGAAAGTTTCCAAAGGCAAAATCGGACTAGTCCACAGCAAAAACGGACAAGTCTGATTTTAGTCAGAGAGAAATTGGACTAGTCCTCACCAAAATCGGACTAGTCCGCACTTTTCAACATTTTAAGTGTTGTTTTGTTCCAAATCAATTCTAAACTCATTCCTCTTGATGTGGATTAATTTTAAACATGTATATGAATGTAAGTAGGGCACGATGCATGAAAATGAGAGTGTTACAAACCTACCCCCCTTAAAATGAATCTTGCCCTCGAGATTCGACACGGAAGAGAAGAGATAGGGAAATTCCTTCTTGATATCATCCTCGAATTCCCACGTCGCTCCTTTTTTTGTGTGGTTCTTCCATTTCCTTGTGACTCTCTCCTTGGCTTCCAAAATTTTGATCGGTTGTTCGACATAAGTCAAATCTTCCTCTAGTTCCAATCCTTCCATAGGCACTTGTTCTTGCGGTACTCTCAAGCATTTCTTGAGCTGGGAAACATGAAAGACATCATGTACGTATGAAAGATGAGTTGGCATCTCCAGCTTATATGCTACTTCTCCAGTTTTGTCCAAAATCTTGAATGGGCCAATGTAGCGAGGTGCTAGCTTGCCTCTTATGTTAAACCTCTTATGACCTCTCATCGGTGACACCCTGAGGTAAACAAAATCTCCCACTTCAAAGGTTAATTTCCTTCTCCTATTGTCTGCATAGCCCTTTTGTCTTGATTGGGCAGCCCTCAAGATTTCACGAATTATTTGGACATGCTTTTCAGCTTCTTGCAACACATACGGACCAAATACTTGAGTTTCTCCTGCCTCATTCCAGAATAAAGGTGTCCTACACTTCCTTCCATAAAGTGCTTCATATGGTGACATTTTCAAGCTTGCTTGGTAACTATTGTTGTATGAAAATTCTGCATATGGCAAGCTCTTGTCCCAACCTTTCCCATGCTTCAAAGCACAAGCTCTCAACATGTCCTCTAAAATCTGATCGGTCCTCTCGGTTTGTCCATCCGTTTCAGGGTGGTATGCTGAACTAAAATTCAACCTTATTCCTAATGCTTCATGAAACTTTTGCCAAAACCTGGAGGTAAATTGAGAACCTCTATCCGAGACTATCTTCTTAGGGACTCCATGTAGACACACAATATGCTGCATGTATATTTCAGCCAATTGTGCAAATGTATACTTGGTCTTGACTGGAACAAAATGAGCTGACTTGGTCAATCGATCCATGATTACCCAAATTGAGTCATACCTGGACTGGGTACGCGGTAAACCAACTATGAAGTCCATAGTGATTTCTTCCAACTTCCATTCCGGAATCTTAAATGGCTACAATAACCCAGCTGGCCTTTGATGTTCCGCCTTGACTTGTTGGCACACATCACACAATGCTACGTATTCAGCTATGTCCTTCTTCATGATATCCCACCAATAGCAAGTCTTCAAGTCTTTGTACGTCTTGTTACAACCAGGGTGAATTGAGTAAGGTGAGTTATGTGCCTCTTTTAATATGGTTTCCCGAATACGCTTCACGTTAGGCACAATAATCCTTTTTCCCAGCCATAAGGTACATGTTCATCCTCATCGAATCTGAATTCTCTCCCCTCTTCGGTCCTTTCCTTGATTTCCTGAATTTCCTCATCCTTGGTCTATGCCTCTCGAATTTCTTGCTCCAAGGTTGAGTTTAACTCCATCATCTCCATCTCATTTACAAATCCAAGGTTCAACCGTTCAAACTCTTTACATAGCTCGGATGGTAACTCTCGAACTGTGAGCTGATGACTTACTCCTTTTCTACTCAAAGCATCGGCCACTACATTAGCCTTCCCTGGATGATAATTGATTCCCAAGTCATAATCCTTGATGATCTCCAACCATCTTCATTGCCTCATGTTCACATCCGTTTGTGTGAAAATATATTTCAAACTCTTACGATCCGTATAGATTTCACACCTATGTCCAAGGATATAGTGTCTCCAAATCTCCAACGCATGTACTACGGCTGCAAGTTCCAAATCGTGTCCTGATGCATAGGTGACCACTTGACCTTCATGCATGAGCACACATCCAAGTCCTTGTCTCTATGCGTCACAATAAATATCAAAACTCTTGCTCACATCCGGCAGTACCAAAACTGGGGATGTTGTCAACCTCTTCTTCAACTCCTGAAAATTGTTTTGACAAGTTTGAGTCCATTGGAATGCATTTCACTTCATTAGAAACTCCGTCATAGGCTTGACTATCTTGGAAAAGTCCTTGATGTATAGACGGTAATATCTAGCCATTCCAAGAAAACTCCTTATTTACTTTACATTTTGCGGCGGTTCCCACTTCAACACATCTATCACTTTTCCGGGGTCAACCGATACTCCTTCTCCTGAGGTGATATGACCCAAAAACGACACCTCTTTCAACCAAAACTAACACTTTTTGAACTTGGCATACAATTGATGCTCCCTCAATATCTGCAGCATAAGCCTCAAGTGTTCCTCATGATCCCTCTCATCCTTCGAGTAGATCATAATGTCATCAATAAACACCACAACGAACTTATCCAAGTACTCCATGAAGACCTTATTCATGAGGTACATAAAGTAGGCAGGCGCATTTGTCAATCAAAAAAGACATCACGGTGTACTCATAAGATCCATACCGTGTCCTAAAAGCTATCTTAGGTATGTTCGATGGTCTAATTTTCATTTGAAAGTATCCTGACCTCAAATCAATTTAAGAGAAGACACGAGCACCCTTCATCTGATCGAACAAGTCTTTTATTCATGGCAAGGTGTACTTGTTCTTGATGGTCACCTCGTTGAGAGCTCGGTAATCCACACACATCCTTTGCGTTCCATCCTTCTTGTCCACAAATAGAACGGGCGCTCCCCAAGGTGAAGAGCTTGGGCGAATAAAACCCTTCTCTAGTTGCTCTTGAATCTGCTTCTTGAGCTCTGCTAATTCCACAGGAGGCATCCTATACGACCTCTTAGCTATAGGTGCAGTTCCAGGTATTAAATAAATAACAAACTCAATGTCTTGATCAGGTGGCATACCTGGCAACTCGTCCGGAAAAACATCCAAAAATTCACACACCACCGGAATCTTTTCAATTGCGGCACCATCCATATGATTCAGCTCCAATTGCTTCGGTGCGGTTTGAGATGCTTCAAATTCTATGGTGATCCCTTCCTCATTAGTCAACTTCACCGTCTTTGTGGCACACTCAATAACTCCATTGTGCTTCCTCAACCAGTCCATACCATGTATAATGTCCAATCCTTGAGAATACAAAACAATGAGGTTGGCGGAGAAGTCTACCCCCCTTATTCTAACGGTTACTTTTGGACATACTATATTTGTCCTCATCTCTCCTCCAGGAGACTTAACCAATGGAGTAAACTTCATATGAGAGATAGGTAAACTATACATGGCAACATATTTTGATGCAATGAATGAATATGATGCTCCAGAATCAAACAACATAGTCGCGGGGTTGGAGTTGGCGAGAAACATACCAATGACCACGTCATCCACTTGTTGAGCATCCTCTGTAGAGACATGGTTCACGTTGCCACGAGCAAAATTCTGTTGTCCACGGTTCCCCTGTGGTTGTCCTCCATTGGGTCTTGGGTTTTGCCTCGGTGCACTGCTTAATTGACCAAGGCCTAACTTAGGGCATTGATGCACAAAGTGTCCAGCTTCTCCACAAGTATAGCACTTCTTAACTCCACCAGAAATATTGGGACGATCTTGGTTTTGAACATGTGCACCAGGAAAATTAGCACGAGGTGCAAAAGGCATTGGAGGCCTAGGTGCTTGCATGATAGGGTGCTGGTGCACAAACTGAGTTGGGCGCGGTGCAAATCCAAGGCGTTGTATAGGACTAGAGGAGCTGTAATATGGCGCATTAGGAGGTTCAAAGCGAGGGCGCACATTACTTCCTTGTTGTTGTCCTTGATATGGCGCCTTCCTCTTGTTGTCTTGCTCCATCTCACAGACCTTGTTCTCAACCACAATTGCTTTGTCCACAAGCTTCTGGAAGTTGGCATAATCACAGTTGAGTAGTTGCACTTGCATTTCATTGTTCAAGCCTCTCATGAACAAGTATTGCTTCCGACTGTCCCGGCTCACATCCTCAGGTGCATACCTTGAGAGTTGAGTCAATTTGTTGAGATATTCACCCACGCTCGATCTTCCTTGCCTCAAGTTCTCGAATTATTGTCTCTTCATAATCATAACACCTTCTGGCACATAATGAGAACGGAAACTTTCCTTGAATTCCGCCCAGGTGATCCTCTCTTGATCCTCATGATCATTGCATAGGGAATCCCACCAATCCAGAGCTGCTCCAACTTGTTGATGAGATGCAAATAGCACTTTCTCCCTGTCACTGCATTGGACAATAGCCAGCTTCTTCTCCACGGACTTGAGCCAATCGTCTGCATCCATAGGGTCGGCAACATGAGCAAAGGTCGGTGGCCTAGTCCTCATAAACTCTCCCAATCAGTTATGAGGAGGCGGGGGTGGCGGTGGAGGCATGTAAGGCTGATTGTTGATGTTGCCAGCCTGCAGCTGTCCCATTGTTTGTATCATCGTGTGCATGAGCTGGTTCTGCATAGCCAGTAGCTGCTCAATATTGATAGCTCCATGAGCAGGTCCTTGTCCACTGTTTTTTTGAGGTAATCCATGGTTCTCCTCCTCATCATTAGCACCTCTCTGGTTGCGAGTCCTCACCATCTAGAGAAAAGCAATAGGTAAGAATTATAAAACGTCCCCAACTATATGCATCAAGGGATATGAAACTAGAAAACTAACTAGCCTAAGTGGATAGGGTAATGCTAAAGCATACCAAAATCATCTATTAAGCAAACAATATATAGCAAACAACACACCAACCAAAAACACAGCGATTCCTAAGTGCTCCTATGTGCTCTAAAGTGTCCATTCTATCTAGGCTGCGTCCTACGGTCAACCTGTGGCTCTGATACCAATCTGTGACACCCGGTTCTGAAAAATGAACAAAGTGAATGCATATGTGTGCCCAGGACGTTCAACACACATACACGAGTGAATTCACAAAAGAGTATACAGAAAATTACCACAAAACAAGAGTAATTAACCAAATTTTATTAAACCAACCATATTATCCTCGAATACAAACTCTAAAGAATATTAATGAAAAGTTCAACTATTGTAGTGGAAATAAGCTAAATAAGCAAACTAAACAGCTAGGCAGCATAAGCAATAGGGCATAGCGTAGCTCCATGCAACACCACAGGCAAAGCTGACGGTAGACACGACCTAGAACTCCGCATTATCGCCATTAAACTCCCAATCCTGACCTGCAACTGTTGGTGGGGGGGGGATTGCAAGAGTGAGTACATGTCGTACTCAGCAAGTGTGGGAAGTATGACATGTGGCTGATTCAAATGACGACAATAACAATGGCTGAGTGTTGAAAAGTATATTAAAACCTTTGAAAAGCAATATATTATATGTATGTCATGTAAACCCATCATAATCATAAGTAATATCATAATACCAGTCTGAATTCATTACCATCATCAATATTTCTAGATTTCACCATTTGCCAATAACCATATTCAATACCAGAAATTAATTCATAACCAACCATAACCATTACCAAACCATAACCGTCCCGGACACCATCCCAATACCATGTTCCCTCTAATCATGGAAGTTGTCAAGGTGCTCATAACCGGGAGCACGACTATCGTGATAGTTATATTAGACTATGCAGAGTTTGTACCGCTTTACCCATGTGTTTGTGATTTTATCACCCGTTGGCGACTAAAGAACCTCCCTTATGCCAATTACACTTTGGTGTATGGCCAAGAGATCACAAAATAGCCTTTACAAAGGGATAACTAGCCTATTTAGACCCCACTGAGGTTTCACCGGTGGCGATGTCTCCTACAGAGCACATCTTCAACCAAGGGCCCCCTCTTGAGCCATTCGGATCCCAGGGTCATCCCACCAATCATCAACAAACCCAATCCGACTACCCCTTCCCCGAGCATCCTTAATGGTCCAAATAGCACAAGCAAAGCCCTAATTAATCAGCTACGCCGCACCCATACTTGGCCTCGTGGTGGCACTGTAATCCTGGCTTATACTCGCATGAACCGGTCCTTAGATCTAAAGCAAGCAAACCACCATAACATCCAACCCAATCCAGCAGCCACGCTTGCTTAGAACACCCATCTTTTTAACCAGTTCATGGTAATTAATATATCATTAATGCATAATTAAATAATATATTGGTTTCCCATCCCAATTGATTAAGCGAAACAAAAGGGTAAAAATCTCATCCCGACTCTCTACCATGAACTCTAGGTGACAAGGGTAGTGAAACAAAACTAGTAAAATTCCAATCATAGGATTCCCATCAATTTGACACAAGCATGCAGTTTTGCAAACAAAACATTTATTTCAAAACAGGATCAATATGTCTCAAGGACACTTGCCTTGCTCTTGGGATTGGTTCGGGTCAATGCCTTCAAACTCTTGGTGCTGTAGATCCTCCGCGGCACTCTCTAGCGTAAATCCGTCTAATCCACACAATAAACATACAAGACAAGAAACACAATCAAAGAGTGCACAAATATTACTCAATATGACATGACATGCATCATTGATGCAAATGCAAGGTAGAACTTGTTAATAGATTGCTTTTAAATGATCACTAACTAGTTCTAATAGATTTTAACATGTTTATACAGGTTTGGATGTGATTAGGTCTAATTTAAGAATTAATTCAACAGAATTTAGTCAGCAAAATCGGACTAGTCCGCAGAAGGCCGAACTAGTTCGCACTTCGCAGAACTAGCAAACTAGGGTTTTCAAGATCGATGGGAATTTGGAGATTAAGGGTTGAATTCACGTAAGTAAAAGAGAATAGAAGGTATAACAGGTGTTTAGAACTCCAATGAATAAAGAAACTTGGAGGTAACACTTGGATCTTGATGATCTTGGGTTGGGGATGAACTTGGAGATGAATTGGTGATGAAGAACGAAACATGATGGAGATCTTGATCCTCTTTCGTTTCCTCCTCTTCCTTTTCTTGCTTGGGATCTCCTACTCCCTCCTTGGTGGTGGATCTCCATGAACTAGGGTTTGGGTGGGGTGGAAAAGTGCCAAATAGATATCAAGCCAAGGGGTGGGGTTGTTTATATAGAGGTGGAGTCTAGGGTTAGATGGATTTCGAGTTTGAGAGGAGTAGAGGCCGGTTTAGAGTCCCACATGGGCTCTAAAAGAGTTAGGAACGGCGTCCCTACGCCACTAAACATGGATCCCAAAAAACAAGTCGTAAAATGAAAGATCAATTCGGAGTCGCGAAATATCGGACAAGTCCGACAAGGACTGGACTAGTCTGAAGTTGTCCAGAGAGAAATCGGACAAGTATGGCAAAAAATTGGACAAGTCTAACTTTAGTCAGAGGGGAAAACAGACAAGTCTGCTGGAACACCGGACTAGTCCGGACAAGTCCAGGGACTTAGCAAATTTTCAAGGATTCTTGGAATATCGGACTAGTCCGCACAAAATAGGACAAGTCTGAATGTAAGATCTATGTGTGCTGAATACATTGGCTTGTAGTGAATACACTTGGATTTGATGATAAAAGTTTTGAAGATCACCAAAACACCTTTTTATCAAGGTCTGACTCTAGCTCCGAGCTATAGCAAGGTCCGACCATAGGTCCGGCTTGTTTTGGGTAGCTCCGGTTACGTTCGATGCTAGGTTCGACTTCTTGGTAAGGTCCGACTAGCTTTGGTTAGCTCCGGTGAGCTTTATCTTTAGCTCCGACATGTCTTTGATAGCTCCGGCATATATTTGAAAGCTCCGGAATGCTTTTGCTAAGCTCCGACGTACTTTGTCTAGCTCCGGTTTTGGGTTGACTAGTTTTGAGTAGTTTTTGGTAAGCTCCGGTGCTAGGATATACTAGTTTTGGTAAGCTCTGGTGCTAGGTTCTACTAGCTTTTTGTTAGCTCCGGCTCAAGCTCCGGGTTGCTCTGGCAAGGTCCGGAACTTGACCGCAGTGCTTTCGCTTTTCATTTGCAATGTTTCGTACTTGCTTTACATTGTTGGAAAGATTGCTTAGTATTAGTTTGCTAAGTTTTTGGTGCGTTTTGGTTGATATGGATGATATCGTGTTACTGTGGTTTTGCAACAGGCTTATGTGAGGTTCTCACGTAAGGTGTTGTGTTCGGAACTAACTTGAGTCAAGTCGAGGACTTGGGCTCGTATGGATTGGTTGTTTATTCATGTGCAAGTGTTGCTTGAGTTCAAGTCATGGCTGGTGACAGGATCCATTGGACTAGTCTCAGGAGGAGATGAGGTTCCAACAACCAAGTTCAGGAGGAACTGTGGTTGAGCGGGTCAGGAGGTCGCGCATGATGATTGAATCAAGGGCAGTGCATATGAAGGTCAAAGGAAGGTGTTCGCACGTATGCATGAGGTGCATGACGTGGCAATATTCTTCTAGAGACGGATTATGGAAGGAAGATCTGATTGGAAGGATCGGATCGTATCAGTTGAAGACTTAGGCTACTAGCTGAGTCGGTTATGGCTCAATATGGAAATATCGAGTTGGTTATGTTAGGATTTCGTTTTTGTCACGAATTTGAGTTGTTTAGGAATGTGGGATACGTTCCTAAGATGTTTGGAAGTCTTAAGATTGCTTCTATCTGCGTATAGAAGAATCTTGAGCAGTTATGGAAAGTTAGGATTCATGATCTGAGTAGGATTGGAGTCCTAGTTGATATTGGGTTGGCCTAAGGGCTGGTTATATAAACAAGGGAGCCCTGAGCTCGTGGCAGACAACTTTGGTGCTATTCCTCTTGTGTTCTATTGAATAAAATTCATAGTTTGAAGGAACTTTTTGTGCCTTGTTCGTCCGACTTGTTCCAGACAAGTTTTACTTGTCGAGTTTCTGGACAGCACTACCTTTCGTCGGTGGTTTTATCATAACTCGAGTATTACAGATACAATTGACGAGATTCTTTTTGGGTTGTCTTCACAAATTGATTATCTATCACTTTTGTCACGGTGAAACACGTTTAGATTAGTCTCGGACATGATTTCTTTAACAGATCGTTTTTCTGCCGAAGGGTTTGGGGTTTAACTGTTTCTGCTGCGTAAGATTTTTAAATCTACCATTCACCCCCCCCCCTCTGGTAGCTTTTCACGTGCTCTTCGATCCTACAATTGGTATCAGAGCCACGGTGCTCTAATCTTTGTGATTTGCACGTGTTTTTGACTAATCATCATGGAGAAGTACTCCGCCAAACCTTGTGTGTTTGCTGGTATTGATTTCCAGGTTTGGAAGGCACACATGGAGGCTTTTATCCAGGAACAAGGCTTTGCAATATGGGAGAAGGTGTACAAGCCTTACGAAGTGCCACCTAATGATCAAGTCACAACCACAAACCTACGGGACGTCGACAACAACAACAAAGCACGAAACTTGATCATCCAAGGACTCACTCAAAGCGACTTTGATCATCTCGTTCACCGTCGGTCAGCATACGATGTTTGGAGAGCTCTCTGTGATTATAATGAAGGCTCCAACACAATCAAGGAGGTAAAACAAGATATGTTCAAAAAGGAATATATGCATTTTGAGATGCAACCAGGTGAGTCTATCGATGACCTTTTTTCTCGTTTTCATAAAATTCTCAGCAACTTACGTAGTGTCAATGTTAATTTTTCTGATGCTGAGAATGCTAGGCATCTTCTTAGTGCATTAGACATGTCAATTTGGGAGATGAAAGTAACATCTATTCGTGAATCTACTGTCATGAGTTCTCTTACATTAGATGCACTCTATTCTAAACTAAAAACTCATGAAATTGACATTCTAGCACGTAAGAACCCAAATAAGTCTATTGCATTTGTTTCACAACATGATATGTCTAGCTCCGGCCAATCATCATCTTGCAATACTCTTGCTTTATTGTCCTCACTAACCCTGGAACAGATCGAAGAATTTCCAGAAGATAAGTTGGCACTCATCTCTACTAGATTCTCAAAAGCATTGCAAAATGTGAGAACTAGAAGGAGAGGAAGCTCCGGACCTCAACGCTGTTTTGAATGTGGTAAAACAGGACACTTTCGTACAGAATGCCCTAAACTTTCAGGTCTGACCACCCGGGATGAAAAAACAAAGCAAGGTCCGGACCTCCTCTGGAAATTCCAACAATAAGAAGAAAGGTACCATAGGACGCAAGATGATCAACAGTTTCATCACCGTGCTTCAAGAACTTAGTTCAAGTGTTGTAGACTTTGAAATTGATGAAGATGATGACGATCTGGCCAACTTATGCTTCATGGCGGGTAAAACAAGATCAAGATCGAGTCAGGAGGATGCAGAACACAATAGTGAAGACGATGAGGTATGTTCTACCTGCAATGAAATGTGTGATGCTATTTCTCGTGCAACTATTATTTTCAAGAAAAAGGACAAAGAGCTTAGGGATAATGCTGCTAAAATTGAATCACTAGAATCTGAAATTAACCGTTTAAAAACTTTGATTCCTAGTGATGATGCATGTCCCTCATGTGATTTAATCTATGAACAATTGTCCACATTAAGAAGTGCACACTCCTCCACTCTAGATAGACTTGATGAAGAAATTGAAAAGAACAAAGAGCTTGCTGCACTTAATAATAAAAACTTGAAAGATGCTTCTTGTTCTACAATTGATTTGCATTGTTCTACTTGTGAGGATCTTGATAAGAAACTACAGGATTCTATGAATGAAATTTCTAAATTGAACAATGCTTTACATTCTCATGAAGTTAAAAATTGTTCCAATTGCATACTAAAAGGAAAAACTTCATGTGCAAACTGCCTAGACTTGTCTAAGAAACTTGATGACATGAATAGGACACTAGGTCAGTTTTGTAATGGGAATAAGAATCTAAACTTGCTGCTGAATTCTTCGAAGTCTTGCAAAGATAAAACTGGTTTAGGTTTTGATTCTCATGTTCATGCTAAGGCACATCCACCTAAAATTGTAAAGCCATTAGGAAGTGGTTTGATTCAAATAGTTCCTAAACAAAAAGAAGTGGTTTCAAATCTGCAGGAGTGCTTTCTAATTCTGTTTCTAATGTTGGGTGCTCATCGAGACATGATTACAAAATTAAGTTTCATTGTACCTACTGTGGTAGAGATGGTCATGTCATAGATTTTTGTTATAGACTAGCTAAACAACAGAAAAGGGAAAGAATGTCTGCTAGATCTCATAACTTTCATGCTAAACCGAAAATTAGAAACATGCAACCTGCCTTAATGAGTCAGAAATTTGAAAAGGTAGCTTCTGGAACTTTTGGCAAGAAATCTACAAAGGCAGCTCCGGTAGTTCTGATAGCTCCGAGAGCTCCCGGATCTTCTGTTGTTCCCTCCGGAGCTTCAGTTTTTGCCTCCGGACCTTCTGCTTTTACCTCCGGAGCTACCGGTTTTCACTCTAAACCAGTAACAACTTCTAAATCAATTGTTAAGAACAGAAAACCTCAATCTTTGACTCATAAACCTGCTGTTTTATCTCAGCTTTCGCGTGTTTTTTCCTGCTGCACGTCGTATGACTCAGAACAGGATACCTAAATGCCTTTTGACTAACCCAAGTATTGAGTCATCGACATATTGTGCTTCTATGTAGGTTACACGCTTGAGGAAGGAGAATATTTGGATTGTGGATTCAGGTTGCTCACGCCACATGACCGGTAACAAAGATTGGTTCTCCTCCCTCTTTTTTGTGTCACATGTAGAAAATGTTACTTTTGCCGATAATTCTTTAACTCCTATAATTGCTAAGGGTTCGGTTAGAGTAAATGATCACTACAATTTGAAGGATGTGGCACTTGTCAAATATTTGAAATACAACTTGCTTTCTGTTTCACAATTGCTAGATGAAAATCTGGAAATTATTTTCAATAAAAACTGCTGCAAAGTTGTAAGTTCAAATAGTGAGCTTATTTTTAACATGTCTCGTTTTGGAAGAGTTTTTAAAGCTGATTTTGATATCTCTTCCTCTAAGCATAGGTGTCTAGTTGCTAATGATTCAAATGACTTATATTTTTGGCATCGTAGACTTGGTCACATAGGCTTTGATCATCTAACGCGTGTTAGTGCTCTTGATCGCATACGTGGGCTGCCTAAGCTTAAAGGGGACCAAGAAAGTGTGTGCTCTTCTTGTAGACATGCTAAGATGGGTGTAGGTTCACATACCCTTCTCAAAATGATCATGACAACTGAACCCTGTCAACTTTTGCATCTTGACACCGTAGGACCTTAACGTGTTCAATCCTTCGGTGGTAAATGGTACGTTCTTGTTATCGTTGATGATTTTTCTAGATACTCATGGGTTTACTTTATGGCGTCTAAGAATGAAGTTTTTAGTCACTTTAGAACTTTATTTCTTAGATTATCAATTGATCACCCAGGATCATTAAAAGCAATTAGAAGTGATAATGGAACTGAATTTAAAAATCAATATTTTGATCACTTTTGTGCTGAAAATAGAATAGATCATCAATCCTCTTCACCATATGTACCTCAACAAAATGGTGTTGTAGAAAGAAAGAACAAAACCTTAGTTGAGATGGCTAGGACTATGCTTGATGAATATCAAACTCCTAGGAAATTTTGGGCTGATGCGTTATCAACCGCTTGTTATGGCTCAAATCGTGTTTTCTTGCGTGCTTAACTAGGTAAAACACCATATGAGCTTCGGTTTGGACATAGGCCTAGTGTTACACACTTTTGGGTCTTTGGTTGCAAATGCTTTGTTAAGAAACATGGTAATCTTGATAAATTTGAATCTAGATCCATTGATGGCATGTTTCTTGGTTATCCATCTCATACTAGAGGCTACCGTGTGCTTTTATTTGACACTAACAAAATTGTGGAGACTTGTGAAGTGTCTTTTGATGAATCTAGCCCAGGTACTAGCTCCGGTGTTGCAGGACCAGATCCGTATCCTCAGGGGGAGGGTATTTTCAAAGATGAAGAAGAGCCGGTGATACTGCCTAGTAGTTCCGAAGTTGACACGTGTCCAGCTCCGGACATTGAACAAGCTCCGGCTATCACTTATGCTGGTCCTGATCGTCCACAAGTCACAATCTCATCAATCTACGATGAACCTAATGAAGAAGAAGCTTGTGAGACATCTTTTCCCCTACGTCTTTACAAAGATCATCCCCCACAACAGATGATTGGAAGCTTGCACGAATGAGTCACACGGTCCAGGTTTTGCGATCCAAACTCTCATGCTCATTCTGCTTTTGTTGCTTCTTTTGAACCCAAAGATATATCACACACACTCACAAATGAATCTTGGATTATTGCCATGCAAGAAGAGTTAGAAAATTTTGAAAGAAATAATGTTTGGAAACTTGTACCTCCACCTCAAGGTCACACTTTAATTGGAACTAAATGGGTATATAACAATAAACAAAGTGAGGATGGGGTTGTGATTAGGAATAAGGCTAGGTTGGTTGCTCAAGGTTTCACTCAAGTTGAAGGTCTAGATTTTGATGAAACTTTTGCTCCTGTCGCTAGATTAGAAGCCATAAGAATTTTGTTAGATTTTGCAGCATCTAAAGGTTTTAAGCTATATCAAATGGATGTTAAAAGTGCTTTTCTTAATGGCTACATAGATGAGGAGGTTTATGTCAAACAAGCACCGGGTTTTGAAAATCCAAATTTTCCTAATCATGTTTACAAACTGTCCAAAGCCTTATACGGTCTCAAACAAGCCCCTAGAGCATGGTATGATAGGTTAAAAACATTCTTACTTGAAAAGAGGTTTACCATGGGCAAGGTTGATAAAACTCTTTTTATGCTTAAGCATGGCAATGACTCATTATTTGTTCAAGTGTATGTGGATGATATTATCTTCGGTCGTGCTTCTCATGATCTTGTGTCCAAGTTTTCAGCAATGATGAGTTCCGAATTTGAAATGAGTATGATGGGTCAACTCACTTACTTTTTGGGGCTGCAAATCAAGCAAACCAAGGAGGGTACCTTTGTGCATCAAACGAAGTATACCAAAGACCTCCTAAGGCGCTTCAACATGGACAAAAGCAAGCCTCTTCGGACACCAATGGGAACAGCAACAACACTTGAACTTGATGAAGATGGTGAACCCGTGGATCAAAAGGAATATAGAAGCATGATCGGATCACTTTTGTACCTCACGGCATCAAGACCGGACATACAATTCAGCGCATGTCTTTGTGCACGGTTTCAAGCTTCCCCACGTGTTTCACATCATCAAGCCATCAAAAGGATTCTCAGGTACTTACATGGAACTCAAGAATTTGGCATTTTTCTTCCTTCTTCCTCAACCTTTACTTTGAAAGATTTTTCGGATGCTAATTTTGGGGGTTGTAGGATTGATAGGAAAAGTACTTCCGGTGCTTGTCATTTTCTTGGTAATTCTCTTGTTGCTTGGTCCTCTAAAAAACAAAATTCAGTTGCTCAATCCACAGCCGAATCTGAATATGTAGCTGCTGCTAGTGCTTGCTCACAAATTCTTTGGATCGTTCAAACACTTAAGGACTATGGGGTTGATCTAGATAGTGTTCCACTGTTTTGTGATAACACTAGTGCCATTTGCATTGCTAAAAACCCCGTGCAAAATTCTAGAACTAAGCACATTGACATTAGGTATCACTTTCTCCGAGATAACGTTGAAAAAGGAAACATTGTGCTTCACCATGTAGATACCGAACATCAATTGGCTGACATTTTTACAAAACCTTTGGATTTCACTCGTTTTTGTTTCATTCGTAGTGAAATAGGGGTTATGCATCCTCATGGCATAAATTGAGGGGGAGTTTTTGAAACTTGGGAAGTCTATGTGTGAATCTGAAATTAAAATAATATGAGCATAGTATTTCATACATATATGACTTTGTGATTCCTTTGACATGCTGAAAGTTCTTACTACATTACCCGTGTTATGCATTTTGTAGTTTTTGCCATGTCTAGTAATTGGAATAATTACTTACACTAAATCTGGTCATGGTCGAACTCTCTTGCTGTTTTGAACTTGTTGCATGCTCACAAATGCCTTTAATCATAAAGAATTAATCAAGTAATAACCTCAAATGTTGAGTTTTTATGAACAAATATAAATTGAGAAAAGATCAAGAGAATATGCATGCATCGCACTTCTTCTTTTGAGATGGCTTATCATTGCACTTAGATATGAACTTGGAAGAAGTTGTGTATGACTAAAACCATGTCCTTAAGCTTCTGATGGTCAAATGACATAGGCTTGGCTTGGTTGGTTAGAATAAGGCTGATGCGCATATAATCTCTTGCAAATATCATATGATCTAAATTTATGCTTTGAAAAATAATAAAATGCAGCAACTAGTGTCATGCTTTCAGGTTTTGAGATAGTTAAGTTTGTGAGATCATGACTTGCTTAAAATGAATATTACATTTGATCTCTAGCATGGCTTACACTACTTTATACATTTCATTGATGTGATAACGTAAGGTACTTGATAGTATGACTTGGATGAGCTTTGTTTATATGTATATGTTATAATATGCTCATAACAACTAAAGTTGGAGAGATAATTTGTTTACATGCTCATGACTTGTTGAATACATTGTCAAAGGGGGAGAGATAAGCATGAAGAGAAAGAAAATATGTGCATAAAGAGAGATAATAAAGGGGGAGAGACATATTACTTTTGATTTACAAAAGGGGAGAAATTGCTTTCAAAACTTAATTGCTTTCAAAACTTTTATGTGAATAAGCCAATGTTCGTATTTTAAATGGTGTTGCCAATGCATTCATCAAGGGGGAGATTGTAAGATCTATGTGTGCTGAATACATTGGCTTGTAGTGAATACACTTGGCTTTGATGATAAAAGTTTTAAAGATCACCAAAACACCTTTTTATCAAGGTCCGACTCTAGCTCCGAGCTATAGCAAGGTCCGACCATAGGTCCGGCTTGGTTTGGGTAGCTCCGGTTACGTTCGATGCTAGGTCCGACTTCTTGGTAAGGTCTGACTAGCTTTTGTTAGCTCCGGTGAGCTTTATCTTTAGCTCCGACATGTCTTTGATAGCTCCGGCATATATTTGAAAGCTCTGGAATGCTTTTGCTAAGCTCCGACGTACTTTGTCTAGCTCCGGTTTTGGGTTGACTAGTTTTGACTTGTTTTTGGTAAGCTCCGGTGCTAGGATCTACTAGTTTTGGTAAGCTCCGGCGCTAGGTTCTACTAGCTTTTGTTAGCTCCGGCTCAAGCTCTGGGTTGCTCTGGCATGGTCTGGAACTTGACCGCAGTGCTTCTGCTTTTCATTTGCAATGTTTCGTACCTGATTTACATTGTTTGAAAAATTGCTTAGTATTCATTTGCTAAGTTTTTGGTGCGTTTTTGTTGATATGGATGATATCGTGTTACTGTGGTTTTGCAACATGCTTATGTGAGGTTCTCATGTAAGGTGTTGTGTTCGGAACTAACTTGAGTCAAGTCGAGGACTTGGGCTCGTATGGATTGGTTGTTTATTCATGTGCAGGTGTTGCTTGGGTTCAAGTCATGGCTGGTGACAGGATCCATTGGACTAGTCTCAGGAGGAGATGAGGTTCCAACAACCAAGTTCGGGAGGAACTGTGGTTAAGCGGGTCAGGAGGTAGCGTAGGATGATTGAATCAAGGGCAGTGCATATGAAGGTCAAAGGAAGGTGTTCGCACGTATGCATGAGGTGCATGACGTGGCAATATGCTTCTAGAGACGGATTATGGAAGGAAGATCTGATCGGAAGGATCGGATCGTATCAGTTGAAGACTTAGGCTGCTAGCTGAGTTGGTTATTGCTCGGTATGGAAATATTGAGTTGGTTATGTTAGGATTTCATGTGTGTCACGAATTTGAGTTGTTTAGGAATGTGGGATACGTTCCTAAGGTGTTTGGAAGTCTTAAGATTGCTTCTATCTGCGTATAGAAGAATCTTGAGCAGTTATGGAAAGTTTGGATTCGTGATCTGAGTAGGATTGGAGTCCTAGTTGATATTGGGTTGGCCTAAGGGCTGGTTATATAAACAAGAGAGCCCAGAGCTCGTGGCAAACGACTTTGGGGCTGTTCCTCCTGTGTTCTATTGAATAAAATTCATAGTTTGAAGGAACTTTTTATGCCTTGTTTATCCGACTTGTTCCAGACAAGTTTTACTCGTCGAGTTTCTGGACAGCACTACCTTTCGTCGGTGGTTTTATCATAACTCGATTTTTACAGATCCAATTGACATGATTCTTTTTGGGTTGTCTTCACAACTTGATTATCTATCACTTTTGTCATGGTGAAACACGTTTAGATTAGTCTGGGACACGATTTCTTTAACAGATCATTTTTCTGCCGAAGGGTTTGGGGTTTAACTGTTTCCGCTGCGTAAGATTTTTAAATCTACCATTCACCCCCCCCACTGGTAGCTTTCCACGTGCGCTTCGATCCTACACCAAAAGTTTCCAGAGGAAAAATTGGACAAGTCCGCAGCAAAAACGGACAAGTCTGATTTTAGCGAGAGAGAAATCGGACTAGTCCTCACCAAAATCAGACTAGTCCGCACTTTTCAGCATTTTAAGTGCAGTTTTGTTCTAAATCAATTAAACTCATTCCTCTTGATGTGGATTGATGCTAAACATGTATATGAATGTAAGTAGGGCATGATGCATGAAAATGAGGGTGTTACAATCACTCCTATGGATATACACAACACTCCATTCAACATACAAGATGCAATCAATAGAATTCACACAAACCAATTAATTTCTGAGGTGAGCTCGTTTTTATATGTTTCCTTATATACTTTTTGAGAATAGATTGCTACCTAATGACTTAATTGTGATTAGGATCCATGGAGAAGATTAAGGAGTAATTGGGGAAGGTTTAGGGGCGTGGAGGACTAGATATTACATTCAAAGAAGATGGAAACCGACCCCAAACTCAAATTCGTGTCCAACTCAGAGTCCAGGAGCAGTACGCACTAAAACGGACGCCCAGGATGCATACGAACATTGTTTTGGACATTCTACATATGCACATAAAGGGAGAGGATAAACTTTCCAATGGCGCTGGTCCCATGTCAAAATTCCTTCAGAGTCGATGGGAATCGTCGAAACAAAATTGAGTTCAGAATCTGTCAAGGTGTTGTATCATGTTAAGTCCTTTATTTTCGTCTCTTAGGGTTAGGTCATGACCCCAACACCCCCTTGGACGTCCTCCCACCTATATATACTCCATAGTAGCCGCCATGATGTGAGGACCGGAGTCCACACATCTGAGGATCTCATTGGGTGGTGATGTGCGATGCGGCACCTAACAGCACACACGAAAAGGATACCAACACATATAAAGTTTTCATTTCATAATAAGACAAGTTTACGAAAGAGTGTACAATAGAAGTACACACGCAACAGAAAACACACACTCATAATCTCCCCTAACTAAGCAAGAGAGAAGTCATCCATGCCCTAGGACGATTCTCACTAGCAACATGAAGAACATTCAGCAGCGGCGTGGTTCACATGAGATTTATCTCGACAACTCGAGTCCCATGTACAACCTGAACAGCAGAAATAAAACTAATACCTGCAAAAATTGTTAAAGCGCAAATGTGAGCATAAGGCTCAGCAAGACTAATCCGTCTCACTAGACATATGTAGGGGTGAATACTAAGTAGAGGTAAGGAATAGCATAAAAGACTCGCCTACAAGTGGATCCTTATAGTCATGTTTCAAGTAGCACATGCCATTCTTCAGGCACGACACATCATAGACTCCCACAATCAAACAAAAACGTTTTGCCGATGATATGACATGCCCAAAGCACATAATGATATTACAGCTAAAGTATATGGAAACTGTAAACTTTAATTTTAATATCTCTAAGTCACACCAGGTTGCAAAACAATTATAATTCGATACAACGTATTCTTCTGGCTTCTTTAGTATTTACTACGTCAAGACTCAGTGTCCAAGTATGCTCAATCCATAACCGTGAGCGACAGTGATTCAAATAAAAAACTCCCGGACTGCATGACATGTACGCCCATACTCGGAGTTGCCTCGGCACACTCCACTGATGTCGCACGCAGCCACCTTTCCCTAAATTCAACCACATCGAAACAGTTCGATCGACCCGAACAGTGAGCTCAACTCAAGGTGCATCTCCGACGTGAGATGTTCTTGAGTAAGTTACCTCCCACTGTACTAACAGCCGACAGCTTAAGCCCATTGAAAAGGTTCCAACATAGGATCCTCAAGGTACATCAGTTTCCTGGATTCCATATAGCCAGTATGCACCTGGTACAGTTCAAACTTGTCCAATACGGCCAAGCACAAGACGGCCCTTAACCGACACAGACGGGGCTACCAAACCATCTCCCAACACGTGCCTCGCCATTACCGCCGCAGGCACGATATGGACAAACCAACCTACACAAATCCCCGTCCACGTCTCATATTAAAGAGTTAACGTTATGGTAACAACTCGCCAGTAGGTTTCCCTCACTCGACTTCTCTCGCAAGTAGAATTCAACTACTTGACTTGTGATCAATAAAATGTGACCTATCTTGCGAGTAGTATCCAACATACTCGACTTCTACCGATCTTCTAACTAAACATTAAGCATAGCAATATAAATCGAGGGAGTCTTATACTACACATCCACTACATGGATTATTTGGTCATGCATGTGGGGTATTCAATCAACCTAGACCCAATGCACATATTAATTCTATTCAATACAGTGTGTATAAAAGCAAAACTTTAAAAGGCACTTAAATGCAAACTGGGGCTTGCCTTTCAGTTGCGGTAAAAAGTCAGCGACGATCAGTTAGTAGCCTTCGCCGAGATTTCATGCCACAGCAGATCCAATAGAGAATTCCTCTCCTCCAGGTTGTGCTACTCATTGGCCACCTTCGTCGCGAACACTATTGAAATGATATGCAATTAAGAGATTGCAATTACAAATTAAGAAAATTGAAGTTGATTATAACTCAAGAAGGAATTATATTAGTTAGGACCTGAAGTTCTGTTGCTAGACTGGACAGCAACAGAAAGGAAACAAGATGAACTTAGGCAATGGACATATGAAGTGAGATAGATATTGTTTTTACAAGTGGATATATTCTGGTGAATTGTTTCTGTTGTTTTTGGGCATTATGTGATCAGTTAGGAAAATCTTTAGATTCAACTAGGATAATAAAGTCCAATGAATCTGAGATTTTTACAGGAATTCAGAAACTTACTAAAGAACATTTGGGTAAAATTTCATAGTTTTCTATGAAGGGAATTATCGGATAAAACTCAAACATGATTTTACCTTAAAGGGCTCTACAGGAAAAATTAATGATTTTCATGAGGATTGGGTTGTAGTTCTGGTTAGTCTGGATAAAGACAAAACCAACAGATTTGGTTTGACAAATTTGAAGCTTTATACTGAGAGATATTCAATTTAGAAGTTTGCACAAGTTGCTGTACAATGTCTAAATGAATTTGGCTATTTTTAGGTGCATAAAGAATACACAGGTGACCAGACCATGTAGATTAAGTCTAATGACCCTGAGGTTTTTACTGGAGTTCAAGGATATTTAAATGAAGGTTCTGGAAAAATTTAGTAATTTTCCAAAGAGCAGAACTATAGAAGCTAATTCTATAAGAATTTTTCTTTTTTGAATTATGGAGAAATTCGTATATACTTTCATACAAATAGAAGTCCTCCGCTCGAAAGTACTCTTCATGCTGGTTCTAACAAAATTTATTTGAGAATTTTTGGACAATTCTTCTAGGAGATATGGATTCTCAAAGTGGGAACTAAATCTGGAATTTAAATATCAATTGGAAAAGGTTTGAATAATGGCTGGGCCCACAGGATTTAAATTGGGCCAATCGGGATTAAGCAACAATGGCCACAGGGTTCAGTTATGCAGTCACACGGGATCCACAGCCGCAAACTGATCCGCAGCTTCGCAACAGGGACTGACAAGTGGGGCCGGTCGGGGTCTTCTTCAACCTCGGGCAGGGCCCGAGCGGCGGCGCCCGACGGCTGACCTGGCAGCGGTCCTCGCCAGTGGATTTTCCCCTATGTCTTCCTGCCCTCAAGTGGCCGCATGTGCCTAACTCCACACGGGAAAGACGCTGGTGTGGTCGGGAACAACAAATGATGGCCGAAAGCGTTGTCTCCACGGCGGCGGCGGTCGGCATGGCTCCAGTGAAGTCGTTCGGCGTACAGAGAGCACCATAGCACTCGGGGATTGATCGAAAGGCACCAGTGGTCGATGAGGTACAATAATATGAACTAGAATCGGAGAGAAATCGACTGCAACAAGGATTACACCGGTGACCTAGGTCGAAAGGTCCGGCCATCGCAAGAACTCGGATTTTAGCGAGTATGGTGGACGAAAATCGACGCCGTTTGATCCTAAAGGTCCGTCGGAACATGAAGATTCTATTCTCTAGTTTAATTGGTAAAAATTTAGACGTGGAAATACAGGTTGCTGGGGTGCGCAGTGGCCTGCCTGGGCGTCGAGTAGGGAGGAGGTGGCGCATGCGCTTGCCTTTGTGTCACCATGGGAAGAAGCAAAAAAACAGAGCACGTTGCTCTAATGAATGCTGAGGCTGACAGCTAGGGCCCACAAAATTCCTCTCCCTTATCCTCAATGCCCAGTGCAAATATCTCTAGCTCATTTCCTTAGTCTTTGATTAGATTTACTGGAACACTAATCTAATTAGCAGGAAGGTGATTATACACTACAGTATGGAACTTGACAAGTTGACAAATATGATTGAGCATCTTACAGGTGGGGCCACCTTTCACCATTTTCCTCTTTCTTGTAATTACATTTTCAGCTGACAGAAAGATCTCTATAATTGTTCAAAGTTGGCAGGGAGGTTCACTTGAATAGGAAGAATCAAAATTTGAAATAAATTTCAAGAATTGCTCAATTTGAGTTTTAAATTCCAACTTTGAATTTGAATGGAATTCAATGTACTCATTGAATTAAATACAACTAGTGCTCCAAATATTACGAAACTTTGCAGAGGTGCTAATTGGAATATTTGTAATTAAATCATGAGCTCAGATTTTTATCTTGGCAAAGTTTGAACATGAGCTAAATTTAAATTTTTGAATTCTCTCAATTAAGGTTTAAATTGGTTTGAATTTTTTAGATTCTAGTTAAATTTCTTTTTCCCCTCTAAATTTCAACATCTCCCATCTGAACTTTGCCTTTGTAATTTAGGGCTTTTACATTCCTCCCCCCTTAAAAAAAATCTCGTCTCGAGATTACAAATGAAAGAGACGGAGGTAAAAGATTACCGGAGATATGACGATAACATGTCCGGATACTTTGTGCGGAGATAATCTTCACTCTCCCTTGTTGCTTCCTCCACGGTGTGGTTACTCCGTAGAACTTTATAAAACCACATCGTCCGATTCCTTGTGACACGAGACTTTTCATCGATAATCCGGATTGGATGCTCGACGTAGGTGAGATCTGGTTTCAATTCTTCCATTTCTTCAATACGGATGTCGGTAGATGGTTTGAGACATTTCCGTAATTGGATATGTGGAAAATGTCATGAACACCAGCTAGAGTTATTGGTAACTCCAATCTGTACGCAACAGGACCATATCTTTCAGTGATAGCAAATGGACCGGTAAATTGTGGAGCCAACTTTCCTTTTACTCCAAACCGATGAATTCCATTCATCGGAGAGACACTGAGATACACGTGATCTCCGATGCTAAAACTTAAAGGATGACGCCTTTTATCCGTATAACTCTTTTGTCGAGACTGAGCGACTTTAATATTAGCTTGTATAACTTTTACTTGCTCTTTGGCTTCATTTACCAAATCAATTCCATATACCACTCGTTCACCAGATTTGCACCAGTTGAGTGGTGTGCGGCACTTTTTGCCATGGAGAGCTTCATAGGGTGCCATTTTGATACTAGATTGATATCCGTTGTTGTACGAGAATTCTGCCAATGGTAATTGATCATCCCAATTTTTACCGTGGTGTATGGCACATGCTCTTAACATATCCTCAAGTATCTGGTTTACCCTCTCGGTTTTCCGTCGGTTTGAGGGTGATATGCGGAACTATGAATTAACTTTGTTCCCAATGATGCATGCAGCTGCTCCCATAAACGAGCAACAAACAGCGAGCCTCTATCTAATACAATGGTGCGGGGAACTCCATGTAAGCACATAATTCTTGCTACGTATAACTCCGCATATTTCTTCGCATTGTAAGCGGTATGCACTGGAATGAAATGTGCTCACTTAGTTAACCGGTCAATGATCACCCAAATGGAATCGTGCTTGTGAAAGGTGAGAGGCAATCTGACAATTAAATCCATACTCAGATCCTCCCATTTTTATGCCGGTATTTTCAATGGTTGTAGCAGTCCGCTTTTCCTCATGTGGTCAGCTTTTACTCTCCGACATATGTCACACTCGGACACATACTTTGCTATTTCTCTCTTCATACGTGTCCACCAAAATTTACTACAGAGATCTTGGTACATTTTATTGCTTCCTGGGTGGAGGGAATATTTGGACAAGTGAGCCACATCCAAAATCTTTTTCCGTAGGTCCATGTCCCAGGGTACCACTATTCGATTCTTGAACCATAAAGTTCCGTGTTCGTCTTCCCTGAAACATTTCATTTCTCCACTTTTAAGTCTCCTCTGAATATGAGACATTCCCTTATCTTTCTTTTGAGCCTCTACAATCTCCTCTCTGATTGTAGGTATGAGAGCAAGGTTATACATAGCTCCATAAGGAATCACACATAGAGTTAGTTCATCTTCTTCCATAGGACCAAGGGTCAAATTATGAACATGAGACTTTCGACTAAGTGCGTTGGCTACCACATTGGCCTTGCCGGGATGATAGTGAATCTCCAGTTCATAATCTTTGATTAAATCTAACCATCTTCATTGTCTCATATTTAATTCCTTTTGTGTGAAGATGTACTTCAAGCTTTTATGATCTGTGTAAAGGTGCACTAGATTTCCCGTTAAGTAGTGCCTCCACATCTTCAGTGCAAGAACTACTGCTGCCAACTCTAAATCATGTGTCGGATAATTGTGTTCATGATTTCGGAGTTGTCTTGATCCATATGCATTTAATCTTCCATCTTGCATAAGTACGCAGCCCAGTCCAATCCCGGATGCATCACAATAAACATCAAACGATTTTGTCTTATCAGGTTGAGCCAAGATCGGGGCTGTTGTGAGATGCTTCACTAGAGTTTTGAAGGCTTCCTCACATGATTCACTCCATACATACTTGCTGCCCTTCTTTAATAAGTCCATCATAGGCTTTGCAATATTTGAGAAACTTGGAACAAATGTTCGATAATAGCCTGCTAAACCCAAGAAACTACAGACTTCAAGTACGGAGGTGGGAGATTGCCATTTCAGCACTTATACCACTTTACTTGGATCCACAGCTATGCCTTCCGCTGAAATAATATGACCTAGGAATGGAACTTGATTAATCCAAAATTCACATTTACTGAATTTGGCATATAGCTTGTGATCACGCAGTCGTTGAAGCACGATCTTGAGATGTTCAGTATGTTCCTCTTCTGACTTGGAGTAGACCAAAATATCGTCAATGAATACCATGACGAACTTTTCTAACTCTGGCATGAATACTGAATTCATCAAATACATGAAATGCGCTGGGGCATTTGTGAGACCAAAAGACATAACCAAATACTCATAAAGTACATATCTAGTTGAGAATGTTGTCTTCGGTATATCTTCTGGTCGTATCTTAATCTGATGATAACCAGACCGAAGGTCCATTTTGGAGAATACCCTAGCACCCACTAATTGATCGAAGAGCAGATCAATACATGGTAGTGGATATTTGTTCTTGATAGTCATGGCATTAAGGGGACGATAATCCACACATAGCCTCAATGTCTTGTCTTTCTTCTTGACAAAGAGAGCCGAGCATCCCCAGGGTGATGAGCTCGGACGAATGAAACCTTTACTCAATAAGTCGTTGAGCTGCTCCTTTAATTCAGCTAACTCCTTAGGTGCAATTCTATATGGTCGTCGAGAGATAGGTGTAGTTCCCGGTATTAACTCAATCTTGAATTCCACATCTCGGTCGGGTGGCATACCCGACAGATCGTCAGGAAATACATCTGGAAGATCACGGACCACTGGAATGTCTTCCAACTTACTTGTTTCCGAATGATACACCGCTGCACTTTCTTGAACTGTGTTCTCAAGAATTAAGGTGTGGTGGCCATGAGTTGAAGAGTTGAGCTCAACGGTGCGAGGACTGATGTTTAGAACAGCTTCGTGGTTGCTTAACCACGACATTCCCAAGATTACATCAATCTTCTGACCTTCAAGGATAATAAGAGTAGTGGGATATATTCTACCACCCAGACATAATGGTGCTCGGGAGATAACATCACATGCGGTAATATTACCTCCGGGTGAAGATATAAGATAGCGATGTTTTGTGGTAGTAGTTGAAAGCTGGTGCTTGAACACAAAAGATTGACTTATGAAATTATATGTAGCACCGGAATCAAAGAGAATCAATGTAGGTGTATGGTTGAGAGTGAACATCCCCGTTAATATGGGATCTCCTTCTCGTACACCCTCAATGGTAGTATAGTGGACACTGCCAAGCTTTGATTTATTTTGCTGCTGATTGGGGAACTGACTTGAATGTTGAAATGATGACTGGCTGCAGCTTTGATTTCTCTCTGGACAATATCTAGTAAAGTAACCCATAAGGCCACAAGTGAAGCACGGATATCTAGTCGGTTCAGTACTGACTTGTGGATGAGAACTGGGTATCTCTGGCTGCGGTGAAAATGGATAAGAACTTATGTGCTGCTGCTGCGGGGGTGATTCGAAACTTGACGCAAGCAGCGGGCGACTTTGATATGATGGTTTGACAGATGGCCGCCATTCTTGACCAGATGGCGAACGATATACCAACTGATATTTCTGAGCAACCACAGTAGTGTTATCTTGCGGAATACTCCGCTTTCTCTTCTCCGCTTGGAGACAAAGATCTGCCTTTTTCTTGTAGGGTAGCTGCATTGACTAATTCGTTGTACTTGCCGTGATTGAACAACGCCAACCTATCTCGATGTTTTACCCGAAGCCCTCTGAAGAAGTGATCACTTCTTAACCTTTCTGTATTCACATAGTCGGGTGCATATTGTGCCAAACGGTTGAACTCCTTAAAATACTCATGGACACTCATGTCTCCTTGCTTGAGTTCGACGAATTCCTCATACTTGGTCTTTATAATCCCTGTCGGAATATGACGAGCACGGAAAGCCCCACGGAACTCAATCCATGCTATCCGATGACCTTCAGGGCGAGTCACACTATATTCTGCCCACCAAGCTCCGGCAGCTCCATGGAGTTGTTGAGCAGCGAACAATGTCTTCTGATAATCGTCACAGGGAAACACACCAAATTTGGATTCCATCACACGAAGCCATTGATCTGATTTTAATGGTTCACTTGCTTCCGTGAAGATTGGCGGTTGCGTTTCCAAGAAATCCAAATAACTGTTACGAGGTGGAATAACTTGCTGCGTTTGATGACTTAGGTCCTGCTGTACCAAAGATTGAAGTAACTTAGTGTTCTCTTGGTGAGACTCGAACATTTTTGACATAACATCCACCGATACCGTTGATGGTGGTGCCTGCGGTTGATCCGAATCATCACCGTCTTGACGAGAACTTCCGACCTTACTCGATGAGCGAGTACGAACCATACTGCACAAATGAATTTGGGATGAGTCAAAGCTCGATCTCAGCAATAAGTGAAGATAAGGAAAACATGAATATGTCAAGAACTTTGTTAAAGTGTAACAATATTCATGTTCGCGCAAATTTTCACACTTATGCTTCAAAGACGAACTGTTCTGCCAGAAATGACCAGTCTGGAGAAATATGAGAATTTCATCCAGTTAGAGGAAACATCCTGCTTCTAGGTGAACAACAAAGTTAAAGTACACTTCAATACCTTTCCAAAAAGTATTGGTTTGCCTCTATATCATATCTGGTTTGTAAGTTATGCTATTTTAAAGTCAGCAGAATTTTCTGAACATTCAGCAGAACCTGCTTAAAAGTAGCAGTTTGGATCTAAAGCTTTCAGGCTGCTCTGATGGAGATCTGGAAATATTCTTATTTACAAAGTTGTATCTAATGTAATAAGCTTTCCAGAATGCACTTACTTGTATTCATATAAGTCCTGGTTTAAAAGATATGAATTTTTGAAGTTGGTTAAAATTTCAGCATTCAGAATTTGAATTCAGTTCAGATTGACCACTCTGCCTTCAAACTCGATTTGGAATAGGTAGATGACTGATTCAGGTCTGGAGCCAATTCCAAAAATTGTAGCTGACTCTCTAGACTTTCCAACGGTTACTTGCATGACACCATTGGATCAATGTTCTGCGAGTTATGGATTAAATTCAGAGTTATACAGATTGCTGTCCAGTTTGGGTGTGCCAGGACAGTCTCTGCGATTATCCAAATTTCACCCACTTAGAAAAGTATTTTGGTCTTTAGCTGAATAGATAACTTGTAAAGTACTTCCAAACTTTCTAAGGAGTACTTACTTGCCCTCGTAGCACTTCTGGTTGAGAAGATATGGCATTAGCAAGCTGACAGTTTTTTCTGAAAATTTGGACAGCACCTCCTTTATTTAAGACTGATTTTGTCCAAAATTTTCAGATATACAAATATCAACATTTGCAAAATAACACATAGCAAACTGGTTGCATACATTCTCAGGATTCCAGAAATGCATCACATGAAGTCGTTCGACAATTCTACAGCGAGTTATGCAAGAAACAGTAACTGTATACAGGACTGTCCAGATTTGATCAAGTTTAGAAATTTGAAATTTTGAGTATGTTAGAGATGGATTCTGCTCTAGAGTTCTATAGAAACGTTGTAGATGACTCTCTACGAAGAGATAGGGCAAAACACTAAAGTTGGTCCAATGTTTCATAGAAATGGAATTAGTGTTTATTTTTGGTGATGGGAATTGATTCAAAAGGCTTTCATGCCGAAACTGTTCAAAGAACAGTCGTAGAGGACTTGAAGATCTTCTTAACCATATAGCACACTACTAGGTTCTAAGAAGTTTCACTAAAAGCACATCTTGACATAATCAAGCTAGATTCTGTCAAGAGTGAACAACATCCTTAATCTTCATCCTTCTGCCCATTGCACTCTCCAAGTCGAAACTTTGACCCAAAACTTTCCAGCAACTGGGAGTCGGATCTCACAAGATGATAATGAAGCCATTCTTTCGTGGGGGATGGTCAAAATATCAATTGTGATACTGACGGTACTACGTGTCTTACCAAAAGAAAGGTCTAACCCGGTATATTCGGATACGTCTATAGGTGGTCCTAATATCGATCACTCACAAATGTTTGCTACACGGGTCGCTACTGGAGTTAGTGTACCTGCAGAAGACAAACAATCTCCTTTCACACCTTCACACCTCAAGTGCGGCACGGGGAAACACGACTGTAAGACCTATGTGTACTGAATACATTGGCTTGTAGTGAATACACTTGGCTTTGATGATAAAAGTTTTAAATATCACCAAAACACCTTTTTATCAAGGTCCGACTCTAGCTCTGAGCTACATCAAGGTCAGACGGTAGGTCCGGGTTTGCTTGTGTAGCTCCGGTTACGTTCGATGCTAGGTCCGACTCGATTGGGTCAGCTACGATGAGTTTTGTCTTTAGCTCCGGCATGTCTTTGTTAGCTCCGACATGTCTTTGATAGCTCCGGCATATATTTGATAGCTCCAGCATGCTTTTGCTAAGCTCCGACGTACTTTTTCTAGCTCCGGCTTTTGGGTCTACTAGTTCTGACTAGTTCTGGTTAGCTCCGGTGCTAGGTCCTGCTAGTTTTGTAAGCTCCAGAGGGAGCTTGGTTGTACTAGCCTTGGTATGCTCTGGCGCTAGGTTCTACTAGCTTTTGTTAGCTCCGGCTCAAGGTCCGATTTGCTCTGGCAAGGTCCGGAACTTGACTGCAGTGCTTCTGCTTTTCATTTGCAATGTTTCGTACTTACTTTACATTGTTGGAAAGATTGATTAGTATTCATTTGCTAAGTTTTTGGTGCGTTTTGGTTGATATGGATGATATCGTTTTGCTATGCTTTGCAATATGCTTATGTGAGGTTCTCACGTAAGGTGTTGTGTTCGGAACTAACTTGAGTCAAGTCAAGGACTTGGGCTCGTATGGATTGGTTGTTTATTCATGTGTAGGTGTTTCTTGAGTTCAAGACATGGCTTGTGACGGGATCAATTGGACTAGTCTTAGGGAGGAGATGAGGTTCCAACAACCATGTTCGGAAGGAAATGTGGTTGAGCTGATCAGGAGGTCGCGCAGGATGATTGAATCAAGAACAATGCATATGAAGGTATCGTGGAAGTCATTGGAAGATGTTTGCACGTGTGCAACGAGTGCATGGACGTGGCTACATGGTTCTGAGACGTTATGAAGAGATGTGGACGTAAAGAGTTGGTCGGAAAGGTCCAACCGACTAGGTTATGGACTCAGGCTGCGGCTGAGTCGCGTTTGACTCAAATATGGTAAGATTTGATTTGGTTATGATAGGATTTCGTGTGGGTCAAGAATTTGAGTTGTTTAGGAATGTGGGATACGTTCCTAAGGTGTTTGGAAGTCATAAGATTGCTTCTATCTGTGTATAGAAGAATCTTGAGCAGTTATGGAAAGTTACGATTCGTGATCTGAGTAGGATTGGAGTCCTAGTTGATATTGGGTTGGCCTAAGGGATGGTTATATAAGCAAGGGAGCCCAGAGCTCGTGGTGCACGACTATGGGACTGTTCCCCTTGTGTTCTATTAAATAAAATTCGTAGTTTGAAGGAACTTTTGTGCCTTGTTCGTCCGACTTGTTCCAGACAAGTTTTACTCGTCGAGTTTCTGGACAGCACTACCTTTCGTCGGTGGTTTTATCATAACTCGAGTTTGACAGATCCAATTTACGTGATTCTTTTGCGGTTGTCTTCACAACTTGATTACATATCAAAATTTCACGGTCATTGGATTTGTGGTTTCTGATCTACACGAGTTTCTTTGCAGCGTTCCAGAACTGTTTTTCTCGAGTAGGACAGATTGACCATTGTTTGATCTTTCGATCATAACTTGAGTTTTTCTCGTAGGATTTGAGTGATTCTTTTTGTGTTGTCTTCGTGACTTTATTATCTCTGATATCTATCACTTTTTTCATGGTGAAACACGTTTAGATTAGTCTCACACACGATTTCTTCAAACAGATCGTTTTTCTGCCGAAAGGGTTTGGGGTTTAATTGTTTCCGCTGCGTAAGACTTTTAATTCTACCATTCACCCCCCTCTGGTAGCTTTTCATATGCTCTTCGATCCTACAATTGGTATCAGAGCCACGATGCTCTAATCTTTGAGATTTGCACGTGTTTTTGACTAATCATCATGGAGAAGTACTCCGCCAAACCTTGTGTGTTTGCTGGTATTGATTTCCAGGTTTGGAAGGCACGCATGGAGGCTTTCATCCAGGCACAAGGCTTTGCAATATGGGAGAAGGTGTATAAGCCTTATGAAGTGCCACCTAATGATTAAGTCACAGCCACAAACCTACGGGACGTCGACAACAACAACAAAGCCCGAAACTTGATCATCCAAGGACTCACTCAAAGCGACTTTGATCGTGTCGCGCACCTCCGGTCAGCATACGATGTTTGGAGAGCTCTCTGTGATTATCATGAAGGCTCCAACACAATCAAGGAGGTAAAACAAGATATGTTCACAAAGGAATATATGCGTTTTGAGATGCAACCAGGTGAGTCTATTGATGACCTCTTTGCTTGTATCAATAAAATTCTCAGCAACTTACGTAGTGTCAATGTTAATTTTTTTGATGCTGAGAATGCTAGGCAACTTCTTAGTGCATTAGACATGTCAATTTCGGAGATGAAAGTAACATCTATTCGTGAATCTACTGTCATGAGTTCTCTTACATTAGATGTACTCTAATCTAAACTAAAAACCCATGAAATTGACATAATCTCACGTAAGAACCTCAATAAGTCTATTGCATTTGTTTCACAACATGATATGTCTAGCTCCGGCCAATCGTCATCTTGCAATACTCTTGCTTTGTTGTCCTCACTAACCGTGGAGCAGATCGAAGAATTTCCAGAAGATGAGTTAGCACTCATCTCTACTAGATTCTCAAAAGCATTGCAAAATGTGAGAACTAGAATGAGAGGAAGCTCCAGACCTCAACGTTGTTTTGAATGTGGTAAAACAGTACACTTTCGTATAGAATGCCCTAACCTTTTAGGTCCGACCACCCGGGAAGAAAAACAAAGCAAGGTCCGGACCTCCTCTGGAAATTCCAACAAAAAGAAAAAGAAGGGTACCATAGGACGCAAGATGATTAACAGCTTCATCACCGCACTTCAAGAACTTAGTTCAAGTGATGTAGACTTTGAAAGTGATGAGGATGATGACGACCTGGCCAACTTATGCTTCATGGCAGGCAAAACAAGATTAAGATCAAGTCAGGAGGATGCAGAACACAACAGTGAAGACGATGAGGTTACACGTTTGAGGAAGGAGAACATTTGGATTGTGGATTCAGGTTGCTCACGCCACATGACCGGTAACAAGGATTGGTTCTCCTCCCTCTCTTTTGTGTCACGTGTAGAGAATGTTACTTTTGCCAATAATTCTTCAACTCCTATAATTGCTAAGGGTTCGGTTAGAGTAAATGATCATTACACTTTGAAGGATGTGGCACTTGTCAAAAATTTGAAATATAACTTGCTTTCTGTTTCACAATTGCTAGATGAAAATCTAGAAATTATTTTCAATAAAAACTGCAGCAAAGTTGTAGGTTCAAATAGTAAGCTTATTTTTAATATGTCTCGGTTTGGAAGAGTTTTTAAAGCTGATTTTGATATGTCTTCCTCTAAGCATAGGTGTCTAGTTGCTAATGATTCAAAGGACTTATATTTTTGGCATCGTAGACTTGGTCACGTAGGCTTTGATCACCTAACGCGTGTTAGTGCTCTTGATCGCATACGTGGGCTACCTAAGCTTAAAGGGGACAAAGAAATTGTGTGCTCTTCTTGTAGACATGCTAAGATAGTTGCAGGTTCACATACTCCTCTCACAATGATCATGACAACTGAACCATGTCAACTTTTGCATCTTGACACCGTAGGACCTTCACGTGTTCAATCCTTCGGAGGTAAATGGTATGTTCTTGTTATTGTTGATGATTATTCTAGATACTCTTGGGTTTACTTTATGGCATCTAAGAATGAAGCTTTTAGTCACTTTAGGACTTTATTTCTTATATTATCAATTGATCACCCAGGACCTTTAAAGGCAATTAGAAGTGATAACGGAACTGAATTTAAAAATCAATCTTTTGATCACTTTTGTTCTGAAAATGGAATAGATCAACAACTTTCTTCACCATATGTACCTCAACAAAACGGTGTTGTAGAAAGAAAGAACAGAACCTTAGTTGAGATGGCTAGGACTATGCTTGATGAATATCAAACTCCTAGGAAATTTTGGGCTGATGCGTTAGCAACCGCTTGTTATGTCTCAAATCGTGTCTTCTTGCGTGCTAAGCTAGGAAAAACACCATATGAGCTCCGGTTTGGACATAGGCCTAGTGTTACACACTTTCGGGTCTTTGGTTGCAAATGCTTTGTTAAGAAACATGGTAATCTTGATAAATTTGAACCTAGATCCATTGATGGCATGTTTCTTGGTTATCCATCTCATACTAGAGGCTACCATGTGCTTTTACTTGACACTAACAAAATTATGGAGACTTGTGAAGTGTCTTTTGATGAAGCTAGCCCAGGTACTAGCTCCGGTGTTGCAGGACCAGATCCGTATCCTCAGGGGGAGGGTATTTTCGAAGATGAAGAAGAGCCGGTGATACTGCCTGGTAGTTCCGAAATTGACACGTGTCTAGCTCCGAACATTGAACAAGCTCCGGCTATCACCTACGCTGGCCCTGATCATCCACAAGTCACAAGCTCATCAATCTACGATGAACCTAATGAAGAAGAAGCTTGTGAGACATCTGTTCCCCTACGTTTTTACAAAGATCATCCCCCACAACAGATGATTGGAAGCTTGCACGAACGAGTCACACGGTCCAGGTTTTGCGATCCAAACTCCTATGCTCATTCTGCTTTTGTTGCTTCTTTTGAACCCAAAGATATATCACACGCACTCACTAATGAATCTTGGATTATTGCCATGCAAGAAGAGTTAGAAAATTTTGAAAGAAATAATGTTTGGAAACTTGTACCTCCACCTCAAGGTCACACTTTAATTGGAACTAAATGGGTATTTAAAAATAAACAAAGTGAGGATGGGGTTGTGGTTAGGAATAAGGCTAGGTTGGTTGCTCAGGGTTTCACTCAAGTTGAAGGTCTAGATTTTGATCAAACTTTTGCTCCTGTCGCTAGATTAGAAGCCATAAAATTTTGTTAGCTTTTGCAGCATCTAAAGGTTTTAAGCTATATCAAATGGATGTTAAAAGTGCTTTTCTTAATGGCTACATAGATGAGGAGGTTTATGTCAAACCACCACCAGGTTTTGAAAATCCAGATTTTCCTAATCATGTTTACAAACTGTCCAAAGCCTTATACGGTCTCAAACAAGCCCTTAGAGCATGGTATGATAGGTTAAAAACATTCTTAGTTGAAAAGGGGTTTACCATGGGCAAGGTTGATAGAACTCTTTTTGTGCTTAAACATGGCAATGACTCATTATTCGTTCAAGTGTATGTGGATGATATTATCTTTCGTTGTGCTTCTCATGATCTTGTGTCCAAGTTTTCAGCAATGATGAGTTCCGAATTTGAAATGAGTATGATGGGTGAACTCACTTACTTTTTGGGGTTGCAAATCAAGCAAACCAAGGAGGGTACCTTTGTGCATCAAACGAAGTATACCAAAGACCTCCTAAAGCGCTTCAACATGGACAAAAGCAAGCCTCTTCGGACACCAATGGGAACAGCAACAACACTTGAACTTGATGAAGATGGTGAATCCGTGGATCAAAAAGAATATAGAAGCATGATCGGATCACTTTTGTACCTCACGGCATCAAGACCGAACATACAATTCAGCGTATGTCTTTATGCACGGTTTCAAGCTTCCCCACGTGCTTCACATCGTCAAGCCATCAAAAGGATTCTCAGGTACTTACATGGAACTCAAGAATTTGACATTTTTCTTCTTTCTTCCTCAACCGTTACTTTGAAAGCTTTTTCGGATGCTGATTTTGGGGGTTGCAGGATTGACATGAAAAGTACTTCTAGTGCTTGTCATTTTCTTGGTAATTCTCTTGTTGCTTGGTCCTCTAGAAAACAAAATTCAGTTGCACAATCCAGAGCCGAATCTGAATATGTAGCTGCTGCTAGTGCTTGCTCACAAACTCTTTGGATTGTTCAAACACTTAAGGACTATGGGGTTGATCTAGACAGTGTTCCACTATTTTGTGATAACACTAGTGCTATTTGCATTGCCAAAAACCCCGTGCAACATTCTAGAACTAAGCACATTGATATTAGGTATCACTTTCTCCGAGATAATGTTGAAAAAGGAAACATTGTGCTTCACCATGTGGATATCGAACAACAATTGGCTGACATTTTTACAAAACCTTTGGATTTCACTCGTTGTTGTTTCATTCGTAGTGAAATAGGGGTTATGCATCCTCATGGCTTAAATTGAGGGGAGTTTTTGAAACTTGGGAAGTCTATGTGTGAATCTGAAATTAAAATAATATGAGCATAGTATTTCATACATATATGACTTTGTGATTCCTTTTACATGCTGAAAGTTATTACTACATTACTCGTGTTATACATTTTGTAGTTTTTGCCATGTCTAGTAATTGGAATAATTACTTACACTAAAACTGGTCATGGTCGAACTTTATTGCTGTTTTGAACTTGTTACATGTTCACAAGTGATTTTAATCATAAAGAACTAATCAAGTAATCAACTCACATGTTTACTTTTTATAAACAAATATAAATTGAGAAAAGATCAAGAGAATATGCATGCATAGCACTTCTTCTTTTGAGATGGCTTGTCATTGCACTTAGATATGAACTTGGAAGAAGTTGTGTATGACTAAAACCATGTCCTTAAGCTTCTGATTGTCAAATGACATAGGCTTGGCTTGGTTGGTTAGAATAAGGCAGATGCGCATATAATCTCTTGAAAATATCATATGATATAAATTTATTCTTTGAAAAATAATAAAATGCAGCAACTAGTGTCATGCTATCAGGTTTTGAGATAGTTAAGTTTGTGAGATCATGACTTGCTTAAATTGAAAATTACATTTGATCTCTAGCATGGCTTACACTACTTTATGTATTTCATTGATGTGATAATGTAAGGTACTTGATAGTATGACTTGGATGAGCTTTGTTTATATGTATATGTTATAAATTGCTCATAACAACTAAAGAGGGAGAGATAATTTGTTTATATGCTCATGACTTGCTGAATACATTGTCAAAGGGGGAGAGATAAGCATGAAGAGAAAGAGAATATGTGCATAAGGGGAGATAATAAAGGGGGAATAAGGAGAGATAATAAAGTGGGAGAGATTTTCTTCTCATTTTACTTTTGATTTACAAAAGGGGAGAAATTGTCTTCAAAACTTTTATGTGAATAAGCCAATGTTCGGATTTTAAATGGTGTTGCCGATGCATTCATCAAGGGGGAGATTGTAAGACCTATGTGTGCTGAATACATTGGCTTGTAGTGAATACACTTGGCTTTGATGATAAAAGTTTTAAATATCACCAAAACACCTTTTTATCAAGGTCCGACTCTAGCTCTGAGCTACATCAAGGTCCGACGGTAGGTCCGGGTTGGTTTGTGTAGCTCCGGTTACGTTCGATGCTAGGCCCGACTAGATTTGGTCAGCTCCGATGAGTTTTGTCTTTAGCTCTTGCATGTCTTTGTTAGCTCCGGCATGTCTTTGATAGCTCCGTCATATATTTGATAGCTCCGGCATGCTTTTGCTAAGGTCCGACGTACTTTTTCTAGCTCCGGCTTTTGGGTCTACTAGTTCCGACTAGTTCTGGTTAGCTCCAGTGCTAGGTCCTGCTAGTTTTGTAAGCTCCGGTGGGAGCTTGGTTGTACTAGTTTTGGTAAGCTCCGGCGCTAGGTTCTACTAGCTTTTGTTAGCTCCGGCTCAAGGTCCGGTTTGCTCTGGCAAGGTCCGGAACTTGACCGCGGTGCTTCTGCTTTTCATTTGCAATGTTCCGTACTTGCTTTACATTGTTGGAAAGATTGCTTAGTATTCATTTGCTATGTTTTTGGTGCGTTTTGGTTGATATGGATGATATCGTTTTGCTATGCTTTGCAACATGCTTATGTGAGGTTCTCACGTAAGGTGTTGTGTTCGGAACTAACTTGAGTCAAGTAGGAGACTTGGGCTCGTATGGATTGGTTGTTTATTCATGTGCAGGTGTTGCTTGAGTTCAAGACATGGCTGGTGACGGGATCCATTGGACTAGTCTCAGGGAGGAGATGTGGTTCCAACAACCAAGTTCGGAAGGAACTGTGGTTGAGCTGATCAGGAGGTCGTGCAGGATGATTGAATCAAGAACAATGCATATGAATCTATCGTGGACGTCATTGGAAGATGTTTGCACGTGTGCAAGGAGTGCATGGACGTGGCTACATGGTTCTGAGACATGATGAAGAGATGTGGACGTAAAGAGTTGGTCGGAAAGGTCCAACCGACTATGTTATGGACTCAGGCTGCGGCTGAGTCGGGTTTGACTCAAATATGGTAAGATTTGAGTTGGTTATGATAGGATTTTGTGTGGGTCACGAATTTGAGTTGTTTAGGAATGTGGTATACGTTCCTAAGTTGTTTGGAAGTCTTAAGATTGCTTCTATCTGCGTATAGAAGAATCTTGAGCAGTTATGGAAAGTTACGATTCGTGATCTGAGTAGGATTGGAGTCCTAGTTGATATTAGGTTGGCCTGAGGGCTGGTTATATAAGCAAGGGAGCCAAGAGCTCGTGGTGCACGACTTTGGGGCTGTTCCTCTTGTGTTATATTGAATCAAATTCTTAGTTTGAAGGAACTTTTGTGCCTTGTTCGTCCGACTTGTTCCAGACAAGTTTTACTCGTCGAGTTTCTGGACAGCACTACCTTTCGTTGGTGGTTTTATCATAACTCGAGTTTGGCAGATTCAATTGACGTGATTCTTTTTCGGTTATCTTCACAACTTGATTATATATCATATGTCAAAATTTCACGGTCATTGGATTTGTGGTTTCTGATCTACACGAGTTTCTTTGCAGCGTTCCAGAACTGTTTTTCTCGGGTAGGACAGATTGACCATTGTTTGATCTTTCGATCATAACTTGAGTTTTTCTCGTCGGATTTGAGTGATTCTTTTTGTGTTGTCTTCGTGACTTGATTATCTCTGATATCTATCACTTTTGTCATGGTGAAACACGTTTAGATTAGTCTCACACACGATTTCTTCAAACAGATCGTTTTTCTGCCGAAAGGGTTTGGGGTTTAATTGTTTCCACTGCGTAAGATTTTTAAATCTACCATTTACCCCCCCTCTGGTAGCTTTTCACGTGCTCTTTGATCCTACAATGACAGGAAGTCATGATAATATATATGAAAGTAAATACATATGACTCTGGTGTGAGTCGCCCTCGAGCGAAGTCATGTCTCGAGGTACATGGTTGTACTACGTCTGTACAGCAAAGACTCCCCCACGAACCGTCTTATACATGTTCAGGCATACGTGTTTCGCATGCTCCCATAGAACATGAAAATAGTTCTAGAGATGCATACTATTGGGTTATACACCACCCGACGGGGGCTCCCACTAACTTTGTGTCACATGGAAAGTTTCAGAGACTCATATTCACTTTCCGTGCTAAGACACGGAAATTTCACATACCACATTTCGTATGTAGACTTTACTGAGATTGATCCGCTCTCGGTGGCGTACCTTACCTCTTACCTTGAAGACGGAGCGTCGTTACAGAATAATATAACAAGTAAGTTAGTTCACCACCTTTATAACTTATTCTAGTAATAGTCCTTAAGGGCATATAGCTAAACCTCACTCGACTACTTCGGAGTTTTTGAAAAATAGGCTCTTCTCAAGCGTGCTATTCCCAATGAAGCTCTGATACCATGTCTATGAGGATCGGAGTCCACACATCTGAGGATCTCATCGGATGGTGCCGTGCGATGCGGCACCTAACAGCACACAAGAAAAGGATATCAAAACATATAAAGTTTTCATTTCATAATAAGAAGAGTTTACAAAAAAGTGTACAACAGAAGTCCACACGCAGCGGAAAATACATACTCATAATCTCCCCTAACAAAGCAGGAGAGAAGCCGTCCATGTCCTAGGACGATTCTCACTAGCAACATGAAGAACATTCAACAGCGGCGTGGTTCACATGAGATTTATCTGGGCACCTCGAGTCTCATGTACAACCTGAACAGCAAAAATAAAACTAATACCTTCAAAAATCGTTAAAGCGCAGATGTGAGCATAAGGCTCAGCAAGACTAACCCGTCACACTAGACATATGCAGGGGTGAATACTAAGCATTTGTAAGGAATAGCATAAAAGACTCGCCTACGAGTGGATCCTTATAGTCATGTTTTAAGTAGCACATGACATTCTTCAGGCACAGCACATCATAGACTCCACAATCAAACAAGAAATGTTTTGCCGATGATATGACATGCCCAAAGCACATAATGCTATTATAGCTAAAGTATAGGGAAACTGTAAACTTTAATTTTACTATCTCTAAGTCACACCAGGTTGCAAAACAATTATAATTCGATACAACGTATTCTTCTGGCTTCTTTAGTATTTACTATGTCAGGACTCAGTGTCCAAGTATGCTCAATCCATAACCGTGAACGACGGTGATTCAAATCAAAAACACCCGGACTGCACGACACGTATGCCCATACTCAGAGTTGACTCAACACACTCTACTGATGTCGCACGCAGCCACCTTTCCCTGAATTCAACCACATCGAAACAGTTCGATCGACCCGAACAGTGAGCTCAACTCAAGGTGCATCTCCGACATGAGATGTTCTTGAGTAAGTTACCTCCCACTATACTCACAGCGGACAGCTTAAGCCGATTGAAAAGGACCCAACATAGGATCCCCAAGGTACATCAGTTTCCTAGATTCAATATAGCCAGTATGCACCCGGTACAGTTCAAACTTGTCCAACAGGGCCAAGCACGAGACGGGCCTTAACCGACACAGACGGGGCTACCAAACAATCTCCCAACACCTGCCTCGCCATTACCAACCCAGGCACGATATGGGCAAACCAACCTACACAAATCCTCGTCCACGTCTCATATTAAGGAGTTAACATTATGGTAACAACTCGCGAGTAGGTTTCCCTCACTCGACTTCTCTAGCAAGTATAATTCAACTACTTGACTTGTGATCAATAAAATGTGACCTATCTTGCGAGTAGTATCCAACATACTCGACTTCTACCGATCTTCTAACTAAACATTAAGCATAGAAATATAAATCGAGGGAGTCTTATACTACCCATCCACTTCATGGATTATTTGGTCATGCATGTGGGGTATTCAATCAACCTAGACCTAATGTACATATTAAGTCTATTCAATACAGTGTGTATAAAAGCAAAACTTTAAAAGGCACTTAAATGCAAACCGGGGCTTGCCTTTCGGTTGAGATAAAAAGTCAGCGACGATCAGTTATTAGCCTTCGCCGAGATTTCACGCCACAGTAGATCCAATAGAGAATTCCTCTCCTCGAGGTTGTGCTTCTCGTTGGCCACCTTCGTCGCGAACACTATTGAAATGATATGCAATTAAGAGATTGCAATTACATATGAAGAAAATTGAAGTTGATTATAACTCAAGAAGGATTTATATTAGTTAGGACCTGAAGTTCTGTCGCTAGACTGGACAGCAATAGAAAGGAAACAAGATGAACTTAGGCAATGGACATATGAAGTGAGATAGATATTGTTTTTACAAGTGGATATATTCTATTGAATTGTTTCTGTAGTTTTTGGGCATTAGGTGATCAGTTAGGAAAATCTTTAGATTCAACTAGGATAATAAAGTCCAATGAATCTGAGATTTTTACAGGAATTCAGAAACTTATGAAAGAACATTTGGGTAAAATTTCATAGTTTTCTATGAAGGGAACAATTTGATAAAACTCAACCATGATTTTACCTTAAAGGGCTCTATAGGAAAAATTAATGATTTTCATGAGGATTGGGTTGTAGTTTTGGTTAGTCTGGATAAACACAAAACCAACAGAGTTGGTTTGACAGATTTGAAGCTTTATACTGAGAGATATTCAATTTAGAAGTTTGCACAAGTTGTTGTACAATGTCTAAATGAATTTGGCTATTTTTAGGTGCATAAAGAATACACAGGTGACCAGACGATGTAGATTAAGTCTAATGACCCTTATATTTTTACTGGAGTTCAAGGATATTCAAATTGAAGGTTCTGGAAAAATTTGGTAATTTTCCAAAGAGCAGAACTATAGAAATTAATTTTATAAGCATTTTGCTTATTTGAATTATGGAGAAATTCATATGTACTTTCATACAAATAGAAGTGCTCCACTGGAAAGTACTCTTCATGCTGGTTCTAACAAAATTTATTTGAGTATTTTTGGACAATTCTTCTAGGAGATATGGATTTTCAAAGTGGGAACTAAATCTGGAATTTAAATATCAATTGGAAAAGGTTTGAATAATGGCTGGGCCCACATGATTTAAATTGGGCCAATCGGGATTAAGCAACACCGGCCACAGGGTTCACTGATGCAGTCACATGGGATCCACAGCCGCAAACTGATCTGCAACTTCGCAATAGGGACTGACAAGTGGGGCTGGCCGGGGTCTTCTTCAACCTCGCGGAGGGCCCGAGCAGCGGCGCCCAACGGCGCTGCTTGCCGGTGGAGTTTCCCCTACATCTTCCTTCCCTCAACTGGCCGCCTGTGCCTAACTCCACACGGGAAGGACGCTGGTGTGGTCGGGGAAAACAAATGATGGCCGGAATCGTTGTCTCCACGGTGTTGGCGGTCTGCATGGCTCCGGCGAAGTCGTTCGGCGTATAGAGAGCACCATAGGACTCGGGGTTTGATCGAAAGGAACCAGTAGTCGATGAGGAACAAGAATATGAACTAGAATCGGACAAAAATCAACTGCAACAAGGATTACATTGGTGACCTAGGTCGAAAGGTCCGGCCGTCGCAAGAACTCGGATTCTAGCGAGTATGGTGGATGAAAATCGATGCTGTTTGATCCTAAAGGTCCGCCGAAACATGAAGATTCTATTCTATAGTTTAATTGGAAAATTTTTAGACGTGGAAACGGAATTCCTAGGTTGAAGTTTCTCTGTTCTTGAGAACGACCGAGGGAAAAACAGCGCACACCGGTTGAACCGTGTCCTGACTAGCATAGGACCTATGGGGGAAAGTAGAGTAGGGTCGAGGCGAACCTTATTGTGCGCTGAGCGAGCTGGGAGCAAGCCCGAGGTGTTGTACCATCGTGGAAATCACCGTGACGGTTGAAACAGAGGAAGAAGACTTGCGTCCGGCACCGTCGGTTCAGGAAGAAGTCAACGGTTTAGCAGCTCAGGGAGGTTGAGGACTCGACAGCGCACCTTTTAGTATCTCTGAATTGGCTCTCTCAGCTTGGCCATTACTTGCTGGGTGAACTATTCATGCGTAGCTAACGTATATGCTGAGATCTTCACAATACTCTTGGAATGCTGCACTTGTGAATTGGGTTCCGTTGTCTATGATGACTTTGTTCGGAACTCCAAATCTGTAGACTATGGACTTCAAGAACTTGATAGCAGATTGCTTGTTAATTGTCATAACTGGAGTAGCCTCCGACCACTTAGTGAACTTTTCGATGGCGACATACAGGAACCTGTAACCTCCGACGGCTTTTAGAAAAGGTCCCAAATGTCCATCCCCCACACAGCGAATGGCCATATAGGAGGTATCATTTGTAGCGACTGAGCCAGTGTGTGAATTTATTTCATGTGGAACTGGCACGCTTCACACTTTTTTACCAGCTCAACTGTATCCTGGAGTGCTGTAGGCTAGTAAAAGCCACGTCGCAAGGCTTTACCAACCAACGTGCGGGGAGACGTGTAGTTCTCATACTCGCCTACATAGATTTCTGTGAGGAGCTCGCGGCCTTCTTCCCAAGCAATGCACCGCATTAGAGCACCGTTGGCACCGCGTCGGTAGAGATCCCCTTCTACTAGCGTGTATCTTTTAGCCAATCTGACGATTTGGTCAGTGAGCACCATCTTCAGGAAAGATGTTGTCTTTCATTTAGCTCCGGATCTCCAAGATCCATGAATCAGAGCTAACTTGAGCCTCTGGATCTTGCGCACTGGATTGCTCGGAGCTTCCTGCAGTGACTACGATTCTTGGTGGACGCCATGGTAACAGCGCCACCAGGATCGCCAGCATTTGGGTGCTGGTCTCGTCCCCATCACTCAGTTTGGCGGGGTGAGTGGCAGGTCCCGACAATCTCCTCACAAAAACTTTGTCGAGATCTTGAGCTTCGATTGAAGCTTTTATCAAGAGTTCATCAGCTTTAGCATTGTCGAGACGCTGGACATGGTAGAGATCTAGGACATCGATGTCCTTCTGCAGCTTCTGGAGTTCAAGGAGGTAAGCAATGAGTTGAGGGTTGTTGCAACTGCATTCACCTTTGACTTGCTTGATGATGAGTTGCGATTCACTCTTCACCATCAACTGCTTGATGCCATATGATAGCGCCACCTTGAGTCCGTGGATGAGAGCTTCATACTCTACCATGTTTTTGGTTGCCTTGAAGTCAAGGTGTACCATGTACTTGACCTTTTCCCCGGTCGGAGCAAGGAGAAGGATTCCAGCTCTGATCATGAGATCATGCACATTATCATTGCACAAATAAACATGGAACAATTTTTATTTCTTTGGGATCCTGGCTCAAGTGAATGGTCATGCTTATTTGATGGAGAACATGGAGATGGTGCACTATATCGTCCACCACCTTGGCCTCCTCCTTTAATGCACACAAGAGGATTTGATAGCGTTGCACATATGGACCCTTACATGAGAGAAGATGAACTTGAGTCGAGGACGACTCCAATTCAAGAAGGGGGGATGATGAGGATATCACTGTGACACCCGGTTTCGAAAAATGAACCATGTGAACGCATATATGTGCCCAAGATGTTCAACACACATACACGAGTGCATTCAGAAAAGAGTATACAGAAAATTACCACTGAACAAGATTAAATAACCAAATTTTATTAAACAAACTATATTATCCTCGAATACAAACTCTAATGAATATTGATGACAAGTTCAACTATTGCAGCAGAAATAAACTAAATAAGCAAACTAAACAGCTAGGCAGCATAAGCAATAGGGCATAACGCAGCTCCATGCAACACCGCAGGCAAAGCTGACAGTAGACACGGCCTAGATCTCCACATTATCGCCATTAAACTCCCAATCCTGACCTGCAACTATTGGTGGGGGGGGGGATTGCAAGAGTGAGTACATGTCGTACTCAGCAGGTGTGGAAAGTATGACATGTGGCTGATTTAAATGACGACAATAATAATGGCTGAGTGCTGAAAAGTATATTAAAACATTTGAAAAGCAATATATTATATGTATGTGAAGTAAACCCATCATAATCATAAGTAATATCATAATACCAGCCTGAATTCATTACCATCATCAATAATTCCAGATTTCACAATTTGCCAATAACCATATTCAATACCAAAAATTAATCCATAACCATTACCAAACAATAACCATCCCAGACACCATCCCAATACCATGTTCCCTCTAATCATGGAAGTTGTTCAGGTGCTCATAACTGGGAGCACGACTATCACGATAGTTTTATTAGACTCTGCAGAGTTTCTACCGCTTTACCAACGTGTTTGTGATTTCATCACCCATCGGTGACTAAAGAACCTCCCTTATGCCAATTACACTTCCTTTGGTGTATGGCCAAGAGATAACAAAATAGCTTTTACAAAGGGATTACTAGCCTATTTAGACCCCATTGAGGTTTCACCGGTGGCGATGTCTCCTATAGAGCACATCTTCAACCAAGGGCCCCCTCTTGAGCCATTCGGATACCAGGGTAGTCCCACCAATCATCAACAAACCCAATCTTACTACCCCTTCCCCGAGCATCCTTAATGGTCCAAATAGCACTAGCAAAGCCCTAATCAGCTACGTCGCACCCATACTTGGCCTCGTGGTGGCACTGTAATCCTGGCTTATTATCGCATGAACCGGTCCTTAGATCTAAAGCAAGCAAACCGTCATAACATCCAACCCAATCCAGCAGCCACGCTCGCTTAGATCACCTATCTTTTTAACCAAATCATGGTAATTAATATATCATTAATGCATAATTAAATAATAAGGTGGTTTCCCATCCCAATTGATTAAGCGAAGCAAAAGGGTAAAAATCCCATCCCAACTCTCTACCATGAACTCCAGGTGATAAGGCTGGTGAAACAAAACTAGTAAAATTCCTATTATAGGATTCCCATCAATTTGACACAAGCATGTAGTTTTGCAAACAAAACATTTATTTCAAAACAGGATCAATATGCTTCAAGGACACTTGCCTTGCTCTTGGGTTTGGTTCGGGTCAATGCCATCAAACTCTTGGTGCTATAGATCCTCCACGGCACTCTCTAGCGCAAATCCATCTAATCCACACAATAAACATACAAGACAAGAAACACAATCAAAGAGTGCACAAATATTACTCAATATGACATGACATGCATGATTGATGCAAATGCAAGGTAGAACTTGTTAATAGATTGATTTTAAATGATCACTAACTAGTTCTAATAGATTTTAACAAGTTTATACAGGTTTGGATGTGATTAGATCTAATTTTAAAATTAATTCAACAGAATTTAGTCAGCAAAATCGGACTAGTCTACAGAAGGCCGGACTAGTCCGCACTTCGCAGAACTAGCGAACTAGGGTTTTCTAGATCGACGTAAATTTGGAGATTAGGGGTTGAATTCACGTAAGGAACAGAGGATAGAAGGTATACCAGGTGTTTATAACTCCAATGAATCAAGAAACTTGGAGGTAACACTTGGATCTTTATGATCTAGGGTTGGGGATGATCTTGGAGATGAATTGGTGATGAAGAATAAAACTTGATGGAGATCTTGATCCTCTTTTGTTTCCTCCTCTTCTTCTTCTTGCTTGGGATCTCCTCCTCCCTCCTTGGTGGTGGCTCTCCGCGAACTAGGGTTTGGGTGGGGTGGAAAAATGGCAAATAGATGTCAAGCCAAGGGGTGGGGTTGTTTATATAGAGGTGGAGCCTAGGGATAGATGGATTTCGAGTTTGAGAGGAGTAGAGGCTGGTTTAGAGTCCCACATGGACACTAAAAGAGTTATGCACGGCGTCCCTAGGCCCACTTGACGTGGAACCCAAGAAACAAGTCGTAAAACGAAAGATCAATTCGGAGTCCCGAAATATCGGACAAGTCCAACAAGGACTGGACTAGTCCGAAGTTGTCCAGAGAGAAATCAGACAAGTCTAGCCAAAACCAGACAAGTCTGACTTTAGTCAGAGAGGAAAACGGACAAGTCTGCTGGAACACCGGACTAGTCCGGACAAGTCTAGGGACTTAGCAAATTTTCAAGGATTCATGGAATATTGGACTAGTCCACACGAAATCGGACAAGTCTGGAAGTTTCCAGAGGCAAAGTCGGACTAGTCCGCAGCAAAAACGGACAAGTATGATTTTAGTCAGAGAGAAATTGGACTAGTCCTCACCAAAATCGAACTAGTTCGCACTTTTCAGCATTTTAAGTGTTGTTTTGTTCCAAATCAATTCTAAACTCATTCCTCTTGATGTGGATTAATTTTAAACATGTATATGAATATAAGTAGGGCATGATGCATGAAAATGAGGGTGTTACAAACCTACCCCCCTTAAAATGAATCTTGCCCTCGAGATTGGACGCGGATGAGAAGAGATAGGGAAATTCCTTCTTGATATCATCCTCGAATTCCCACGTCGCTTCTTTTTTGTGTGGTGCTTCCAGTTCCTTGTGACTCTCTCCTTGGCTTCCAAAATTTTGATCGGTTGTTCGACATGGGCACTTGTTCCAATCCTTCCATGGGCACTTGTTCTTCCGGTACTCTCAAGCATTTCTTGAGCTGGGAAACATGAAAGACATCATGTACGTCTGAAAGATGAGTTGGCATCTCCATCTTATATGCTACTTCTCCTCTTTTGTCCAAAATCTTGAATGGGCCAATGTAGCGAGGTGCTAGCTTGCCTCTTATGTTAAACCTCTCATGACCTCTCATCGGTGACACCCTGAGGTAAACAAAATCTCCCACTTCAAAGGTTAATATCCTTCTCCTATTGTCTGCATAGCCCTTTTGTCTTGATTGGGCAGCCCTCAAGATTTCACAAATTATTTGGACTTGCTTTTCGGCTTCTCGCAACACATCCGGACCAAATACTTGAGTTTCTCCTGCCTCATCCAGAATAAAGGTGTCCTACACTTTCTTCCATAAAGCGCTTCATATGGTGACATTTTCAAGCTTGCTTGGTAACTATTGTTGTATGAAAATTCTGCATATGGCAAGCTCTTGTCCCAACCTTTCCCATGCTTCAAAGCACAAGCTCTCAACATGTCCTCTAAAATCTGATCAGTCCTCTCGGTTTGTCCATCCGTTTGAGGGTGGTATGCTGAACTAAAATTCAACCTTGTTCCTAATGCTTCATGTAACTTCTGCAAAAACCTGGAGGTAAATTGAGAATCTCTATCCGAGACTATCTTCTTAGGGACTCCATGTCGACACACAATATGCTCCATGTATATTTTAGCCAATTGTGCAAATGTATACTTGGTCTTGACAGGAACAAAATGAGCTGACTTGGTCAATCGATCCACGATTATCCAAATTGAGTCATACCCGGACTGGGTACGCGGTAAACCAACTATGAAGTCCATAGCGATTTCTTCCAACTTCCATTCCGGAATCTTAAATGGCTGCAATAACCCAGCTGGCCTTTGATGTTCCGCCTTGACTTGTTGGCACACATCACACAATGCTACATATTCAGCTATGTCCTTCTTCATGCTATCCCACCAATAGAAAGTGTTCAAGTCTTTGTACATCTTGTTACAACCAGGGTGAATTGAGTAAGGTGTGTCATGTGCCTATGTTAATATGGTTTCCCGAATACGCTTCACGTTAGGCACAACAATCCTTTTTCCCAGCCATAAGGTATATGTTCACCCTCATCGAATCTGAATTCTCTCCCCTCTTGGTTCCTTTCCTTGATTTCCTGAATTTGGTCATCCTTGGTCTGTGCCTCTCGAATTTCTTGCTCCAAGGTTGAGTTTAACTCCATCATCTCCATCTCATTTACAAATCCAAGGTTCAACCGTTCGAACTCTTTACATAGCTTGGATGGTAACTCTCGAACTGTGAGTTGATGACTTACTCCTTTTCTACTCAAAGCATCAGCCACTACATTAGCCTTCCCTGGATGATAATTGGTTCCCAAGTCATAATCCTTGATGAGCTCCAACCATCTTCATTGCCTCATGTTCAGATCCGTTTGTGTGAAAATATACTTCAAACTCTTATGATCCGCATAGATTTCACACCTATGTCCAAGGATATAGTGTCTCCAAATCTCCAACGCATGTAATATGGCTGCAAGTTCCAAATCGAGTGTTGGGTAATTCTGCTCATGTTTCTTCAATTGTCTTGATGCATAGGCGACCACTTGACCATCATGCATGAGCACACATCCAATTCCTTGTCTCGATGCGTCACAATAAATATCAAAACTCTTGCTCACATCCGGCAGTACCAAAACTAGGGATGTTGTCAACCTTTTCTTCAACTCCTCAAAACTATTTTGACAAGTTTGAGTCCATTGGAATGCATTTCCCTTCATTAGCAACTCCGTCATAGGCTTTGATATCTTGGGAAATTCCTTGATGAATCGACGGTAATATCCAGCCATTCCAAGAACTCCTTATTCCCTTTACATTTTGCGGCGGTTCCAACTTCAACACATCTCTCACTTTTCCGGGGTCAACCGATACTCCTTTCCTCCTGAGATGATATGACCCAAAGACGACACCTCTTTCAACCAAAACTGAAACTTTTTGAACTTGGCATACAATTGATGCTCCCTCAATATCTGCATCATAAGCCTCAAGTGTTCCTCATGTTCCCTCTCATCCTTCGAGTAGATCATAATGTCATCAATAAACACCACAACGAACTTATCCAAGTACTCCATGAAGACCTTATTCATGAGGTACATAAAGTAGGCATGCGCATTTGTCAATCCAAAAGACATCACGGTGTACTCATAAGATCCATACCGTGTCCTAATAGTTGTCTTAGGTATGTTCGATGGTCTAATTTTCATTTGAAAGTATCCTGACCTCAAATCAATTTAAGAGAAGACAAGAGCACCCTTCATCTGATCAAACAAGTCTTCTATTCGTGGCAAGGTGTACTTGTTCTTGATGGTCACCTCGTTGAGAGCTCGGTAATCCACACACATCCTTTGCGTTCCAACCTTCTTGTCCACAAATAGAACGGGCGCTCCCCAAGGTGAAGAGCTTCGGCGAATAAAACCCTTTCTAGTTGCTCTTGAATCTGCTTCTTGAGCTCCGCTAATTCCACAGGAGGCATCCTATACGACCTCTTAGCTATAAGTGCAGTTCCAGGTATTAAATCAATAACAAACTCAATGTCTCGATCAGGTGGCATACCTGGCAACTCGTCCGGAAAAACATCCAAAAATTCACACACCACCGGAATCTTTTCAATTGCGGCACCATCCAAATGATTCAGCTCCAATTGCTTCGGTGCGATTTGAGATGCTTCAAATTCTATGGTGATCCCTTCCTCATTAGTCAACTTCACCGTCTTTGTGGCACACTCAATAACTCCATTGTGCTTCCTCAACCAGTCCATACCATGTATAATGTCCAATCCTTGAGAATACAAAACAATGAAGTTGGCGGAGAAGTCTACCCCCCTTATTCTAACGCTTACTTTTGGACATATTATGTTTGTCCTAATCTCTCCTACAGGAGACTTAACTAATAGAGTAAACTTAATATGAGAGATAGGCAAACTATACTTGGCAACATATTTTGATGCAATGAATGAATGCGATGCTCCAAAATCAAACAACATAGTCGCGGTGTTGGAGTTGGCGAGAAACATACCAATGACGACGTCATCCGCTTGTTGAGCATCCTCTGTAGAGACATGGTTCACGTTGCCACGAGCAAAATTTTGTTGTCCACGGCTCCCTTGTGGTTGTCCTCCATTGGGTCTTGGGTTTTGCCCTCGGTGCACTGCTTACTTGACCAAGGCCTAACTTAGGGCATTGATGCGCAATGTGTCCACCTTCTCCACAAGTATAGCACTTCTTAACTCCACCAGAAATATTGGGACGATCTTGGTTTTGAACATGTGCACAAGGAAAATTAGCACGAGTTGCAAAAGGCATTGGAGGCCTAGGTGCTTGCATGATAGGGCGCTGGTGCACAAACTGAGCTGGGCGCGGTGCAAATCCAGGGTGTTGTATAGGACTAGAGGAGCCGTAATATGGCGCATTAGGAGGCGCAAAGCGAGGGTGCACATTACTTCCTTGTTGTTGTCCTTGATATGGCGCCTTCCTCTTGTTGTCTTGCTCCATCTCACAGACCTTGTTCTCAACCACAATTGCTTTGTCCACAAGCTTCTGGATGTTGGCATAATCACAGTTGAGTAGTTGCACTTGGATTTCATTGTTCAAGCCTCTCATGAACAAGTATTGCTTCCGGCTGTCCCGACTCACATCCTCAGGCGCATACCTTGAGAGTTGAGTGAACTTGTTGAGATATTCACCCACGCTCAATCTTCCTTGCCTCAAGTTCTCGAATTCTTGCCTCTTCATAATCATAACACCTTCCGGCACATAATGAGAACGGAAACTTCCCTTAAATTCCGCCCAGGTGATCCTCTCTTGATCCTCATGAGCATTGCATAGGGAATCCCACCAATACAGAGCTGCTCCAACTTGTTGATGAGATGCAAATAGCACTTTCTCCCGGTCACTGCATTGGACAATAGCAAGCTTCTTCTCCACAGACTTGAGCCAATCGTCCGCATCCATAGGGTCGGCGACTTGAGCAAAGGTCGGTGGCCTAGTCCTCATAAACTCTCCCAATCAGTTATGAGGAGGCGGGGGTGGCGGTGGAGGCATGTGGGGCTGATTGTTGATGTTGTCAGCCTGCAGCTGTCCAATTGTTTGTATCATCGTGTGCATGAGCTGGTTCTGCATAGCTAGTAGCTGCTAAATATTTATAGCTCCATGAGCGGGTCCTTGTCCACTGTTGTTCTGAGGTACTCCATGGTTCTCCTCCTCATCATTAGCATCTCACTGGTTGCGAGTCCTCACCATCTGGAGAAAAGCAATAGGTAAGAATTATAAAACGTCCCCAACTATATGCATCAAGGGATATTAAACTAGAAAACTAACTAGCCTATGTGGATAGGGTAATGCTAAAGCATCCCAACATCCTCTATTAAGCACACAAGCAAACAATATATAGCAAACAACACACCAACCAAAAACACATCGATTCCTAAGTGCTCCTATGTGCTCTAAAGTGTCCATTCCATCTAGGCTGCGTCCTACGGTCAACCTGTGGCTCTGATACCAATCTGTGACACCCGGTTTCGAAAAATGAACCAAGTGAATGCATATGTGTGCCCAGGACGTTCAACACACATACACGAGTGCATTCACAAAAGAGTATACAGAAAATTACCATAGAACAAGATTAATTAACCAAATTTTATTAAGCAATCCATATTATCCTCGAATACAAACTCTAATGAATATTAATGACAAGTTAAACTGTTGTAGTGGAAATAAACTAAATAAGCAAACTAAACAGCTAGGCAGCATAAGCAATAGGGCATAGCGCAGCTCCATGCAACACCACGGGCAAAGCTGACGGTAGACACGGCCTAGAACTTTGCATTATCGCCATTAAACTCCCAATCCTGACCTGCAACTGTTGGTGGGGGGGATTGCAAGAGTGAGTACATGTCATACTCAGCAAGTGTGGAAAGTATGACATGTGGCTGATTCAAATGACGACAATAACAATGGCTGAGTGCTGAAAAGTATATTAAAACCTTTGAAAAGCAATATATTATATGTATGTGATGTAAACCCATCATAATCATAAGTAATATCGTAATACAAGTATGAATTCATTACCATCATCAATAATTCCGGATTTCACCATTTGCCAATAACCATATTCAATACGAGAAATTAATTCATAACCAACCATAACCATCCCGAACACCATCCCAATACCATGTTCCCTCTAATCATGGAAGTTGTCCAGGTGCTCATAACCGGGAGCACGACTATCGTGATAGTTTTATTATACTCTGCAGAGTTTGTACCGCTTTACCCACGTGTTTGTGATTTTATCACCCGTTGGCGACTAAAGAACCTCCCTTATACCAATTACACTTTGGTGTATGGCCAAGAGATCACAAAATAGCCTTTACAAAGGGATTACTAGCCTATTTAGACCCCATTGAGGTTTCACCGGTGGCGATGTCTCCTACAGAGCACATCTTCAACCAAGGGCCCCCTCTTGAGCCATTCGGATCCCAGGGTCATCCCACCAATCATCAAAAAACCCAATCTGACTACCCCTTCCCCGAGCATCCTTAAGGGTCCAAATAGCACAAGCAAAGCCCCAATTAATCAGCTACGCCACACCCATACTTGGCCTAGTGGTGGCACTGTAATCCTGGCTTATTCTCGCATGAACCGGTCCTTAAAACTAAAGCAAGAAAATCACCATAACATCCAACCCAATCTAGCAGCCACGCTTTCTTAGATCACCCATCTTTTTAACCAGTTCATGGTAATTAATATATCATTAATGCATAATTAAATAATGTAGTGGTTTCCCATCCCAATTGATTAAGTGAAGCAAAAGGGTAAAAATCCCATTCCGACTATCTACCATGAACTCCAGGTGACAAGGGTGGTGAAACAAAACTAGTAAAATTCCAATCATAGGATTCCCATCAATTTGACACAAGCATGCAGTTTTGCAAACAAAACATTTATTTCAAAACATGATCAATATGCATCAAGGACACTTGCCTTGCTCTTGGGATTGGTTCGGGTCAATGCCTTCAAACTCTTGGTGCTGTAGATCCTCCGGGGCACTCTCTAGCGTAAATCCATCTATCCACACAATAAACATACAAGACAAGAAACACAATCAAAGAGTGCACAAATATTACTCAATATGACATGACATGCATGATTGATGCAAATGCAAGGTAGAACTTGTTAATAGATTGCTTTTAAATGATCACTAACTAGTTCTAATAGATTTTAACATGTTTATACAGGTTTGGATGTGATTAGATCTAATTTAAGAATTAATTCAACAGAATTTAGTCAGCAAAATCGGACTAGTCCGCAGAAGGCCGGACTAGTTCGCACTTCGCAGAACTAGCGAACAAGGGTTTTCTAGATCGACGGGAATTTGGAGATTAGGGGTTGAATTCACGTAAGTAAAAGAGAATAGAAGGTATAACAGGTGTTTAGAACTCCAATGAATCAAGAAACTTGGAGGTAACACTTGGATCTTGATGATCTTGGGTTGGGGATGAACATGAAGATGAATTGGTGATGAAGAACGAAACATGATGGAGATCTTGATCCTCTTTCGTTTCCTCCTCTTCTTCTTCTTGCTTGGGATCTCCTACTCCCTCCTTGGTTGTGGCTCTCCACGAACTAGGGTTTGGGTGGGGTGGAAAAGTGCCAAATAGATGTCAAGCCAAGGGGTGGGGTTGTTTATATAGAGGTGGAGGCTAGGGTTAGATGGATTTCGAGTTTGAGAGGAGTAGAGGCCGGTTTAGAGTCCCACATGGGCTCTAAAAGAGTTAGGCACGGCGTCCCTAGGCCCACTAAACATGGAACCCAAGAAACAAGTCGTAAAATGAAAGATCAATTCGGAGTCGTGAAATATCGGGCAAGTCCGACAAGGACCGGACTAGTCTGAAGTTGTCCAGAGAGAAATCGGACAAGTCTGGCAAAAAATTGGACAAGTCTAACTTTAGTCAGAGAGGAAAACAGACAAGTCCGCTGGAACACCGGACTAGTACGGACAAGTCCATGGACTTAGCAAATTTTCAAGGATTCTTGGAATATCGGACTAGTCCGCACAAAATAGGACAAGTCCGAAAGTTTCCAGAGGAAAACTTGGACTAGTCCGCAGCAAAAACGGACAAGTTTGATTTTAGCCAGAGAGAAATCGGACTAGTCCTCACCAAAATTAGACTAGTCAGCACTTTTCACCATTTTAAGTGCAGATTTGTTCCAAATCAATTAAAATCATTCCTCTTGATGTGGATTGATGTTAAACATGTATATGAATGTAAGTAGGGCATGATGCATGAAAATGAGGGTGTTACAATCACTCCTATGGATATACACAACACTCCATTCAACATACAAGATGCAATCAATAGAATTCACACACACCAATTAATTTCAGAGGTGAGCTCGTTTTTATATGTTTCCTTATATACTTTTTGAGAATAGATTGCTACCTAATGACTTAATTGTGATTAGGATCCATGGAGAATATTAAGGAGTAATTGGGGAAGGTTTAGGGGCGTGGTGGACTAGATATTACATTCAAAGAAGATGGAAACCGACCCCAAACTCAAATTCGTGTCCAACTCAGAGTCCAGGAGCAGTACGCACTAAAACGGACGCCCAAGACGCATACGAACTTTGTTTTGGACATTCTACATATGCACATAAAGGGAGAGGATAAACTTTCCAATGGTGCTGGTCCCATGTCAAAATTCCTTCAGAGTCGATAAGAATCGTCGAAACAAAAATGAGTTCAGAATCTGTCAAGGTGTTGTATCCAGTTAAGTCCTTTATTTTCATATCTTAGGGTTAGGTCATGACCCCAACACCCCCTTGGACGTCCTCCCACCTATATATACTCCATAGTAGCCGCCATGATGTGAGGACTGGAGTCCACACATCTGAGGATCTCATTGGGTGGTGATTTGCGATGCGGCACCTAACAACACACACGAAAAGGATACCAAAACATATAAAGTTTTCATTTCATAATAAGACAAGTTTACAAAAGAGGGTACAATAGAAGTACACACTTAGCGGAAAATACATACTCATAATCTCCCCTAACTAAGCAAGAGAGAAGTCGTCCATGCCCTAGGACGATTCTCACTAGCAACATGAAGAACATTCAGCAGCGGCGTGGTTCACATGAGATTTATCTCGACACCTCGAGTCCCATGTACAACCTGAACAGCAGAAATAAAACTAATACCTGCAAAAATCGTTAAAGCGCAAACGTGAGCATAAGGCTCAGCAAGACTAATCCGTCTCACTAGACATATGTAGGGGTGAATACTAAGCAGAGGTAAGGAATAGCATAAAAGACTCGCCTACAAGTGGATCCTTATAGTCATGTTTGAAGTAGCACATGACATTCTTCAGGCACGACACATCATAGACTCCACAATCAAACAAGAAACGTTTTGCCGATGATATGACATGCCCAAAGCACATAATGATATTACAGCTAAAGTATAGGGAAACTTTAAACATTAATTTTACTATCTCTAAGTCACACCAGGTTGCAAAACAATTATTATTCGATACAACGTATTCTTCTGGCTTCTTTAGTATTTACTACGTCAAGATTCAGTGTCCAAGTATGCTCAATCCATAACCGCGAGCGACAGTGATTCAAATAAAAAACACCCGGACTGCATGACACGTACGCCCATACTCGGAGTTGCCTCGGCACACTCCACTAATGTCGCACGCAGCCACCTTTCCCTAAATTCAACCACATCGAAACAGTTCAATCGACCCGAACAGTGAGCTCAACTCAAGGTGCATCTCTGACGTGAGATGTTCTTGAGTAAGTTACCTCCCACTGTACTCACAGCCGACAGCTTAAGCCCATTGAAATGGTTCCAACATAGGATCCTCAAGGTACATCAGTTTCCTGGATTCCATATAGCCAGTATGCACCCGGTACAGTTCAAACTTGTCCAACAGGGCCAAGCACAGGACGGGCCTTAACCGACACAGACGGGGCTACCAAACCATCTCCCAACACCTGCCTCGCCATTACCGACCCAGGCACGATATGGGAAACCAACCTACACAAATCCCCGTCCACGTCTCATATTAAGGAGTTAACGTTATGGTAATAACTCGCCAGTAGGTTTCCCTCACTCGACTTCTCTCGCAAGTAGAATTCAACTACTTGACTTGTGATCAATAAAATGTGACCTATCTTGCGAGTAGTATCCAACATACTCGACTTCTACCGATCTTCTAACTAAACATTAAGCATAACAATATAAATCGAGGGAGTCTTATACTACCCATCCACTTCATGGATTATTTGGTCATGCATGTGGGGTATTCAATCAACCTAGACCCAATGCACATATTAAGTCTATTCAATACAGTGTGTATAAAAGCAAAACTTTAAAAGGCACTTAAATGCAAACCGGGGCTTGCCTTTCGGTTGCGATAAAAAGTCAGCGACGATTAGTTAGTAGCCTTCGCCGAGATTTGACGCCACAGCAGATCCAATAGAGAATTCCTCTCCTCCAGGTTGTGCTACTCATTGGCCACCTTCGTCGCAAACACTATTGAAATGATATGAAATTAAGAGATTGCAATTACATATTAAGAAAATTGAAGTTGATTATAACTCAAGAAGGATTTATATTAGTTAGGACCTGAAGTTCTGTCGCTAGACTAGACAGCAATAGAAAGGAAACAAGATGAACTTAGGCAATGGACATATGAAGTTAGATAGATATTGTTTTTACAAGTGGATATATTCTGGTGAATTGTTTCTGTTGTTTTCGGGCATTATGTGATCAGTTAGGAAAATCTTTAGATTCAACTAGGATAATAAAGTCCAATGAATCTGAGATTTTTACAGGAATTCAGAAACTTACTAAAGAACATTTGGGTAAAATTTCATAGTTTTCTATGAAGGTAATTATCAGATAAAACTCAAACATGATTTTAACTTAAAGGGCTCTACAGGAAAAATTAATGATTTTCATGAGGATTGGGTTGTAGTTCTGGTTAGTATTGATAAAGACAAAAGCAACAGAGTTGGTTTGACAAATTTAAAGCTTTATACTGAGAGATATTCAATTTAGAAGTTTGCACAAGTTGCTGTACAATGACTAAATGAATTTGGCTATTTTTAGGTGCATAAAGAATACACAGGTGACCAGACCATGTAGATTAAGTCTCATGACCCTTATAGTTTTACTGGAGTTCAAGGATATTCAAATGAAGGTTCTGGAAAAATTTGGTAATTTTCCAAAGAGCAGAACTATATAAATTAATTTTATAAGCATTTTTCTTATTTCAATTATGGAGAAATTCGTATGTACTTTCATTCAAATAAAAGTGCTCCACTGGAATATTATTCTTCATGCTGGTTCTGACAATATTTATTTGAGAATTTTTGGACAATTCTTCTAAGAGATATGGATTTTCAAAGTGGGAACTAAATCTGGAATTTAAATACCAATTGGAAAAGGTTTGAATAATGGCTGGGCCCACAGGATTTAAATTGGGCCAATCAGGATTAAGCAACACCAGCCACAGGGTTCAATGATGCAGTCACACGGGATCCACAACCGCAAACTGATCTGCAGCTTCGCAACAGGGACTGACAAGTGGGGTCGGCCGGGGTCTTCTTCAACCTCGGGCAGGGCCCGAGCAGCGGCGCCCGATGGCGCTCCTCGCCGGTGGATTTTCCCCTACGTCTTCCTGCCCTCAAGTGGCCGCCTGTGCCTAACTCCACATGGGAAAGACGCTGGTGTGGTCGGGGAAAACAAATGATGGACGGAATCGTTGTCTCCACGGTGGCGGCGGTCCACATGGCTCCGGCGAAGTCGTTCGGCGTATAGAGAGCACCATAGCACTCGGGGTTTGATCGAAAGGAACCAGTAGTCGATGAGGAACAAGAATATGAACTAGAATCAAACAAAAATCGACTGCAACAAGGATTACACCGGTGACCTAGGTCGAAAGGTCCGGCCGTCGCAAGAACTCGGATTCTAGCGAGTATGGTGGATGAAAATCGACGCCGTTTGATCCTAAGGGTCCGTCGGAACATGAAGATTCTATTCTCTAGTTTAATTGGAAAATTTTTAGACTTGGAAACGGAATTCCTAGGCCTAAGTTGTTCTGTTCTTGAGAACAGCCGAGGGAAAAACAACGCACACCGGTTGAACCGTGTCCTGACTGGCATAGGACCCGTGGGGGAAAGTAGAGTAGGGTCGGGGCGAACCTTATTGTGCGCTGAGCGAGCTGGGAGCAAGCCCGAAGTGTTGTACTATCGTGGAAATCACCACGATGGTTGAAACAGAGGAAGAAGACTTGCGTCCGGCACCGTCGGTAGAGGAAGAAGACAACGGTTTAGCAGCTCTGGGAGGTTGAGGACTCGACAGCGCACTGTTATGCTGCCTAAGGCTGGCGCGCAAATGCCTGCTGTGGTTGGAAGACGTCCAATGGGAAGCGTCCACAATAAACTCGAGCAGCACCGATTTTGCTTGGAGCTGAGGCAGAGCGAGGAAGAAGGAGCAAGGAGTATGTTGCTTGGATTATAAGGCAGGTTGTTGGGGTGCGCAGTGGCCAGCCTGGGCGTCGAGTGGGGAGGAGGTGGCGCATGCGCTTGCCTTGGTGTCGCCGTGGGAAGAAGCAGAAAAACAGAGCATGTTGCTCTAATGAATGCTGAGGCTGACAGCTAGGGCCCACAAAATTCCTCTCCCTTATCCTCAATGCCCAGTGCAAATATCTCTAGCTCATTTCCTTAGTCTTTGATTAGATTAACTGGAACACTAATCTAATTAGCAGGAAGGTGATTATACACTACAGTATGGAACTTGACAAGTTGACAAATATTATTTAGCATCTTACAGGTGGGGGCCACCTTTCACCATTTTCCTCTTTCTTGTAATTACATTTTCAGCTGACAGAAAGATCTCTATAATTGTTCAACGTTGGCAGGGAGGTTCACTAGAATAGGAAGAATCAAAATTTGAAATAAATTTCAAGAATTGCTCAATTTGAGTTTTAAATTCCATCTTTGAATTTGAATGGAATTCAATGTACTCATTGAATTAAATACAACTAGTGCTCCAAATATTATGAAACTTTGCAGAGGTGCAAATTGGAATATTTGTAATTTAATGGTGAGCTCAGATTTATCTTGGCAAAATTTGAACATGAGCTAAATTTGAATTTTTGAATTCTCTCAACTGAGGTTAAAATTTGTTTGAATTTTTCAGATTCTAGTTAAATTTCTATTTCCCCTCTAAATTTCAACATCTCGCATCTGAACTTTGCCTTTGTAATTTAGGGCTTTTACACATGAACAATTGGGTTTTGCTTAGATCAATAATATCGCCATTCTACGGTTTGTGAGACCCCAACTTAGCAATTCAGATTGCTTCTACCTTGTTCTTGCTTGTGTTCTCGGTTGCACTTGCATGGATTAGCCTTCTTGGCGAGGTCAGTCATGTGTAGCACAGTTGATAACCAACGCAGCGGTGGTGTAGTGATTGTAGGGGTTTTTCGTGTTCTACTTGAGAGCCTTGGATCATCAACATCGAGATCTCCATCGATCGACTTATCCATTACCTTTCTGAAGATCGGGCCTAAATCTCCTCATCAATTGGTTTCAGATTTCCAGGTTGCGTGTTAGGTAATTCATCTATCCATTACATTGGTTTTGTTTTTCATACCTAGAGTCCACAAAAAAGCCACAAAAAACTTGCAGTTTAGTAGATCTGTTCATTACTTTATCCAAACCAATATTGAGCCTTTGCAACTTTCGTTTTCAGTTTGGTTTTGTTGAGTTTGTGTCGGTTTTTGAGTCATATTGATGGTTTAGAGCATGTTTTTGGAATTAGTTTGAGTTTTGTGTTGTGTCGATTCATCTTTTTGAATCGCGTCATCACGTCTATATTAAATTCATCTCTGTCCAGTTCGGTATTTTGATCATATATCACACATACGAACATGGAATTTGGAGTTATTGTACTATCTAGAAAGCTTAAGAAGTTCTCTACAACTTTTGAGTTCATAGGTTTTTCAGAAAACGTAGTTATCATGGTCAAAAGTGCATTAGATCTGAATCTGTTTTCGACCTAGAATTTCTGAACAGTCAGTGTTTTGGGGGCTGTCGGTACCCTCCGTACCGGATACCCCTTGGGATTGCAAAGATCAAAAGGAAACTCCATCTACCAGATTTGAAGACCTCCGAAGGCCCCACATGTCAGGCGTAACCGGACCTGCTTCCTCGACATGGTTAGTCCCATGGCTGCCACGTGTATCGTAAGACCGGAGCTATCACCCACACATAGGAAGCTCCGGTCGGAATACCAGTATGGCGCCCCCATATGTAACCCTAGACAGAGGGAAGCTCCAGTACTAACACGTGTCCAGTAGCACCGGACCTACTCGTCCACGACGGTAAGCTCCGGTGCTACCACATGGCGACTGCTGGACCTTCAACTTCAACAATCAGGTTGGTGGACCCCCCAACAGCTCCGGACCATCAAGGAGCAATTAAAGACCTCAAGACCCGATTAAGTTTCATTAATACCATATTAATGACACACGATCGGATGACCCTTAATACTGGTAACGACACTGTTAAGACCCGTTTCCAGGCTATTAAGGGTAATTAACCCCATTTATTGTGTATCAAGCATGTGTAACCGTCGGGGCCACATGTCAGGCCAGGCTAACAATGTAACGGCCAGTCCTTGTACTATAAAAGGACTGGTCAACGATACACAATGGACGGTTCCAGACCTCTGCTGAACTCCCTGAGCTAGATGAGCTTCTTCTTCTGGAGCTTCTTCTAGACTCACACGCTTAATACATCACCAACACACCCCGTGGAGTAGGGTAATACATTCAGGTGGCCCGAACCACGTCTTTGTATACACGTGCCTTTCACCTTCTTGAATCTCTGCGCGCCCTTCATCGAACTACAACTCCTTGATCTACCAAAGGTAGTGTCGGGAGATCTGCCGGATCCAAACACCGACAGTTGGCACGCCAGGTATGGGGGCCTGAGATTTCGAGTATGCTGAACTCAGCTGCTGGATCATCCAACGGCAACCCTGCTGTTCAACCCGCTGGAGGCAATCCCTCCAACATGCAGCAACCAGCAGGTGACGTGGCTCCAGCAGGAGTTATGCCTCCACCACCACCACCGCCTGCACCAGCACATCAAGATGGGCAGCATGACGGTGCATCGGCGTCGGTCACTGCATCGGCGAATAACAACAACCCTGAACACGCGCTTCATGCAGCGCGCACTCTCCTCCAACGTCCACCACCTCCAGGCGCATCCCAGGGTGCGATGGAGCAGTGGAGGGCTGATGTGGAAGATGTGGTTGCAGCAGCAGCCGACCGCATCAGCAACCAAGGTCCTCCTCCTTCAGAGCGGGCCCCATCGCAGCACCGGACCGTGTCTGGAAGAATTGGTCCGCATGTTTCCCAAAATAGGAGGCGTGCCGCATCACAGAAAGTTACATCGCTACCTTCTAAGGCGCGACGTACTCATACGGTAACCAGACTTTCAACTCATGACCTCCAGGCGGAGCTTGATCGCCGTTACCGTCAACAGGACGACCGCATCCATATCGAGCGTGCTCGGGAAAGGTGACAGGCTCGAGACAGTCCTGCTCCCGAGGGAGTAGGAGGAGGCTGTTCTGCACTGGCCATGCACCTACGCATGGTCAGATGGTCACAAAATTTCCGCCCTCACCTGCCGGAGAAATTTGACGGGACTGTTAATCCCACCGAGTTTCTCCAAATTTACACCACGACAATCCTTGCAGCCGGAGGTAACGAGGCTGTAATGGCCAACTACTTCCCAGTGGCCTTGACTGGGACCACCAGGTCCTGGTTCATGAGCTTTCCTCACAACTCCACCAATAGTTGGGAGGAATTGTGCCAACAGTTCACCGTCAATTTCGTGAGTTCATACACCCGGCCAGGCACCGAACTGGACCTTTTTGCAGTCGTGCAGAAGGGGGGAGAATCCCTGCGCTCATTCATCCAGAAATTCTCCGTGGTACGAAACACCATTTATTCTATCTCTAGCGCTTCTGTTATCGTGGCATTTAGACAGGGCGTACGAGATAAGAAGATGCTGGAGAAGCTGGCGGTCAAGGAGATCACCAGCGTCACGGAGCTCTTCAGCTTGGCAGACAAGTGTGCCAAAGCTGCGGAGGGCTGTAAAATGCACTCCAAACCACCTCCAGAGGATGGCAACAAATCTTCCAAAGGCGAAGCCACTACCTCCGGGAGTGGCAAAAAGAAGAAAAAGTCCAACAACAAGAAGAAGCCGTCAGCCGGCACATCTACCGCTGCAACTACAGCAGCTCCGAATGGCCGCGGGCCACGCCCCAAGAAACGACCTCAGCTGTCCTATGAAGATGGTGGCAACTCCAAAATGTGGTGTCCTATCCCCTAGTCGAACGGTCACAACTTGGAAGACTGTTGGGAGGTCCAAAACCTTGCCGAGCGCTACCACAAGCGCCAGGAAGAAGTTCCTTTCCGTCAGAGGGAATGAAAACAGAAAGTCGATGAAGATCCGACTGAAGAGGAGTTAGGCTTCTAGGACCCTAAAAAGGTCCTGAAGGCTGTTTACACCTCCGTCGACGACGACTTCGACGTCTCCGACAATGAGCATTGGAAGACCATGAACACCATCTTGGTGGTTCGTGGGACATCACCTCTCGCCATGTCCTCAAGACCATGCGACGGGACATGGCCTCAGTAGCTCCTACAACCAGGGCGGAGCCTCATTGAAAGTATATGGACACTACCATCACTTTTGATGCTTTGGACTGCCCTCAGAACATGATCGGAGCTGGCCAGCTACCTTTGATGGTATCACCTACCATCGACAACATTCAACTCCACCATGTAATGGTGGAGGGAGGTTCAGGGCTGAACCTCATAAGCTTCGAAGCTCTATTCAAGCTTCAGCTCCGACCTTTGGAACTTCGCCCCCCCCGACCATTCTCCGAAGTAGGTCTGAGGGCCATAACACCGCTCGGTGCCATTACTCTCCCCGTGACCTTCGGGACTTGGGAGAATTATCGTAATGAGAAGTTGATCTTTGACGTCGCTTAGATCAACTTGCCTTTCAACGCCATTTTGGGCAAGCCCGCCTTGTACATATTCATGGCTGCTGCTCATTATGGCTACCTGGTGTTGAAGATGCCAACACTAGCTGGCGTTCTCCAGATCCGCGGAGACCGTACTGCTGGAGTGACTGCTTTGGAGGAGCTTCATGCGCTTGCTACGGCGCAGGAGGAAGAATCCAGGAAGGAGCAAACTCCAAAACCTCCGATCATTCGTCAACGAGGCTCAACCTCCGCACCTCGCGTGCAACCAAGCGGCGACACCGACATCCCCGTTAAAGTCTTCCAAATCGGTTCCGATGCCGCTCAGACCACCCGTATATCGGGAGGTCTGAATGACAAATAGGAACTCGCGCTCATCACTTTCCTCCGGGCTAATGTCGACGTGTTTGCCTGGAAACCTTCACAAATGTCTGGGATCCCTAGGGAAGTGATCGAGCATAATCTGAAGATCTATCCTGACGCTCGGCCCGTACATCAGAAGCCTCAGAAGCAATCCGTAGAGCGATAGAACTTCATACGACAAGAAGTGAAGAAGTTGCTCGAAGCTGGATTCATCCGAGAAGTCTTCCATCCAAAATGGCTGGCAAACCCAGTCGTTGTACCCAAGGCCGGGGGGAAGCTTTGGATGTGTATCGACTACACAACACTAAATAAGTCTTGCCCAAAAGATCCATTCCCACTACCTAGGATAGATCAGATAGTGGATTCCACCTCCGGGTGTGAATTATTGTGTTTCCTAGACGCATATTCTGGGTACCATCAAATCAGAATGTCTACGGAAGATGAAGAACATACTTCTTTTATCACAGTAGATGGATTGTACAGTTATACTGCCATGCCATTTGGTCTCAAGAATGCATCTTCAACATTTGTACGAGCTATGTACAAAACCATTGGAGAGCTCATCAGAGATGTAGTGGAAGTGTATGTTGATGACATCGTTGTCAATATCAAGGACAAGGAGTCACTCCTTGTCACCTTGCAAGCTGTCTTCCACAAGCTGCGGGTCACCCGCACAAAGCTGAACCCAGACAAGTGCGTCTTCAGGGTTAGCTCCAGAAAGCTTCTTGGTTTCCTGGTAAACCACCAGGGCATAGAGGCAAATTCGGCGAAGATTAAAGCCATTGAGGACATGCGGCCACCAGCCCGCATCAAGGACGTCCAGAAACTGACTGGATGTCTAGCCGCCCTCAGTCGGTTCATCTTAAGAGTGGCGGAACGGGCGCTACCCTTCTTCAAGCTATTGAGGAAGTCCGGACCATTTCAATAGTCTGAAGAAGTCGAAAAGGCGTTCCAGGAGCTAAAGCAGCTCCTCACCACTCTACCAACCTTGGTAGCTCCGAACCCTAGTGAGTCCTTACTGCTTTACATTTCAGCAACCGACGAGGTTGTTAGCATGGTCCTGGTTGTGGAGAGACCAGAACCGTCCCAAGCTAAGGAATCTAGACCCCTCCGAGAAGGTCCGTAGGTTCCTAAAGGTGAGTCTGGGTCTCACCCCCCAGACTTGGATCTACAGGGAGTTATTCTAGAAGATCTGGACCCCTCCGGGAGGGTCCGGGTCGCTCCAATAGAAGCTTCGGGTTCCTCCAGCAAGGACCCGGAGGTCCCCGAAGCAGAACCGGACCCCTCCGGGAGGATCCTGGTCGATGTGGAGGAAGCTCTGGGCCCCTCTAGGAGGGTCCGGATAGTCCAACGCCTAGTGTACTTCATCAGTGATGTACTACATGATGCCAAGACTAGATACCTGGAGGTGCACAAGCTGCTATGCGCAGTTCTCATCGCCTCCAGAAAGCTTCACCATTACTCACAAGATCTCAATAGTGACCTCTTACCCACTGCGTGCGATCTTGCATAATCCCAACTCTGCTGGGAACATTGCAAAGTGTGCGACAGAATTGGCCGAATTTGATCTTGAATTCGTCCCAAGACAAGTGATCAAGAGTCAAGCATTGGCAGACTTTGTGGCGGAGTGGACCCCCTCTCCATCAAACCCTGGGGGCCCTAGTGAGCAGAAGCCGGAACCCAAGGCTCCGGTCATCACTGAACCTCACTGGACCCTCTACTTCGACGGGTCCGTGCAAAAGCAGGGGGTCGGAGCTGGAGTCCTTCTCCTTGCTCCAACCGGGGAGAAGGTAAAATACATGGTCCACCCTGACTTCAAGGTGACCAACAACGTGGCGGAGTATGAAGCACTCATTTATGGACTAAAGGTGGCACTATCATTTGGTGTCAAGCAGATGTTGGTCAAGGGAGATTCGCAGCTCATCATTAAACAGGTGAAGGGTGAATGCTCCTGTAACAATCCCCAACTAGCTTCTTATCTCCTTGAAGTCAAAAGGCATCAGAAGGACTTCGAAGTCCTGGACCTCCACAATGTCTAGCGTGTCCATAACGCCGAAGCTGACGAACTATCGACGAAAGCGTCAACCGGAGCTCCGGCTTCTGACGGAATCTTCGTCCGGAGGTTGTCAAAACCCATAGCTCAGCCTGCCGAACTGAGCGAAGGGGGCAAGACCAGCATCCCGAAGCTGGCGGTCCCGATGGCCCTGTTACCATGGCAGCCATCAAGTGTCATAGGTGCCGCCGGAAGCTCCGAGCAACCCAGCACGCAAGACTCAAATGCTCAAGCAAGCTCCGATGCATGGATCTCGAAGATCCGGAGCTACTTGAAAGACAACATCCTTCCTGACGATGATGTATCCACTGACCGGGTAGTCAGATTGGCTAAAAGATACACACTAGTAGAAGGGGATCTCTACCAGCGTGGTGCCAACGGCGTCCTAATGCGGTTCATAACAAGGGAAGAAGGTTGCGAGCTCCTCCCAGAAATCCATGGAGGCAAGTGTGGGACCACGCGTCTTCCCGCACGCTGGTCGGTAAAGCCTTCCGACATGGCTTTTACTGGCCACAGTGCTCCAGGATGCAACTGAGCTGGTGAAGAAATGCAAAGCATGTCAGTTCCATGCAAAGCAAATTCATACACCAGCTCAGCCTCTACAAATGATACATCCTACATGGCCTTTCGCTATGTGGTGGATGGACATCTTAGGAACTTTCCCAAGAGCCGTCGGAGGTTACAAGTTCCTATATGTTGCCATTGACAAGTTCACCAAATGGCCGGAAGCAACTCCAGTTGTGACAATAAACAAACAATCAGCTATCAACTTCTTGCAGTTCATAATATGCAGATTTGGAGTCCCGAACAAAATCATAATAGATAATGGGACCAAATTCACAAGCTCTGCTTTCCAAGGATACTGCGAAGACCTCAACATCCAAGTCAGCTACACCTCCGTAGCTCACCCGGCAAGCAATGGCCAAGCCGAGAGAGCAAATGTAGAAATCTTGAAAGGACTCAAGACGCGCACATATGAGCGCCTGAAAAAGCATGGGGCCAACTGGATTGAAGAGCTTCCGCCCACTCTATGGGCCAACAGGAAACTACAAACTGGTCAACTGGAGAGACACCCATCTTCCTGGTGTACAGAGCTGAAGCCGTCCTTCCTACGGAAATCACCTTGGGGTCGCTCCAGGTCCGGACCTCCGACGAAGCCATGCAGGACCAGCTCTAGTGTGAAGACCTTGACCTCCTTGAAGAGGGAAGGTGCCGAGCAGCTGTTCAGAATGTCCGATACTGCCAAGCTCTTCGGCGCTATCACCAACGGCATGTTCACAGCCGACAGCTCGAGGAAGGCGATCTAGTGCTACGGAGAATACTATCCAGAGAAGGTTTAAACAAACTCTCCCCCACCTGGGAGGGACCCTTCCGAGTGATCAAAGTATCCCGTCCCAGATGCGTTCGCTCGACAACCGAGGATGGGACACCTCTCCCAAATCCTTGGAACATTGAGCACCTCCGTAAGTTCCACGCTTAATATCACGGAGGTGAGTCTGTACTTACATGTGGTGTATGTTATAGAGTCATTATACAGAGTCGGGTAGCTCCTCCAGGAGGGCAGCTGGACCTACACTGCTAGGTCCGCAACGTCCATGCAACACTTGTCACAGTCTCAGAACTAAAAGTGTAGCTAGCTACCTTGGGTCAAACGAGAAACGAAACACACTTAGCCTGGTTCCGTACCCTAAGAGTGTACTTGTTTCCCCTGTACCCCGAACCTATAATGAAAGACATCATTGTGTGAAAACAGACTTCACGTGCATTTACATTGTACAAGCTCAATATTTTTTATTTTTCTCTTTCTTGTCTATAACAAAGTTGTGCAGTTCTTAAGAAACTTTAGCTAGACCAGTTCATGTACAATTCGAGTTGCATTGTCTATCCTTTCGGGTTCAAACATTGTTGATGGCCTACTTGTCTGAATGCCGCCAAGCTAATTTAGGGCTAGAGTGTGCTATCGACTTAGCCTGGTCATGCACCCTAAGTACGCCACTCTACCTACACCCCAACAGGCTGAAGTAAGGCGAGTCCAGAAACGATCGGACCTGAAGGAAACAAGACGGTGCCCTTGATTGTATTTAGGATTGTGTTCGACCTAAAACTTTCTCGGGAATAGTAAGCAGCAATGATGTTATAGATAGGAAACGGATTTTACTGTTTTTCTTGACTTCAGTGTGCAAGAAAAATAAATAAGCTCAGACATCCTCTAGGTGGCTTGTGGTCGATGTTCGAACATTAACATCGAGCATCTCTGGAGCTACTCAGTTCCGGTAAAGCTAAGAGGCATGTCATCAACGTGAATATGGTGGAAAGACTTTAAAGTAGAGTCTGACATTGACACAACACGTGTTGACGGAGGTCACTGCCGGAGCTGCCAAGCTCCGACACCCCAGAGGATTAACCATGGATGCTTTACTCGTTGATGGAGACTACTGCCGGAGCTACTAAGCTCCGGCGATGGTCAATGCCGGAGCTACTAAGCTTCGGCGACTTCGGACCTACGTTCTACAAGTTTGAAGCACACAAGTCTTCAGCAACCGTTACATCCTCTTGGTACATGTTCACAATCAAATTGTGTACATCTACCAGGGGGCCAAGTGAGACAAAGGTGTTGAAGACAAAAAATGAAATTTGAATTTGCAAAAATTTGGATTTCATTCATCTGGAGACAAGAGATTACAAAATTGGAGAAGAAGAAGAGAGAATACAAGAGGGAGCTACAGAGAGATGGTCCTAGACCCTACAGAAGAACTGGGCGACCTTTTGGGTCACCTCCGACACGCTGGCTCGAGCGGCTTCACCCTCTCCTTTGATGGGGCCTTCAAGCACTGGGTCCAGAGAGAATTGAGTGTCCCGGCTGGTGTAGCACATCAGCACAAACTCTGCGACGTTCTTCGCCAGGGACTGACCCTCCGTTTCCAATTGGTCCGCGATGACATCTCCCATCTTGGAGAGCTTGTTGCCTGCTGAACTCAGCACCTCCAACGCCTGGTCCACCTCCAGCTCCGGATCATCCGGACGCACAGGACTGAAGCCCATTGGCGTCAGCGCGTCGTTGGCCTTGCCCGGGAAGTACCAAACTTGTTGGGACTCCACAAACCTTCCGCTCTGCATCTCTTCCAAGGATCTTTTGGTCACTGCAAGCTCCAAGCTCCCCCGAGCAAGACGCTCCACCTCTTTGGCATTCTGCTGAATCGTTTCAGCAACCTGCCTTTCGAGTTTGCTGAGCTCTTCCTCCCAGAGGTGGATCTCATTCCGGCGGTTGACCAGAGCTTTCTCTCGGCCCTGCACTTTCTTCTCCCTGGCGGCGATGGCATTCTTCTGCTTGTAGAGATCTTGCCCTCGCTCCCAGGCCTTCTTCTCCTCCTTCTTGCAACGCTCATCCAATTTCTTGGTGCGTTCATCGAGGCTCTTATTAGCCAGAGCTGTCTTTTGGACAAGCTCCTCCTCCCTCTTCACGAGGTCATTTTGCAGCTCCTGGAATTTTTTTCTCTTCATCTTTGAGCCGTCTTTCCCGCGCTTCAAGAGCCTCCCGGCGCTTGACGATACTATCGTGGATGGCGGCGAGCCTTTCCTGGTGTTCAACCGCTGCGCTATATGCAGCCTTGGCCTGTTCATAAATGGCCCGTGATTGGTTGTCGAGGGTCCATGTCATGCTTTCCCTCTCATCCAACAACTTACCCCAATACTCCAGGCGAACCTTCTCCCTTTGTACCCACTCCTTGTAATCAGCCAGCCTCGACTGCGCCAACTTGGTCTCGAAATGGAGTCGGTTGTGCCACCTCCTAAGGGTCTGGCGCTCCTCCTCGAGTGCTTTGCTATCGTGGTAGAAGGCTAGCTGGACTTGGCGAAGGCTGGAGCAGACGTTGTCGATAGACAACGATAGGGGGATTGGGTCCGGACCTGCCGGGGTCATCTCAGCTGGCTCCAGCGGATCTTCAGCAAAAAAAATTGGGTCCCACTCTACGAGAGCGGTCCCCTGAGCTTCAACAGCACTAGGGCCATCCTCCGGGATAGCCTCGGCCGCTGTCGAGGAAGTACTTGCAGTCAGAGTTCCAACCTCCAGAATTGGTTCCGAAGGCCCAGCCGCCAGGTCATCAACAACTGGCCCCTCCAGCGGGGGGCCATCAGCTTCATCATGACACTCTAGCTCAGTAGCGGGCACCTCCGGGACCACCGCTTCCGTAGCGGATGTTGAAGGTTCGGTCGGAGCAGAAGCTACTTCTGGCTCTGGTGCAGGCGCATCCTCCGCCTCTGGCTCAGGTGCTGGTGTTTCGACCATCATGGGCTCGGGCGCTGGCACTTCGACCACCAAAGGCTCAGGCGCCGACGCCTCCGCAGCAACTGGCTCGGATGCCAGAACCTCTTCAACGGCCGGCTCCACAGTTGGAACTTCTGCAGCAATTGGCTCTACCGCCGGAGCTTCCTCGACAACCGGCTCAAGTGCCGGAGCTTCATCAACACTCGGCTCCACTGTCGGGACTTCATCAGCCACCGGCTCGACTGCTAGGGCTCCAACAACATCCGGCTCTAGGGCCAGAATTGCAGCTACCTCCGGCTCTGCGGCTGGAGCGTCCAACATCTCAGTATCCAAGCCCGGAGCTTCAACCTCCGGAGCTGGCGCCTCTGGTGCATCTTCATTCCCGTGGTCCAGCGCTACCACAGGGGCTTCTAGGGATGAGTCGTCCAAAACTACGACAGCCAGCGCCGGGGCTGCCGCAGCCTCAGCCACCTCTTGGAGTGGCGCTGGGATCGGAGCCGGACCTTCAGCCTGCACAGCCTCAACCGCTGTTGTAGGGACCTGAGCTTTAGCCCTTTTCTTAGGCACGCTGTGGATGAAGAACGAAGAAACTCAAAATACAGTTAACAATAAAACAACTAAAAAATCAAAATTTACCTGGGAAGGCTTTCGCACCAGTTAGCACGGAACCTCTTCTCCGGACGCTCCAGACTGGCCCCAGCCGCCACTGGTGTGGTAGACCCGGAGTGCCCCCTTGAGCTTGATGCTGCTATAGGTGTTGCTCTGGTCGAGGCCCCCCTCGACCGGGAAGGACCTTCAGACCCGGAGCCCTCGGCTGGCCCTAGAACCGGAGTCACCTGGCCGGAGCTAGCACCGCGGGAAGAAGCCTCTACTGGAGTAGATGCCGCCATCGTAGACCTCCCCCTCTAGGGAGAAGGAGACGCCGAGGAAGAAGTATGCCTGGCGGATCTTCTGTCGGCATGCTTCCTCTTACAGCTCGAGTGCTAGGCCAATTCCTTGCCCTTGCCGACGACTTCGGTTCTTGGCTTACGAGCGGGTACGGAGCCACCTTCCGGAGCTTTGGAGAACTCCAACCCGGTGGTCGAGTGCCTTTCAATGACACCAAGGTCGTCAAGCACCGGCATCGTCCGCTGGAGCTCCCTACTGAATTCTGCCTCCATGTTCAGAGGGAGGAAAGCTGCCGGCAGAGCCAAGTCGTCGCCCTCGACGTTGATGCCATGCTGGAACTTCTTGAGATGGAACTCCAAAGTTTCACCCTCCATGTTGGACTTCAAACCGGTCTCAATCCGGTAGTCGTATAGCACACTGTTGAGGGCCCAAGCCAACTTCTCCCTCGTCTTCAACGGAGCCCACCTGTTGGTCAGGAAGTTGCAAAACACCGCCTGGGGAGTCACCCCTCCTTCCACACACAGGCGGATCCTAGTCAGAGCAGGTTGAAGGCATCCGACAGCACCGGAGCTTCACTCCAAACTGCAGTGTCGATGTTGGGGAGGCCTTCCGGCAACTCCAGCTTCTCGTGCTCCTCCACCCTGATTACAATCAAATCCTTCTTCCAGTCGTCCCACTTCCCAGAAAGGAACGACCGCAAGTACTTGTACGGGCACTTCTTGCGCTTCACAAAATAGTAGAAGCCAAGGTACTCGTCACTCCTGCCCGTGGTTTGGATAGTGAAGAAGGTGCGGAAAAGCTCAATGCAGGGGGGAATGCCCACCCACATCTCGCAAAAAGTGGACAAAGATTGACACCAGCAGAATGGAGTGGGGGCCAAGGTGATACAGCTACAGACCATAGAAGTCTAGCAGCATCAAGAAGAAAGAGGAGAAAGGTGGGATTAGTCCCACCATGGCACACGCGGAGAAGTACACCATGTCGCCGACATGTTCCTTCTCAAACGGAAGCTTGCCGGCGAGGACCAAGTGGTTGAAGAAGTCATGGTACCATCCCATGAGGGCTCGGACCTTCTTCAAATCGTCATCGGTCTTCAGTCGACTCTGGCGGAGACCCAACTCCATCGTGGCACAGCAAGGCAAGAGAGGAAAGGCAAGCAAAAGTTTGTAAGGTTTGAGCGCAAGATCGATTGAAAGGCGTAAAGAACTCAAAACGGTGCATGCTTTCCTTCTTAAGTTAGCCCCCGCAACGCCTGGATGGAAACCACAGAGGAGCCGATGATACCAGTCAAAAATTTCACCCCGCCAATGACAAGGGGGCCCGTGGCCACCCCGATGATCAAGTCGAGGTTCTTACCCCAGGCAAACGGTTGTCATCATGAAAGGCGGGACCAGAAGTCGGCGGCCTGACAGGGCGCGCGGAACCGATATGATTTTCGTATCGGGAACCAAAGACCTTCAATTGCGTGAGATCCGCACATTGAGATCTTACCAGCTGCCTCCTAGATACGCCACGCGGCAGATGTTTAACTGCGAACTACCGCCAACGGCACAACCAAAGACCCTTGAAGACACGGCTCAGAAACCGAAGAATGGACCCACCTCCTGCGAAATGACTTCATGCAAAATGTCTCTCCCGGAGGTGAGTCCAGGGGGCCACTGTTGGTACCCTCCGTACCGGATACCCCTTGGGATTGCAAAGATCACAAGGAAACTCCATCTACCAGATTTGAAGACCTTCGAAGGCCCCACATGTCAGGCGTAACCGAACTTGCTTCCCCGACATGGTTAGTCTCAGGGCTGCCACGTGTATCATAAGACCGGAGCTATCACCCACACATGGGAAGCCCCGGTCGGAATACCAGTATGGCGCCCCCGGAGCTCTAGTACTAACACGTGTCCAGTAGCACCGAACCTACTCGTCCACGACGTTAAGCTCCGGTGCTGCCACGTGGTGACTGTCGGACCTTCAACTTCAACAATAATGCTGGTGGACCCCCCAACAACTCCGGACCTTCAAGGAGCAATCAAAGACCTCAAGACCCGATCAAGTGTCATTAATAACATATTAATAACACACGATCGGATGGCTCTTAATACTGGTAATGGCACTGTTAAGGCCCGTTACCAGGCTATTAAGGGTAATTAACCCCATTTATTGTGTATCAAGCATGTGTAACCGTCGGGGCCACATGTCGGGCCAGGCTAACAATGTAACGGCCAGTCCTTGTACTATAAAAGGACTGGTCGACGATACACAACAGACAGTTCCAGACCTCTACTGAACTCCCTGAGCTAGACGAGCTTCTTCTTCTGGAGCTTCTTCTAGACTCACACGCTTAATACATCACCAACACACCCCGTGGAGTAGGGTATTACGCTCAGGCGGCCCGAACCACGTAAATCTTTGTGTACACGTGTCTTTCACCTTCTTGAATCTCTGCACGCCCTTCACCGAACTACAACTCCTCAATCTACCAAAGGTAGTGTCGAGAGATCTGCCGGATCCAAACACCGACAGGGGAAATATCTACTATTGTTCTTGTCCAAAATATTTCTTCCATATATTGAAATTAAATAGGAGAGATATATCTACAATCTTCCTGTTGTAATTTTTTCTATTTGGAGCCTCTAAGTGTGCCTATTTGTCCTTGGACGATTGAGCAGAAAATTTGTGACAGACCCACGAGGTATCTTTGATTGCTTTTCATTGTGTTCTTCTTTTGCAGCACATTCTGAAAAAAAGGGAAAAAAATAAAAAGGAAGTGCAAAACAAGAAACAAAAGCCGCACAAAGAAAGAAGAAAAAACAACAAAAAAAATAGAAGTGCTTGCATTCTTTGTCTCATCTAGTTTTGTCTCATGTCTTGCTAGCTTGAACTACTAGGAACACATTTGGGTCTGCAACTTTCACAAATACTTTGGACACTTATTCAACTTTACTATGTGATTGCATTGTTGCTAATCCTTGCTACATATAAAGTGTCATCCAAGCTACACTTTACTCGTGAGCAGAATCGATACACCTTTGCAATCATCCCACGCTTCATTGGTTTCTTCATATCGACTACCATTTGCCACCTGCAGTGTCGGTAAGAAAACTTGTAAGAGTGTGGTAAGATGCTTGAGAGTGTGTGATTCCACTTCCACATTGCCATTATCCTTTGTAGTTGATAAGGATAACATATTTTTTGTTGTCTTCTATTTACAACTAACAATGTCAGGTAAAAGCAAGAATCATGCATTATATGCTAAGATCATTGACATGATGAAGATGACGTTGGAGTTGCTCGCTAAGAATAAAACATCAATTAAGGTTTCACATGAAATTTAGACCATCTTTACAACTCCTTCCATAGAAAGTAATTACATTCTCTCATCTCTTCCTTCATATGATGGTTTTGGTTACGATGAATATATTGCTTGAGAAATAGAGTTGGATAAAATTTTTGGACAATGTCATATGTGTGAGAGGTGAAAGATTAAAAATATTGCAAGTGCATTAGTAAATTGTGCATTAACTTGGTGGAAAATTTCAATGATTTAGAAAAACCTCGACCATGGAAGGATATGAAAATTTGTATGCAAGAAACTATTAAGAATGTATCTAATTGCAAAGATGAAGTGCATCAATTCGAGGAGAAATTTCTTGTTGTACCTCCTTTTGTGTCTAACATTTTGCAGGACAATATAGAAAATAATGTAGATGGTGGAAAAGAGAAGGAGGCTTTTGACAACACTTGTAAAATTTTAGATGGATCAACTCATAATGCACTCGAAATCACTGCTGAAAATGGTAAGAAAAAACATTCTACAAATAGAAGGTGAGAAGTTTTTGGATGTTCTGAATTTTTCCACCAATCATGTTATTTTCGAGGAGCAACTATTAGAATCGTTTATTTATACATCATCGTCACATGTGGATTTTCCTGCTGATCAATGCACTAAGAGTTGTGTGCTGATAACTCTATTATACCTATGCAAAAACAAGTTAATGTACTAGATGATTGTGTTTTGGATTCACCTACTTGTGTTGAAATTCATAATTTGATCACCGCTACTGCTGAAAATGATGAGCTGAAATTTTTGTCTTCTCTAAATACTTTGGGTTATATTGAATTTGACACTCTTTAGGATCCAAATATTGCAGAGAGGAGAATATTTTCCCAATCTGAATTGCCTTTGTTAAGTAGAAAAATTTTTCAAGCTATAGGCAACTATGAAGATAGTGGTGAATTTACTGTGCATAAAGTTTACATATGCTCAAATGAGAAATCCCATTTAGTGCTGCAACAACATAATGAAATGAATGGATGCACTAACACAAATAATGTATTTTCAAGTTTTTCTAGCATTTTTTCTTGCAGCAGGGACAATATATAAAAGAGGAGCATCGTTTGCTGCGGTTGTGCAATATGGACAACGCCCATTCTACCCCCAAAGCAAGCCTCTTTGCTACATATACGAGCAAGCCAAGGACGGCTTGTCATAAATAAGGAAAGAATGATGAAATCATGCACATTATCATTGCACCAATAAACATGGAACAATGTTTATTTGTTTGGGATCCTGGTCAAGTGAATGGTCATGCTTATTTGATGGAGAACATGGAGATGGTGCACTATATCGTCCACCACCTTGGCCTCCTCCTTTGATGGACACAAGAGGATTTGATGGCGTTGCACATATGGACCCACACATCAGAGAAGATGAACTTGAGTCGAAGACGACTCAAATTCAAGAAGGGGAGGATGATGAGGACATCACTCCTATGGATATACACAACACTCCATTCAACATACAAGATGCAATAAATATAATTCACACATACCAATTAATTTCAGAGGTGAGCTCATTCTTATATGTTTCCTTATATATTTTTGAAAATAGATTGCTACCTAATGACTTAATTGTGATTAGGATCCGTGGAGAATATCAAAGAGTAATTGGAGGAAGATTTAGGGGCGTGGAGGACTAGATATTACGTTCAAAGAAGATGGAAATCGAACCCAACCCGAATTCTGTGTCCAACTCGGAGTCCAGGAGTAGTACGCACTTAAACGGATGCCCAAGACGCATACGAACTCTGTTTTGGATGTTCTGCATATGCACGGAGAGGGGAGAGGATAAACATTCCAATGGAGCTGGTCCCATGTTAAAATACCTTCAGTGTTGAAGGGGTCATCAAAACAAAATCGAGTTCATAATCTGTTGGGGTGTTGCGCCACCGTATTGGGCCATTGGGCCTTGTATCAGGTCTATGTCCATTATTTTCATACCTTAGGGTTAGGTCACCTTGGACGCCCTCCCACTAATATATACTCCATAGTAGCCGCCATGAACAATTGGGTTTTCGTACATCAATAATATTGCCGTTCTACGGTTTGTGAGACCCCAACTTAGCAATTCAGATTGCTTCTACCTTGTTCTTGCTTGTGTTCTCGGTCGCACTTGCAGGGATTAGCCTTCTTGGTGAGGTCAATTGTGTGTAGCACGGTTGATAACCACGGCCCGATGGTGTAGTGATTGCAGGGGTTTTTCATGTTCCAGTCGAGAGCCTCGGATCAACAACGTCGAGATCTCCATCAATCGACTTATCCATTACCTTTTGGAAGATCGGGCCTAAACCTCCTCATCATCCGGCCATCTGCTTCTGCACGGAGCCATCGAAGTAGAGAGTCTAGTGATGCTTGGTGAAGACCGGGACCTTGGGTTCCGGCTTTTGCTTACTATGGCCTACTGGATTAGATGAAGAAGGGGTCCACTCCGCCACAAAGTAAGCCAATGCCTGACTTTTGATAGCATGACGAGGCAAGAATTCGAGATCAAATTCTGCCAGCTCCGCTGCCCACTTTGCAATATTTCCCGTGGAGTTTGGGTTATGCAATATAGCACGTAGTGGATAATATGTTACCACTGATATTTTTTGGGCATGGAAGTAGTGACAAAGCTTTCTTGAGGCAATAAGAACTGCATAGAGCAGTTTATGCACCTCAATGTACCGAGTATTGGCATCATGTAGTACTTTGCTGATGAAGTACACCTTCCCTGAAGGGCCCGTAGCTTCTTCTTCACCAACATGAACCCTCCCGGAGGGGTCCGGACCTTCATCTTGAGCTTCCTGGACCCTCCGGGAGGGGTTTGAAAGTTCTTCTTCAGTCGTAAGAACTCCATCAGATGAGAGAGGTTGATCCTCGAGCAGCTTGCCTTCAGGATCCGTGCCTATGGGATGGGACCAAGACTTGCCTTCAGGTAGCTCCGGACCCTCCCGGAGGGTTCTGGACTCCTAAAATGAAGATGCCTCGGTCTCTTCGCGACCAGGACCATGCTGACAACCTCTGTAGTTGCCGAAATGTAAAGCAAAAGAGGCTCACCAGGCTCTAGAGCTCTTTTAACGCCTTTTATGCTTCTTCAGACCAATGGAATGGCCCGGACTTCCTCAATAGCTTGAAGAAGGCAAGCGCCCGCTCTGCTAGTCTTGAGATGAACCGGCTGAGTGCAGATAGACATCCAGTTAGCTTCTGGACATCCATGATGCAGGCTGGGGGCCGCATCTCTTCAATAGCATTGATCTTCACTGGATTTGCCTCAAATCCTCGGTGAGTCATCAAGAATCTGAGGAGCTTCTCAGAGCTAACCCTGAAGAAACATTTGTCCAGGTCCAGCTTGCTGCGAGTTATGCGCAGCTTGTCAAAGATGGCTTGCAGGTTGTCAAGGAGTGATTCCTTGTTCTTCACGTTCATGATGATGTCACTGATGTATACTTCCACCATGTCCCTGATGAGCTCTCCAAATGTTTTGTGCATGGATCGCACATAAGTTGAAGCAACGCTTTTGGGACCAAAAGGCATAGCAGTATAGCAATATGACCAACCTACTATTATGAAGGCAGTATGATCTTCATCTTCCCTAGGCATTTGGATCTGTTGATATCCGGAGTATGCGTCTAGGAAACACAATAGCTCACACCCGAAGGTGGAATCCACTATCTGATCTATTCTAGGTAGTGGAAATGGGTATTTAGGGCATGCCTTATTCAAGGTGGTGTAGTCGATATACATCCGAAGCTTCCCTCTGGCCTTGGGAACAATGACTGGGTTTGCTAGCCATTGCGGATGATGAACCTCCCTGATGAAACCAGCATCGAGCATCTTCTTGATTTCTTGTCTGATGAAGTTCGGTCGCTCGACTGATTGCTTCTGGAGCTTCTGATGTACTAGCTGAGTGTCAGGATATATCTGTGCTCAATCACCTCCCTAGGGATCCCAGGCATCTGTGACGGTTGCCATGCAAAAATGTTGACATTCGCCCGGAAGAAAGTGATGAGCATGAGTTCCTATTTGTTGTCCAGACCTCCTGATATACGGGTGGTCTGGGCAGCATTAGAACCAATTTGATGACTTTGACAGGAATGTCGGTGTCGCCGCATGGATGCACGCGTGGTGCAGAGATTGAGCCTCGTTGACGAGTGCTCGGGGTTGAACAATTGGCTCCTTGCTGGATCTATCCTCCTACGCTCTTGCAAGCGCATGGAGTTCTTCCAGCACAGTGAATCCCGCAGCGCGGTCTCCGCGAATCCGAAGAACGTTGGAAGGAGTGAACATCTTCAACACCAAGTAGCCATAGTGAGCTGTGGCCATAAACCTATACAGGGCTGGCCTACCTAGGATTGCATTGAAGGGAAGGTTGATGTGCACTATGTCGAAGACCAACTTCTCGGTCCTATTGCTCTCCTGAGTCTCGAAGGTCACTAGGAGCGTAATAGACCCGAGAGGAGTGATAGCTCCCATACCTATCCCGCAGAAGGGATGTGAAGGATGAAGGTTCGAGAGATTGAGCTGGATCTTCACGAACGCTTTGTAGCTAAGGAGGATGAGTGTTGTGCCTCCATCTACCAACACATGATGGAGCTGGACATTGTTAATGGTAGGAGAAACCATCGACGGTAGTTGACCAGCTCCGATCATGTTTCTTGGGCAATTTGAAACATCGAAAGTGATGGTTGTGTCCATCCACTTCCGATGGGGTTCTGACTTGGCGGTGGGAGCTGTGGCAGCCATCTCCCGACGCACGGTCTTGAGATGCGCCAAGAGGTAATATCCCATGACCCTCCATATATCGTATGGAGAGTCTTCCGACGCTCATTGTTGGAGACGTCGGATTCATCGTCGATAGTGTTGTAAACGACCTTCAGGACCTTCTTGAGGTCCTGGAAGCCTAGCTCCTGATTAGTCAGAGCTTCGTCGACCTTCTACTTTCCTTCTTGTTGGCAGAAAGGAGCTTCTTCTTGACACTTGTTAAAGCGTTAAACAAGGCGTTGGACCTCGCGGCAATCTTCAAGATTGTGTTTGTCCGTTTTGTGGATCGAACACCACATATTTGTACCACCGCCGTCCTCAGACAATGGTCGAGGACCTTTTTCAAGGCGTGGCCCCCAGCTACCTGAAGCTGCCGCTGCAGCAGTAGTAGGAGTGCCGACCGACGACTTCATCTTGCTGTTGGATGATTTCTTCTTTTTTCCACTAACGGAGGAAGTGGCTTCAGTCTTGGAGGAATTTTTACCAGCCTCTAGAGCTAGCTTGGGGTGCATCTCTCGACCCTCCGCAACCCTAGCACATTTGTCGGTTAGGATTAAGAGCTCCATGACACTTCTGACTTCTTTCGTTGCCAGCTTCTCCAGCATCTTCTTATATCTAACACCCTGTCGAAATGCGACGACAACAGAAGCTTTGAAGATTGAAGGAATAGTGTTCTGTACTTGAGAAAATAGCTATATGAATGATCACAACAACTCTCCCGTATTCTGTTGTACGGCAAACATATCCAACTTGGTGCCAGGTCGGGTGTATAAGCTCCCAAAGTTGGCGGTGAATTGGTGGCAAAGCTCCGCCCAACTGTTGATGGAGTCAGGCGGAAGACTCATGAACCAGGACCTGGCTGTCCTGGTTAGAGCCACTGGGAAGTAGTTGGCCATAACGGCCTCATTACCTCCATCCGCAAGAATGGCAGTGGAGTAGATCTAGAGGAACTAGATGGGGTTGACAGTCCCATCGTACTTCTCCAACAGATGAGGTTGGAACTTTGGTGGCCATTCAACCATGCGAAGGTGCATGGCTATGGTCGAACAGTCGCCCCCTACTCCTAAGAGGGAAAGGTTTTCACGAGCAGCTCGCCTCCCACGAGCGCGCTCGATGAGAATATGGGCATACTGCCTCATGTAGAGGTCGTCGAGCTCTGACCGAAGATCATGGGTCGAGAGCCTCAACGCCGTGTGAGTGCGGCATGCCCCTGACGGCAGTGACGCCACTTGCTGTGAGGGCGCGCTCCTCCTGTGCTGTGACAATTGAGGACCAAGTCTGCCAGACAAGGTCCTATGCAGAAAAGGTGCCTGCCCTGCAAGGGGCGGACCTTGGTTACGGATGACATTGGTTGCGGCTGCAGCCAAATGATCCACATCAGTGCGCCTTTGCTCCATCGCGCCATGAGGAGCTCCGGGCGCGGGAGGACGCTGCGTTCAACATGTTCTCAGGGTTGTTCATTGATGCAGTGACCGACGCTAAAACACCATATTGCTGTGATGGTGGTGGTGGTGGTGGAACAACACCCGCTAGGACAATAGCATTGGTCGGCTGCTGCATCATGGAGGGATTTCCTCCATCAGGCTACTCAGCGTGGCTGTTGGACGATCCTGCGCCGGAATTCACCATTTCGAAATCTTAGGTGCCCCTACCTGGTGCACCAAATGTCTAAGTCTTGCTACAATGCTTCGCCCGGAGGTTCGTATTCAGTTGGGGCGCGCGTAAGATTATGAAGGATACGGTGACACAGGGGATTTTTACTGGTTCAGGCCGCCTGAGCGTAATACCCTACTCCACGGGGAGGTTGTTGATTGTATATGAGTGTGCTTCAGTTGGCTTGGTCCCAGTTCATTTCTACCGCGTGGTGCAACCCTTTTATATGGCAAGGGCTAGCCGTTACAGTGATTGCCTGGTCCGACATGTGGTCCCGGCGGTATTCAATCACCTAATACACGAACTACATTTATTAAGTATGATTAACATTGTGATAATGCGCCTTAATGGCGGCATTACTGGTAATAAAGGTTCTCTGATTGTGTGTCATTAGTATTGAATTAATGACACGTATGCATCCAAACGGACACAGAGACAAACGACGACAGTGTAGACGGCAAGCACCCGCGCATGAGGATAGTGGACCTCGATGGACCCACTTCCCTATTTCTCTCTCTCATTTTTTCCTCCTCTCTTGTCTTGAAGAGCTGCAGCCCCCGGCGAGCGGGTGACATACGTATGATGGCTATAACTGTATAGTCGCCCCCCCCTTCTTAATTGAAGAACTGCACCAGATAGGGGGGTGTAGTGTTAAATAGACGATGTTATGCTGTCGAAATTTTAGGACCTATCATGCATACATTAACGATAATTTCTTCCATTTTAAACTGCAGAGTCAAACATGGGTGAAGACCGCAGTTGAATGTATACTGGCTGGAAGAGCAGAACTGGTGGTCACTCGGATGAGTGGTACATCAAGATAGATAAAATTTTGGATCGAGCATTTTCGAAGGTGCAGTTCCCATGTACGAAATGTCGAAACACCAAGTTTTTGAGCAAATTTGATCTTTCGTTTCACTTATGTCGAAATGATTTCACGCCACATTATGAGGTGTGGACCTTCCACGGCGAGACTAAATCTCGAGTCATAGTAGAAGTGGATGAGGATGATGATTTAACAGGGGTTGATAGGATGGATGAGATGCTAGAAGCTCTGGAAGCGAAGGATCCTCTTACAAATGTAGCAGAGGAGTTCTTTGAGGAGCTTAAGAAATCACAACAGCCGTTGCATGAATAGACGTCTATGACCGTCCTAGCTTTCTTGACCAGAATTATGGCAATCAAGTCTAAGTACTTCTTCCCATCAACTGCTACAGTGATCTCATGAAATTGATCTGCGATATCCTTCCACAATCTCACAAAGTGCCTAAAGATATGTATCAGTCAAAGATCAAGATATCTAGTCTCAGTATGAACTATGAGAAAATTGATGTGTGCCAGACAACTACATGTTATTCTGCAAAGAGCACAACAATGAGAACATGTGCTTGAAATGTGGTAAACCGAGGTATCTCGAAGTTGTTAATCACGATGGTGATAATGTGATGACAGATGTCGCACATAAGCGGCTTTGTTACTTTCAGAAAGAACCGCAAGACACATGATATGGCACAAAGAAGGTAAACGTGAGAACAAAGAATTAGTGACGCATCCGTCCGACGGTGATGCGTGGAAGGCGCTAGACCTTTTCAATCAAGATTTTTCTCGTGATGCAAGAAATGTTTGCATCGGGTTAGCGACAGATGGATTCCCACCGTTCAGTACAAATGCCACGCCATATTCCTGATGACTCGTCTTTGTCATTTCATACAACCTGCCATCGGCTCTTTGTACGAAGAACGAGTTCATGTTTCTCGGCCTCATTGTACCTAGACCTGATCATCTCAGGTCACATCTCAATGTGATGTTGAAACCGCTGATCAAAGAACTGAAAGTGTTGTGGATAGGAGGTGAAGCGTACGACAGTTACAAGAACCAAAAAATCAACCTTCGAGCTGCTTATTTGTGGTGCGTCCATGATTTGCTGTCATACGGCATGTTTTCCGGATGGAGCACTCACAGTCGTCTGACGTGTCTGGTATGTGCTTCGGACACGGATTGCTTTTGACTAAGTCATAGAGGCAAAATATCTTACTTCGATTGTCACTGACATTGGCTGCATTCGAATCACATATTTAGGCAACAAAGACATGTCTTTACAAAGAACATTGTTGTCACTAAAGGACCACCTAAACGTGTCAACAGGCCAGGAATTTCTGATATGTTGGACAAACAGGTGCGAGGTGAAGGTAGTCCAGGATATTGTAACACCCTCATTTTGATGCATCATGCCCTACATACACTCATATACATGTTTAACATTAACCCACAACAAGAGGAATGAGTTTAAAATTGATTGGAGCAAAACCGCACTTAAAATGCAAGAAAGTGCGGACTAGTCCGATTTTGCTGAGGACTAGTCCGATTTCTCTCTGACTAAAAACGGACTTGTCCGTTTTTGCTGCGGACTAGTCCAATTTTGCCTCTCGAAACTTTCGGACTTGTCCGATTTTCTGCGGAGTAGTCCGATATTCCAAGAATCCTTGAAAATTTGCTAAGTCCCTGGACTTTTCCGGACTAGTCTGGTGTTCCAGCGGATGTCCAATTTTCTCTCTGACTAAAGTCTGACTTGTCCGATTTTTTGCCAGACTTGTCCGATTTTGTCTCTGGACGACTTCGGACTAGTTCGGTTCCTTCCGGACTTGTCCGATATTTCGCAACTCCGAGTTGATCTTTTGTTTTACGACTTGTTTCTTGGGGTTCACGTTAAGTGGGCCTAGGGACGTCGTTACTAACTCTTTTAGAGCCCATGTGGGACTCTAAACAGGCCTCTACTTACCTCAAACTCGAAATACATCTAACCCTAGCCTCCACCTCTATATAAACAACCCCACCCCTTGGCATGACATCTATTTGCCACTTTTCCACCCCACCCAAACCCTAGTTCGTGGAGAGCCACCATCAAGGGGAGAGGAGGATATCCCAAGCAAGAAGAAGAAGAGGAGGAAAAGAAAGAGGATCTAGATCTCCACCAAGTTTCGTCCCTCATCACCAATTCACCTCCAAATTCATCACCAACCCTAGATCTTGATTCATTGAAGTCCTAAACACCTGGTATACCTTCTATTCTCTTTTCCTTACGTGAAATCAACCGCTAATCTCCAAATTTACGTCGATCTTGAAAACCCTAGTTTGCTAGTTCTGCGAAGTGCGGACTAGTCCGGCCTTCTGCAGACTAGTCCGATTTTCCTGGTTAAATTGCATTGAATTAATTCTAAAATTTGATCAAATCAACTCCAAACCTGTATAAACTTGTTAAAAGCTATTAGAAATAGTCAGTTATCATTAAAAGCAAACTATTAACAAGTTCTACCTTGCATTTGCATCAATCATGCATGTCATGTCATATTGAGTAATATTTGTGCACTCTTTGATTGTGTTTATTGTCTTGTATGTTTCTTGTGTGGACTAGACGGATTTGTGCTAGAGAGTGCCACGGAAGATCTACAGCACCAAGAGTTTGAAGGCTTTGACCCGAATCAACTGCAAGAGCAAGGCAAGTGTCCTTGAAGCATATTGATCCTGTTTTGAAATAAATATTTTGTTTGCAAACTGCATGCCGTGTCAATTTGATGGGAATCCTATGGTAGGAAGTTTACTAGTTTTGTTGACCACCCTTGTCACCTGAAATATATGGTAGAGAGTCGGGAAAGGGCTTTTTTTATCTTTTTGCTTCGCTTAATCAACTTGCATGGGAAAACAACTATATCACTCAATTTAATTATGCATGAATGAGATTATGGTTAACATGAACTGGTTAATATGATATGGTAATGGGTGATCGAAGCAAGCCTGGTATGTGGATGGGTTGGATGTTATGGTGGTTTTGCTTGCTTTAGATCAAAGGACCGGTTCATGCGAGAATAAGCCAGGACTACAGTGCCACCACGAGGCCAAGTATGGGTGTGGCATACCTGATTAATTAGGGCTTTGCTAGTGCTGTTTGGACCGTTGTGGATGCTCGGGGAAGGGGTAGTCGGATTGGGTTTGTTGATGATTAGTGGGACTACCCTGGGATTCGAATGGCTCAAGAGGGGGCCCTTGATTGAAGATGTGCTCTGTAGGAGACATCGCCACCGGTGAAACCTCGGCGGGGTCTAAATAGGCTAGTAATCCCTTTGTAAAGGCTATTTTGTGATCTCTTGACCATACACTAAAGGAAGTGTAATAGGCATAAGGGAGGTTCTTTAGTCATCGACGGGTGATAAAATCACAAACACGTGGGTAAAGCGGTACAAACTCTGCAGAGTCAAATAAAACTATCATGATAGTCGTGCTCCTGGAACTCGGTATTGGGATGGTTATGGTTTGGTAATGGTTATGGCTGGTTGTGGGTTAATTTCTGGTATTGAATATGGATATTGGCAAATGGCGAAATCAGGAATGAATTCAGACAGGTATTATGATATTACTTATGATTATGATGGGTTTACTTCACATACATAATACATATTGCTTTCCAAATGTTTTAATGTACTTTTCAGCACTTAGCCCTTATTATTGTCGTCATTTGTATCAGCTACATGTTATACTTTCCACACTTGCTGAGTACGACATGTACTCACTCTTGCAATTCCCCCCGCCCCCCCAATAGTTGCAGATCAAGATTGGGAGTTTAATGGCGATAATGCGGAGTTCTAGGCCGTGTCTACCGTTAGCTTTGCCTGTGGTGTTGATTGGAACTGCGCTATACCATATCACTTATGCTGCCTAGCTGTTTAGTTTGCTTATGTAGTTTATTTCCGCTGCATTAGTTGAACTTGTCATTAATATTCATTATAGTTTGTACTTGAGGATAATATGGTTTGTGCAATAAAATTTGATAATTAATCTTGTTATGTGGTAATTTTCTGTATACTCTTTTGTGATGCACTCGTGTATGTGAGTTGAACATCCTGGGCACACATATGCGTTCACATGGTTCATTTTCGGAACCGGGTGTCACAGATTGGTATCAGAGCCACAGGTTGACCGTAGGATGCAACCTAGATAGAATGGACACTATAGAGCACATAGGAGCACTCAGGAATCGATGCATTTTTGGTTGGAGTGTTGTTTGCTATATATATTGTTTGCTTGTGTGCTTAATAGAGGATTTTGGGATGCTTTAGCATTTCCATGTCCACGTGGGCTAGTTAGTTGTCTAGTTTCATATCCCTTGATGCATATAGTTGGGGACGTTTTCTAATTCTTACCTATTGCTTTTCTCCAGATGGTGAGGACTCACAACCAGAGGGATGGCAATGATGAGGAGGAGAACCATGGAGCACCTCAGAACAACACTACACAAGGACCTGCTCATGGAGCTATCAACATTGAGCAGCTATTGGCTATGCAAAACCAACTCATGCAGACGATGATACAAACTATGGGATAGCTGCAGGCTGGTAACATCAACAATTAGCTTCACATGCCTCCGCCGCCACCCCCACCCCCTCATAACCTCTTGGGAGAGTTTATGAGGACTAGGCCGCCAGTCTTTGCTCAAGCTGCTGACCCTATGGATGCGGATGATTGGCTCAAGTCCGTGGAGAAGAAACTTTCTATTGTCCAATGCAGTGATCGGGAGAAGGTACTATTTGCTTCTCATCAACTAGTTGGAGCAGCTGTAGATTGGTGAGATTCCCTATGCAATGCTCATGAGAACCAAGAGATAATTACTTGGGCTGAATTCAAGGAGAACTTTCGTTCTCACTATGTGCCTGAGGGAGTTATGATCTTGAAGAGGCAAGAATTTGAGAACTTAAAGCAAGGAAGATCGAGCGTGAGTGAATATCTCAATAAGTTCACTCAACTCTCAAGGTATGCGCCTGAGGATGTGAGTCGGGACAGTTGAAAGCAATACTTATTCATGAGAGGCTTGAACAATGAGATTCAAGTGCAATTGCTCAATTGTGATTATGCCAACTTTTAGAAGCTTGTGGACAAAGCAATTGTGGTTGAGAACAAGATCCATGAGATGGAGCAAGACAATAAGAGGAAGGCGCCATATCAAGGACAGCAACAAGGAAGTAATGTGCGCCCTCACTTTGCGCCGCCCAATGCGCCTCATTTCAGCTCTTCTATTCCTGCTCAATGCCCTGGATTTGCACTGCGTCCAACTCAGTTTGTGCAGCAGCACCCTGTCATTCAAGCACCTAGGCCTCCAATGCCTTATGAACCTCGCGCTAACTTTCCTGCTGCAAGTGTTCAAAACCAAGTTTGTCACAATAATTTTGGTGGAGTTAAGAAGTGTTATACATGTGGAGAAGCTGGAAACTTTGCGCATCAATGTCATAAGTCAGGCCTTGGTCAAGGAAATAATGCACTGAGGCAAAACCCAAGATCCAATGGAGGACAGCCACAAGGGAACCATGGACAACACAATTTTTCTCGTGGCAACGTGAACAATGTCTCCATGGAGGATGCTCAACAAGCGGATGACGTGGTCATTGGTATGTTTCTCGCCAACTCCAACCCTGTTATTTGATTCTGGAGCATCGCATTCATTCATTGCATCGAAGTATGTTGCCAAGTATAGTTTGCCTATCTCTCGTATGAAGTTTACTCTATTGGTTAAGTCTCCTGGAGGAGAGATGAGGACAAATATAGTATGTCCAAAAGTATGCCTTAGAATAAGTGGGGTAGACTTCTCCGCCATCCTCATTGTTTTGGATTCTCAAGGATTGGACATTATACTTGGTATGGACTAGTTGAGGAAGCACAATGGAGTTATTGAGTGTGCCACGAAGATGGTGAAGTTGAGTAATGAGGAAGGGATCACCGTAGAGTTTGAAGCATCTCAAACTGCACCGAAGCAATTGGAGCTGAATCACATGGACGGTGCCGCAATTGATGAGATTCTGGTGGTGTGTGAATTTTTGGATGTTTTTCCAGACGAGTTGCCAGATATGACACCTCATCTAGACATTGAGTTGTTATTGATTGAATACCTGGAACTGCACATATAGCTAAGAGGTCGTATAGGATGCCTCCTATGTAATTAGCAGAGCTCAATAAGCAGATTCAAGAGCAACTAGAGAAGGGTTTCATTCGGCCCAGCTCTTCACCTTGGGGAGCACCTGTTCTATTTGTAGACAAGAAGGATGGATCCCAAAGGATGTGCGTAGATTACCGAGCTCTCAATCAGGTAACAATCAAGAACAAGTACACGTTGCCACGTATAGAAGACTTGTTTCATCAGATGAAGGGTGCATGTGTCTTCTCTAAGATTGATTTGAGGTCAGGATATTTTCAAATGAAGATTAGACCATCGGACATACCCAAGACAGCTTTTAGGACACGGTATGGATCTTATGAGTACACTGTGATGTCTTTTGGATTGACCAATGCACCTGCCTACTTTATGTGCCTCATGTATAAGGTCTTCATGGAGTACTTGGATAAGTTCGGTGTGGTGTTTATTGATGACATTATGATCTACTCGAAGGATGAGAAGGAACATGAGGAACACTTGAGGCTTACGTTGCAGAAATTGAGGGAGCATCAATTGTATGCCAAGTTCAACAAGTGTCAGTTTTGGTTGAAAGAGGTGTCGTTTTTGGGTCATATAATCTCAGGAGGAGGAGTATCGGTTGACCCCGGAAAAGTGAGAGATGTGTTGAAGTGGGAGCCCCCGCAAAACGTAAAGGAAATAAGGAGTTTTCTCGGAATGGCCGGATATTAATGTCGGTTCATCAAGGACTTTTCCAAGATAGCCAAGCCAATGACGGAATTGCTAATGAAGGAAAAGGCTTTCCAATGGACTCAAGCTTGTCAATACTATTTTGAGGAGTTAAAGAAGAGGTTGACAACAGCCCCAGTTTTGGTATTGCCAGATGTGAGCAAGAGTTTTGATATTTATTGCGACGCATCAAGAAAAGGACTTGGATGTGTATTGATGCAAGAATCAAGTGGCCTTATATGCATCAAGACAATTGAAGAAACATGAGAAGAATTACCCCACGCACGATTTGGAACTCGCGGCCGTGGTACACGCATTGAAGATTTGGAGACACTACATCCTTGGACATAGGCGTGAAATTTATACGGATCATAAGAGTTTGAAGTATATTTTCACACAAACAGATCTGAATTTGAGGCAACGAAGATGGTTGGAGCTCATCAAAGATTATGATTTGGGGATCAACTATCATCCGGGAAAAGCCGATGTAGTGGCCAATGCTTTGAGTAGAAAGGGAGTAAGTCATCGACTCACGGTTCGAGAGTTGCCATCCGAGTTATGTAAGGAGTTTGAAAGGTTGAACCTCGGATTTGTAAATGAGATGGAGATGATGGAGTTAAATCCGACCTTGCAGCAAGAAATTCGAGAAGGACAAACCACAGATGAAGAGATAAAGGAAATCAAGGAAAGGACCGAAGAAGGGAGAGAATTCAGATTTGATGAGGATGAACATGGTACCTTTATGGCTTGGAAAAAGGATTGTCGTGCCTAATGTGAAGCATATTCGGGAGACAATACTAAAGGAGGCACATTACTCGCCATACTCGATTCACCCCGGTTGTACAAAGATGTACAAAGACTTGAAGGTTTGCTATTGGTGGGATAGCATGAAAAAGGACATAGCTGAATATGTGGCATTGCGTGATGTGTGTCAATGAGTCAAGGTAGAACATCAAATGCCAGCTGGATTATTGCAACCATTGAAGATCCCGAAATGGAAGTGGGAAGAAATTGGAATGGACTTCATAGTTGGGTTACCACGTACTCAGTCCGGGTATGACTCAATTTGGGTAATTGTGGATCGCTTAACCAAGTCAGCTCATTTTGTCCCTGTGAGGACCAAATATACAGCTGCACAATTGGCCAAAATATACATGGAGCAGATAGTGTGTAGACACAGGGTACCGAAGAAGATAGTCTCGGATAGAGGTTCTCAATTTACTTCCTGGTTTTGGCCAAAATTGCATGAATCTTTGAGAACGAGGTTGAATTTTAGTTCAGCCTCACCCTCAAACGGATGGACAAACTGAGAGGACCAATCAAATTTTGGAGGACATGTTAAGAGCTTGTGCTTTAAAGCATGGGAAAGGTTGGGACAAAAGCTTGCCATATGCAAAATTTTCATACAACAATAGTAACCAAGCAATCTTGAAAATGTCACCATATGAAGCGCTTTATTGAAGGAAGTGTAGGACACCTTTATTCTGGAAAGAGGCAAGGGAAACTCAAGTATTTGGTCCAGACGTGTTGCAAGAAGCCAAAAAGAAAGTCCAAATGATTCATGAAAACTTGAGGGCTGCCCAATCAAGACGAAAAGGCTATGCGGACAATAGAAGAAGGAAATTAGCCTTTGAAATAGCAGATTTTATTTACCTCAAGGTGTCACCAATGAGAGGTCATATGAGGTTTAACATAAGAGGCAAGCTAGCACCTCGTTATATTGGACCATTCAAGATTTTGGACAAAAGACGAGAAGTAGCGTATAAGTTGGAGATGCAAGATCATCTTTCGGATGTCCATGATGTCTTTCATGTTTCCCAGCTCAAGAAGTGTTTGCGAGTACCGGAAGAACAAGTGCCAATGGAAGAATTGGAACTAGAGGAAGATTTGACTTATGCTGAGCAACCGATCAAGATCTTGGAAACCAAGGAGAGAGTCACAAGGAACAAGGTGATTCGATGGTGTAAAGTTCAATGGAAGCACTACACAGAAAAAGAAGCGACGTGGGAATTGGAGGATGATATCAAGAAGGAATTTCCCTATCTCTTCCCTTCTACGTCGAATCTCGAGGGCGAGATTAATTTTAAGGGGGGTAGGTTTGTAACACCCTCATTTTCATGCATCATTCCCTACATACACTCATATATATGTTTAACATTAACCCACAACAAGAGGAACAAGTTTAAAATTGATTTGGAGCAAAACCGCACATAAAATGCAGGAAAGTGCAGACTAGTCTGATTTTACTGAGGACTAGTCCGATTTTACTGAGGACTAGTCTGATTTCTCTCTCACTAAAAACGGACTTGTCCGTTTTTGTTGCGGACTAGTCCGATTTTGTATCTGGAAACTTTTGGACTTGTCCGATTTTGTGCGGACTAGTCCGGTGTTCCTGCGGACTTGTCCAATTTCCTCTCTGACTAAAGTTGGACTTGTCCGATTTTTTTTCAGACTTGTCCAATTTTCTCTCTGGACGACTTCGGACTAGTCGGGTCCCTTCCAGACTTGTTCGATATTTTGTGACTCTGAGTTGATCTTTTGTTTTACGACTTGTTTCTTGGGGTTCACGTTAAGTGGGCCTAGGGACGTCGTTCCTAACTCTTTTAGAGCCCATGTAGGAATCTAAACTGGCCTCTACTCACCTCAAACTCGAAATCCATCTAACCCTAGCCTCCACCTCTATATAAACAACCCCACCCCTTAGCTTGACATCTATTTTCCACTTTTCCACCCCACCCAAACCCTAGTTCATTTAGAGCCACCATCAAGGAGGGAGGAGGAGATCCCAAGCAAGAAGAAGAAGAGGAGGAAGCGAAAGAGGATCAAGATCTCCACCAAGTTTTGTCCCTCATCACCAATTCACCTCCATGTTCATCACCAACCCTAGATCACCAAGATCCAAGTGTTACCTCCAAGTTTCTTGATTCATTGGAGTTTTAAACACTTGGTATACCTTCTATTCTCTTTTCTTACGTGAAATCAACCCCTAATCTCCAAATTTCGTCGATTTAGAAAACCCTAGTTCGCTAGTTCTGCGAAGTGCGGACTAGTCCGGCCTTCTGCAGACTAGTCCGATTTTCCTAGTTAAATTGCATCGAATTAATTCTAAAATTTGATCAAATCAACTCCAAACCTGTATAAACTTGTTAAAAGCTATTAGAACTAGTTAGCGATCATTAAAAGCAATATATTAACAAGTTCTACCTTGCATTTGCATTAATCATGCATATCATGTCATATTGAGTAATATTTGTGCACTCTTTGATTGTGTTTCTTGTCTTGTATGTTTATTGTCTGGACTAGATGGATTTGCGCTAGAGAGTGCCGCGGAGGATCTACAACACCAAGAGTTGGAAGGCTTTGACCCTAATCAACCGCAAGAGCAAGGCAAGTGTCCTTGAAGCATGTTGATCCTATTTTGAAATAAATATTTTGTTTGCAAACTACATGCTGTGTCAATTTGATGAAAATCCTATGGTAGGAAGTTTACTAGTTTTGTGGACCACACTTGTCACTTGGAATATATGGTAGAGAGTCGAGAAAGGGCTTTTTTTACCTTTTTGCTTCGCTTAATCAACTGAGATGGGAAAACAACTATACCACTCAATTTAATTATGCATGAATGAGATTATGGTTAACATGAACTGGTTAGTATGATATGGTAATGGGTGATGTAAGCAAGCCTGGTATGTGGATGGGTTGGATGTTATGGTGGTTTTGCTTGCTTTAGATCTAAAAACCGGTTCATACGAGAATAAGCCAGGACTATAGTGCCACCACGAGGCCAAGTATGGGTGCAGCGTAGCTGATTAATTAGGGCTTTGCTAGTGTTGTTTGGACCATTGTGGATGCTCGGGGAAGGGGTAGTCGGATTGGGTTTGTTGATGATTTATGGGACTACCCTGGATCCGAATGGCTCAAGAGGGGGCCCTTGGTTGAAGATGTGTTTTGTAGGAGACATCGCCTCTGGTGAAACCTTAGTGGGGTATAAATGGGCTAGTAATCCCTTTGTAAAGGATATTTTGTGATCTCTTGGCCATACACCAATGGAAGTGTAATTGGCATAAGGGAGGTTCTTTAGTCATCGACGGGTGATGAAATCACAAACATGTGGGTAAAGCGGTACAAACTCTGCAGAGTCAAATAAATCTATCATGATAGTCGTGCTCCCGGTTATGAGCACCTGGACAACTTCCATGATTAGAGGGAACTCAGTATTGGGATGGTTATGGTTTGGTAATGGTTATGGCTGGTTATGGGTTAATTTCTAGTATTGAATATGGATATTGGCAAATGGCAAAATCTGGAATTATTGATGATGGTAATGAATTCAGACTAGTATTATGATATTACTTATGATTATGATGGGTTTACTTCACATGAATATAATATATTGCTTTTCAAAGGCCTTAATATACTTTTCAGCACTCAACCATTATTACTGTCGTCATTTGAATCAGCCACATGTCATACTTTCCACACATCCTGAGTACGACATGTACTCACTCTTGCAATCCCCCCGCCACCTACAGTTGCAGGTCAGGATTGGAGTTCAATGGTGATAATGCAGAGTTCTAGGCCGTGTCTACCGTCAGCTTTGCCTGTGGTGTTGCATGGAGCTACGCTATGCCCTATTGCCTATGCTGCCTAGCTGTTTAGTTTGCTTATTTAGTTTATTTCCGCTGCAATAGTTGAACTTGTCATTAATATTCATTTGATTTTGTATTCGAGAATAACATAGTTTGTTTAATAAAATTTGGTTAATTAATCTTGTTCTGTGGTAATTTTCTGTATCCTCTTTTGTGAATGCACTCATGTATGTGTGTTGAACGTCCTGGGCACACATATGCATTCACTTGGTTCATTTTCGCAACCGGGTGTCACAGATATTTTGTAGGTTATGGAGAGGAACACAATTGGACTAACATATGTTGACTTTGGGAGCTACCGTATGTGAAGTCATTGATTCTAATGCACAACATTGATGTCATGCATCAAGAGCATAACATGAGCAAAAGTATCATAAGCACTTGCACGTATATGTCTGGCAAAACGAAAGACAATATAAAAGATAGACTAGATTAGGCAGACATTTGTCACTGTCCAACTCTTAAAATCTCAGAAAGTGGTGGTAAGCCACGTGCTTCTTTCTGTCTTCGATACAAAGAAAAGAAAGAAGTCATAAAATGGTTGAAAACTTTGAAATTCCCAGATGGTTACGTAGCTAGCCTGAAACAAGCCGCGAATATGAACACCGGAAACCTCACGGGGTTGAAAAGTTATGATTATCACATTATAATGGAAAAACACTTACCTATTATGTTTCGAGGCTATCTAGATAATGCGGTGTGGAAGGTTTTAGCCAAGCTCAGCTATTTCTATAGACATCTTTGTGCTAAAGAAATGAAGATAGGGATGATGGATAAGTTAAAGAAGGAGATGCCCATACTTTTATGTAAGATGGAAAAAAAATTTCCACCAAGATTCTTCAATCCAATGCAACATCTACTTATCCATCTTCCATTCGAAGCTAAAGTTGGCGGTCCTGTGCAATACAGGTGGATGTCTCACATTGAAAGACCGCTATGATATCTGAAACCAATAGTTGGCAACAGGGCAAGGGTGGAAGGGTGCATCGCTGAAGCATATGCTCTTCAGTAAGTAGGATACTTTTCAAGTGTCTACTTTGCAGAATAAAACAATGTCAATACTTTGGCAATGCGGTACGGTGTGGCGAAGCACCTCCTTTAAGCGACCTCTCCATTTTTCAAACGAGAGGCACTACTGTTGGTAGCTACATGACCTACGTCCTACCCGAATGTGACAGGACTGTTGCTCTATTGTACGTGTATGCAAATATAGAAGGCATGCAGGAATACTTCGAGTAAGTATTTGTCCTACATTAACGATAATCGACATATTTTGCTACACATGTATTCTAAAAGATGGTTTTTCATGTTCAGAGAGTTCCACAGACAATGTTGGCCACATAGGCATCAACCTACGACCAAACAAGTAGAAGGGATGCAAAAATAAGGAAGAAATGGAGGGTCGGGTTTCCTATCCTGGTTTCGAGATTATGTAGTACTCTCTCATCTTCTATATATTATAAGTTACTACTATTAAAGAAGTATTATTTTAACTTGCGATCATTATTGACAGTGTCGGACTCACAATGTCCATGAATATTTGCGACAGCTATCTTATGGATTGGTGAATGTTAGAAGCTATGGTCGATATGACATAAATATATTTCGATTCCGTACAACTCATTTTGAAGCTCTTCGTCCTCTCGTGGAAACATCAAATTCTCGTGTTATGGCGAGAGCAACAGACACTAAAGGGAATGTAACCAATTATTATGGGATCATTAACAAAATCCTTGAATCTACTTTTACCAGAGTTAAGACCCTTCGAGTTGTCTTCTTTGACTGTGACTGGTTTGATAGCACTCATGGAACTCGGCAAAACCAATTTGGAATGGTGGAAGTGAAACATAAGTACCGACTACGAGGTTACGATACATTTGTTCTTGCACATCAAGTGGAGCAAGTGTATTATCTACCTTATCCATGCACAAAGCTCAGTGCTTGGTGGGTGGTATATTAGGTGAATCCTCGTGAGCGGTTATATACTCCTGGGGATGATGGTTACCAAGAAGAAGTGTACCAAGAAGAAGAGTTGGCAGGCACTTTTATCCTCTTGCGGTCCCTTCACAGAGGATCGAGACTCATCCGGTCAAAGACAGGTAATAAAATTGTAGTATTCAATTCTAGTTTCTTTTTGTTACTTAAGTAATAAATCAATTAATATCTTGCAGTGCTTGGTATTATGCGTCTTTCACCGGTGAGAGACAGCACAGACCGGTGAATGGTGTCCTCGGGTCCTTAGTGCATTTGCACTATCCCGGGGTCATCGACGGAGTGCCTGCTCTTTCGTGGGAGGACTTCGCATGCGTCCATCACCAGGAGCACGAAAACATTCAGGAGGCCGTATGGCCGATTTTATGGTAAGTATGTCAAATAAAGTTTTTAAGTTTTAACTCTTAAACTCTTTTAATGAACATCTCTTAAATATATTCTTTATCACTAGCAAGGCATATTTTAGAGGACCCGAACGACCCTCACATTTTTTAGGATGCGAGGAGAGTGTTTCATGTCAACGCTGCGAAGGCGCTTCGACAAGCTTTGTCGAACGCTCGTATTCAAATTATCAATGAGCACTTGAAGGCGAACCCGCACCACGTGCTACACTTCCGGCAAGAGAGCGAGAGGCACGTGACGGAGTAGGAGTACGCACAGGTATGTGGGGTATAGTAAATATTTTTTCTGATAATTTCCTCAATGGTATTTTTAACGACCTACAACTATGTGCAGGGCCACGTGAGTTGGTTGCAGGGTCAATCCGATGCATTTCGAGCCCTTTGTCGGTACTGGGCTAGCGATGAGTTTAAGGCTAAGTTCGGGAAGGCTCGAGAGTGCAGATGGCTCGAGGAGAGAAGCAGGCACGATCAAGATAACCACTTGCGTTTAGCTAAATGCATGGTAAGTGTATGTAACTTATGTTTATGTATTCATAATATACTATTTGTACTAACACGTATTGATAGGAGCGCGAGACGGCGAGGCCGCCGACCCCTGCTGATATGTGGAAAAGAGGTCACAGGGACCCTTCTCAGCCTCAGGGGTGCAGTTAGGCCGCAGCCGAGCAATTAGTATGTTTATAAATCATTCATATTAAATATAACTATATGGATTGTTGAACTTACACGAATTTCTTTTTTTCCAGGCTAAGTACAGGGAGGAGGCTATGATGATACACGATAGAGATTTCGATTTGGAACATGAACCAATCGATCCTCAAGCCGCGTATGCAAGCGGAGCTGGAAAAGCCCATGGAAGGTGAGTTCATAAGTCATTTTATCATTTTCAATTCAAAGTATTCAAGATATTTCAATTTCATATTACTGATTCTTTTTTTATAGGCTCGCCATATTCGATGGAGTTGTCGACTCGAGGGCAGCGAGACCTGCGAGAGGCAGCTCCACGCAGGCTTCGTCGGTGGGCACATCAGGTCTCCGCGTCTCGCAGATTGAAATCGAGATGCAATCCCATCGATAAACCGTAGAAGAGAACCTCAACTGCCAGGAGGATGCGGAACGATAAAGGATCATGATGGAGACCACAATCTCTTCTGAGGCAGCCTGGATGGCGCTGATGCGGGACACAATGGAGGTAACAAAATGAAAACTAATGTTCTCATTAATTTAGTGTAAATGACTTACTAATAGGTAACATCTAATGTTTGCAATGACAGTCAATGGCTTGGGCGCAAGGTCTGGGGATCCAGCTACTGCCACTACTAGTCCTTCCAGGCGACCCTTCTTCTGCAGGTCAGGTAATTTTCTGTGTCAACTTAACAAATCTAGTTTTACCTCAATTTAGCTAGAACTAAAGCAAGGAAAGAGAGTGCGAGTGAGAGATAGTTAGATAGAGTGAGAGATAGAGTTAGAACAGGGAGGAATATAGAGGGACAAGGAAAGCAATGGGGAGATAGAGTGGGAGAGAGAGATAGATTGAGATAGCGAGAGAGGAAAAAAGAGGGAGAGGGAGAGAAGGAGATGTAGATGGAGATAGAGGGAGAGGAAGGGAGGGAGATAGATGTTGATGCATTTCTATTCTAACTCTAAGTTTCATTAATTGCAGGGATTGGGGACGGCTGTTCAAACTTTGTCGCTGTCGTTACCGGCATCTGGAGTGAGGCGCGACAACAAGTTTGATGGCTTCGGGGGTGGCTTCGGAGGTCAGACGGGTGAATCAGCCCTTGTTCGGTTTGTTTATGGTGATGCTATATATTGACGATGTGTATAGTGTCTTTTGTGATTGTTGTGATGTCTTTTGTCACTATTGTGAATTATTGTCTATTATGTGTTTCTGGCCATCGAGCCGGGTAGCATTTTCTATTTTTTAAAAAAATAAAAAACCTTATTTGCGATGACTTTTTATACAGTACCGTCGCAAATAAGGCTCCTGACCGTTGAAAACTAACCTCTGTTATTTGCGACAAACTGGCCGTCACAATTAAGGTCCTATTTGCGACAATCAGAACGTCGCAAACTGTCATGTGGGTCCCATTGGCTGGTATAATTTGCGACGGACGGGCCGTCACAAATAGGAACTTAATTTCGACGGTCAGGCCGTCGCAAATTGCCGTGTAGGACCCATCGGCGTCCGGGCAATTATTTGCGACGGCCGCCGCGAGCCGTCACAAATAGCCTTATTTGTGATGGTGGCCATCGCAAATAACCTTAATTGTGACAAGACACTTGCGATGGCCAGGAACCGTCGTAAATAAATAAAACCATCGCAAATAGATTATTTGCAACGGTTTTTTCCTTATTTGCGACGGCCCTGGCCGTCGCAAATCGTCGGGATTCTTGTAGTGTGCCCACTTTAAAACTCAAATTAAAATACCAAATGAAGTCTTAAAATGGTAAAGATTTACATGGTGGCTATTTCAAACATGAAGAGCATAGTGATGAAGGCCAAATTGGATTTTGAGCAAGTTTAGTTTGAATCCACATTTAAATTTGAATTTAAGCTTCATATTACAATAAAAAATTACAAAACATTGCAGGGGACCTAGTTAAATATAAATCACATTTTAGTGAAGTAAATTTTTAAATTTGACAAGATGTGATTGAGAATTATGAAATTTTCCTTTGCACTTTGTTTGGCTTATGAATTAAGTTTAAATTTAAACTTGACTGTTATTTTTGATTGAATCTTTGGAAATCCTTATTTTTGTACTTACTTACTAAGATGATCGGCCACTCGAAGGCGACCAACACGTACACCTCAAAATATTTACTGGGTCGGTGTCACGCACTGCGACACCACATTGCATATTATAAGTGACATAGCTTGAAAATACATAAACAAATTCATTATCTTGAATTTAGATTAGATTTTTGACAAAATAGCATATGCAACGGAAAGTACATGATACAACATTATTATAACTCCCATAATAGGCAACTAAGAAAAAGTGAAATGCTTAGCCCACAAGCACAACACACTAGCAACACTCACATATTGGCAACAGCGTAGGTCAGCTTGACCTTACTCACGATACCAGAAGAAGGTTAATCAACAAGCAATGAGTCATAATGACTCAGATAGACTTACCCGACAAAATAAAGTCCTAAACACCTATTCAATATGCGATGTTAAATTATACATAATTGGAAGGTCATGCTGCATAGAAAGCATTAAAGATGGGTCCTTAATTTCAGGTTTTAGCATCAGGTTAAAGGTTGTCAAAAATATAATCTTTAGTTAGCCACTATGTCTGAACATACAAAGTTGCATAACAATAACTTAAATACAAGCAGTTGATCACATTTCATAATATGACATGTTCTTACTACGTGCCGACGAAGTGAACAAGCGGACACATTTTCACCATGAGTGAACGTCGATTTACACCAAAGCTGTCCTCTCAGACTCCAAACGAGGACGGTGGCAAGGACGGTCGACCCTAAGATTTAAGGTACATCAGTTTAGTAGGTCCTATAAACTAGCATGCACAGTGCACTGTTCAAGACTTGCCCAAGGGCCGACTACGATGCGGTCCTCAATTGACATGGACAGTCCGATGCACACAAGACCACACCTTGTTGCTTCCTACCCACCTGCTCGATCTTCAATTCTGTCATGTGTGATCCAATGTTTTCCGATCATCTCCCACATTTTCCCACAAGAACCTACTATCTCGCGAGCGGATTCCAACCACTTGACTTCTACCGATCACGTACAATTAGCAAGCATCTAACAATGTAGGTGATAACTCTTTCCCATGAACAAAAGGGTTATTTGACTATCCAAGTGGAGTTTCCAATCAAATCCTAAACCTAAACCCGCAGACTCATTTGACTTTTGTGAGCACTACATGTTTGGTAAGCATAAAAGAGTTAAGTTCCATATTGTTTTCCATAATACTAAAGATATCCTTGATTATGTGCATGCTAACTTATGGGGTCCTTCTTGTAAAACATCTCATGATGGTACTAGATACATGTTAACTATTATTGATGATTACTCACGTCGAGTTTGGCCATATTTTCTTAAGCATAAGTCAGAAGCATTTCAATCTTTCAAAGAGTGAAAGGTTATGGTTGAAAAGCAAACGGAGAGAAAGGTAAAAGTTCTAAGAACTGATAATGGCATAGAGTTATGTTCTACTGCTTTTAAATATTACTGCAGGAAGGAGGGAATTGTAAGGCACCACGCGATTCCACATACTCCTCAACAAAATTGTGTTAGAGAGTGCATGAATAGAACAATAATTTACAAAGCTCATTTCTTGCTGTCTAATTCGGGCTTTAGCAGAAAGTTTTCAGCAGAAGATGCCTCCACGGCTTGCTACTTAATAAACCGTTCTCCTTCCACAAGCATTGGTAAGAAAACTCCAATCGAGGTATGGTCTGGCTCACCTTAAGACTACTAGCAATTGAGAGTTTATGGGTGCACAACTTATGCACATGTTCACAATGGCAAACTTGAACCTAGAGCTATCAAGTGCATTTTCTTTGGTTATGGTACTGGTTTTAAAGCTTATAAATTATGGAATCCAGAAAAATAGAAGGCATCTTTTAGTAGAAACATTGTATTCAATGAATCTACTATGTTCACTGACTTGTCTACCAGTTCTGATAATGAGAAACATGAGACTATCAGCATGCAGGTGGAGCAAATTGCTGATGATGTTGCTGCTCCAAATCAAAGTGTTGATGAAATTAATCCATCCACTAAATATTTATCTCCTGCTGCATATTTTTCACCTCCTGTCCATCCACCACAAGAGTCTCTCACCGCAGCTCGGCCTTGGCGAGAAATTTTTCGCCCATAAAGGTTGATTGAAGAATGTAATGTTGCTTTCACTTTGAGTGTTGCAGAAGAAATTGAAGGTGTTCATGATACTTCGAATTATACAGAGGCTATCTCGTCTGCGGATAGTACAAAGTGGACTGGTGCAATGCATGATGAAATGGAGTCAGTCCAGAAAGATGGTACTTGGGAAATTGTTCCTTTGCCCACTACCAAGAAGCCTGTTAAATGCAAGTGGATTTATAAAAGAAAATAAGGAATGACTCCAAGTGAGCCTGCAAGGTATAAAGCAAGGTTAGTAGCTAAAGGATTCAGTCAAATTCCAGATATTGATTATACTGATGTCTACTCTCCAGTTGTGAAGCATAGTTCTATTCGTACTTTCCTCAGTATAGTTGCTATGCATGATTATGAGCTTGAGCATTTAGATGTAAAAACTGCATTTTTACATGGAGACTTGGAGGAGGACATTTACATAGACCAGCCTGAGGGGTTCATTGTTCCTGGAAAAGAAGACTATGTTTGCAAGTTGAAGAAATCATTATATGACTTGAAGCAATCTCTAAGACAGTGGTATAAGAGGTTTGATTCATTTATGATTTTAAATGGTTTCACTAGATCCCAGTTTGACAGTTGTGTATATATTAAAGTAGTTGATGAATCACCCATATACCTACTGTTATATGTTGATGATATGTTGATTGTTGCCCAAATCAAGAAAGAAGTCACTACTTTAAAGGCACGCTTAAGTAGTGAATTTGAAATGAAGGACCTTGGTGTTGCTAAGAAAATTCTTGGTATGGTGATAATCAGGGACAGGAAGTCTTAGCTTCTTTATTTGAGTTAAAAAAATTATATTGAGAAGGTCCTTCATCACTTCAACATGGATAGTGCTAAGCAATTGAATACACCGTTGGCCCCCCATTTCAAGTTGTCTATTTCTTAGTTTCCGGAAACTGATGATTAAATTGAGTACATGACAAAAGTTTCTACTCTAGTGTTGTTGGGTCTCTCATGTATGCTATGGTATGCTCTCGTCCTAATTTGTCACATGCTATGGGCGTTGTTAGTAGATACATATCTAACCCTGGTAAAGAACACTGGAAGACAGTTCAGTGGATTTTCAGATATCTACGTGGCTCTTCTGGTGCTTGTCTGTGTTTCGGAAAGAATGAAGATGGTCTTATTGACTATGTTGATGCTGATTATGCTGATGATTTAGACAAGAGAAGGTCTCTCACAAGATATGTGTTTACTGTTGGGGGTCGTGCTGTGAGGTGGAAAGCTTGTCTACAAGCAACAGTTGCCTTGTCTGCTACGGAGCCTGAATATATGCCTATTGCAGAAGCATATAAGGAAGCAAACTGGTTGAAAGGTCTGTATTCTGAACTTTGTGGATTTCCATCTTGCATCATCTTACATTGTGACAGTCAAAGTGTCATATATCTCACTAAAGATGCTATGTTTCATGAGAGCGAAACATATTGATATCCGTATCATTTTCTGTGGGATACTATTGATCAAGGCAAGATTAAAATCTGCAAAGCTCCCATGATAATCCCTGCAGACTTGATGACCAAGTCTGTTCCTGTTGCCAAGTTTGAGCTTTGTTCAAACTTGCTTTGTATTAGTAACTAGTCCCTAGTGTTTTTCTTGGCACCGAAAGTTAAATTGTTCATTAAGATGGAGGATTAATGCTACAAGAAGGAGTTTGTCTCCAGGTGGAGTTTGTTGTTTGATGATCCAAATTCATTGAAGGCAAAGAGGTAGGATTTCCGAAGCGCAGCGGAGGCCCATCGTTTGGAGGCTTGGGCCGAAGCAAAGCGGAGGAAATATGCCCATAAGTTGGGCCGCGCCCCGCTCGGGGCGCGGGGGTGCGGGGGTGGAGGCTCCCACAATACGCATCATAACATAATAGGACTCCAGGTCACCACCTATAAATATCCCTTAAAAGCCGTCGGGAGGCACATGAAAATTTGTAATCTCCCACATTTGTAAACCTCCTGATATAGTGAAGATTTGCCGACAGGCGCCCGTAGTTTTTTCTCCTTCTCCTTTGAGGGGTTTTCCACGTTAAATTGTGTCCCTCTGTTTTTGATCTACGTTTTATTAGTCGTTCAATTCTAATGTAGGTTAAGCATAGTCAAGAAAAAGTGAAGAGCAACAAGGTTTGAGCAAATTTATCTTGAGAGATGATTAAAAATGAATGCTATTTTCATGACTCGATCATACTCCACATGTTGCTGTGGCATAGATATCGAAAAGAGGTTGGAAAATACTCTTCAAAGAGATTCTAAGATAGGTCTCGATCATACTCCACATGTTGCAGTGCCATAGATATCGAAAAGAGGTGGGAAAATACTCTACGAAGAGATTCTAAGATAGGTCGATTCAATTCATATTACTCTCGTTTTAGTTTCCCAGGGGACTTCATTATAACAACGTAGTTATGGGTTGTCATTGGCTCTGTTGTTTCATTGTTGCTTGAATGCCGTAAATGGGAGAAACTCCGGCGAGCTTGCTGGTGAGTCGATAAGCAAGGGCGGAGTGTGCGACGCTAGCCCTTAGCTTTGGATTGGGTTGCGAGCAGAGAAGATGATTCTTTTTTTTTTTTGAGTTGCTTGCCGGAGAAGAGAGTGGAATGATTTGCTATGCATTGCTCTATCCAGTCGGCCCTTACTCAATGGCCCAATTCAGAGAGGAAGACAAAGGAGTAAGTAATGAGGTAGTGGGAAAAGCAGACTGCAGTTTTTTCACATTGAGACCATCCGCATTGGCGTACTGTAGAGCATACTGGATACACTTTTTCGCAATGTAATTTAGATTACGTACTGTAAAAGCTAAATGAGAATAGTTTATAGAGTATGCTTTAGAGTACGCTGGTGCGGATGGTCTGAACCCTTGTCGGGACTTGGAGAGTGTGCTGGCAAGGGAGAAGAAAGTATGATGTGTGGGCCAGAACAAAGAAAAAAAGCATTGTTGGCTCTTAATAACTCCCAAGCACAAAGTAAAGATTTAACAGGGGCACTACTTTTAGGTCAAAGATGTACAGATTGGCCTGGGGCTTCTTAAAAATCAATGGATATGCCCTTAAGCTGTTCGGGATGCGAGTTATTCAAACATGAGTTAGCTCAATAGTTTTTGTTAACCTACATTGAGCTAAACAAATTACGGTCTCATTCTGTTTTAGCTGAGCAAAATCGGAGGTTTCAAGTTTTGGGTGTTATTGTGGGCCAAAGTTTTAACTCGAACTCATCATCTAAATTATACTTATTTTTAGTATCTTCCCAGTATATATTTTATGTACCCAAGACTACTTAGACCTAATGTTATGGCCACTGTTATTTGGCCTAGGTGACGAAACATCTCTGTCTGGATGGGTTGGACCGTTGAACACATTCAGATTTGTAGGGGGGGGGGGGTCGGGTCTCGTAGCCAATATTTTCAAGTTTCACAATTTACTACAAGTTTAGTGTAACACCCATCATTTTATGTACAAAATTTGCTCAAATCCTTGATCATAGTTGTATGCATTTTTGGGTGATTTTTGAAGTTCAATCGTGTAGCAAAACGATTTAAATTTTAATTTGAATTCAAATCAAATAGAAAAGAAACAGAAAAGAAAAAGAAAAAGAAAATAAAAAGGGAATCGGCGCCTGGGCCGAATCTGGCCGCGGCCCAACTCCTCCCCCGCCAGCCCAACCGCGCCCCCCCCTCCTCTCTCCCGCTGCCACCCCGGCCCGCCTGTCATCACCTCCAGGGCGCAACCGTCGCCTTCCCTCTTCCCGCGCGCAACCGCCATGTCCACCCCGCGCCCACTTCTCCCCCTCCCTCGGAACCACTCCCCCCTGCTCCAATTTCGGCCGAGCGCCACAACCGCACCCCCCTCTGCGCTTAAGAGGAGCTGACGCCCCCATTTTTCCCCTCTCCCGAGCTCTCTCTAACCCTAGCTCTTCACCGCCGGTGAGTCTCCCCGGCGCTCGTGTTCTTGTCGGTGCAACCCCCTTCTCCCCTCCATTCTTGGCCTAACACGGTTGCTGCACCGCCAGGAGCATCCAGGACATCGTAGCTCAGGGAGATCGCTGGTGCACTGCTGCTTCACCGTTCACCGTTGAGCTCCGCCGCCATTCCTCGTCACCGACCCCTCTCCGACCGAATTCAAGCCTAGCTACTCCCCTAGGTGAGTTCTCTGTCTCCCCCTCTTTCGTTCCATGTCCTTAGCACCTTGTTTGGGCATCTGTTTCGCCGTTTTGGCCGCCTCCGGCGAGCTCGCCGCCGCGGGCGTCTGGCGCCGCCGCGCCGGGCGCCGCCGACGTCGCCAGAGGCGACGTGGCTCAACCGGAGCCGTCCATTCCCGGCCAACGGCAACGATTATAAGATCATACCGGTTCGGTGTTTTAAATCCCACGCGTCCAATTCAGATCCAACGGCCCACATTCAATTTAGTTTTCCCCCCCTGCGCTTTTGCACCGCAGCCCCTGGAAACTTGAGGGCTACCCCCTGCACATCTCTGAATTTGAGGTCTAGCCCCTGGAAATTGCAGACTAGCCCCTGGAACCCTAAAAATTGGATTTAATCACTTAAATAGTCAATTTAACCCCTGTAAATTTGTAGAATCATGTATTTAGCCCCTGTGCAGTTTAGAAGACTATTTAATTAGTCCCTGGACTTTTATTTCTTTGCTGAATATTGTTTATAGGTGTATTTAATGTGTAGAAAATAGATAAAAATGGTAATTAAGTGTAGAAATGCTAGGAAAAATTGGTATAAATTATTTTATGCTGTGAATAAACTGTAGAGTTCATTTGAAATATATTTTATCCATGGAATATTTATTATAAATGTTTAAAAATACATTTTGGCCATAGAAAATTCAATAAAAATGGTTTTAGGCTATATTTAATTCTCAAAAATGTAGGATAAATCTAAAATGCATACTTTGGCCAGGTTAATTAATAAATACTTCGTAGGGACGCATTAGTATAGGATTTATGCTTATGTGTGTGTTGTGATGCATTGCTTTGCGTGCCCTTTTACTTATTTAGCTTTATTCTATTCTTGCCATGCTTGGGCATATGTCTAGAATCGTACTACGACCCTAATCTTAACCTCCAAGACCAGGACTTCGCCAACACTCAAGTCTTCAACGAAGGCAAGTGCCCTTGACCATCTTGTACCAATTCTAGGGATTTAGAAAGATGCATGCTAATCAAATTGATGTCCTACTTCATGTTTACATGCCCTGTTCCATATAATTCCTTGTTACCTGAAATGGGTTGGGAAGTAGATAGGTTATAGTTATGCTTAGCCATGCTTAAATGTTGGGATTGGGATTTTATACAATTGTGCTACATTAAACTTTATGATCACTTGAACTTGTGGTGATTACACTATTGTAGTGGATAGGAATCTGGTGGTTGGTTAGTATTGGTATGGTGCAGTTTGAACGAGACCCGGGATTGGGGTTTGTTACCACCGGATTCTAAGGACCGGTTTATGGAGGAAGCCACTAAGCTTTATAGTACCACCACGAGATTGAGATGGGGCAGCATGGTTAATTAATTAGGTTTCTCCCGATGAAATGCTAGTGGTTGGATGGTGCGGGGAATGATGCGGGTGATCTGCTCTGAGATCCGCAAGGCTCAAGAGGGGGCTCTAGGTCGGAGGGTTACTCCGAGAATCCCTGGTGGTGGAAACCTTAGAGGGCTAGCACTATTCGGGAGTACCTTTGTAAAGACCATGTAGTGATCTCCGGGCCACACACCTACGGAAGTGTGAAATGTGGTTGATCACCATGGGCTACATGGAGGTTTACTCAAGTCCACCTGGCAGCAGGGGATAAAATCACTGCTTGTGGGGAAAGGGTACACTCTCTGCAGAGATTTGGTAAAACTGTCATGACAGCCGTGCTCTCGGACAAGAGCGGCTTGGGGCCAGTTCATAATTAGTCTATGGTTGGGAAATGGTGGTTAATTATGATTCAATTACATTCATTATCACTACTTATGAGTTGATTACTTCTTGAATTATGATATTGGTAATTGAAAGCTAAGGTTAGGTTTTAAGCATAGTGCTAAGCCATAACTGGCCTTCCCTTTGCTTTAGCCATTCATGTCATCTCTTCCCGCACTTGCTGAGTACTCTATGTACTCAAGCGTTTAATTCTCCTTTAGAGTATGAAGAGGAAGAAGCGGCACCAGAAGACTTCTACGTCAACCCGGAGGACTTGGTCTAGGCTGGCGACCTCACGCGCAACGGCTGCCTGTGGAGTTGGAGCTGCTCTTACCTATTAGCCTTCTGCTGTAGTTGAACTTCATTAACCTTTTTGTTGATGTAAATAGTTGTGGTGTATTTGTAGACCTTCGGGTCGTACTGTAAGACTATTTATGTATTCGAACATGGCAATGTAATGATATTTCACTTTCGTCGACGCATGTACGATTCAACTGATCCTGGCGTACATGTGATTAGCGTCTGCTCATCTTTACAATGACCGGGCGTGACAAAGTGGTATCAAAGCCGTGTTGCCCGTAGGACGCAAGCCTAGTTAGAAATGGTCGAAAATTAAGGACTATACTATTTTCTTATGAAATAGTATTTCCAAAATTTTGTGCTCTCTATCTCAAACCTTGTGCTTCTTATCTTGCTGTGCTATTTACTTTATTCTCATTTAATTTATTGATTATTGTTCTCACTCTCTTCTTTTCAAATGATTGTAGATGGCGCGAACCAAGCAGACGGCTCGTAAGTCGACTGGGGGTCGTGTTCCTCACCACGCCCTAGCCAGTCGCTCCGCACCTTACACCCCCAGGAGGGAGACGACGCTGTTCTCCACTGGGAGTGCTGCTTCGAGGATGCGTGTCCGTCTTCGCTCTCTTCTTCGAGCTGCGGGGTACCGTGAGTACTGTGTTCGCCTAGTCTACCACACCACTAGGGTCTTTGCACCCTATACTGGTGGACTAGAGTGGAGTTCTCAGCTGGCCGTCTACTATGACTCGGAGCTGCTGCACTCTCACTTCTCTCCGGCCTGGAGGAGCTCCCAGCGTGCGGCTGAGGAGGATGCCACGTGGGAGGCGACTACCTACTGGAGCCACGCCCATAGGTTCCTTCTTGGGTGCACGGAGCACGCGTACACCCCTCAGCGCCCTAGTGGCACGGCCGCCTTCACTGGACGTGACGTCGAGGGGCACTTGACTCACCCTCAGTGCGAGAGGTTGGTGGACGATGTTGTGGAGTTGTCTTCGCGACTCCAGCGTTGTCAGCAGGAGCTTCAGGACAGCAGGGACCTGGTTGACCGCTACGAGCGACTTCACCGACGCTACGCGAGGAACACTGCAGTTGATCCTAACTCTCCTCAGTACGCTTCGGACGTGGAGCCTTGGGACCCGAACTCTCCAGATCGTCGCATGAACTCCCCCCAAGAATCAAGAGAGGACTCAGAAGAAGAAGACCCGGAGATGGAGGTTGAGGAGGACTCCGATGAGTAGGAGTGGACTTGTTTCCCTGCTGGACGACTCAAGACAGTTATCCTTAGTATGTAGGAGCATGTAGCTGCGCCCTCTTTAGTCTTGAGTTGTGTTATCTATGTTGTTATGCTAGTAGTTTGCTTTATGTTGTGTGTGTGTGCGACATGAGTTGTGGAATGCTTCGGCATCCTGTCCACATCCATGTCATTTGTATATAGGCTTGTTAGTGTGTTGTGCGAGTTGTGGAATGCATTAGAATCTTGTCCACATCCGCACTAGTTGGTTAATGAATTTGCTTACTTTCTATATATGTGTCTCCCTTGATGCATGTAGTTGGGACCGTTTGCCATAGCATACCCTTCTATATCTCATCTATTGTTCTAAAATTTCAATTATTCCCTACACAGATGTCTGGAAGAGGTAGAGGTAGAGGTCGTGGAAAGGGTGCTGTGCCCCAAGATGAAGGACTTGGAGGTGTGCCTGGATGGAATTGTAGGTGTGCCCGAGGGGCCCCAGCCGCGCAACAAATGCAGCAGATGATGGCCATCCAAACCCAGCTACTTAACAACCTCACTCAGATTGTCACCAACCTGCAGCAAGCCCCACCCCCACCACCACCAAACTACAACCTTCCGCCACCACCAGCTTTTCCACCTAGGTCCTTCCTTAGGGACTTCCTGAACACTCATCCACCCACTTTCGCCACCGTTACCGAACCCATGGATGCCGATGATTGGCTCCGTACCGTTGAAAGCAAGCTGAGGCTCATCCACTGTGAAGGAAGGGAGAAAGTGCTACTAGCCTCCCATCAACTCCAAGGACCGGCAGCCGACTGGTGGACTGCCTTTACTGAAGCTCACCGGGACCCAGAAAACATTACCTGGGAAGAATTCAGGACCAACTTCCGCAATCACTTTGTGCCAGAAGGAGAAATACAAGCAAGACGTGAAGAGTTCCTGATGTTAAAGCAAGGTCGTATGACTGTGAGGGCCTATTTGAATGCATTCACCCAGTTGTCCCGCTATGATCCAACCGATGTGGATACTGACTCCAAGAAACAATTCCGCTTCAAGAATGGGTTGGACAAGGAGTTAAAGTTCGCCATGTCTTCCAGCGACTACGGCGACTTTCAGAAGCTGGTTGACAAAGCTTTTGAAGTGGAGAGGACTAAGAAGGAACTGGATGATGAAGAAAGAAAAAGGAAGTTGACTATGGCACACGCCTCTAGCAGCAATGTGCGCCCCCGTCTTAACCCTCCGCCTGCAAACCAAATGACTCGTCCCATGAACTACTCGGGACAGAGATTTCCCAACTCCAACTACAGGCCACCCACTCCCTACAACCAGCAAATGCGCCAGCAGCAGCAGTAGCAGCAGCCACCACGCCAGCCAATGCAACCCCCACATGAGCAGATGCAGCCGCCCCGCCCTTCAGCTCCAGCTAACCGTCCAAACGGCCAACCCCCAAGAAACCAATCAGGAGACAACAAGGGCCCAAATAATGCTGCGGGAGTACAATGTTACAAGTGCGGAGAATGGGGACACTATGCCAGCAGTTGTCTAAAGAAGCAACAGAACCCATCTGGTCATGTCAACCATGTGACTCTGGAACAAGCACAGGAAGCGCCTGATGTGGTGATCAGTATGTTTTCTGTTAACTCCCACCCCGCCACCATATTGTTTGATTCGGGTGCTACACATTCATTTATATCCAAGGATTTCATAAAGAAACATGGCACGGTAGTTACATTCTTGAATGGGCCATTATTGATAAACTCTCCTGGAGGAGAGATGGTGGCAAGGCATCTATGCCGAAAAGTGAGTATAGACATAAGGGGGGTAGTCTTTTGGGCCAACCTAATAGTGTTGGACTCACAAGGATTAGATATCATTCTGGGAATGGACTGGTTGACGAAGAATCAAGGAGTAATTCATTGTGCAACTAGAACAGTCTGCTTAACACACCCGGATGTCACTACAGTGGAATTCAAGCCAGATCAGACACAAGAGGCAGTAGTACAACTCAATCATCTTGAGAGTACCAAAGATATCAGGGTTGTGAAGGAATTTCCGGATGTATTCCCAGATGACTTACCAGGTATGCCCCCTGATCGAGAGATTTAATTTATCATTGAACTAGTACCTGGAATGGCCCCAATATATAAGAGGTCATATAGAATGGATGCTAAACAACTAGCTGAACTAAAGGATCATATTGAGGAATTATTGGCAAAAGGATATATTCGTCCTAGCTCATCGCCTTGGGGAGCACCAGTTATATTTGTACCTAAGAAGGATGGAACTCAAAGGTTGTGTGTGGACTACCGTGCTTTAAATGAGGTAACGATCAAGAATAAATATCCACTACCAAGGATTGAAGATTTGTTTGATCAGTTGAGAGGAGCATGTGTGTTCTCCAAGATTGATCTTCGTTCGAGCTACCATCAACTCTAGATTAGACCGTCGGATATTCCCAAGATGGCATTTGTCTCTCGGTATGGATTATATGAGTATACAGTTATGTCGTTTTGATTGACCAATGCTCCGACATATTTTATGTATCTCATGAACAAGGTATTCATGGAGTACTTGGACAAGTTTGTAGTGGTATTCATCGATGACATACTTATCTACTCCAAGACTGAAGAAGAGCATGAGGAGCACCTCAGGATGACCCTACAGAAGCTTCGCCAACATCAACTGTATGCCAAACTTAGTAAGTGTGAGTTTTGGCTAAAGGAGGTATCATTTTTGGGACATGTCATATCCGAAGGAGGTATAGCAGTGGATCCAGGCAAAGTGGCCGATGTTTTAAAGTGGGAAACACCTGAGAGTGTACATGATATACGAAGATTCTTAGGTATGGCTGGTTACTACCATCGATTCATCGAGGGATTTTCAATGATCTCTCGACCACTAACCAAGTTGCTTGAGAAAGGAGTTGCTTTCAAATGGACCCCCGAATGTGAAGTAAGCTTCGCCGAATTGAAGAAGAGGTTGACCAGTGCACCATTATTGGTGATGCCTGATATGCAGAAGGAGTTTGTGGTCTATTGTGATGCATCTGGTCATGGTTTAGGATGTGTCTTGATGCAAGGAGGACATGTTGTGGCCTATGCTTCAAGACAGCTTCGGAAACATGAGAGGAACTATCCAACACATGACTTAGAGTTGGCAGCTGTTGTTCATGCTTTGAAGATATGGAGACACTACTTAATGGGAAAAAGGACTGAGATATACACAGATCACAAGAGCTTGAAATACATATTCACACAACCGGATCTTAATCTCAGGCAACGTCGTTGGTTGGAGTTAATAAATGATTTTGATGTGGGAATCAACTACCACCCACGCAAAGCTAATGTGGTCGCAGATGCTCTAAGTAGGAAGGGACAAAGCAATAACTTGTCAGTACAAGCTCTTCAACCCCAGTTATGTGAAGAGTTTGCAAGGTTAAACCTATGTCTGGTGTCTAGCACTGAAGCAGTTGCTATGGAAGTGGACTCAACCCTTGAACGTGATATACGAGAAGGGCAAAAGAATGATGAGAAGGTCAAGGAGATCAAACAGTTGATGAAGAAAGGAAAAGCTCCGAACTTTAAAGAGGATGAACAAGGAACCATATGGCTTGGAAAGAGGATTTGTGTTCCAGATGTCAAGGAGATTAAAGAGTTGATATTAAGAGAAGCTCATGACTCATCATACTCCATTCATCCCGGAAGCACAAAGATGTATCAAGACCTTAAAGATCGATATTGGTGGCATGGAATGAAATGGGATGTAGCCGAATATGTGGCCATATGTGATACATGTCAATTGATTAAGGCGGAACATCAAAGACCAGTCGGGTTATTGCAACCAATCAAAGTGCCATAATGGAAATGGGAAGAAATTAGTATGGATTTCATTGTGGGACTACCAAGAACACAGTCTGGATATGATTCTATATGGGTTATTGTGGACCGTCTAACTAAGGTTGCTCACTTTATTCCTGTGAAAGAGACCTACAATGGTCCCAAGTTGGCGGAACTGTACATCTCCAGGATTGTATGTTTACATGGAGTTCCTAAGAAGATCATTTCAGACAGAGGCACTCAATTCACCTCAAGATTCTGGCAGAGGTTGCATGAATCAATGGATACCCGTCTAAATTTTAGTTCGGCGTATCATCTTCAAACTGATGGTCAGACACAACGCACCAACCAGATATTAGAAGACATGTTAAGAGCGTGTGCTTTAAAGAATAGCAAAAGCTGGGACAAAAATCTGCCATATGCCGAATTCTCTTACAACAACAGTTATCAAGCCAGTTTGAAGATGTCTCCTTTTGAAGCATTGTATGGGCGAAAATGTAGGACACCGTTGTTTTGGAATCAAACTGGGGAAAGTCAAGTCTTTGGGCCTGACGTGTTACAAGAGGCTGAAAGACAAGTACAAGAAATTCGGAAGAATCTAAAGGCAGCTCAAACAAGACAGAAGAGTTACGCGAATACTCGAAGACGTGATCTCACATTTGAAGTTGGTGATTATGTGTACTTGAAGGTGTCACCTATGAGAGGGTTGAGGAGATTTAAAGTAAGAGGCAAGTTGTCACCACGCTATATTGGTCCGTTCAAGATACTCGAAAGACAAGGTGAAGTGGCATATCAACTTAAGCTTCCGCCACACTTATCAGATGTGCATAATGTGTTCCATGTGTCACAGCTTAAGAAGTGCTTAAGAGTGCCGGAAGAGCAATTGCCTATGGAAGCAGTGGATGTACAGGAAGACTTATCTTATGTGGAGCAACCTGTCAAGATACTTGAAACACTGGAAAAGGTCACAAGAAACAAAGTCATTCGCATGTGTAAAGTGCAATGGAAACATCATACAGAGGCAGAAGCAACATGGGAAAGAGAAGAAGATCTCAAGGCGGATTTCCCTCATCTATTCTCTTAGGACGTCCGAATCTCGAGGGCGAGATTCCTTTTAAGGGGGGGTAGAGTTGTAACACCCATCATTTTATGTACAAAATTTGCTCAAATCCTTGATCATAGTTGTATGCATTTTTGGGTTATTTTTGAAGTTCAATCGTGTAGCAAAATGATTTAAATTTGAATTTGAATTCAAATCAAATAGAAAAGAAATAGAAAAGAAAAAGAAAAAGAAAATAAAAAGGGAATCGGCGCCTGGGCCGAATCTGGCCGCGGCCCAACTCCTCCCCCGCCAGCCCAACCGCGCCCTCCCCCTCCTCTCTCCCGCTGCCACCCCGGGCCCACCTGTCATCACCTCCAGGGTGCAACCGTCGCCTTCCCTCTTCCCGCGCGCAACCGCCGTGTCCACCCCGCGCCCACTTCTCCCCCTCCCTCGGAACCACTCCCCCCTGCTCCAATTTCGGCCGAGCGCCACAACCGCACCCCCCCTCTGCGCTTAAGAGGAGCCGACACCCCCATTTTTCCCCTCTCCCGAGCTCTCTCTAACCCTAGCTCTTCACCGCCGGTGAGTCTCCTCGGCGCTCGTGTTCCCGTCGGTGCAACCCCCTTCTCCCCTCCATTCTTGGCCTAACACGGTTGCTGCACCGCCAGGAGCATCCCGGACATCGTAGCTCATGGAGATCGCCGGTGCACCGCTGCTTCACTGTTCACCGTCGAGCTCCGCCGCCATTCCTCGTCGCCGACCCCTCTCCGACCGAATTCAAGCCTAGCTACTCCCCTAGGTGAGTTCTCTGTCTCCCCCTCTTTCGTTCCATGTCCTTAGCACCTTGTTTGGGCATCTGTTTCGCCGTTTTGGCCGCCTCCGGCGAGCTCGCCGCCGCGGGCGTCTAGCGCCGCCGCGCCGGGCGCCGCCGACGTCGCCAGAGGCGACGTGGCTCAACCGGAGCCGTCGATTCCCGGCCAACGGCCACGATTATAAGATCATACCGGTTCGGTGTTTTAAATCCCACGCATCCAATTCAGATCCAACGGCCCACATTCAATTTAGTTTTCCCGCCTGCGCTTTTGCACCGCAGCCCCTGGAAACTTGCGGGCTACCCCCTGCACATCTCTGAATTTGAGGTCTAGCCCCTGGAAATTGCAGACTAGCCCCTGGAACCCTAAAAATTGGATTTAATCACTTAAATAGTCAATTTAACCCCTGTAAATTTGTAGAATCATGTATTTAGCCCCTGTGCAGTTTAGAAAACTATTTAATTAGTCCCTGGACTTTTATTTATTTGCTGAAATTGTTTATAGGTGTATTTAATGTGTAGAAAATAGATAAAAATGGTAATTAAGTGTAGAAATGCTAGGAAAAATTGGTATAAATTATTTTATGCTGTGAATAAATTGTAGAGTTCATTTGAAATATATTTTGTCCATGGAATATTTATTATAAATGTTTAAAAATACATTTTGGCCATAGAAAATTCAATAAAAATGGTTTTAGGCTATATTTAATTCTCAAAAATGTAGGATAAATTTAAAATGCATACTTTGGCCAGGTTAATTAATAAATACTTCGTAGGGACGCATTAGTATAGGATTTATGCTTATGTGTGTGTTGTGATGCATTGCTTTGCGTGCCCTTTTACTTATTTAGCTTTATTCTATTCTTGCCATGCTTGGGCATATGTCTAGAATCGTACTACGACCCTAATCTTAACCTCCAAGACCAGGACTTCGCCAACACTCAAGTCTTCAACGAAGGCAAGTGCCCTTGACCATCTTGTACCAATTCTAGGGATTTAGAAAGATGCATGCTAATCAAATTGATGTCCTACTTCATGTTTACATGCCCTGTTCCATATAATTCCTTGTTACCTGAAATGGGTTGGGAAGTAGATAGGTTATAGTTATGCTTAGCCATGCTTAAATGTTGGGATTGGGATTTTATACAATTGTGCTACATTACACTTTATGATCACTTGAACTTGTGGTGATTACACTATTGTAGTGGATAGGAATCTGGTGGTTGGTTAGTATTGGTATGGTGCAGTTTGAACGAGACCCGGGATTGGGGTTTGTTACCACCGGATTCTAAGGACCGGTTTATGGAGGAAGCCACTAAGCTTTATAGTACCACCACGAGACTGAGATGGGGCAGCATGGTTAATTAATTAGGTTTCTCCCGATGAAATGCTAGTGGTTGGATGGTGCGGGGAATGATGCGGGTGATCTGCTCTGGGATCCGCAAGGCTCAAGAGGGGGCTCTGGGGCGGAGGGTTACTCCGAGAATCCCCGGTGGTGGAAACCTTAGAGGGCTAGCACTAGTCGGGAGTACCTTTGTAAAGACCATGTAGTGATCTCCGGGCCACACACCTACGGAAGTGTGAAATGTGGTTGATCACCATGGGCTACATGGAGGTTTACTCAAGTCCACCTGGCAGCAGGGGATGGAATCACTGCTTGTGGGGAAAGGGTACACTCTCTGCAGAGATTTGGTAAAACTGTCATGACAGCCGTGCTCTCGGACAAGAGCGGCTTGGGGCCAGTTCATAATTAGTCTATGGTTGGGAAATGGTGGTTAATTATGATTCAATTACATTCATTATCACTACTTATGAGTTGATTACTTCTTGAATTATGATATTGGTAATTGAAAGCTAAGGTTAGGGTTTAAGCATAGTGCTAAGCCATAACTGGCCTTCCCTTTGCTTTAGCCATTCATGTCATCTCTTCCCGCACTTGCTGAGTACTCTATGTACTCAAGCGTTTAATTCTCCTTTATAGTATGAAGAGGAAGAAGCGGCACCAGAAGACTTCTACGTCAACCCGGAGGACTTGGTCTAGGCTGGCGACCTCACGCGCAACGGCTGCCTGTGGAGTTGGAGCTGCTCTTACCTATTAGCCTTCTGCTGTAGTTGAACTTCATTAACCTTTTTGTTGATGTAAATAGTTTTGGTGTATTTGTAGACCTTCGGGTCGTACTGTAAGACTATTTATGTATTCGAACATGGCAATGTAATGATATTTCACTTTCGTCGACGCATGTACGATTCAACTGATCCTGGCGTACATGTGATTAGCGTCTGCTCATCTTTACGATGACCGGGCGTGACAAAGTGGTATCAAAGCCGTGTTGCCCGTAGGACGCAAGCCTAGTTAGAAATGGTCGAAAATTAAGGACTATACTATTTTCTTATGAAATAGTATTTCCAAAATTTTGTGCTCTCTATCTCAAACCTTGTGCTTCTTATCTTGCTGTGCTATTTAATTTATTCTCATTTAATTTATTGATTATTGATCTCACTCTCTTCTTTTCAAATGATTGTATATGGCGCGAACCAAGCAGACGGCTCGTAAGTCGACTGGGGGTCGTGTTCCTCACCACGCCCTAGCAAGTCGCTCCGCACCTTACACCCCCAGGAGGGAGACGACGCTGTTCTCCACTGGGAGTGCTGCTTCGAGGATGCGTGTCCGTCTTCGCTCTCTTCTTCGAGCTGCGGGGTACCGTGAGTACCGTGTTCGCCTAGTCTACCACACCACTAGGGTCTTTGCACCCTATACTGGTGGACTAGAGTGGAGTTCTCAGCTGGCCGTCTACTATGACTCGGAGCTGCTGCACTCTCACTTCTCTCCGGCCTGGAGGAGCTCCCAGCGTGCGGCTGAGGAGGATGCCACGTGGGAGGCGACTACCTACTGGAGCCACGCCCACAGGTTCCTTCTTGGGTGCACGGAGCACGCGTACACCCCTCAGCGCCCTAGTGGCACGACCGCCTTCACTGGACGTGACGTCGAGGGGCACTTGACTCACCCTCAGTGCGAGAGGTTGGTGGACGATGTTGTGGAGTTGTCTTCGCGACTCCAGCGTTGTCAGCAGGAGCTTCAGGACAGCAGGGACCTGGTTGACCGCTACGAGCGACTTCGCCGACGCTACGCGAGGAACACTGCAGTTGATCCTAACTCTCCTCAGTACACTTCGGACGTGGAGCCTTGGGACCCGAACTCTCCAGATCGTCGCATGAACTCCCCCCAGGAATCAAGAGAGGACTCAGAAGAAGAAGACCCAGAGATGGAGGTTGAGGAGGACTCCGATGAGTAGGAGTGGACTTGTTTCCCTGCTGGACGACTCAGGACAGTTATCCTTAGTATGTAGGAGCATGTAGCTGCGCCCTCTTTAGTCTTGAGTTGTGTTATCTATGTTGTTATGCTAGTAGTTTGCTTTATGTTGTGTGTGTGTGCGACATGAGTTGTGGAATGCTTCGGCATCCTGTCCACATCCATGTCATTTGTATATAGGCTTGTTAGTGTGTTGTGCGAGTTGTGGAATGCATTAGAATCTTGTCCACATCCGCACTAGTTGGTTAATGAATTTGCTTACTTTCTATATATGTGTCTCCCTTGATGCATGTAGTTGGGACCGTTTGCCATAGCATACCCTTCTATATCTCATCTATTGTTCTAAAATTTCAATTATTCCCTACACAGATGTCTGGAAGAGGTAGAGGTAGAGGTCGTGGAAAGGGTGCTGTGCCCCAAGATGAAGGACTTGGAGGTGTGCCTGGATGGAATGGTAGGGGTGCCCGAGGGGCCCCAGCCGCGCAACAAATGCAGCAGATGATGGCCATCCAAACCCAGCTACTTAACAACCTCACTCAGATTGTCACCAACCTGCAGCAAGCCCCACCCCCCACCACCACCAAACTACAACCTTCCGCCACCACCAGCTTTTCCACCTAGGTCCTTCCTTAGGGACTTCCTGAACACTCATCCACCCACTTTCGCCACCGTTACCGAACCCATGGATGCCGATGATTGCTCCGTACCGTTGAAAGCAAGCTGAGGCTCATCCACTGTGAAGGAAGGGAGAAAGTGCTACTAGCCTCCCATCAACTCCAAGGACCGGCAGCCGACTGGTGGACTGCCTTTACTGAAGCTCACCGGGACCCAGAAAACATTACCTGGGAAGAATTCAGGACCAACTTCCGCAATCACTTTGTGCCAGAAGGAGAAATACAAGAAAGACGTGAAGAGTTCCTGATGTTAAAGCAAGGTCGTATGACTGTGAGGGCCTATTTGAATGCATTCACCCAGTTGTCCCGCTATGCTCCAACCGATGTGGATACTGACTCCAAGAAACAATTCCGCTTCAAGAATGGGTTGGACAAGGAGTTAAAGTTCGCCATGTCTTCCAGCGACTACGGCGACTTTCAGAAGCTGGTTGACAAAGCTTTTGAAGTGGAGAGGACTAAGAAGGAACTGGATGATGAAGAAAGAAAAAGGAAGTTGACTATGGCACACGCCTCTAGCAGCAATGTGCGCCCCCGTCTTAACCCTCCGCCTGCAAACCAAATGACTCGTCCCATGAACTACTCGGGACACAGATTTCCCAACTCCAACTACAGGCCACCCACTCCCTACAACCAGCAAATGCGCCAGCAGCAGCAGTAGCAGCAGCCACCACGCCAGTCAATGCAACCCCCACATGAGCAGATGCAGCCGCCCCGCCCTTCAGCTCCAGCTAACCGTCCAAACGGCCAACCCCCAAGAAACCAATCAGGAGACAACAAGGGCCCAAATAATGCTGCGGGAGTACAATGTTACAAGTGCGGAGAATGGGGACACTATGCCAGCAGTTGTCTAAAGAAGCAACAGAACCCATCTGGTCGTGTCAACCATGTGACTCTGGAACAAGCACAGGAAGCGCCTGATGTGGTGATCAGTATGTTTTCTGTTAACTCCCACCCCGCCACCATATTGTTTGATTCGGGTGCTACACATTCATTTATATCCAAGGATTTCATAAAGAAACATGGCATGGTAGTTACATTCTTGAATGGGCCATTATTGATAAACTCTCCAGGAGGAGAGATGGTGGCAAGGCATCTATGCCGAAAAGTGAGTATAGACATAAGGGGGGTAGTCTTTTGGGCCAACCTAATAGTGTTGGACTCACAAGGATTAGATATCATTCTGGGAATGGACTGGTTGACGAAGAATCAAGGAGTAATTCATTGTGCAACTAGAACAGTCTGCTTAACACACCCGGATGGCACTACAGTGGAATTCAAGCCAGATCAGACACAAGAGGCAGTAGTACAACTCAATCATCTTGAGAGTACCAAAGATATCAGGGTTGTGAAGGAATTTCCGGATGTATTCCCAGATGACTTACCAGGTATGCCCCCTGATCGAGAGATTTAATTTATCATTGAACTAGTACCTGGAATGGCCCCAATATATAAGAGGTCATATAGAATGGATGCTAAACAACTAGCTGAACTAAAGGATCATATTGAGGAATTATTGGCAAAAGGATATATTCGTCCTAGCTCATCGCCTTGGGGAGCACCAGTTATATTTGTACCTAAGAAGGATGGAACTCAAAGGTTGTGTGTGGACTACCGTGCTTTAAATGAGGTAACGATCAAGAATAAATATCCACTACCAAGGATTGAAGATTTGTTTGATCAGTTGAGAGGAGCATGTGTGTTCTCCAAGATTGATCTTCGTTCGAGCTACCATCAACTGAAGATTAGACCGTCGGATATTCCCAAGACGGCATTTGTCTCTCGGTATGGATTATATGAGTATACAGTTATGTCGTTTTGATTGACCAATGCTCCAACATATTTTATGTATCTCATGAACAAGGTATTCATGGAGTACTTGGACAAGTTTGTAGTGGTATTCATCGATGACATACTTATCTACTCCAAGACTGAAGAAGAGCATGAGGAGCACCTAAGGATGACCCTACAGAAGCTTCGCCAACATCAACTGTATGCCAAACTTAGTAAGTGTGAGTTTTGGCTAAAGGAGGTATCATTTTTGGGACATGTCATATCCGAAGGAGGTATAGCAGTGGATCCAGGCAAAGTGGCCGATGTTTTAAAGTGGGAAACACCTGAGAGTGTACATGATATACGAAGATTCTTAGGTATGGCTGGTTACTACCGTCGATTCATCGAGGGATTTTCAATGATCTCTCGACCACTAACCAAGTTGCTTGAGAAAGGAGTTGCTTTCAAATGGACCCCCGAATGTGAAGTAAGCTTCGCCGAATTGAAGAAGAGGTTGACCAGTGCACCATTATTGGTGATGCCTGATATGCAGAAGGAGTTTGTGGTCTATTGTGATGCATCTGGTCATGGTTTAGGATGTGTCTTGATGCAAGGAGGACATGTTGTGGCCTATGCTTCAAGACAGCTTCGGAAACATGAGAGGAACTATCCAACACATGACTTAGAGTTGGCAGCTGTTGTTCATGCTTTGAAGATATGGAGACACTACTTAATGGGAAAAAGGACTGAGATATACACATATCACAAGAGCTTGAAATACATATTCACACAACTGGATCTTAATCTCAGGCAATGTCGTTGGTTGGAGTTAATAAATGATTTTGATGTGGGAATCAACTACCACCCACGCAAAGCTAATGTGGTCACAGATGCTCTAAGTAGGAAGGGACAAAGCAATAACTTGTCAGTACAAGCTCTTCAACCCCAGTTATGTGAAGAGTTTGCAAGGTTAAACCTATGTCTGGTGTCTAGCACTGAAGCAGTTGCTATGGAAGTGGACTCAACCCTTGAACGTCATATACGGGAAGGGCAAAAGAATGATGAGAAGGTCAAGGAGATCAAACAGTTGATGAAGAAAGGAAAAGCTCCGAACTTTAAAGAGGATGAACAAGGAACCATATGGCTTGGAAAGAGGATTTGTGTTCCAGATGTCAAGGAGATTAAAGAGTTGATATTAAGAGAAGCTCATGACTCATCATACTCCATTCATCCCGGAAGCACAAAGATGTATCAAGACCTTAAAGATCGATATTGGTGGCATGGAATGAAACGGGATGTAGCCGAATATGTGGCCATATGTGATACATGTCAATTGATTAAGGCGGAACATCAAAGACCAGTCGGGTTATTGCAACCAATCAAAGTGCCATAATGGAAATGGGAAGAAATTAGTATGGATTTCATTGTGGGACTACCAAGAACACAGTCTGGATATGATTCTATATGGGTTATTGTGGACCGTCTAACTAAGGTTGCTCACTTTATTCCTGTGAAAGAGACCTACAATGGTCCCAAGTTGGCGGAACTGTACATCTCCAGGATTGTATGTTTACATGGAGTTCCTAATAAGATCATTTCAGACAGAGGCACTCAATTCACCTCAAGATTCTGGCAGAGGTTGCATGAATCAATGGATACCCGTCTAAATTTTAGTTCGGCGTATCATCTTCAAACTGATGGTCAGACAGAACGCACCAACCAGATATTAGAAGACATGTTAAGAGCGTGTGCTTTAAAGAATAGCAAAAGCTGGGACAAAAATCTGCCATATGCCGAATTCTCTTACAACAACAGTTATCAAGCCAGTTTGAAGATGTCTCCTTTTGAAGCATTGTATGGGCGAAAATGTAGGACACCGTTGTTTTGGAATCAAACTGGGGAAAGTCAAGTCTTTGGGCCTGACGTGTTACAAGAGGCTGAAAGACAAGTACAAGAAATTCGGAAGAATCTAAAGGCAGCTCAAACAAGACAGAAGAGTTACGCGGATACTCGAAGACGTGATCTCACATTTGAAGTTGGTGATTATGTGTACTTGAAGGTGTCACCTATGAGAGGGTTGAGAAGATTTAAAGTAAGAGGCAAGTTGTCACCACGCTATATTGGTCCGTTCAAGATACTCGAAAGACAAGGTGAAGTGGCATATCAACTTGAGCTTCTGCCACACTTATCAGATGTGCATAATGTGTTCCATGTGTCACAGCTTTAGAAGTGCTTAAGAGTGCCGGAAGAGCAATTGCCTATGGAAGCAGTGGATGTACAGGAAGACTTATCTTATGTGGAGCAACCTGTCAAGATACTTGAAACACTGGAAAAGGTCACAAGAAACAAAGTCATTCGCATGTGTAAAGTGCAATGGAAACATCATACAGAGGCAGAAGCAACATGGGAAAGAGAAGAAGATCTCAAGGCGGATTTCCCTCATCTATTCTCTTAGGACGTCCGAATCTCGAGGGCGAGATTCCTTTTAAGGGGGGTAGAGTTGTAACACCCATCATTTTATGTACAAAATTTGCTCAAATCCTTGATCATAGTTGTATGCATTTTTGGGTTATTTTTGAAGTTCAATCGTGTAGCAAAATGATTTAAATTTGAATTTGAATTCAAATCAAATAGAAAAGAAATAGAAAAGAAAAAGAAAAAGAAAATAAAAAGGGAATCGGTGCCTGGGCCGAATCTGGCCGCGGCCCAACTCCTCCCCCGCCAGCCCAACCGCGCCCTCCCCCTCCTCTCTCCCGCTGCCACCCCGGGCCCACCTGTCATCACCTCCAGGGTGCAACCGTCGCATTCCCTCTTCCCGCGCGCAACCGCCTTGTCCACCCCGCGCCCACTTCTCCCCCTCCCTCGGAACCACTCCCCCCTGCTCCAATTTCGGCCGAGCGCCACAACCGCACCCCCCCTCTGCGCTTAAGAGGAGCCGACACCCCCATTTTTCCCCTCTCCCGAGCTCTCTCTAACCCTAGCTCTTCACCGCCGGTGAGTCTCCTCGGCGCTCGTGTTCCCGTCGGTGCAACCCCCTTCTCCCCTCCATTCTTGGCCTAACACGGTTGCTGCACCGCCAGGAGCATCCCGGACATCGTAGCTCATGGAGATCGCCGGTGCACCGCTGCTTCACTGTTCACCGTCGAGCTCCGCCGCCATTCCTCGTCGCCGACCCCTCTCCGACCGAATTCAAGCCTAGCTACTCCCCTAGGTGAGTTCTCTGTCTCCCCCTCTTTCGTTCCATGTCCTTAGCACCTTGTTTGGGCATCTGTTTCGCCGTTTTGGCCGCCTCCGGCGAGCTCGCCGCCGCGGGCGTCTAGCGCCGCCGCGCCGGGCGCCGCTGACGTCGCCAGAGGCGACGTGGCTCAACCGGAGCCGTCGATTCCCGGCCAACGGCCACGATTATAAGATCATACCGGTTCGGTGTTTTAAATCCCACGCGTCCAATTCAGATCCAACGGCCCACATTCAATTTAGTTTTCCCGCCTGCGCTTTTGCACCGCAGCCCCTGGAAACTTGCGGGCTACCCCCTGCACATCTCTGAATTTGAGGTCTAGCCCCTGGAAATTGCAGACTAGCCCCTGGAACCCTAAAAATTGGATTTAATCACTTAAATAGTCAATTTAACCCCTGTAAATTTGTAGAATCATGTATTTAGCCCCTGTGCAGTTTAGAAAACTATTTAATTAGTCCCTGGACTTTTATTTATTTGCTGAATATTGTTTATAGGTGTATTTAATGTGTAGAAAATAGATAAAAATGGTAATTAAGTGTAGAAATGCTAGGAAAAATTGGTATAAATTATTTTATGCTGTGAATAAATTGTAGAGTTCATTTGAAATATATTTTGTCCATGGAATATTTATTATAAATGTTTAAAAATACATTTTGGCCATAGAAAATTCAATAAAAATGGTTTTAGGCTATATTTAATTCTCAAAAATGTAGGATAAATCTAAAATGCATACTTTGGCCAGGTTAATTAATAAATACTTCGTAGGGACGCATTAGTATAGGATTTATGCTTATGTGTGTGTTGTGATGCATTGCTTTGCGTGCCCTTTTACTTATTTAGCTTTATTCTATTCTTGCCATGCTTGGGCATATGTCTAGAATCGTACTACGACCCTAATCTTAACCTCCAAGACGAGGACTTCGCCAACACTCAAGTCTTCAACGAAGGCAAGTGCCCTTGACCATCTTGTACCAATTCTAGGGATTTAGATAGATGCATGCTAATTAAATTGATGTCCTACTTCATGTTTACATGCCCTGTTCCATATAATTCCTTGTTACCTGAAATGGGTTGGGAAGTAGATAGGTTATAGTTATGCTTAGCCATGCTTAAATGTTGGGATTGGGATTTTATACAATTGTGCTACATTAAACTTTATGATCACTTGAACTTGTGGTGATTACACTATTGTAGTGGATAGGAATCTGGTGGTTGGTTAGTATTGGTATGGTGCAGTTTGCACGAGACCCGGGATTGGGGTTTGTTACCACCGGATTCTAAGGACCGGTTTATGGAGGAAGCCACTAAGCTTTATAGTACCACCACGAGACTGAGATGGGGCAGCATGGTTAATTAATTAGGTTTCTCCCGATGAAATGCTAGTGGTTGGATGGTGCGGGGAATGATGCGGGTGATCTGCTCTGGGATCCGCAAGGCTCAAGAGAGGGCTCTGGGGCGGAGGGTTACTCCGAGAATCCCTAGTGGTGGAAACCTTAGAGGGCTAGCACTAGTCGGGAGTACCTTTGTAAAGACCATGTAGTGATCTCCGGGCCACACACCTACGGAAGTGTGAAATGTGGTTGATCACCACGGGCTACATGGAGGTTTACTCAAGTCCACCTGGCAACAGGGGATGGAATCACTGCTTGTGGGGAAAGGGTACACTCTCTGCAGAGATTTGGTAAAACTGTCATGACAGCCGTGCTCACGGACAAGAGCGGCTTGGGGCCAGTTCATAATTAGTCTATGGTTGGGAAATGGTGGTTAATTATGATTCAATTACATTCATTATCACTACTTATGAGTTGATTACTTCTTGAATTATGATATTGGTAATTGAAAGCTAAGGTTAGGTTTTAAGCATAGTGATAAGCCATAACTGGCCTTCCCTTTGCTTTAGCCATTCATGTCATCTCTTCCTGCACTTGCTGAGTACTCTATGTACTCAAGAGTTTAATTCTCCTTTAGAGTATGAAGAGGAAGAAGCGGCACCGGAAGACTTCTACGTCAACCCGGAGGACTTGGTCTAGGCTGGCGACCTCACGCGCAACGGCTGCCTGTGGAGTTGGAGCTGCTCTTACCTATTAGCCTTCTGCTGTAGTTGAACTTCGTTAACCTTGTTGTTGATGTAAATAGTTGTGGTGTATTTGTAGACCTTCGGGTCGTACTGTAAGACTATTTATGTATTCGAACATGGCAATGTAATGATATTTCACTTTCGTCGACGCATGTACGATTCAACTGATCCTGGCGTACATGTGATTAGCGTCTGCTCATCTTTACGATGACCGGGCTTGACATTTAGCTTCCATTATTTTCGATGATGTCTAATACGATCGTAGGTTATTTATCCAGAGGTTATGCTCCTTTTACCAAAAGTTCTAGAGAGAGGTGATGGTTCTGTTCACTCAAGACAGAACTTGTAACTAAAGCAGCTCCAGAGGTTTAAGAGCAAAATTGTATCTTCAAGTTAATACAGAAGTTTTAAGTTGACTTCCTTAGCTTTCTGAAAATTATTTATTGACACCTAGAAGGATTTTGGATTGGAAGTTATATGTTTTGGGAATGTACGGTAAATCTGACGAGGGTTTCAGTGAAGTACTAGTTTCTGTGACACAAGACACAGATAAGATTAATAGTTTAGAACTGTTTAGGGGTATTATCCTGGTTTAAATTGAATATCAAGGTTACATGTAAACAACTTTCAAACGGTGTTGTATATGCATCCATTGGTTAAACGGGTCTAGAGGTATGCTCTAGTTGGGCCAAAATCTGTTAGGGAAAACAGGTTTGCTCTATTTTCTGGAGTGCAAAGGGACAACAACGAAGTGGTTCTCCTTTCGAATCTCGGAACGGCTAGGTTACATATTGTTCAAATAGAGGTCCAGATTGAGGGTCAATTCATAATAAGAAGTTAGAGAGAACATTACTTAGGCTTTTTTAGTAGGTTCATGCGTAGAGACAAAATTAGACTCAAGATTAAGGTTATATATATTCATTACAATTCTTTGTAACTAATTTAATTAGAACTAGTGACAAGATGTCAATGCATAGGAAATATCATGACGGTACTAAATGCCTCACAAAATGAAAAAGTCCTAAATCAGATCTTAGCTGTCATACTTATAGTCGGTAGCATTAAATCGGTCACTCGCATACCGCATTCTACTCGTGTACCTGCAGAAGATGGATCACGTCAACAAAATATCACAGCTCCTAAAAATCTACTAATCATATCAAAAACATTACATAGAACTCATAGGCGAATGAAGACCACAAATAATCCATAAAACAATATTCACAAACAATAAAACAAATAACACACACAACCTAGTAAATCTAAAAAGAGCAACAACAACAAAATAAGTCAAACACTAAAAATGCACCAGTTCAATCAACCTTTTTAACCTGCCTATTTCAATCATAGTCGAAGATTCATGTATGAAAACACTGTTAGCATTGCCACCTGAAGTAGACGCTAATAACATCCTTATATATATGCTTTAACACGTTTTGAAAAATAAGTCACTTTTAATATGCAATTAATCGAACCTGGCTTTCATACCACACTGCGATGATCAGCCACTCGAAACCAACCAACACGTACACCTCAAGACCATTATTGGGTCGGTGTCATGCGCAGCGGCACCACATTGCATACTATAAGTGACATACCGTGAAAATACATATACAAATTCATTTTCTTGAATTTAGGTTTGATTTTTGAAAAAATATCATATGCAACAGAAAGTATGTGATACAACATTATTATAACTCCCATAATAGGCAACTAAGCAAAATGAAGTGCTTAGCCCACAAGGACAACACACTAGCAACACTCACATATGAGCAGCGGCATAGATCAGCTTGATCTTACTCATGATACTTGAAAAAAGTTAATCAACAAGCGGTGAGTCATAATAAATCAACAAGACTTACCCGCAAAGGTTGACAAAAATATAAACTTTAGTTAGGCACTATGTCTAAAGATACAAAGTTTCATAACAATAATTTAAATACAAGATGTTGATCACATTGCAGAATATGACATGTTCTTACTTTGTGTCGACGCAGTGAACAGACAGACTCATTTTCACCGTGAGTGAATGGCAATTCAAACCGATTTTTAACCTTGCAGGGAGAAACGTGAGTGCACGACATGTACACCCGTTCGGAAGTGGCATGCAACACACTTCACTCCACGCTGTACGAGGCAACCTTTCTCAAAACATCAAAGGCGAAAGAATATTTGTCATTCCGAAAAGTGGATCCTCTACATGAGACGTACGTTAGTCACTAGATAATTGACACCAAGCTGTCCTCACAGACTCCGAAGGAGGACAGCGGCAAGGACGTTCGACCTAAGTGTCGAGGTACATCAGTTTACTAGGTCTCATAAACTAGCGTGCACACTGTACTGTTCAATACTTAGGTCTATGCACACAAGACCACGTCTTGTTGCTTTCTACCCACCTGTCCGGTCTCCAATTCTATCATGTGTGATCTAATGTTTTCCAATCATCTCCCACATTTTTGCACAATAACCTATTATCTCGTGAGTGAATTTCAACTACTCGACCTCTACGGATCACCTACAATTAGCAAGCATCTAACAACTTAGGTGATCACTCTTTTCCATACCCAAAATGGTTCTTTGGCTATGCAATTGGAGTTTCAAGTCAAATCCTAAACCTAATGCACATGAAACAACAAACATACACTAATTGTGTATAAAGAATATTAAAATGGCTTATGATAAAATCGGGGCTTGCCTTTCTCTAGGTTAGTGGTTAGATGAAGGTCCAGCTGTTCCTCCACCTCCACATATGTCATCTCGTTGATCACTCGGTTCCTATCGTCATTGCCATGAGGATGTGAAAGTGCATAAGTGACAATATAGTCATGTATGTGTGTAAAATGATGATATGTAGGAGTATTGTGCAATTGGGGGCAAATAAGGCATATTAGTGGGGCTATGGTCATTAGAGAGTAAATTAACATGGGTGAGCAATTTAAGTATGGTCTACTTGCAGGTTATGCGTATTAGTCATTATGTAAGTTCATGACTTTGGTTCCACTGAAATGAACGTCACATAATCATGTAGGTTTGTATTCATGAATATATGGAAAGTATTATGAAATTGGTGAGCACATTAATTAAGATTAACGAAGTATGAGCATCAAGGAGTTTACTAAACATAAGAGAACAGTGTGTGTCTATCTATTACAAGATAGATACATTATGCATATATAAACTTATCACTGTAGTTGCATGGACATATGGAGGAGTATTATGCCAAGTATGAGTAAATCAATTGAGAATGAGCAGGTGTGATATGTCGAACACCAAGTAAGGTGAGGTCACAAGCAAGCAAAAGGAGGTCGGAAAAGCTCTTGATTGGGTGTTGGAGCATCACCTTGACATGGAGATTGCAAAAACGAGCTTAATGTCAGCTTGCGGTGTTGGGAAATTTGTGGTATGCCGCTCTAGCAATTCTACCGCATCACCCAGGAAACATGCGAGTACAAAGGTCATAGATCGTTACCACTAGACGCGCAATGCAGCAGAATGTGTAGACGCACATCGGCGTAGGGGAAGTAGATGATCTCGTTCGTCTCCTCCTCGTCCTTGTGACAGCAGCAGGTAGATGATCACGTTCGTCGTAGCCGATCAGCGCAGCAGCAGCAGCAGCGCCTCCACGGCGTCCACATGTATGGGGAGGAATGCCGTGCGCCGGTGTGCTAGCACCGCACGCGCGGTGAGGGTCTCGGCGTGAGGCCTTCGAGGGGTGGTGGCTGTAAAAGCCCTAAATTCAGAGTACATAGTTCATATAAGGGAATTAAAGATTTGAATGGGAAAAACAAATCAAATTGGAAACTGAGAAATCAAATCAATTTAAGCTTCAATAGAAGGGATTCGAAAATTCAATTTAGCTTCTGTCCAAACTATGACAAAATAAAAATCTGAGCTCACCATTAAATCCCAAATATTCCAAATAGCCTCTACGCAAAGTTTCAAAAATTTTGAAGCTCATTTGCTAATTAATTCAGTGGCTGCATTGAATTTCATTCAAATTCAAATTTGAATTTGAATTTCACCTGTAACTTGTCCAAATTTTAAATCCAATTCCGGAACCTTAATCTCCATATTTAAATTGACCTCTCCACAAAAAACCTATAATTTTTGGACAATTGTGGGTGGGTGAATTGAATGGAACAGAGAAGTGGGCTGGTTATGTTGAGTGGGACCCACTGGTCAGTGCCCTACTCTGCACGCCACATTTGTACCTCCTCTGCTTGTGCAACGGACGCAGCGACCAGGCCACCTCCTCCTTGCCGACTTTCACCACCTCTACCCTCTGGGAAACAGCTCATATACAGCGTAAAGTCAAGCACATCGGTTCCCATTCATCTCCACGGTGAAAACTGAAAAGTAACTCAGCTCGTTGCTCTTTCATCTCCACCATTTGGCTTATCGTTTTGCTCATTGTCTTGCCCATTTTTTGAAGTTCCGCGGACATCGTCGTGCAGCCGCCGTCGAACCTCGTCTGTTCCACCATGAAGCCGAGGTTCTAGGCTGTTTCACTCTTCCCCGTCAACTACAAACAGGTGCGCAAGACACATAGATTCTGCTGGTGATGTTTCAGCCCCTATCATGCCTCTTAGCTCTTGTATTTCGAGTTTACCGAAGCTAATCCTTACCAAGGTCAGTAGGTCATCGATTTAATTCGGTTTCTACATGCAACGGTTCTTCAATCCAATTAAGGAATATACTCTAGACCTCCAGGCGCATCAGCTCACCAAAAATCAAAGGAAGTTATCGAGAGGTGCAGTCGGATTTCAAGTTTTTGCGGCCGCCAATGAAAATCAGTCGGTCCGCCGTCGAACCCGTAGTTGTCAGCCGTTCCACCACTTTTGCACCTCCGTTTCATCTTTCCCTTGATCCCAGGAACGTTTCTGATCGATTTCTGAGATGTTTGAGCTAAGGATCGACATCGCCGGAAACCTTATTGCTGCCGCCGTCGTCGCGCAGCCATTTCCTGTCATCGCCGCATCGATTTGACAGCACCATGGTATTCCTTGACCCTTGAAATGTTTTGGGGGGAGAGTTTCAGCATGGGAGATAGCCGGGGGAAGGAAAATGGCGAGCTCGCCGGCGCAACACTGCTGCGGCAGCTCTGGCACCGCCAGCGTCGGGAGGTTGACGATGACACCGCGGGTCCCGCATGTCAGCATCTGTTATTCCTCCATTAGATCAGGTGTGGCCGCAGGATTTGTTGTGGCTACGCGGTTTAAACTCGTGGCCCTCGGTGCGGCCCAGCTCTTATTGGCCCATTTTAAATGAGTGCGGCCGGGCTGATTACTTAAACTTTTTCCATTGGAAAATAATTCCAGATTTCAATCAAACATCAAAAATCCATTACTCCTAGTAAAATTGCTCAACAATTTCCAAGTAAATTCTGCTAGACTCATCTTGATCCAAAATTTGCATTGGTGCAATTTGTTGGACACGAAACTCCCAGAATTTTCATAATTAATTCCTTTGAGGTAACTGCTGGGGAAAATAATTACTCCTTTTCTGTTAATTGGAAAATTCCCAATTTTAGTGAGAACGCTCTTATAAATGCACTTGATCCGCAGTAAAAATTTCAAGTTCATTGGAATTCATGTACTGGACCAAACAGTGTTAAAATCACCTATGTCAATTGAAAAATGGAAAATATCCAGAAACCTTTTCAACATTTTCCCCAAACTTGTAAAATCAGTTTCTCCTTGTAGAAAGTGCAGAAAAATGTGAAACAAATTTTCCCAGAACCAGGAGAATTCCTCTAACAAGATCATCTAGTTTTAGCCATGAAAAATCTCCAAAAGTAAAACCAAAATTCAGAGAAACCTTTTATTTGTTGGAATTTTAGAGACAACAAGATTCCTTGAACGTCTCCAATTTTTGGTCCAGATCTTCCTCATAGAACCTAGTGTCCACTGTAAAAATCTCGAAGCTAATTAAAATCATTTGCATACCTGATCAGTATTTATAAAATCTTTTCTATAGTTTCTATATCACTCATGTACTTTATATATTGCATATCATATAGTGACCAAGACCGAGGACACGGAGCCCTTGGAAAGCATTCTTCTAGAAGCTAACTATTCCTCTAACTCGCAGCCAGACAAGCCCCGGTTTGCATTTAAGTGCTATTTCAAAGTTTATATTTGTATCACTTATGTCTAGGATGAATTTTGTGCATTGGGGATAAGGTGATTGAAACTCCACTTGCATGACTCACAAATCCCATGGAGTATTGGGTAGGTCTACAGCCCGACGATTGGAAAATGCCATGCTTAAGTTTTTAGGACTCCGGTAGAAGTCGAGTAGTTAGAATCTACTCGCGAGATAAGATTTTATCACACGGGAAAGATTTAATCGAAGAATGGTTTATGAATATGAAATTGAGACCAAGCAGCAGGTAGGATGCAGAGAGACATGGGCTCACGTGCGTAGCCCTTCTTGTGTCGATTGAGGACCGATCCGTGTGCGGCCCTGCTGGACAAGTTTGAACAGTACCAGATGCATACTGGGCATATGGAACCTAGGAAACCGATGTAACTTGATAACTTGGATGTCGAGGCATAGCCTATTGTTGATAGGGGTGGGCTGAGGGTAGTAATGTGTAAATTCGCCGGCGGGCACAGACATGCTCCGTGCGGGAACCTTATGCCCGCGATGGTGGGACCAGTTCGGCGTTTGAGTTCTCTTGTGAAAGGTGGCTGCGCATGACATGGTGAGGATGTACGTGACATGTTATTCGGGTGTGTCCTGATTGCAATCACCGTCCCTCGCGGTTATTTGAGTACCGCTTGTTCACAGCGCTATGATGTAGGAAATATTGAATAAGCCAGGAGAATATTATGTATTGAATTATAATTGTTTTAAAACTTTTATTGCTGTCAAATATGCTCACTAAAGTTACTTTATTAAACTTGTAAGCAGTTTTAATGACTTGAAAAATTAAGGATCAACATGTAGGCGAGTCATTTACTGCAATATCTATTCCAATGTTAAGTATCCCTGCATTTAGTGTTCCATGTTTAGGTGAGACGGTTAAGTCTTGCTGAGCCTTCGTGCTCGCGGTACTATATTAAGTTGTTTGCAGGTGAGACGTATGAAGAAGGGCCTGGGGATGAGAGATGCCCCCGTCGGGGTATACCGCCGAGTGGGAGCCCTGCACGCTGCCGTAAATTTTTGTGTGGCTAGTGTGCAACGTCTGCAGGCTGGACTGCTGTACTTTTGCATAGCTAGGCTGAGAGTTTAGCTATGAGTACTATCTTCCACTGTACTTTAAGTATTGTAAAAGACTTCCACTGTTTATATAAATAAAATGTTGTATTTTGTCGTATTTTTTGTGTGTGCCGTTGGGTGCCGCATCGCACGGCACTACCCTCTGCGATTCCTGGAATGTGTGGACCCAGTCCCCACAACCTGGTATCAGAACCACATTGGGAATAGCACGCTCGAAAAGAGCCTATTTTGAAAACTTAAGAGTAGTCGAGTGAGGATTAGTACTATGCCCACATAAGGTCTATTATAGTATTAATTACTTATGGTGGCAAGCTGACATATGTGTTATTATATTCTGTGACGATGCTCTAACATCAGGTAAGAGGTAAGGTACGCCACCGCAAGCTGATCAATTGCGGTAAGCTCACCATGCGAGAGGTAGCATGTGGTTGTTTCCGTGGCTTGGCACGGAAATGTTAATATGAGTCTCTGAAACTTTCTATGTTTCTGAGAACATATGACACGCGGTACCCCAGCGTGCTACAAAATTAGTCGGAGCCCTGTTGGGTGGGACATAACCCGATGCGCCCCCCACTAGTGCAGCACTATGCAAAGACGTGGGACCCCGTCGGGTGATAGAAAACTTGGTCATGTACCTCGAGATGTGGCTTAGCTCGGGGCGGCCCGTATGGAATGATACGAGACAAATGTTTTTACTTTCATATGTATTATTGTGAACTGTTCACCCATGTGGGCTGTGCCGTACGGCACCATATGTTTGATCTGTCGTTTGTGTGTAGATGCAGTCCACTAACCACATTTAAGTAGCTCGAGTAGAAAACGTTTGCGAGTAAACGTCATTACTGCCACCATTTAGACGTATGCAGGAATACCGGCTTAGTATTTTCTTTGGTGAGGGCGTAGTACCAGCATTGCATTTGAGTTTCATCAAGCACGACGACGACAGTATTCGTGCTGGTGTTATGACTCGACAACAAGTAAAAATTTCCATCTTAGGACTAAGTTGAATATGTAATCTCTATTTTGGAGTGTGCTGTTCAGATTTAAATTTAATCATGTGGTCGCTGCGGTATGCAGGCCTACGATTTGGGGAACCTGAGGAAGTAATACAAAAGTTCCATTTTCAGCTCCAAGGCAGATTTCAAGATTTAAAACTTCAAAACTTTACTTGAACTTAAATTGCCCAGTTCCTGGTTCAAACTGTGAACTGGACAGAAAATTGACTAAGTCGGGAGCAGCATAACTTCCTGTATAATTCACACCTGAAGTCCTACCACACATGGTTGGAAATTTTATGGAGTCCTCTACAACTCGTATGTTCAACTAAAGATCATAATCCCCCTGTAAACTATTGAAATATTCAAACTTTCAAACCCTGTTATCTGGACAGAGACTGGACAGTTTCTATACCCTGTCACTCTCTTGATCATATCGCTTAGTAGAATCAACGAATGACTTTATATAATGAATTTCTGTGATCCTGGGGATATGTAAAACAATGTTGTAATTTATTATTTTTGCATATATTGATGTTTTGTATCGGAAAAAAATGTGGACAAAATCAGCCTTAAACAAAGGAGAAGCTGTCAAAAAATTTCCAGAACACTGTCAACTTGCAAAAATCATATCTCCTTATACAGAAAATATATGGAGACAAATAAATACATTCTAAAAATATATTTGAGTATACTACAACTTTGTAGTTGAACTCAAGTTCTGAATGTGCCTCCAACTGGACGAAAATTTCGAAATTCTCCAGACTGGTGAGAATGAACAGAAACTGAGACAGAATTCCAGTGTTATGTTTCACTTGGCATTTGAATTTGAATTCACTTTCGTAATTCAATTTTCACATCCATGATCTGTGGATCAGCAAATTTATTTGAATTTGAGTAATTGACTCATTCAAGTACTTCTTTTTATAGATGACGGATGTGATGTTGTCGCCGGACGGATAGGTATTTTCCAGGTGCACTAGCCGTTCGGGCTTCCCGAGGATGCAGCGAGAGGTGCTCCAACAGTTTGGCTTCATCGAGATGCCATGCTATTGTGGTAAAGAGGCGGTTGACAGAGGTGTACTGTCGTGTACCCTCCTGGTCGACATCCCGGCTAGTCCGCGTTTTTATGGATGGGCTCTTTTTTCGGTCACTATCCAGGGGGCTCGTTTGGAGGACACGTGGGCCATTGCAGCGGGCGAAGCGCTTATGAAGCTTTGCAAGCTTCATCAAGATGCCATGGCTGGGACACAATTTGCTCTTCACCTGGTCCGTGGTGCTACTGGTTTTGAGTGGCAACTTCGTATGGTTGCGGCCTATGGACCATATGGCGACACAACCTCGACAACACTTGGGACATATGCCGCTGCATCCAACATGGTGGTTCTTGCACAAGGTGCAATCCTGCAGGAGCAAGTCAAATCCTTGAGGCAAGCGACACAACGGTGTGGCACTCTTGATTATATCAATGAGAACATACGTTCGTTCCTGGCTCTGACGAATCACCAACTAAATCAATGCGAGGATCAGTTGCATCACACTCCCACTAGACTGCGAAAAGCTCATGCCGAACTGAGACAAACTCGCATGGAACTGTAGCAATCTCGTGATGGATTGCAAGTGAGTCAGTTGGGGGTGCAACAACAGCAAGAGCAGCTGTTGGTAGTCACCGAAGAATGAGATGAAGCCATCAAAGAAGCTCAGAATTGGGAGTACGAGGCAGACCAACTTCGGGATGACATGATTGAGGCCGAAGCACAATTGCAACCAGCTGTGTATCCACTGGCTCATGACATACCGCTAAATATGGGTGAGCAAGTGCCTTCAGGTTTTGAGGAGGAAGATCCTGAGATACTCGAGTACGCTGATGGCAACACATCGGAGTAGGATGGGGCAGCACTACTGCCATCACGGGGCAACGTATAGTTAGTGGTTGCTCGTGTTTATTTTGTAGCCATGTTTGTGTCATATTATAAATAGTAGTGGGTGTGTATGAGATGAAAAGATGTGTATAACATCTCATGAGACCAAGTATAGTTGAGATGCACTTCCGTAGTGGGAGTCCGTCATTTTGGAAATCACTATTGTAAATTTGGCCATGAGATAACATATCTTGTAAAAAGTTTGTACTTTATGAATATATGTGAATGTTTTGCAATTATCACATTGTCAATAACCGCACTACTATGGTATGGAATAGATTAAGCAAACAAACATGTTGCTGATTTTAATTCATGTGGAGGCAGAATGGTGGGTACAAGTTCGACGCCCGAGATGGGAGGCTTGAGCCGGGGTCGTGGGGGTGAATCTCCGACCCAGGAGCAAACTGCAACACCACAGCAACAAGTCCCTCCACCACCACCACCTGAACCTCCGAGAATGCACGTGGAGATTGTGGCTGCAGTACTCGGCTTGCGCGATGAGCAAACCGAGTTACTGCGGATGTTGGTTCAAAATTCATCCCGCCAAGGGGGACGACAAGACAATGGGCAACACCAGCACCAACAAAGCTCGTATTCGGATTTCTTGGCCATGCATCTACCGGTCTTCACGAAGGCCAAGGAGCTTCTGGAGGCGGACAACTTTATCCACACCCTCGAAGCGAAGTTCGGTTTGCTACGATGCACCGAACAGCAGAAGGTGCTATTTGTAGTGCAACAGCTTCAAGGATTCGCCGGTGCTTGGTGGACGAACTACATCGCCTCACTGCTGGCTGGTCATGCGGTCACCTGGACCGAATTCCGGGAGGCGTTCCGCACCTACCATATACCTCCCGAAATAATGAAGAGGAAGCTTCAAGAATTATTGGAGCTAAAGCAAGGCTGGAGGAGTGCCCACGAATACTCCCGCACATTCAACCACTTGGCGCAGTACGCACCCGAGTATGTGGGGACGGAAGACAGAAAGCGAGACATATTCTTCCGGGGCCTGAATCGGAAGATGAAGGTCCAACTCGCACAATGCAACTGCGGCACCTTCAATGACATCGTCAATGCCGCGATTGTACAGGAAGACGCTCAGCGTGAGATCTTTTTTGATAAGAGGAAATGGACCGCACCGTCAAGCAGCAGTGGAGGTGGTCCGCAGAAGTACTGTGTGGTGTATCGCTCACAATCCAGTCAGCGATGGCAGCCACCGGAGCGACCGCAGCAATTCTGCGGTCGATCTTTCAATGCGCCACGTTTTCAACCACCATCTTCACAACAGAAGCAGCAGCAAAGGATGGTCCCGCGTGCAAATCCACCTCCACTACGTGTATCAGGATTCCGTCCGCAGATTGGAGGGAACCCGACACAGTACACGTGCTATACGTGTGGCCGTGCCGGGCATTTTGCAAGGGACTGCCCCGAGAAGCGTCAAGGCAGCAGACAAGCACCATATCGGGGTGCTGTTCAACCCCGCAACCAGCCGAAGAAACCAGCACCAAAACACGGCAACATCCACCACTTAGATCTCGAAGACGTGTCGGAAGGCGAACTCATTCTCGCGGGTACATTTTCTCTACTCCAAAATCCCATAGTCATATTATTTGACTCCGGTGCCATCCATAATTTAATTAGCCAATCTTATGTTGTCAAGCATCAATTACCTATCACTCCCATAGAAAGTCCATATTTGATTTGCTCTCCGGATGGGAAAATAGCAGCGGACATGAAAGTCCATAAAGCACAACTTAAGATGGGTGGAAATATTATCTGACTTCTCTAATTATATTAGAGGGTCAAAAGCTCGATGTCATCTTAGGAATGTCGTGGCTGCACCGCCATGGTGCTGTTCTTGACATCGTTCCACGTGTGGTCCATCTAAACTCTCCACTACATGAACCACAAACTCTTATTCTAGACCGACTTATCCAAGAAATTCCAGCCACCTACCACACGGAAGCCACAAAGCTTGAGGACATTCCTGTGTTCCTTGAATATTCTGACGTGTTTCCCGACGACCTTCCGGGTATGCCACCGGATAGGGAGATCGTGTTCGAGATAGAACTTATTCCGGGAACCACGCCTATTTCTCGGAGGCCGTACAAAATGGCACCAAATGAGTTGGCCGAATTGAAGGAGCATTTGAAGGACCTACTGGACGAAGGTCTCATACGCCCAAGTTCATCACCTTGGGGCTGCCCCGGATTATTTGTGAAGAAAAAGGACAAGATGTTACGCCTATGTGTAGATTATCGTCCGCTCAATGTTGTACCAATCAAGAACAAGTATCCACTACAGCGTATCGATATATTATTCGTTGAATTAGTGGGTGCAAAGGTATTCTCGAAGATGGATCTTCGGTCCGGATACGATCAAATCAAAATCCGACCAGAGGATATACCGGAGACAGCATTCTCAACGAGATACGAGCTCTATGAATATCTCGTCATGTCGTTCGGACTAACCAACGCGCCAGCTCAATTCATGTATTTGATGAATTCAGTGTTCATATCGGAGTTCGACAAGTTTGTCGTGGTCTACATCGACGACATTTTGGTTTATGCAAAGTCGGAGGAAGAACACGCCAAACACTTGCATATCATGCTCCAACGATTGCGAGATCACAAACTTTATTCAAAATTTGGCAAGTGTGAATTTTGGATCAGCCAAGTACCATTTCTTGGTCACATTATTACAGCGGAGGTTATCGCTGTGGATCCAAGCAAAATTGTGCAAGTGCTGAAATGGAAGTCTCCAACGCCCGTACACGAAGTTCGCAACTTCCTCGGGTTAGCAAGATATTATCGGAGGTTAATTCCGAGCTTCTCAAAGATTTCTAAACCGATGATGGAGCTGCTGAAAAGGGGGACTAAATATATTTGGAGCAAGGAATGTGAGGATGCATTTCAAGCATTGGTGAAATATCTCACAACAGCCCCAATGTTAGCTCAGCCGGATACGACCAAATCTTTCGACGTTTATTGTGATGCATCTGGCATTGGTCTCGGCTGCGTGTTAATGCAAGAAGGCCGTGTGATCGCGTATGGATCACAGCAGCTCCGAAATCATGAGCAGCATTATCCAACTCATGACCTTGAGCTCGCTGCGTGGTACTCGCTTTGAAAATGTGGTGGCCTTATTTACTGGAAATCTAGTGCACCTCTACACCGATCACAAGAGCCTGAAATATATCTTAAATCAGAAGGAGCTGAATATGCGGCGACTATGACGGTTAGAACTGATTAAAGACTATGAGATTGAAATTCATTACCGTCCCAACAAGGCAAATGTAGTTGCCGATGCACTGAGCCACAAGTCTCACGTCAATAGTCTGTCCATCACTCCGATGGAAAAGTATGAGCCGAGTTTATACTTGGTTCCATATGGAGCGTTATATAATCTCACTCTCATCCCTACCATACGAGAGGATATTATGGAAGCTCAAAAGAAAGACGTGGGTATGTCACACATTCGGAGGAGAATGAAGAATGGGGAAATGAAGTGCTTCCGAAGTGATGAACATGGTACCCTGTGGTTCAAGGACTGTATCGTGGTACCCCGTGACACGACACTTAGGAAGAAAATCTTGGATGAAGCTCACTTATCCAAGTACTCTATTCATCCTGGCAGCAACAAGATGTACCAAGATCTAAAAACCAGATTTTGATGGACATGGATGAAAAGAGAAATTGCAAAGTATGTATCGGAGTGTGATACGTGTCGGCGGGTGAAAGCCGACCATATGAGAAAAGCCGGACAGCTGCAACCATTAAAAATCCCGGCGTGGAAATGGGAGGATATTAGTATGGATTTTATTGTCGGATTGTCTCTCACCTTCCACAAGCATGATTCGATTTGGGTGATAGTCGATAGACTAACCAAATCAGCTCATTTTACTCTGGTACATACAAAGTACATTGCCAAGAAATATGCGGAGTTATATATTGCAAGAATCATGTGCTTGCACGGAGTTCCACGGATGATTATTTCAGATCTCGGTGCGCTGTTCATTGCTCGTTTTTGGGAGCAGCTGCACGAGTCATTGGGGACGAAACTGATCCAAAGCTCTGCATATCACGCATAGACTGATGGTCAAACTGAACGGGTGAATCAAGTATTGGAAGATATGCTACGCACTTGTGCCATCCACCACGGTAAAAATTGGGATGATCATTTACCATTGGTGGAGTTCTCATATAACAATGGCTATCAAACTAGCATCAAGATGGCACCGTATGAAGCTCTCTATGGCCGTAAATGTCGCACACCACTCAACTGGTGTGATTTCGGCGAGTGAGTTATATACAGAATTGATCTTGTAAATGAAGCCAAAGAACAAGTACGAGTGATCCAAGCCTATCTCAAGGCTGCTCAATCTCGGCAGAAAAGCTATGCGGATAACAGACGTCTACCTCTCCACTTCGACATTAGAGACCACATTTATCTTCGTGTCTCTCTGATGAAAGGGATCCATCGTTTCGGAGTGAAGGGAAAACTTGCTCCATGATTCATCGGTCCGTTCGCCGTCATTGAAAAATGCGGACCCATAGCTTATCGTTTGGAGTTACCGACGTAACTTGCTGGTATTCATAACGTATTCCACATTTCTTAGCTGCGGAAGTGTCTTAAATCCTCAGCTGAAATCTGCACCGAAGACATTGAATCTCTCCAACCCGATCTCACTTATTCTGGGTATCCAATCTGGATTATCGATAAAAAGACTCGCGCCACAAGAAACCGGACTTTGTACTTCTACAAAGTCTTGTGGAGCAACCATACCACAGAGGAAGCGACGTGGGAAAGCGAGGACTATCTCCGATCAAGCTATCCGGATTTTTTATCACCTCATATCCGGTAATCTTTTTACCACCGTCTCTTTTATTTGTAATCTCAAGATGAGATTCTTTTAAGGGGGGAGGAATGTAAAATCCCTAAATTCAAAGTACAAACTTCATATAAGGGAAATAAAAATTTGAATGGGAAAAAGAAATCAAATTGGAAACTGAGAAATCAAATCAATTTAAGCTTCAATAGAAGGGATTCAAATATTCAATTTAGCTTCTGGTAAAGCTATGCCAAAATAAAAATCTGAGCCCACCATTAAGTCCCAAATATTTCAAATAGCCTCTATGCGAATTTTCAAAATTTTTGAAGCTCATTTGCTAATTAATTCAGTGGCTGCATTGAATTTCATTTAAATTCAAATTTGAATTTGAATTTCACCTGAAACTTCTCCAAATTTGAAATCCAATTACATAATCTTAATCTCCATATTTAAACTGACCTCTCCACAAAAACTATAATTTTTGGACAATTGTGAGTGGGTGAATTGAATGGAACAGAGAAGTGGGATGGTTATGTCGAGTGGGGGCCTCTGGTCAGTACCCTACTCTGCACGCCGCATTTCTACCTCCTCTGCTTGCGCCACGGACGCAGCGACCAGACCACCTCCTGCTTACCGACTTTCATTGCCTCTACCCTCTGGGAAACAGCTCATATACAGAGTGAAGTCGAGCACATCGGTTCCCATTCATCTTCACAGTGAAAACTGAAAAGTTTCCCTGTTTTTCGTCCGCCCGCACGCACAGCACCCCCATGCCGTCGCTCAAGCTTGCCGGCCAAAACAAGCAGTGTTCTGCTGTGCTCCCAGAAGATAAAAGTAACTCAGCTCGTTGCTCTTTCATCTCCACCATTTGGCTTATCGTTTTCCTCATTGTCATGCCTGTATTTTGAAGTTCCGCGGACCTCGTCATGCAGCCGCCGTTGAACCTCCTGTGTTCCACCGTGAAGCCGAGGTTCTAGGCCGTTTCACTCTTCCCCGTCAACTACAAACAGGTGCGCAAAGACACATAGATTCTGCTGGTGAAGTTTCAGCCCCTATCGTGCCTCTTGGCTCCTGTATTTTGAGTTTTACCGAAGCTAATCCTTACCAAGGTCACTAGGTCATCTATTTAATTCGGTTTCTACGTGCAACGGTTCTTCAGTCCAATTAAGGAATAAACTCTATACCTCCAGGCGCATCAGCTCACCAAAAATCAAAGGAAGTTATCAAGAAGTGCAGTCGGATTTCAAGTTTTCGCGGCCGCCAATGAAAATCCGTCAGTCTGCCGTCGAACCTGTAGTTATCGGTCGTTCCACCACTTTTGCACCTCTGTTTCATCTTTCCCTTGATCCCAGAAATGTTTCCGATCGATTTATGAGATGTTTGAGCTAAGGATACATATTCCCGACATCGCCGGAAACCTAATTGCCGCCGCCGTCGTCGCGCCGCCATTTCCGGCCATTGCCGCGTCGATCCGACACCACCATCGTGTTGCTCGACCCTTGAAATGGTTGGGGAGACAGTTTCAGCATGGGAGATGGCCAGGGAAAGGGAAACGGCGAGCTCGCCGGCGCACCGCCGCCGCGGCAGCTCGGGCGCCGCCCGCGTCGGGAGGTTGACGATGACACCACGGGTCCCGCGTGTCAGCGTCTGTTATTCCTCCGTCGGATCAGGTGTGGCCGCGGGATTTGTTGTGGCTACGTGGTTTAAATCTGTGGCCCTCGGTGCGGGCCAGCTCTGTTTGGCCCATTTTAAATGTGTGGGGCCGGGCTGATTATTTAAACTTTTCCATTGGAAAATAATCCAAGATTTCAATCAAAATTCACAAATCATTTACTCCTAGTAGAATTGATCAAAAATTTCCAAGTAAATTCTAGTAGACTCATCTTGCTCCCAAATTTGCAGTGGCGTAATTTGATGGACATGAAACTCCCAGAATTTTCATAATTAATTCATTTAAGCTAATTGCTTGGGAAATTAATTACTCCTGTTATGTTAATTGTAAAATTCCCAATTTTGGTCACAACAATCTTAAAAATACACTTCATCTCCAGTAAAAATTTCAAGTTCATTGGACGTAATTTACTGGACCAAACAGTGTTCAAATCACCTATGTCAATTGAAAAATGGAAAATGTCCAGAAACCTTTTCAACATTTTCTCCAAACTTGTAAAATCAGTTTCTCCTTGTAGAAAGCTCATAAAAATGTAAAACAAATATTCCAAGAACCAGGAGAACCTCCGCTACGAATATCATCTACTTTTAACTATGACAAAGCTACAAAATTAAAACCAAAATTCAGAGAAGCCTTTTAGTTTTTGGAATTTTAGAGACAACAAGCTTCCTTGAACATCTCCAATTTTTGGTCCAGGTCTTCCTCATAGAACCTAGTGTCTACTGTAAGAATCCCAAAGCCAATTAAAGTCATTTGCATACCTGATCGGTATTTATAAAATCTTTTCTAAAGTTTCTATATAACTCATGTACTTTATATATTGCATATCATATAGTGACCGAGATCGAGGAGGACCCGGAGCCCTTGGAAAGCATTCCTCCAAAAGCTAACTATTCCTCTGACTCGCAGCCAGGCAAGCCCCAGTTTGCATTTAAGTGCTATTTCAATGTTTACATTTGTATCACTTATGTCTAGGATGAATTTTGTGCATTAGGGCGAAGGTGATTGAAATACACTTGCATGACCCACAAATACCATTGAGTATTGGGTAGGTCTACAGCCCCGACGATTAGAAAATGCCATGCTTAAGTTTTCAGGACTTCGGTAGAAGTTGAGTAGTTGGAATCTACTCGCGAAAGAGGATTTTAACACACGGGAAAGATTTAATTGAAGAATGGTTTATGAATATGAAATTGAGACCGAGCAGCGGGTAGGATGCAACGAGACGTGGTCTCACGCGCGTAGCTCTACTTGTGTTGATCGAGGACCGATCCGTGTGCGGCCCTGCTGGAAAAGTTTGAACAGTACCAGATGCATACTGGCATATGGAACCCAGGAAACCGATGTAACTTCATAACTTGGATCTCAAGGCATAGCCCATTGTCGATAGGGGTGGGATGAGGGTAGTAAGGTGTAAATTCGCCGGCGGGCACAAACACGCTCCGTGCGGGAACCATATGCCCGTGATGGTGGGACAGGTTCGGCGTTTGAGTTCTCTTGTGAAAGGTGGCTGTCTATGACGTGGTGAGGAGCACGCTCCTTAGGCACGGGTGTACATGATGTGTTATTCGGGTGTGTCCTGATTGCAATCACCGTCCCTCGCATTTATTTGAGTACCGCTTGTTCACTGCATTGTGGCGTAGTAAATACTAAAGAAGCCAAGAGAATATTATTTATTGAATTATAATTGTTTTGAAACTTTGATTGCTGTAAAATATGCTCACTAAAGTTACTTTATTAAACTTGTAAGCTGCTGTAAATAACTTGAAAACTTAAAGATCAACATGTAGGTGAGTCATTTACTGCTATATCTATTCCTATGTTAAGTATCCCTGCATCTAGAGTTTCATGTTTTGGTGAGACGGTTATGTCTTGTGGAGCCTTCGTGCTCACAGTTGCTATATTAAGTTGTTTGCAGGTGAGACGTGTGAAGAAGGGCCCGAGGGTGAGCGATGCCCCCGTTGGGGTATACCGCCGAGTGGGAGCCATGAACGCCATCGTAAATTTGTGTGTAGCTAGTGTGCAGCATCCGCGGGCTGGACGACTGTAATTTTGCATAGCTAGGCTGAGACTTTAGCTATGAGTATTATCTTCTGCTGTACTTTAAGTATTGTAAAAGACTTCCTCTATTTATATAAATAAAACATTGTATTTTGTCGTATTCTTTTCGTGTGTGCTGTTGGGTGCCGCATCGCACGGCACCACCCTCTGCGATTCCTGGAATGTGTGGACCCGGTCCCCACAGTGGCTAGGGCTGTCACGTGGTGGAATCATTAGCCCCTAACCCTACCCCTCATATTTGTAGGCGTACTAATGGGCTTTTTGGTCGCAGCCCATTAGTACCTGTCGAAGGGTCAATGCGACACTTCCCCCTGATCTGCTAAGGAGCAGCCCGTGGAGGTTCTTGTTCATCGAGACTTAGGCCTCAAACTAGTGTTCTAGCGGAAGAGTATGAGATAGTTGTTTTTACGTGGTTCGGGCCGCAACGAGCGTAACACCCTACTCCACGGTGGATTGTATTGCTTGGTGAGTATGTATGCATATGTGTGTGTATCAGGGATTCTGAGTCTGCTCTGGTATCGTTGGCGGTATGGGCCTTTTATATACAAGGCTATACGCCTTACAAGTGGGGTCCCAGGGCCTAACAGGTGGTCCCAGGGCGATCTTATCCTAATGATCTAAGGCTTCTTTTGTAAGCTTGCTCTGACCGCGGACTTGAGGATTCACCTTCTTGCCGCCTGCATTGTCAGTAGCCCACACACCGTTGATGACATTGCCAGAGAATGTCCCATCCAACTATCTCTGGTGCCGTAAGCTACCCACTTGGCAGAGTGGGATAGGCTCGCAGCGTCTTCATTGCGATGCGATACGTCATAGCGGTACCTGACATTAGGCGTGCACCGCACCACACGTCTGGGGAAGCCGCACATCTTCAAGGCTTGACGGAGACTAGGCGCACCACCCTCTTAACTTCCTTACTGTCTGCTCAGGGCAAGTTGGACTGACCATGCGGTCGCTGGGGAGCTCATCGCCACGGTGGAGGTCGTGCCCGTCTTCACAGGTCACGTGGCAGCTCGGGAGCTCACATTCGAGGGGGAGGCTAGGTCTCTTCCTCGTGGGCCCCATGGCAGATTGGGAGCTCACCTCCGTGGGGGAGGTCAGGTCTTGCCCAGTGGATCACGAGGCAACACGGGTGCTCACCTCCGCGAAGGATATCGAGTTTCGACTTTGTGGGCCACGTGGCAGCTTGGGAGCTCACCTCTGAGGGGGGGAGGTCAGGTCCCTCCTGCCGAATACGTGGCTGCCTGGGAGCTTGTCGCTACGGTGGAGCTGAGCTCCCCTATCAGGATGTGTTGTAGGCGCCCGGACCCCCTATCTGGGGCAGGTGGGTCCGGGTTCCTTGAACATGTGGCACCCTCGGACCTAGTCTCTATCAGGAGACGAGGTACCTAGGTGCCTCTAGCTTGTGTGTGAGGGTACCTAGTATGTCCGGTACCGACAGTGGCCCCTCGGTCCACCTTGGGGTGAGGTGACGAGCCCAAGGGTGGGGCCTTATCTTTCTTTCCCACGCAGTTTTTTAACTTTGTCTTGATCAGCCGAAGCGGTGCATATCCCTATGGTTGTCTCCACGCATCCCTCTCTGGTTGAGGGGTTGTGGCGATGGGATCTTTGCTTGCTGCGAATTTATCGCGAAGGTTCCCAAGGCGCCTGCTGCACTTCTGCGGCTTTCACTTCCGTCTTTATGGGAACCGCCGGGTTGCATTCTCTGGTGGGGAACTGCTCGGGCAGGCTTTTCTGATAGGGGACCTGGGCCCGTTTGTCATGGATGTCGTACGCTCCGTCGATTTGGATCCCGCTCAAATTCGCACGGTCCGCCCAAATGCACTAAGGTCCTTTTAAAAAGGTACCTTCATGGGCAACGAAGGCTCTTTTCCTTTGCACGCCAAAGCATTCGAGCCTTCGATTCCCTCCTTGAGTGTCTATCCATTCTTGAGGTTCTTGAACCCTTCTCCAAAGGACTCGGCTCTTCCCCCTTCTCTAATGGAGGATGTGTCACCAGTGAGGCGTCTATTTTGCTGGGAGGACGAGGAACGATGGTATCTGATCCATCTTAGTACCTTGCCTTTGAGGTTGGGGCAGAAAGATATCATCTTCTTCCAGGCCTAGGCATACTTCGGGTTCATCCCACCTGTTTATTCCTTCTTGGTGACACTCCTAGAAGTCCTTGGGCTCCAGCTTCGACACCTTTCGCCGAACTCTCTGGTGGTGGTTGCGGTGTTCTCACATTTCTGTGAGATGTTTGTCCGAGTGTACCCATGCGTGCCGGTGTTCCGGCAGTTCTTCGTGTTGAGGCGGACCAGGAAGAAGAATAAAGCCAACTTCCTCGGCAGCCTCTGCTTCCAGCATTGGGCCAACAACCCCTTCAAGTACATTACCCCGCTCTCCTCAGCGAAGTGGCCCGGCTGGAGGAGCGACTAGGTGGTCGTACATGCAGATGCCCATGATCGCATGGTCCTGCCCACCGACTGGCCGAAGATTATGAAGGCGGCCTGGGAGGAACGCCCGGAGCTTGAGGCAGCGTGCACGCCGGTGATGGAGAGGATATGATTCCTGGCATATCACAGCCTGTCGAAGCTGGCAGTGATGGCCGATTTCGTTCACCGTCATCTGGCCCCTCTCCAGCACCGTTGCCGGCCTGCGTAGCTCTACTTCGGACACCAAGATGGTACCAGGCTGCAGAGGGGTCGCGACACGAAGATGATCTGACAGGAGGTGTTCGAAGCAATGTCCAAGGTGTGCGACGACCTATGGTCAGACGACGTCTTAAACCTTCTGCAAGCTTGTCCACCGCTTTGCAGGGATCGGGACCTTCGGGCGAAGGTTCTGAAGGAGATGCCTAACCTGGACGTGCTTGGTCTCGTGCTGATCAACTCTTCGGAGGAGTCCTAAGCTTCTTCAGGTTTCGAAGCCTCCAGGGTGGAGGAGACGCCCGCTATGTGTGGGAAGGGCAAGGCTCCGGTCCCTGACATAGGTAAGGGGAAAGCACCAGTCTCCGATGTAGGCAAGGGGAAATCCCTGGTGGTCGAGGTCGTGAAGGAGAAGCGCCGTCGGTCACCACCGAGGGCACAGCCCTAGGTAGGCTTCGCTCCAAGTCAGCGTCCACCTGTGCGCCCTCTTCAGTGTTGGGCGTCGACGGCTCTTTAGGGGGAGGTTTGGTCCGTCCAGTAGCGGCTCTGCCGACATCGGTTGGCATGTTATCCAGCACTCTCATGACCTGCGCGGTCCAGGGGTCCATATGGGGCTCTGGCAGCATTACACCTACAGAGCCTCAGGCAAAAAGGCCTCGAGCTGACGTCATTGGAAGCTCGGGAGGCAGTTCTGCTATGGTTGGAGGAAGCACAGCGGTGCAAGATGATAGTGTTGCTGGTGGTTTTGGCGGGGGCTCTGCTGGGATGGCCTCGCCTGTTACGCCATCGCCAGGGCCCGCGGCTTCAGGATCGCCCAAGGTGGAGCCTCGATGGAGCTTCCGAGGATGTTGGTAAGGCACTCTTGCCCACGCTTGCTCTATTTATCTCGCCAGCCTTTATTGATTGGTAAGGGCTTGACCTTGATTTGCAGAGCTACGTTAGCTGTTGTGAGGCCCTTACCGCCGGGGGTAGTGCCCTGGAAGCGTTTCGAAGGATGGTACACCTGTGCTGGCGGGGCAGCCTGCCAAGCTTCTTCAGGGGAGTGCTGCTCCGGCGTTTGTGCCCAGTGTGGGTAGTGAAACGCCTCCAGCTGCATCTCCTGGTGTCTTGCCAGAGGCATCTTCAGATGTCACACCAGGTGTGACACCCTAATTTTCGAGTTTTGGCAAAATAAAATCTTAAATGGGAATTTAGAGTTAATAATAGGAAGAATTTTTTTTATAAAGAAAAATATAAAATATATGCATTTCATATTGCGTTTTGCATTCTCTCAACATTTAAAATTAGTTACCAAAATAAATATGCCAAAAACAATTTATTTGCCATAATAAATATGAGATAAAAGAAATAAATAAAACTAAATGAATATATATAAATATAATAGTTTAATTACATGATGAATTCATACAAAAAGAATTAAGTTTGATGAAAAGGAACAAATTAAAAGAATTAGAATAAAGAGGCAAATAAAAATTTAGGCAGACATCGGATTAATCCGGACAATAATGGATTAGTCCAAAGGCCTTCACTGGACAACAACGGACTTGTCCGGTATTAGACGGACTAGTCCGATACCCTACAGTTTGATATATTTTAACACTTCACAAACCAAATGTATAGATAATAAACAAAAGTCAACCGTCGGTCAAATTAAGATCAAAAGAAAAATAAACAAATAAAGAATAATAAATAACAAAAATAAAGAAAGAATGAAATAATAAATAACAATTAATTAAGGCAAATAAATAAATAATATGAAAAAAATAGAAAAGGAAGCCAACCATGCCAAGATGTGACTGCACGAAGTCCTGGCCGTACGTACAACTCTTGCCGCACCCAAAGGAAATAAAATAAGAAAATGGAAATGGAATAGAAAAAAAGGGGGAAAAGTCAACCCATGCCTGTCCTCCGATTCATGTTTCCACGGGAGGCTTCGATCGGGACAAACAAGGACACGTTCCTATCGGTAAAAAAATAAAATAAAAACAAAATAAAAAAGGAAAACAGAACGCTGGCCGCACGTGCACCCTGATCAGCGCGAGTTCATCCGGACTCCAAGCGGGGCCCAGCGCAGGGGCTCCAGTGCGCTTCTTGCGTAGGCGCCTGGGACTCTGTCCTGAAGGCAGCCGAGCCGCACCCATCGCCCCTTATAAAAGGGATCGAACCCTTGTTGCTTCGCACGTAATTCCAACCAACGCCATAGAAAAAAACCTAGCCGCCGGTAACAGAGGCTGCGGCCAGGGAAAAATAAGAGAGAAAAGAGAAAGAGAAGGAAGCAGCTGTCGTTTGTTGGAGATCGTCACGCCGTTGTCGTCGTATCCTTAGAGGATCACTATGCCGTCTACTTCGTCAATGCTACACCCTGTTCTACGACCAGGCTAGATGCGCACACGGTAGGTATTACGGTATAAATCTACACAACTATTCTAGTTCTAGTACTTGAATTAAATCACGTGTAGAACGTGTTTTATTTGAACGGCCGTTAATCATCGTGAGATCGTCTTAAATCACTCGAAACTTACATATTAGATTAAATCATACAAGATCAATCGGTTATTTTATATTTGATGAAATATTTTCAGTATTATTTAATTTGTTTTTCAGATTTAATAAATAAGGTGAAAGCCTAGTTTATTCATAAAGTGTCAAATTAAATCTAGAAAATTCCAGAAAATTTAGAATAAATTCTAGTAAGTTACTAATATTATTTTCAGTATATTTAATGTTCTATAATAAATATTTTGCCTCTGAACTTATTTTATTAATTCCAAACTTGCTCAAATAAATAGTACATCATTAGGGAAAATTATTTAAAAGCCGTAGAAAATTCGGAATAAATTATAGAAAGTATTTTATGATATTTTCAACCTAATTCTTATTCTAGGATAATTATTTCAATTTTGAGTTAATAGTGATTAATCCAAAAATTTGCTTAAATAATCTGTAATAAATATGAAACCCATGTAATAAGTTATTAATCATCATAACAATATATTCACGTGCATTCATGTCAATGCATATTTGTTAGTGCTGATTGCAATGCATTTATTATGTATGTTTGATTGTGTATGTGGTTGATTGCGAGTAGACGGTTTGCTCAAGAGGTTATGATTGAGAAGCGATTATACGAGGATCTTCATGCGCGAGACTTAGATTGCTTGAGCCATCGAATTGCGGAGTATAAAGCAAGTGTCCCTAACCATATTGATCATGTTTTTAAATGTTTTGTTTGCAAAACTGCATGCTTGTGTCAAATTGATGGGAAACAGATGATAGGTGTTTACTAGACTTGTATGACCACCCTTGTCGCTTGAAATACATTGTAGAGAGTCGGGAAGGGCATTTTATCTTTTTGCTTCGCTCTAATTAATTGGAATTAGGAAAATAACCAAATGGCTTAATTGTGAATTAATGAAGTTATGGATTATGAGAATTGATGGACATGGTTAATTGGTAATATAGAACTTGGGTGATCTAAGCAAGCATGGTTTTGTGGATGGGTTGGATGGTACTGTGGTTTTGCTTGCCTTAGATCTAAGGACCGGTTCATGCGAGAATATGCCAGGACAACAGTGCCACCACAAGGCCAAGTATGGGTGCGGCGTAGCTGAATAGTTAGGAGTGCTGCTAGTATTGTATGGACCATTGGATGGCGCGGGGAATGGGAGTTGAGGAGGTCTACCCTGGGATCCGCATGGCACATGAGGGGGCCCGTGGGTGGGAGAATGGAGATTCAAGCCTTCTGGTGAAACCTTAGTGGACTCGTACATACTAGTGGTCCCTTTTGAAAGGCTATTTTGTGATATCTTGGCCACACACCTACGGAAGTGTGACAAGGCATAATGGAGGTTCTTAGTCACCGAAAGGTGATGAAATCACAAACATGTGGATAAAGTGGTACAACCTCTGCAGAATGTTAAAAACTATCATGATAATCGTGCTCACGGTCACGAGCACCTGGATGACCTACATGATTAGAATTGGACTTGAGATTTTGGGATGGTTTGTATGGTTTTGGTTGTCACTTGATTACAATCGGTTTATGGAAGAATATGGAATTGGCATATGGTATTAAATTAATGGTTGGTTGGTATTAAATGGATTGCGATGGTAAATGAGAATTGTTGGATTTATGACATAATAATTACTTGAGTTACGAAGGGGAATAACCTCACATAGACATTATATGCTACTTTTACATGTTTATGAAATGTACTTTTATGGAATTAGCCATTTTATTCCAGACATTTGTTTAGCTACATGTCATCTATTTCCACACTTGCTGAGTATGACATGTACTCACCCTTGCAACCCCCCCCCCCCCAACAGCTGCTAGAGATATTTTGGAGATCAACGTGGAGCACTAGGTTGCGTACCGCCATCGACTGCCTGTGGAGTTGGAGTCGCCTACACTAGTTTATTTTTCGCTACACTAGAATCAAGGTATATTTACTTTTTTGTGACATGGTTGTTTCTGATTTCCGTTTGTGATGCATTTGTGTGTGTGTGTGATGAACATCCTGGGCACACATACATTGCACTTGGTTCATTTTTTAGAACTGGGTGTCACCCAGGGGCACCCCCAGCTGTCGCACCAGAGGCACCTCCGGCCGTCATGGTAGAGGCACCTCCGGCTGCCGTGGCAGAGGTCATGTCGGAGCCGACTCCAGGGGCTGAAGGTCTGACTTCCCCTGCTGCTAATTCAGCGGGCGACTCCCTGAGTGATGGTGGCTCTGCTGCTTCAGGTGGCACGGCGACTCCTACTCTGTCTCCAGGGGCAAGATCTGTAGTGCTCGTGGCCTCGCCTTCACCGCTTAGGGAGGAAGAGTTCCTTGATATGATCACCAAATGGCCTTCCCTGATTTCGGCGCAGCTGGAGCGCCTCTCCGACATCATGGACTTGATGCAATCTAGCATCCTTCAGGTGCAATCAAACCTCCATCGGGTGCAGGAGGCTCTTACCGTGGAGTGGGAGAAGCTGCGTGCCGAGGGCGGGCGCCTTTGATGCTGGGAGGATCTCCTGAGCTCCAGGATCGCCAGGACGAAGGAGAAGTACCAGAAGGAGAGCAAGGAGCTGGAGGTGAGGCACCTCTTGGTGAGGGCCTCAGACGCCCTAACCCAGAAGATTCTGGCCAACACCAAGGCAGCCAGCAACTCTGCTAACACCCGCCTGCACACTCATGAAGCCGGACAAGAAGCCTTGAGTCACCAAGAAGCCACCGTTGCCAAGAGGGAGGCTGCTGTTGCTGATCAGGAGGTGGTGGCGCAGGCGATGATGGCCCGGGCTGAGGCTGATCAGGACAGGCTGCAGTCCCGCCTCGAAGATATTGAGCTCCAGGAGAGAAATTTGGCGAGGGATCGAGCGCAACACTTGGCTGAGCGTCAAGAACTCCTCCTGCGTGATCTGGATGTCTAGACCCGGGAGCACAAAGTTGGTCGCCGTGCCCGGGAGCTTGAACTGCCGGAGCGCCAGTTGGTCCAACAACTGGAATCCGAAGGTAGGGCCGCAGCAGAGATGGTGGCGTCTCATATCTTGGTGTGCTAATGGAGCTGGTATCTCGACCTACCTTTTGAGCCAGTTTTTGAAGGCCTATTGCAGAGCGCGAGGCGATAGTGGAGGCGGAGGTTAAGGAAGCCGCCAAGCACGTCGTAGCACAATTCAGTCGGGGCTGAGGATGGTAGCTCGTCGACAGCAGGCCCCTTGGGAAGTGCCGGAGCTGGATGCTCCGGCATCGTCCAACATCGTCGTTGAGACGTCGACGATAGGCCCCTTGAGAGGGTCCGGAGCTGGACGCTCAGGCATCGTCCACCATCATCGTGGAGTTGTCGACGGCATGCCTTTTGGGAGGGTCCGGAGCTAGACGCTTCAAAATCGTCAACAATCGTCGTAGAGTCATTGGCAGCAGGCCCCTGGTATACAGGCTATCGCAAGGGGACCATGTTAGCAATAAGTGCAAGGCAGGAGAGTTTACTCACAAATCCACGCTTGGTGATGTCGCTGGAATTCTGGGACATCGACGGCAGGCCCCTTGGGAGAAGCCAAAGCTGGACGCTCAAGCGTTGTCCACCATCTCGTTGGGACGTCAACAGAAGGCCCTTGGGAGGTGCCGGAGCTTGGTGCTTCACCGTCGCCCACCATCGTCGAAGAGTTGTTGACGGCAGGCCCCTTGGGAGGTGCTAGAGCTGGATACTCTAGCATTGTCGACCATCATCGTAGAGTCGTCGACGGCAAGCCCCTGGTATATAGAGTATCGTAAGGGGACCATGTTAGAAACAGGTGCGAGGCAAGAGAGTTTACTCACTTATTCGCGCTTGGTGCAGTCGCTGGCATTCTGGGACGTCGACGGCAGGCCCCTTTTGAGGTGCCGAAGCTGGACGCCCCGGTGTCGTGCACCATCGTCCTTGGGGCGTCGATGGTAGGCCCCTTGAGAGGTGCCAGAGCTGGCTGCTCCGGTGTCGCCCACCATCGTCGGAGAGTCGTCGACAGTAGGCCCCTTGGGAGGTGCCAGAGTTGGATGCTCCGACGTCGTCCACCATCATCGTTGAGACGTCGACGGCAGGCCCCTTGGGAGGTGTCAGAGCTGGACGCTAAGGCATCATCTACCATTGTCGTAGAGTCATCAAAGGCAGGCCCCTGGTATACAGGCTATCGCAAGGGGACTATGTTAGCAACAAGTGCGAGGCAAGAAAGTTTACTTACATATCTGCGCTTGGTATTGTCGCTGGCATTCTGGGACGTCGATGGCAGGCCCCTTGGGAGGTGCCGGAGTTGGACGCTCTGGCGTCGTCCACCATCGTTGTTGGGACGTTGACGGCAGGCCCATTGAGAGGTGCCGAAACTGGGTGCTCCGGCGTCGCCCACCATCATCGGAGAGTCATCAACGGCAGGCCCTTTGGGAGGTGCCAGAGCTGGATGCTCCGACAGCGTCCACCATCATCGGTTAGACATCGACGGCAGGCCCCTTGGGAGGTGCCAGAGCTGGACGCTCCGGTATCGTCTACCATCATTGTAGAGTCATCGACGGCAGGCCCCTGGTATACACGCTATTATAAGGGGACCATGTTATAAACAAGTGCGAGGTAGGAGAGTTTACTCACTTATCCGTGCTTGGTGCGGTCGCTGTCGTTCTGGGACGTCGACAGCAGGCCCCTTTCGAGGTGCTTGAGTTGGACACTCTGGCGTCGTCCACCATCATCGTTGGGACGTCGATGGCAGGCCCCTTGGGAGGTGCCAGAGCTGGGTGCTCCGGCGTCGCCCACCATCGTCGGAGAGTCGTCAACGACAAGCCCCTTGGGAGGTGCCGTAGCTGGACACTCCAGCATCGCCCACCATCATCGTAGAGTCATCAACGGAAGGACCCTGGCATACACGCTATCGCAAGGGGACCATGTTAGAAACAAGTGCGAGGTAGGAGATTTTACTCACTTATCCGCGCTTGGTGCTGTCCGTGACGTTCTGGGACGTCGACGGCAGGCCCCTTGGAGGTGCCAGAGTTGGATGCTCTGGCGTCATCCAGCATCGTCGTTGGGACGTCGACGATAGGCCCGTTGGGAGGTGCCAAAGCTGGATGCTCTGGCGTCGTCCACCATCGTCGTTGGGATGTTGACCACAGACCCCTTGGGAGGGGCCGGAGCTGGGTGCTCTGGCGTCGCCTACCATCGTCGAAGAGTTGTCGACGGCAGGAACCTTGGGAGGTGCCGGAGCTGGACGCTCGGGCATCGTCTACCATCATCATAGAGTCGTCGACCGCAGGCCCCTGGTATACAGGCTATTGCAAGGGGACCATGTTAGCAACAAGTGTGAGGTGAGAGAGTTTACTCACTTATCCGCGCTTGGTGCTATCGTTGGCACTCTGGGACGTCGATGGTAGGACCCTTTTGAGGTGCCGGAGCTGGACGCTCCAGCGTCGTCCACCGTCGTCATTGGGACATCGACGGCAGACCCCTTGGGAGGTGGCAGAGCTGGGTGCTCCGGTGTTGCCCACCATTGTCAGAGAGTCGTCGATGGCAGGCCCCTTGGGAAGTGCCGAAGCTGTACACTCTAGCATCGCCCACCATCGTCGTAGAGTCGTCGATGGAAGGCTCCTGGTATATAGGCTATCGCAAGGGGACCATGTTAGCAACAAGTGCGAGGCAAAAGAGTTTACTCACTTATCGGTGCTTGGTGTTGTCACTGGCATTCTGGGACCTCGACGGCAGGCCCCTTGGGAGGTTCCAGAGTTGGACGCTCTAGCATCATCCATCATCATCGTTGGGACATCAACGACAGGTTTCATGGGAGGTGCCGGAGTTGGGTGCTCTGTCGTCGCCCACCATCATCGGAGAGTCATCGACGGTAGGCCCCTTGGGAGGTGTCGGAGCTGGATGCTCTGGCGCCGTCCACCATCATCGGTTAGATGTCGACGACAGGCCCCTTGGGATGTGCCGGAGGTGGACGCTCTGGCGTCTTCTACCATCGTCGTAGAGTCATCGACGGCAGACCCCTGGTATATAGGCTATTGCAAGGCGACCATGTTAGCAACAAGTGCGAGGCAGGAGAGTTTACTCACTTATCCGCACATGGTGCTTTCGCTGGCACTCTGGGACGTCGACGGCAGGCCCCTTTCGAGGTGCCGGAGCTGGACGCTCCGGCATCTTCCACCATTGTTGTTGGGACGTCGACGGCAGGTCCCTTGGTAGGTGCCGGAGCTGGGTGCTCCGGCGTCACCCACCATCATCGGAGAGTCATCAACGGCAGACCCCTTGGGAGGTGCCAGAGCTGGACGCCCCAGCACCGCCCACCATCGTCGTAGAGTCAGCGATGGCAGGCCCCTGGTATACAGGCTATCGCAAGGGGACCATGTTAGCAACAAGTGCGAGGCAGGTGAGTTTACTCACTTATCTGCGCCTGGTGCTGTCGATGGCGTTCTGGGACGTCGACGGCAGGCCCCTTGGGACGTGCCAGAGCTGGACGCTCTGACGTCATCCACCATCGTCATTGGGACGTCGACGGCAGGCCCCTAGGGAGGTGCTGGAGCTGGGTGCTCTGGCGCTGCCCACCATCGTCGAAGAGTTGTCGACAGCAGGCCCCTTGGGAGGTGCTGGAGCTGGATGCTCCGGCGTCGTCCACCATCATCTGTTAGACGTTGACAGCAGGCCCCTTGGGAGGTGCTGGAGCTGGACGCTCCGGCGTAGTCCACCATCAATGTTGGGACATCGACGGCATGCCCCATGGGATGTGCCAGAGTTGGGTTCTCTCGCGTCGCCCACCATTGTCGGAGAGTCGCCGACGGCAGGCGCCTTGGGATGTGCCGGAGCTGGATGCTCCGGCGTCATCCACCATCATCAGTTAGACGTCGACGACAGGCCCCTTAGGAGGTGCCGAAGTTGGACGCTCCGACACCGTCTACCATGGTCGTAGATTCGTCGATGGCAGGCTCCTTGTATACAGGCTATCGCAAGGGGACCATGTTAGCAACAAGTGCGAGGCAGAAGAGTTTACTCACTTATCGGTGCTTGGTGTTGTCACTGGCGTTCTGGGACCTCGACGGCAGGCCCCTTGGGAGGTTGCAGAGTTGGGCGCTCTAGCGTCATCCACCATCATCGTTAGGACATCAACGATAGGTTTCATGGGAGGTGCCGGAGCTGGGTGCTCCGTCGTCGCCCACCATCATCGGAGAGTCATCGACGGCAGGCCCCTTGGGAGGTGTTGGAGCTGGATGCTCTGGCGCCGTCCACCATCATCGCTTAGACATCGACGGCAGGCCCCTTGGGATGTGCCAGAGGTGGACGCTCCAGCATCTTCTACCATCATCGTAGAGTCATCGACGGCAGACCCCTGGTATATAGGCTATTGCAAGGCGACCATGTTAGCAACAAGTGTGAGGCAGGAGAGTTTACTCACTTATCCGCGCTTGGTGCTTTCGCTGGGATTCTGGGATGTCGACGGCAGGCCCCTTTTGAGGTGCCGTAGCTGGATGCTCTGGCATCTTCCACCATTATCGTTGGGACGTCGACGGCAGGTCCCTTGGTAGGTGCTAGAGTTCGGTGCTCCGGTGTCACCCACCATCGTCGGAGAGTTATCGACGGCAGGCCCCTTGGTAGGTGCCAGAGCTGGACGCTCCAGCACCGCCCACCATCGTCGTAGAGTCAGCGATGGCAGGCCCCTAGTATACAGGCTATCACAAGGGGACCATGTTAGCAACAAGTGCGAGGCAGGTGAGTTTACTCACTTATCTGCGCCTGGTGCTGTCGGTGGCGTTCTGGGATGTCGACGGTAGGCCCCTTGGGAGGTGCCAGAGCTGGACGCTCTGATGTCATCTACCATCATCGTTGGGACGTCGACGGCAGGCCCCTAGGGAGGTGCTGGAGCTGGGTGCTCTGGCGCCACCCACCATCATCGGAGAGTCGTCGACGGCAGGCCCCTTGGGAGGTGCTGGAGCTAGATGCTCCGGCGTCGTCCACCATCATCTGTTAGACGTTGACGGCAGGCCCCTTGGGAGGTGCCGGAGCTGGACGCTCCGGCTTCGTCCACCATCAATGTTGGGACATCGACGGCATGCCCCATGGGATGTGCTGGAGTTGGGTTCTCCGGCGTCGCCCACCATTGTCGGAGAGTCGCCGACGGCAGGCGCCTTGGGATGTGCCGGAGCTGGATGCTCCGACGTCATCCACCATCATCAGTTAGACGTCGACGACAGGCCCCTTAGGAGGTGCCGAAGTTGGACGCTCCAACATCATCTACCATCGTCGTAGAGCTATCGACCGCAGGCCCTTGGTATACAGGCTATTGCAAGGGGACCATGTTAGCAACAAGTGCGAGGCAGGAGAGTTTTCTCACTTATCCGCGCTTGGTGCTGTCGCTGGCATTCTGGAACATTAACGGCAGGCCCCTTTCGAGGTGCCAGAGTTGGACGCTCTGGCGTAGTCCACCACTATCGTTGGGACTACGATGGTAGGTCCCTTGGAAGGTGCCAGAGCTGGGTGCTCCGGCGTCGCCCACCACCATCGGAGAGTCGTCGACGGCAGGCCCCTTGGGAGGTGCCAGAGCTAGGTGATCCGGCATCGCACATCATCGTCGAAGAGTTGTCGATGGCAGGCCCCCTGGGAGGTGGTAGAGTTGGATGCTCCGGCATCGTCTACCATCGTCATAGAGTCGTCGACGGCAGGCCCCTGGTATACAGGCTATCGCAAGGGGACCATGTTAGCAACAAGTGCGAGGCGAGAGAGTTTACTCACTTATCTGCGCTTGGTGGTGTCGCTGGCACTCTGGGACATCGACGGCGGGCCCCTTTAGAGGTGCCAGAGCTGGTCGCTCCAGTGTCGTCCACCATCTTCGTTGGGACGTCGACAACAGGCCCCTTGGGAGGTGCCGGAGCTGGGTGCTCCAGCGTCGCCCACCATCGTCGGAGAGTCATCGACAGTGGGCCCCTTGGGAAGTGCAGGAGCTGAACGCTCCAGCATCACCCACCATCGTTGTAGAGTCATCGACGGTAGGCCCCTTGTATACAGGCTATCGTAAGGGGACCATGTTAGCAATAAGTGTGAGGCAGGAGAGTATACTCACTTATCCGCGCTTGGTGCTGTCGCTAGCGTTCTGGGACATCGACGGCAGGCCCCTTGGGAGGTGCCAGAGCTGGACGCTATAGCTACATACACCATCATTGTTGGGACATCGACGGCATGCCCCATGGGAGGTGCCGGAGCTGGGTGCTCTGACATCGCCCACCATCGTCGGAGAGTCGTCGACGGCAGGCCCCTTGGGAGGTGCCGGAGCTGGATGCTCTGGCGTCAGCCACCATCTCAGTTAGACGTTGACGGCAGGCCCCTTGGGAGGTGCCGGAGCTGGACGCTCCAGCATCATCTACCATCGTCGTAGAGTTGTCAACGGCAGGCCCCTGGTATACAGGCTATTGCAAGGGGACTATGTTTGCAACAAGTGTGAGGCAGGCGAGTTTACTTACATATCCTCGCTTGGTGCTGTCGCTGTCGTTCTGGGGCGTCGATGGCAGGCCCCTTTGGAGGTGCCGGAGCTAGACGCTCCGGCGTCGTCCACCATCGTCGTTGGGAGGTTGATGGCAGGCCCCTTGGGAGGTGCCAGAGCTGGGTGCTCCGGCATCGCCCACCAACGTCAGAGAGTCGTCGACGGCAGGCCCCTTGGGAGGTGCTGGAGCTGGATGCTCCGAGGTCGTCCACCATCATCGGTTAGACGTCGACGACAAGCCCCTTAGGAGGTGCCAGAGCAGGACGCTCCGGCATCGTCTACCATCATCGTAGAGTCGTCGACAGCAGGCCCCTGATATAGAAGCTATTGCAAGGGGACCATGTCATCAACGAGTGCGAGGCAGGAGTGTTTACTCACTTATCCGCTCTTGGTGCTGTCTGTGGGAACCGGAGTCCACACATCCGAGGATCTCATTGGGTGGTGCCGTGCGATGCAGCACCTAACAACACACACAAAAAGGACACCAACACATATAAAGTTTTCATTTTGTAATAAGAAGAGTTTACAAAAGAGTGTACAACAGGGGTACACACGCAGCAGCAAATACATACTCATAATCTCACCTAACTAAGCAGGAGAGAAGAAGTCCATGCCCTAGGACGCTTCTCATTAGCAACAAGAAGAACATTCAGCAGCGGCGTGGTTCACCTGAGACTTATCTCGATACCTTGAGATCTTATGTACAACCTGAACAGCAGAAATAAACCTATTACCTGCAAAAATCGTTAAAGCGCAAGCGTGAGCATAAGGCTCAGCAAGACTAACCCGTCTCACTAGACATATGCAGGGGTAAATACTAAGCATAGGGAAGGAATAGCACAAAGGACTCGCCTACAAGTGGATCCTTATAATCATATTTTAAGTAGCAAATGACATTCTTCAGGCACGGCACATCATAGACTCCACAATCAAACAATATACGCTTTGCCGATTATATGACATGCCCAAAGCACATACTGCTATTACAGGTAAAGTATGGGGAAACTATAAACTTTTAATTGTACTATCTCTAAGCATACAAGGTTGCAAAGCAATTATAATTCAATACAACATATTCTCCTGGCTTCTTTAGTATTTACTACGTCACGACACAGTGAACAAGTGGTACTCTATTACCGCGAGGGACGGTGATAGCAATTAGGACACACCCGCACAACACGACACATACGCCATTCGGAAGTGTCAGCGAGTACACTAGTACCTACGTAACACTTCACTACTAGTCGTATATGGCCAGCTTTCACAAGAAACCCTAACGTCGAGCCTGTCTCACCTCCGCGAACAGAAGGTCTCCGCATGGAACACCTCTTGTGTCCGCCGACCGATTTACACCTTACTGTCCTCAACCCACCCCTATCGATGGTGAGTTAATGGGCCTTGACATCCCAGTTGTCGAGTTACGTTAGTTTACTGGATTCCATATGTCCATTATGTCACCGGTACAAGTCAAGCTTGTTCGAAGGGGCTGCATAAAGACGGGCCTTAATCGACACGGGCAGGGCTATGTGACCGAGAGTCCAATTCTCGTTGCTTCCTATCCATCCCCTGCCCGGTCTCAGTATCATTATATTAATCCATTTTCTATCTAACCAATCCTGTGAGATATGTCCTACATCTCTCGCGAGTAGGTTCCAACTACTCGACTTCTACCGGATTTCCTATACATTAGCAAAGCAGTTACTACAGGTCAAATTGTAACCCGTTCCAACCAACCCCTGGGATTTGTGGTCATGCAAGTGGAGTATCAATCACCCTATACATAATGCACATATGAAACTTAAGATGTAATGTGAGAAATACTACAAAACTCTGTAAAGCTTTTAAATGCAAACATGGGCTTGCCTTGTTTGCGACTTTATAACAATGTCAGTTGTTAGAGCTTGGTCTTCCTCCGGAGAACCTGCCATGGAACTTCAGTGGAAACACCTTCGCCTTCTCCTCCAAGCGAAGATTCTTGTCAATCACCTATCAGCACGTTCCTATCGACATGATATGCATATAAGTAATTAAGTAATTTAATAATAGACTCCACTGGGTTGTGTAAACTTTAAGAACAAGGAGTTTGACTAGGAACGACAGATATGCCTCTGTTGTGTGGGTAACCAGAGGATGAGTCAAGCTGGACATAGTAGTGTCGGTATGAATTGAAAGGTACAACATAAAGCTACATTGCAACTTAGCATACCACACTTCAAGCTATGTCAGGCGATATTGACAATTCTGAGTGGTGAAGAAGTGTTGGGCGGAGGAGTGTAAGGACGACCCAAAAATCAAGTTGGAACATCAAAAGCTTGAGGCATGAGTGAACTGTGCAACAAGAGGTCACGACTCAGAAGGCGACCAATTAAGTTACACAAACTCATTACAGAGTAAACCTAATTAAGTGACCAGTGCTCTCATAGGGTCTTGACTTAGGATGAACCATGATGGAACCTAACGACACTTGGGACTGAATCGAGATCAACATGGCTTGGACTTAAGAAGTCATTGCAAGCATTGTTAACCTAGCATGAGTACCAAGACAACGTTCCAAACGCTTTTAGGTAAACCAGTTGCTACGACTAACGCCGCAAGCATCGTTCACGTGGTTACATGACGACACTAATGTAGTGTCTCTCGCAAGCTTGTCCAGGTGAGCTCGGTAAGCTCTTGGGACTTAAACATGATGCGAGACCTTGCCGTGAAGGCACGCTTTGCCATCTCGAGAAGATTGTCTTAGCAACGTCCACATCAACTCAGACTCGTCAGTGGGGTGAGCGGAATCCCGAACGCCACCTGGTGAGTCTTAAGGCTAGTGATGTCGACTCGGTTGTTGATAAGCGACTCGACGAACCTGCCGTCGATGAAGTGGTACACCAAGTTATCCAATCCTGTGATCGGTTAGGGAACATCCTCGACACAACCAAGGAACTCTTATCCAAGGTTCCCCTTGGTCTAGTTCTCCTTGTTGGTCGCAACGTTCTTGCATACCTCTACCCCAGGTCATCGGTGATCACCGACCAACCATGTTTGACCTAGAAGGCATTTCATCGAGCATCTAGATTACACCTAGGACTCGATCACTCTCTCATCGACTAAAACCTAATTTGGCTTGACAACTATTGTCCGACGAGTCGTGCTTGTGTTCCAGCACCACACACATCACAAGCATCCTTCATCTCGATGCCAGGGCACGATGACGGCTTGGAGCATCACGACGACGTCATAAGGTCAACAACATCGACGCGGCTCATGGTGGAGCATCACGAGCACGCACGGACAAGTTAACACGATTCAAAAGACAAATAAGGTCAACTTGGGGATTTCTAAAGGAATGATATCATGGCAGAAAATGGACGTATGGATTGACGACACATGAGTACCATTAGGGGTCATGACGAACGGACTTCGATGACGTCAAGCAAGGCATTTCAGGGCAAGTCTCACCTTGTAGGCATTTTGCCGAACATCTTGGGTGTGTACTTGAGTTTCGTAGCTTCATCACCATTCAAAGGGTATCTTGGCACTTAGGCTTGTCGGTCGCAACATCATCCTACCCCTGCATCACAGACTAGTTCTAAACTTCAACGAAGTTGGTTCTTTCCTCATGAACATTTCATCGAACACCTTGGCTGCAGCACTATCCCAAATAATCTTTGCACAATTCAGAGCTAACCTTGAACTAATTGTCGTTGCTGTTGTCTTGTCGACGTGTTCTTGCATCTCATACATCACCTCCATCAATCCTCGCACTGTTTCGACGCGGCATATGAGAAGAACACTGTGACGACATCAAGTAGACAATGACATCCTAAACGGCACATGGTGAAGCATTCCGAATGCGTACTGACATGCCAGCAACACTAAAGAGGAAGGAAGTAATCTGGGGATGCTGCAGGGTAGACAGTGAGGAGGAAACGCGGCAGCACAGCACGGCGACATGTGGATAGAGGGCGCACCGGTACGGCAACATGGGCAGCGCGAACAGAACAGGTGCGGGAAGCAGGTCGACGCCAGCCGGATGCCAGGGACGCGGCAGGGCGCAACGCGAGCAAGGCGACAGGGCACCAGCGGTGGTGGCGCGCATGCGGGGGCACGACGAGGCGAGCAGCAACAAGGTGGCATGCTGCGCGCGGGCATGCTCACCGCGGGAGCAGGACGCGACGAGGCGCAGCGCCAGGGTAGAGCAGCGCGCCGAAGTGGCAAGACGGCGGCCATGGAGCGTGGTTGTGGCGGCAAGGCGGAGCTCGAACGCGGCGCATGGCCGGCGCACGAGCGTGCGGCCGAGACAGGCGGACGGACGGTCGGCAGTCGGTGTTGGGCAGGGTGCCGGCACCGTGGCGCTGGGGCTGGAGCTTGGAGGCGAGGAGGCGAGTGGTGATGTGGCCGCTCGGCGAGCACGCAGCAGGGAGGGGGCGAACCGGCGTAGGGCAAGCGGAAGTGGGGCGCGGCCGGGAGGTGGAGCGCCGGCGTGGCGAGCAGGCGCTGGAGGCACCCGGGTGGGGGGAGGCGCGTGGTCCTGCGGCCAGGCGAGGAGAGGTGTTGTGGGGGTGGCGCAAGCCAGAGGGAGTAGCGGCGCTCGTCGGGAGGGAAGAGCGTGCACGATAGAGAGGGAGTCAGGCGCTGGGATAAGTACCGACATTTTCATCGCAGTGGCGCATGCAGTCCGTCTGCGTGGAGGCAGGGGACCTGTGGGGACCACTTGTGGGACCCACCTCCCTCATTCCTCTTTCCTGTGGGGACGAAATAATGATTATCTTCAGGCATCTTAAGAAATTCTAAAATCTGCTTCAAGCGATTCCAGCCTTTAAGTTGATAACCTTGACAGGAGGCTCGACATGACAATATCACATTGTAAAACTTTTACGTGTGTTACTGACCCTTTATTGCTATACTCTTACATTGACATGACATCTTGTCCTGTCCTAGTCTTGACTCGAAGAATCAGGACTTGTTCTTTAACTCTCTAGGTCACCTTGATGGTTTGAAACTATCTTTGCATTGATTCTTGGTTGCTTGCTTGGTTTTGCATAGGTCCTTATAACTTAATGTGGTATTTCCCCTTGACATGAGTTAAGATGGTTGACGAGGTTAAACAACAATCATTAACCTCGTTTGATGTTTAGTCAACCATAGGATCCCTTAGCTCTATCATAAGAGTAGCAAAGCACTCAACACTCTTATGGGATTAAAACAGCAGAAATACTGAAGATATGGCGACTACAAGGTTTTTAGGTATATCAACATCTTCAAACAATAGAAATAGAAGATGAAGACTCTTTGCGGTGGCACACGAGGATTTAAGGATTCAACATCCTCATACGTTTCCAACACAGCAAAGAATTCAATCTTATGGTAACTACAAGGTAATTAGTGTAGCAAGGTTACCATATAACACCGCAAGATCATAGATGGACCCAAAGAGTTTCACGAGGTTGACAATCGAACGGTATCCTCCCGAGTAAGGAGATTTCATGGATTTTACAAGGTTGATCATCGAACTGATGATCATTCAATGAAGAACGATATAGTTGCAACAATCAAGGTACTTGAACCTAACAAGTCAAGGATGGAAGTTCAAATGTTTGTTTAGTTGCAAGTGAGGTTGAGTAATTGGTTTCCCAAATATTACTCAATGGAAAGGAGATCAACAATGTAAGAAGTCAAATGAAAATGGTGAAATGACCATAGTCATTAGACACCTTAGCATAGTTTGAATGGGGTACACAATCTTGCTCTAAATTTTAGTATTACTATGTATTCTATCATTGGTGTTACATTGGTAATGATGCTTCATGATGCATCATATGTTGTATGGTGCAATGAATATGCACATGGTATGGTGCAAATGGTGCATATGTATGGTGCAAATGACGCACATGTATGGTGCAAATGGTGCACATGCATGGTGCAGTAGCTTTTATAGTTTGAGCAAGACTAAATGAACCACGCACACACAACTCAAGAACTAACTCATTATTTGCAAGGCTTGGGTACCGTGGTCGTGAAAGACACTCAATGAGTAGCATTCCTTTCATGACTCGACCACAGGTAAGGAATTCATAACAGAACGACTGATAAGGAATGTGGAAAATTGACCACGTTACCTAGACCTTTTGAAAGCTTGTTCATGTACTACTCCAGTTGATTGTATCTTCAGCTAGGTCTTAGAGTTACCAGTTGACTTGAGGAGTATCTTCATCCGAAGAAAAACAACCAACTATATGTCGAAGGTTATCCCTAGACACCTGGTTGAGATCACTAGACACAGCTCTAGTCATAATTCACTTAACCTTCGCTTCAATCAGTCAGGAGGAACGGATATCCTTCTCAATCACTTTTAGTGGAGTTGAATTCACACTCTTCTTAGAGTAACTCAATTTGGTGGTGGATGTTGGATCCTCTTGAAGATGAAATCTTAATTGATCGCCTTCTTGTTGACACGACTCGTTGTAACCAAGGTTGATGGTTGAACACCACCATTACTTGAGTGCTCACCTTCCCTCTTAAAGTTCCAAACCAGGATGTCAAAACGTACTTCAAACAATCCTCATAGAAATACGAGATGCAACTCGAGTAATTGCGACTTGCGTTAAACATCACAAGATGTGATGTGGCAAGTCACAAAAATCAAACACTAGTATGTCTATCCAAGGGAAAAGGGCTTCAAATGAGTTAAACACTCTATTAAACTTGGTAAACAGTTGGGTCCTAACTCTTGGTTGGTTATGACACTCCTCGAATTGAAATCGAGAGTCGAATGCCTACAAAAACCAAAAGGTTCAAACCGGCCAGGCTATGGTGACAAATGACCAGTCTGGACTCAAACTCGATTTTGATCCAGTTAATCGCAAAATCAGATCTTGAGGTGAATAACAAAGTTAAAGTACACTTCAGAACCTTTCTAAAAAGTATCGGTTTGCCTCTATATAATCTCTGGTTTGCATGTTATGCGACTTTAAAGTCAGCAGATTATTCTACACATTCAGCCGAACCTGCTTAAAAAGTAGCAGTTTTGATCTAAAGTTTTCAGGCTGTTCTGTTGGAAATCTGGAAATATTATTATTTACAAAGTTTTATCCAATGTAATAACCTCTCCATAATGTACTTACTTGTCTTCATATCAGTCCTGGTCTAAAAGACATGAATTTTTGAAGTTGGGTTAAATTTCAGCATTCAGAATTTGAATTCAGTAGATTGACCACTCTGCATTCAAACTCGATTTGGAATAGGTAGATGACCGATTCAGGTCTGGAGCCAATTGCAAAAATTGTAGCCGACTCTCTAACCTTTCCAACAGTTACTCGCGCGACACCATTTGATCAAGGGTCTGCGAGTTATGGATTAAACTCAGAGGTGTACAGAGTGCTGTCCAGTTTGGGTGTGCCTGGACAGTCTCTGCGATTATCCAAATTCCACCCACTTAGAAAAATATTTTGGTCTTGAGCTGAATAGAGAACTTGTAAAGTACTTCCAAAACTGTCCAAAAAGTCTTCATTTGCTCTCATATCGCTTCTGGTTGAGGAGATATGAAGTTTTAAAATTCAGTTATGTCACCAGATTTTTAATAAAAATTTCGACAGAACTTCCTTTGTTTGTTGTTCATTTTGTCCACAATTTTCAGATAGTTAAACATTGATATATGCAGAAAAAATGTATTACAAAATTTTTATATACATCCTCAGGATTCCATAAATGCATCACATGAAGTCATTCGACGATTCTACAGCGATTTATGCGAGAAACAGTAACTGTATACCGGACTGTCCACTCGCTGTCCAGATTTGATCAAGTTTAGAAATTTGAAATTTTGAGTATGTTAGAGATGTATTCTGCTCTGGAGTTCTATAGAAACGTTGTAGAGGACTATCTACACTTTCCAACCACATAATGTAGGCCTGCAGAGGTGAAGTCTGCAAAAAGTTATGATTCAATTGGTGAAGAGTTCAGATTCTGTCCCCTCTTCCGGGCTGCCAGAACCTCTTAAACGACACTTCAATTTAGACCTTGTTAATGTCAGTTTTATACTCAGAGTCGAATAGAAACTCGTTAGTGGATTCCTTAAGCTTTCCAGGCATGTGTATATATGCCTAGGTTGCTGCTCTAATTTAAAAGTTATGGCTGTTCAAAGTTCAACAATTTTCCAAGTTGGTTCAGGTAGTACATATAGTCTTGTTCCAGTTTTTAACTCAAGTGTTTAAATACTTCTTATCTGAATTTGGGGCAATATTGAATTACAAAGTTGTAGTCTAGCTCCTCAGCTTTCCGAAAATGTATCACAAAGGCATGGAAGAGCTTTCTACGAAGAGATAGAGCAAAACACTAAAGTTGGTCCAATGTTTGAAAGAAATGGGATTAGTGTTGATTTTTAGTGATGGGACTCGATTCAAAAGGCTTTCATGCCCCAACTGTTCAAAGAACAGTCGTAGATGACGTGAAGATCTTCTTAACCATATAGCACACTACTAGGTTCTACGAAGTTTCACTAAAAGCACCTCTTGACATAATCGAGCTAGATTCCGTCAAGAGTGAACAACAACCTTAATCTTCATCCTTCTTCGCATTGCACTATCCCTGTCGAAACTTTGACCCAAAACTTTCCAGCAACTGGGAGTTGGATCTTACAAGATGGTAATGAAGCCATTCTTTCGTGGGGGATGGTCAAAGTATCAAGTGGGATACTGACAGTACTACGTGCATTACCAACAGAAAAGTCTAACCCGGTATATCCGGATACGTCTATAGGTGGTCCTAATATCGATCACTCGCAAACGTATTCTACACGGGTCGCTACCGGAGTTAGTGTACCTGCAGAAGACAAACAATCCCCTTTCACACCTTCACACCTCAAGGGCGGCACGGGGAAACACGACAGACAGTCACAATAAGATATAAGAAAAAGTAAATGCATACGACTCTGGTATGAGTCGCCCTCGAGCGAAGTCATGTCTCGAGGTACATGGCTGTACTACGTCTGTACAGCAAAGACTCCCGCACGAACCGGCTTATACACGCTCGGGCATACGTTTTTCTGAAAGTGCATCTAGGACTCCCTTGTGGGTTTTGGACGATTTATGACAAGCAATTGGGATCCTAATCCTTTTGTTGAGATGAATGCAGGCAAATGATGAAAAATGAGCAAAATGCCAAAAAGAAGGGAAATGAGAATCAAAGTGAATTTGAGCTCAAGTAGAAGAAAATAGTAGATTATTATGTATGGAGTGTGTTAAGGAAACACACCCAAGAGCTCAATCACTTTCAGGCACACACACACAATGCACAAAGTTATACAGGACCGGACTAGTCCGATAACAGCCGGACTAGTCCGATATCACATTTTGTACTAGATCGGACAAGTCCGGCACCTTCACAACTCAAGGGCGGCACGGGAAAACACGATAGACAGTCACAATAAGATATAAGCAAAAGTAAATGCATACGACTCTGGTATGAGTCGCCCTCGAGCGAAGTCATGTCTCGAGGTACATGGCTGTACTACGTCTGTACAGCAAAGACTCCCGCACGAACCGGCTTATACACGCTCGGGCATACGTGTTTCTGAAAGTGCATCTAGGACTCCCTTGTGGGTTTTGGATGATTTATGACAAGCAATTGGGATACTAATCCTTTTGTTGAGATGAATGCCGGCAAATGATGAAAAATGAGCAAAATGCCAAAAAGAAGGGAAATGAGAATCAAAGTGAATTTGAGCTCAAGTAGAAGAAAATAGTAGATTATTATGTATGGAGTGTGTTAAGGAAACACACCCAAGAGCTCAATCACTTTCAAGCACACACACACAATGCACAAAGTTATACAGGACCGGACTAGTCCGATAACAGCTGGACTAGTCCGATATCACATTTTGTACTAGATCGGACAAGTCCGGTATCCACCGAACTAGTCCGATATCTTTCTAATCCACTTTGGACTAGTCCTCCCCAATGCGGACTAGTCCTCAACACAATGCACAAGTCACACAAAATCGGACAAGTCCGTTGTGATCCGGACTAGTCCGATATTCTTTCTGATCCACTTCGGACAAGTCCGGTGTCTACACGGACTAGTCCGATATGCACACTGATCTAAATCGGACAAGTCCTCCAAGTGCGGACTTGTCATCCTAAACACTTAGGGTTTCATATGTCCGGACAAGTACGATGGCAATCGGACTAGTCCGAAGATTTCTAGTAGTGAAATCGGACAAGTCCATTTTCAACCGGACTAGTCCGATATTCCTGGACACTTAGGGTTTGCTACACACAGCTCACCGGACTAGTCCGGTGACCACCACGAACTAGTCCGATCTTTCTGAACCCTAACGATCACTTTTAGAAACCCCATATAAATAGAGGTGCACGGCCCACTTTTACATTCTCTCGAACCCTAGTGCCGTCACACCTCCCAAGAGACTCAAAAACCACCTCTCTCCACGAAACTAAGTGCAAAATCGATCAATCCATTGAAGATCACTTCTAGATCATTGGAGAGACACTTGGCACACATCATTGAGCTCTTGGTTTGATTCTCTAACACACTCTTGCGGTTCAATTTGTAATTTTCGAGTGTGTTATTGGTGGCTTTGTAAGTTGTAATCAAGGGAGCTCTCAACGTGTGAGAACGCCACTTCAACTTGGTTATTTACCCTTTGTGATTAGTGGAAGAGGATTGGCCTTCGTGGCGATCCGACGAGGGAAGGGTTGGAGAAGACCCGGTCCTTTTGTGGGCTCCTCAACATGGATGTAGGTTGCCTTCGTGGTAGCTGAACCACGGGATAAATCGTGTGACTTGTCCTTTTGCATTCTTCATCTTAATTGATCAACATAATCTAGGGTTTGATTCACCTTGTTCGATTTGAGTTAAATTGTTGAACAAGAGCCTTAATTGTAATAGACTTTGACATACAATTATTAAACTTTCATTCAAGTCTATATTTCCGCTGCAAACATTAATGAATCAATCAAATTGACTGAACTTGATCAACTTAGCCCGTGAAAACCGGACTAGTCCGCACTTTACCGGACTATTCCGATATCTCTGGTATTGACCTTGTTGTTGAGTGTTACAGGAACCGAGAAAATTCAAAAAGGCCTATTCACCCCCCCCTCTAGGCCTACATTCAATTGGTATCAGAGTAGGTTCTTCAAGAAAGAGTGCAAACATTCGAAGAGATCATGTCGGACATGAAGGAAGTTCAGAAAATCAACAACCAGGAAGAAGTGAACAACGACAAGGACCAAAAGCTGGAAAAGTATCTCGAGGCAATTCAGGACTTCGATGATGATGACGAGGAGACGCTGGAGCTGAAAGCACTCCTCAGAAAGAAAGCACTTTCCAAAGGGAAAGCTAAAGTTGAAGAAAAGAAGAAGGGGAGTAGTCACACCGACTACTCCCGATATCCTTTTAACTATGACCGTTTAAATTCAAACAACAACCATTACCTATATATTCCTCTTGGAAAAGCCCCACACTTCGATGGGAGATATTACTCCATGTGGAGGCAAAATATGAAGATGCACTTGATTTCCCTTAACCCAAGTTTATGGCATATTGTGTGCACAGGAATAGACATCCCAGATGACGACGAATAGCTCACCCCAAGTCAAGAGCAAGCCATCCACAGAAACGCTCAAGCCGCAGCCGTAATCACCTCCTCTCTAAGTCGAGATGAATTCACAAAGGTGGACGGACTGGAGATTGCCAAGGAAATATGGGACACACTACAAACAGCCCATGAAGGTGACCGGCATGTGCGGGAGGCGAAAATTGAAATGATCGAAGGCGAACTAGGAAGGATCGCAATTGAGGAAGACGAGTCTCCCCAGGACATGTACAACCGATTGAAGACACTTGTAAACAAGGTTCGATCATATGGGAGCAAGAAGTGGAATGACCACGAGGTTGTAAAGCTCATCCTTAGAGCCTTTATGCCTCGCAATGTCACACTATGCTCTATGATCAGAGAAAGTCCCGGGTATAAGAGGATGACTCCAGATGAATTGCTTGGAAAAATCATCAACTTTGAAATGATGTAGAAACAAGCCAAGCACGTCAAACAAATAGCCGACCTCGCATCGTCCAAGAAAAAGGGAGTTGCCTTAAAGTCCACACTCAAGCCTCTATCCAAAGAAGCAAGAGAAGCACAGCTTGAGGAGGACAGCGATGATGAAAGCAGTGAGTTGGACGAAGAGGATATGATTTTGTTCATGAAAAAGTTCAAAAGAATAATGAAGAAAAGACAAGGAACAAAATCAAGTGAAGGCAAGCAAAAGGAGAGGACAAAGCCGAAGATGAGGCGGGCGTGCTATAATTGTGGTGAGTATAACCACTTTATAGTCGATTGCCCGTATGAGGACAACAAGAAGAAGAATAAAGAAGCCAAGCCTCAACCGAAGAAATTCTTCAAGAAGAAGAAACAAGCTAAACAAGCACACATTGGAAAGGAGTGGGACTCAAACGATGAGTCCTCATCATCCGATGAAGAAGAGATGGCTAGCATAGCCATTGAAAGCATGTCCAAGAAACCCACACTCTTCCCCACGCTCGGTACAAAGAAGGGACATGGCACTTGCCTCATGGCAAAGGAAGGTAAACGCAAGGTAAACATCAAAACTCGTTCCATGCATTCCTACTCAAGTAATGATGAACTAGATAGTGATGATGAAGATATGTTAATTGGATTAGACAGAAAAACTGTTGCTAAAATGAAATTTTTACTTGACCAACTTGTTGAGAAGGAACGGCTAATTGATCGTCAAGAGAGGACATGATTATCTCCCAAAAGGAGAAGTATGTCGAACTTGACAATCTTCTAGTTCTTGAAAAGGAGAAAAACAGCTCACTAGAGCTTGAGCTAGCTTCAAGCAAGGAAACTTGCTTGGAGTTAACCAACTCAAACGTTGCAATCAAGGATCAACTTGATGACCTGATTAAGGTTAACAAGATCCTTGAAGTGCAAGTTGAGTCACTCAAGCTATGTGAATCTTCCACCTCTTCAAGTCTACCTTCTCAACCCACTTCAACTAATCTTGTTCAAATGTGCAAATGAGGTAAAATCAACACCAGGTTGAAAGAAAAGTCTACCTCCATAAAGGATAAAAATCCTACCCAATGTGGAATATTTGACAAGGAGAGGATCAACTATGCACGTAGTGCATACTTGGTCCAAAGACCTCCAAATGTCAAGTATGGCATTGGTTACTCTTATGATGGAAAGCAAAATGCTGGAAGTCATAAGAATAACAAGGGAAGGATTACCTTTGTGAAGGGAGGACCCTCACAATCTGGTAACTCAAAAATTAAGAACCTGAACTCTCATGAGCACCGGACTAGTCCAGTTTTTGTCCGGACAAGTCCGGTCATACGGACAAGTCCGGTCACCCAGACTAGTCTAATCCATAAACAACAGCAACTTTTGTTCAAAACCTTTGATGCCTCTTATGTATTAATGGGAAACAATCTTGCTAAAGTTTATGCTTATTATGCTGGGCCACGCCATGGGAACACAAAATCCCATGTGTGGGAGCCCAAATGTATTGTAACTAACCTCCAAGGACCCAAGCAAGCTTGGGTACCTAAAACCAAGGCATAAATTGTTTCTGCATGCCTATTCCTCCGATGGATCCAAATGGGTGCTAGACAGTGGATGCACAAACCACATGACCGGAGAAAGGAGGATGTTCGTGGAATATGAAGAAAACGAGGATCCAAACGAAGGCATCTACTTCGGAGATAATAGTCAAGGAAGGGTGCTTGGTACCGGTAAAATAGCGATATCCTCTGAACACACTCTTTCTCATGTTTTACATGTTGAATCTTTAGATTATAACCTGTTGTCCATATCTCAATTATGTGACAAAGGTTATAACTGCTTGTTCACTAACGAGGGTGTGACCGTCTCAAGGAGGAGTGATGGTTCTGTTGCATTCAAGGGTATGTTGAAGGGAAAGCTTTACCTTGTTGACTTCAACAAGGATAAAGCCGAACTCGACACATGCTTGATTGCAAAAACCAACATGGGTTGGTTGTGGCATAGACGGCTAGCACATGTTGGTATGAGGAATCTTCAAAAACTCCTCAAGGGCGATCACATCCGAGGTTTGAAAGATGTTGTTTTTGAGAAAGACAGGCCTTGTAGCGCGTGCCAAGCCGGGAAGCAAGTTGGAGCACATCATCCCGCAAAGAACATCATGACTACGACAAGACCGCTCGAACTACTTCACATGGACTTGTTTGGTCCGATTGCTTACATAAGCATTGGCGGTAATAAATACGGTTTAGTCATTATTGATGATTTTTCCCGCTTCACTTGGGTGTTCTTTTTGCATGACAAGTCAGAAACACAAGGGACACTCAAGAAATTCTTCAAGCGAGCGCAAAACGAGTTCTCACTATCGATCAAGAGTATTTGGAGCGACAACGGCACGGAGTTCAAGAACATACATGTGGAGGAGTACCTTGATGAGGAGGGAATCAAGCACGAATTTTCAGCACCATACTCTCCACAAAAAAACGGAGTTGCCGAAAGGAAGAACCGAACGCTCATAGAGATGGCAAGAACAATGCTCGATGAATACAAGACTTCGGATCGATTTTGGGCGGAAGCAATTAATACTGCTTGCCACGCCGCAAATCGACTCTGCCTTCATCGACTACTCAAGAAGACTCCTTATGAGCTACTCACCGGTAACAAACCAAACATTTCATATTTTCGAGTTTTCAGCTCTCCATGTTATCTCTTGAACAAGAAGCCCAGGACTTCAAAGTTCGCTTCGAAGTCCGATGAAGGTTTCTTGCTTGGTTATGATTCGAACACTTACGCCTATCGTGTTTTCAATAAGGCCTCCGGACTTGTTGAAGTGGCACGTGATGTAGTGTTCGATGAAACTAATGGCTCCCAAAAGGAGCAAGTTGATCAATGTGAATTAGGTAAAGAAGAAGCTCCTTATCAAGCATTGAAGAGAATGGCTCTAGGCGAAGTTCGATCACAAGAGTCATCGTCACAAATACAAGAGGAAAGTGAACCACAAGAGGAGATCAACAATCAAGGGGGAGCTTCGATACAAGATCAATCACAGGAATATGAAGATGATCAACAAATCAACGAGGGCAACCACTCAGGGGGAGAAGGAAATGATCACCAACACACAACTCTCCAAGTGCCACACCCAAGAGTACACCAATGCATTCAAAGGGATCACCCAATCGACAACATCATCGGTGACATCCAAAAGTGAGTAACCACTAGATCTCGTATAGCTAATTTTTGTGAGCATTACTCGTTTGTCTCCTTTTTGGAACCACGCAGGACTGAGGATGCATTGAAGGATCCGGACTGGGTGGTGGCAATGCAAGAAGAGTTGAACAACTTCAAGAGAAACGAGGTTTCGGAACTTGTGGCAAGACCCAATGCAAATATAGTGGGCACCAAGTGGGTCTTCCGCAACAAGCAAGATGAACACGGAGTGGTGACAAGAAACAAGGCACGACTTGTGGCCAAAGGTTACTCACAAGTCGAAGGTCTGGATTTCGATGAGACTTTTGCTCCAGTAGCTAGGCTTGAATCAATTAGAATATTACTTGCATATGCTACTCACCATGATTTCAAGCTGTATCAAATGGACGTGAAAAGCGCCTTCCTCAACGGACCGATCAAGGAAGAGGTGTATGTGGAGCAACCACCCGGGTTTGAAGACGAAGAGTTCCCCGACCACGTATATAAACTGCGTAAGGCTCTCTATGGCCTCAAACAAGCTCCTAGAGCTTGGTATGAGTGTCTTAGAGATTTCTTAATTGATAATGGTTTTAAAATTGGCAAAGTAGATTATACATTATTCACAAAGAATCTAGATAATGATCTTTTTATTTGCCAAATCTATGTTGATGATATAATTTTTGGGTCAACTAACCAATCCTTCTGTGAAGAATTTAGTAGAATTATGACAGACAAGTTTGAAATATCAATGATGGGAGAATTGAAGTACTTCTTGGGATTCCAAGTGCGGCAACAAAGGGAAGGAACATTCATAAGCCAAACCAAGTACACGCAGGACATACTCAAGAAGTTTGGCATGGACAAGGCAAAGCCCATAAAGACTCCCATGGCTACGAATGGCCACTTGGATCTCAATGAAGATGGACCGAGCGTCGACCAAAAGGTATATCGCTCCATTATTGGATCTTTACTCTACTTATGTGCATCTAGGCCAGATATTATGTTGAGTGTATGTTTGTGTGCAAGATTTCAAGCCAACCCTAAGGAATGTCACTTGACAGCCGTAAAAAGAATCTTGAGATATTTAGTTCATACACTCAACCTTGGTCTTTGGTACCCAAAAGGCTCCAAATTCAATCTCATTGGTTACTCCGATGCAGATTATGCCGGGTGCAAAGTTGATAGAAAAAGCACCTCTGGCACATGCCAATTCCTAGGAAGATCTTTGGTTTCTTGGTCATCTAAGAAACAAAATGCCATTGCATTATCCACAGCCGAAGCGGAGTATGTTGCAGCAGGGAGTTGTTGTGCACAACTCCTTTGGATGCGACAAACTCTAAGGGATTACGGTTACAATATGAACCGTATTCCTCTCCTTTGTGATAATGAGAGTGCCATTAAAATAGCCCACAATCCAGTTGAGCACTCTAGGACTAAACATATAGACATAAGACATCATTTCTTGAGAGACCATTCCATGAAAGGAGACATAACCATCTCACATGTCAACACCCAAAAACAATTGGCCGACATATTCACCAAGCCGCTTGATGAAAAGCGTTTTTGCGAACTCCGAAATGAGCTAAATATTCTTGATTCTCGGAGTGTGGCTTGAAAAGTTGCATACCTGTATGATTGCTTCAAAAATGTTGATTGAATTGTGAAAATCATCCCTCTCCATTTTTCTCTCGAAAAACTATGTCAATTATTAGATCTTGATGAATTTTGAACATTGTATGATTGTTGTATGTTTACTGGTCAAATTCATCAAGATTACTTGAATTGTTTTGCCTCTTTATTCTCTATTATTAAACCTTCAAATATATATGAATGGGCTATGCAATTCTTTCCTGGTGACCACGGACTAGTCCGTGGTTACCCAGGCTAGTCCGCCCATGCAGACTAGTCCGCAGAGTGCCGGTTAGGCCGGACTAGTGCGATAGACCACGGACTAGTCCGATATAGGTCTCTGGATGACTTCGGACTAGTCCGGTCATGTCCGGACTTGTCCAATTTTTCGTGTCCATAACCCTAGCCGCCACCAAACCCTAATCTCCTCACCCCCACTTTTGCTCACACTTTCCTCTCTCTTGCACTCGAGCCACCAAGGCGATTTTCTCTTCCTTCCGTCGAAAAAGTCCACATTTGGGCGGAGATCAAGCTTGACCTCTTGGGGATTGAAGCTAGCGGACTTCTTCGCCCTCCAACCCCCAAACCTTCAAGCGTCAATCGATTTCTTCGGTAAATTTCTTCAAAACCCTAGATATCTTGTTTTTCTCCATTGTTGATCGTATAGCCTAGCATCCTTCACTAGATACATGCTTATTTGGTGTACTACGTGTATGCTAGACTAGATTTGCATTAGGGATTGTATCCTGGCCAATCTGTTAGGTTTTTGAGAATGAAAACCGGACTAGTCCGGTCCATGCACGGACAAGTCCGGTACCCCGGACTAGTCCGAGCCTGAGCACCAGACAAGTCCGATGTTCCTGCCTAAAACCTAATTCCTTAATTCCTTAATGCCATCCATTGCTATCTTGTCTTACCTATGCCTTGTATAACTTTTCATTATTTTTGCTCAATCATTCTCAGATCATGAAGAGCTCCGACAACGAGATCTCCGACTTTGAGGCCGAGTTGGACCACGAGGTGGCACCTCGGTCCTCGGCGGGTCTTGGCAAGAAACGCCAAGAAAGACCTTCCGAGCCTGCTACTTCCCTTCCCCAGGTTCGGAGGAAGGTCTGTGTCAAGAAGCCCGCCTCGAAGGCTGTTGCGTCTACAAGCAGCCTTCGTCAAGCAAAAGGAAAGGGCAAGGGAGTCGCAACGGGGCCAGTTGGGCCCTTGAAGCTCCATGCTCCCAGGGAAGGGGTCCGGGACCCTACTGAGGAGAAGTTCAATGGCAAGGGCAGTGATTCAGCGGCCAAGTTCAGGAGCATTGACTGGTATGGCAGGCCAAAGCAAGCTGTCGATGGCAGGTTTTGGTGCAACTTCCATGCAGACTTCTACAAATCGGTGTATCTCCCAATGAAGACACCGGTGGTGCGCAGTCAGTGGATTGACTGGGCACACCTTGAGAAGAAGAAGTGCTCAGCTTTTGATGAAGTCATTGCAGCAGCTGAGAGGCATGGCCTGAAGGATCTCTTTGCCTTCAGGCATAACTGGAATGATAAGGTGATTGCATAGTTCTTTGCAACTTGCCACATCTCGAGTGAGGATGAAGAGAGTGTTACTTGGATGACACACAGATCTAAGTATAGTATCACTCAAGAGGACTACAATAATCTGCTCCATCTGGACACCTCTGGACATTACAGGCTGATCATCCACAACATAGGTGTCATGGAGAAGGATAGGATGAAATTCCTATATGAGCCGAACTCAAAGTATGTCCCTCCCTCTACAAAGAACATGAAACCATTCTTTGTGGTCCTCAACAGAGTGCTGAGGAAGACTATTGCTCCTAAAGATGGAGATGCTGGGAGCATGCAGGGTTACCTACGAACCCTAATGAGAGTGATAAGCAAGGACCGCCCATTTGATGTGGCGGAATACATTTGGAATGATATGGTCAACATATCCTGCACGCCCAACAGGTCATGTGGCTATGCTCCCTACCTCATGTATATGATTGAGAAAGTCACAGGTATTGAGTTCGTGAAGGATGTGGAGAACACTCCTTTGAGGCCTTAGAAGCCTCAACCAGTGCGTGTCAAGGCTTCTCCTTCGCCGGCCTCCAGTCCCGAGGCACTGACAAGATCAAGAAGCGGTGCTAGGGCTGTCCCTACCTCTAGGGAAGCCCCTCAGAGAGGATCAGCTAGTGGGATCCTCAAGTACCTGACCGGTATATTCTCCTCCTGCAAGAAGACTAAAGTAAAGCTTCATAAACTCAATCATAAGAGGAAGGAGGATATGAGATGTATCAAAGCCAATGTGAAGCAACTGAGTGAAAAGCTGGAGATCAACCCCATTGGATCTCCAGTTATTTCTGAAGATTCTGATCTTGACATCACCGAGCTCGGGCCTCTGAACCCCTCCGAGCTTGCCTATTTTGGCATTGGGGGCTCGAGCAGCTCCGCTCCTCCCCCCTCTCCTCCTCGTCAAGCGGAAAGCGAAGAAGATGAAGACGATGACGAGAGGACCGACAGTGAAGAGTGAAGACCCTAGGACCCTCCTCTCCTTCATTTTGGTGTCTTGATGCCAAAGGGGGAGAGATTGAGGGGGAGTCTTAGCTTTAGCTGTGGTAGGGTGCGAGGAGAGAGTTCTCTGTACTTTTATTTGTGATTGTAATAGTTTAACCCTGTTTTCATATTAAGTTTGGTCTTGTGATGAATTGCAAAATTTATTCTCAATGTGATGAAAACTACATTTTTTGCTCCTGGAATGTCATATGCACTTGGTATCGGTTGATTAATGTAAATTCTGCCATTCTCAATGTATTCATGCACTTAGTATGCATCCCACCATAAAGAACACACATATGGTTAATCCTCTTGTTGCTTGATGTATTTTTGAGTCATATGTGCATACTTTATGAAAATCTCATTTTTTGCCTTATTTTGTGAAATCTCAATTGGTTGTCATCAATCACCAAAAAGGGGGAGATTGAAAGTGCATCTAGGACTCCCTTGTGGGTTTTGGATGATTTATGACAAGCAATTGGGATCCTAATCCTTTTGTTGAGATGAATGCAGGCAAATGATGAAAAATGAGCAAAATGCCAAAAAGAAGGGAAATGAGAAGCAAAGTGAATTTGAGCTCAAGTAGAAGAAAATAGTAGATTATTATGTATGGAGTGTGTTAAGGAAACACACCCAAGAGCTCAATCACTTTCAAGCACACACACACAATGCACAAAGTTATACAGGACCAGACTAGTCCGATAACAGCCGGACTAGTCCGATATCACATTCTGTACTAGATCGGACAAGTCTGGTATCCACCGGACTAGTCCGATATCTTTCTGATCCACTTCGGACTAGTACTCCCCAATGCGGACTAGTCCTCAACACAATGCACAAGTCACACAAAATCGGACAAGTCCGTTGTGATCCGGACTAGTCTGATATTCTTTCTGATCCACTTCGGACAAGTCCGGTGTCTACACGGACTAGTCCAATATGCACACTGATCTAAATCGGACAAGTCCTCCAAGTGCGGACTTGTCATCCTAAACACTTAGGGTTTCATATGTCCGGACAAGTCCGATGGCAATCGGACTAGTCCAAAGATTTCCAGTAGTGAAATCGGACAAGTCCGTTTTCAACCGGACTAGTCCGATATTCGTGGACACTTAGGGTTTGCTACACACAGCACACCGGACTAGTCCGGTGACCACCACGGACTAGTCCGATCTTTCTGAACCCTAACGGTCACTTTTAGAAACCCCATATAAATAAAGGTGCACGGCCCACTTTTACATTCTCTCGAACCCTAGCGCCATCACACCTCCCAAGAGACTCAAAAACCACCTCTCTCCACGAAACTAAGTGCAAAATCGATCAATCCATTGAAGATCACTTCTAGATCATTGGAGAGACACTTGGCACACATCATTGAGCTCTTGGTTTGATTCTCTAACACACTCTTGCGGTTCAATTTGTAATTTTCGAGTGTGTTATTGGTGGCTTTAAGTTGTAATCAAGGGAGCTCTCAACGTGTGAGAACGCCCCTTCAACTTGGTTATTTACCCTTTGTGATTAGTGGAAGAGGATTGGCCTTCATGGCGATCCGACGAGGGAAGGGTTGGAGAAGACCCGGTCCTTTTGTGGGCTCCTCAACGTGGATGTAGGTTGCCTTCGTGGTAGCCGAACTACGGGATAAATCGTGTGTCTTGTCCTTTTGCGTTCTTCATCTTAATTGATCAACTTAATCTAGGGTTTGATTCACCTTGTTCAATTTGAGTTAAATTGTTGAACAAGAGCCTTAATTGTAATAGACTTTGACATACAATTATTAAACTGTCATTCAAGTCTATATTTCCGCTGCAAACATTAACGAATCAATCAAATTGACTGAACTTGATCAACTTAGCCCGTGAAAACCGGACTAGTCCGCACTTTACCAGATTAGTCCGATATCTCTGGTATTGACCTTGTTGTTGAGTGTTACAGGAACCGAGAAAATTCAAAAAGGCCTATTCACCCCCCCTCTAGGCCTACATTCAGTTTTGCATGCTTCCATAGAACATGAATGGTTCTAGAGATGCATACTATTGGGTTATACACCACCCAATGGGGGCTCCCACTAATTTTGTGTCACGTTGGGTACCGCGTGTCATATTTTCTCAGAAACATGGAAAGTTTCAGAGACTCATATTGACTTTCCATGCTAAGCCACGAAAATATCACATACCACATCTCATATGCAGAGCTTACCGAGATTGATCCGCTCTCGGTGGCGTACCTTACCTCTTACCTTGAAGACGGAGCGTCGTTACAGAATAATTTAACAAGTAAGTCAGTTCACCGCCTTTATAACTTATACTAGTAATAGTCTTTAATGGGCATATAGCTAAACCTCACTCGAATACTTCGGAGTATTCAAAAATAGGCTCTTTTCGAGCGTGCTATTCCCAATGAAGCTCTTATACCATGTCTGTGGGGACCGGAGTCCACACATCTGAGGATCTCATTGAGTGGTGCCGTGCGATACAAAAAGGATACGCACACATATAAAGTTGTCATTTCATAATAAGAAGAGCTTACAAAAGAGTGTACAACGGGGGTACACACGCAACGGAAAATACATACTCATAATCTCACCGAACTAAGCAGGAGAGAAGACGTCCATGCCCTAGGACGCTTCTCATTAGCAAAAAGAAGAACATTCAGCAGCGGCGTGGTTCACATGAGACTTATCACGATATGTCAAGATCTCATGTACAACCTGAACAGTAGAAATAAACCTATTACCAGCAAAAATCGTTAAAGCGCAAACGTGAGCATAAGGCTCAGCAAGACTAACCCGTCTCACTAGACATATGCAGGGGTAAATACTAAGCATAGGTAAGGAATAGCATAAAGGACTCGCCTACAAGTGGATCCTTATATTCATATTTTAAGTAGCAAATGACATTCTTCAGGCACGACACATCATAGACTCCACAATCAAACAAGAAACGCTTTGCCGATGATATGACATGACCAAAGCACATACTGCTATTACAGGTAAAGTATGGGGAAACTGTAAACTTTTAATTGTACTATATCTAAGACATACAAGGTTGCAAAGCAATTATAATTCAATACAACGTATTCTTCTGGCTTCTTTAGTATTTACTACATCACGGCACAGTGAACAAGTGGTACTCTATTACCGCGAGGGACGGTGATTGCAACCAGGACACACCCGGACAAAACGACACATACGCCGTTCAGAAGTGCCAGCGAGTACACTAGTACCTACGTAACACTTCAGTACTAGTCGTATATGGCCACCTTTCACAAGAAACCCGAACGTCGAGCCCGTCTCACCTCCGCGAACAGAAGGTCTCCGCACAGAACACCTCTTGTGTCCGCCGACCTATTTACACCTTATTGTCCTCAACCCACCCCTATCGATGGTGAGTTAATGGGCCTCGACATCCCAGTTGTCGAGTTACGTCACTTTACTGGATTCCATATGTCCATTATGTCGCTGATACAAGTCAAGCTTGTTCGAAGGGGCCGCATATAGACGAGCCTTACTCGACACAGGTAGCGCTATGCGACCGAGACTCTAATTCTCGTTGCTTCCTATCCATCCCATGCCCGGTCTCAGTTTAATTATATTAAGCCATTTTCTATCTAACCAATCCTGTGAGATATGTCCTACATCTCTCGCGAGTAGATTCCAACTACTCGACTTCTACCGGATTTCCTATACATTAGCAAAGCAGTTACTACAGGTCATATTGTAACCCGTTCTAACCAACCCCTGGGATTTGTGGTCATGCAAGTGGAGTATCAATCACCGTATACGTAATGCACATATGAAACTTAAAACGTAATGTGAGAAATACTGCAAAACTCTCTAAAGCTTTTAAATGCAAACCGGGGCTTGCCTTATTTGCGACTTTATAACAATGTCAGTTGTTAGAGCTTGGTCTTCCTCCAGAGAACCTGCCATGGAACTTCAGTGGAAACACCTTGGCCTTCTCCTCCAAGCGAAGTTTCTTGTCGATCACCTATCAGCACATTCCTATCGACATGATATGCATATATGTAATTATGTAATTTAATAATAGACTCCACGGGGTTGTGTAAACTTTAAGAACGAGGAGTTTGACTAGGAATGACAGATATGCCTCTGTTGTGTGGGTAACCAGAGGATGAGTCAAGATGGACATAGTAGTGTCGGTATGAATTGAAAGGTACAACATAAAGATACATTGCAACTTAGCATACCACACTTCAAGCTATGTCACGCGAGATTAACAATTCCGAATGGTGAAGAAGTGTTGGGCAGAGGAGTGTAAGGACGACCCTAAAATCAAGGTGGAACATCGAAAGCTTGAGGCATGAGTGAACTGTGCAACAAGAGGTCATGACTCAGAAGGCGACCAATGAAGTTACACAAACTCATTACAGAGTAAACCTAATTAAGTGACCACTGCTGTCGTAGGGTCCTGACTTAGGATGAACCATGATGGAACCTAACGACACTTGGGACTGAATTGAGATCAACATGGCTTGGACTTAAGAAGTCATTACAAGCATTGTTAACCTAGCATGAGTACCAAGACAACGTTCAAAACGCTTTTAGTTAAACCAGTTGCTACAACTAACGTCGCAAGCATCGTTCAGGTGCTTACATGACGACACTAATGTAGTGTCTCCTGCAAGCTTGTCCAGGTGATCTTGGTAAGCTCTTGGGACTTAAACATGATGCAAGACCTTGCAGTGAAGGCATGCTTTGCCATCTCGAGAAGATCGTCTTAGCGACGTCCACATCAACCCGGACTCATCAATGGGGTGAGCGGAATCCCGAACACCACCAGGTGAGTCTTAAGGCTAGTAATGTCGACTCGATTGTTGATAAGCGACTCGACAAACCTATCGTCGATGAAGTGGTACACCAAGTTAACCAATCCTGTGATCGGTTAGGGAACATCCTCGACATAACCAAGGAACTCTTATCCAAGGTTCTCCTTGGTCTAGTTCTCCTTGTTGGTCGCAACTTTCTTGCATACCTCTACCCCAGGTCATCGGTGATCACTGACCCACCTGGTTTGACCTAGAAGGCATTTCATTGAGCATCTAGATTACACCTAGGTCTCGATCACTCTCTCATCGACTAAAACCGAATTTGGCTTGAAAACTATTGTTCGATGAGTCGTGCTTGTGTTCCAGCACCACACACATCACGAGCATCCTTCATCTTGATGCCAGGGCACGATGACGGCTTGGAGCGTCACGACGATGTCATGTGGTCAATGACGTCAACGCGGCTCATGGTGGAGCATCACGAGCACGCACGGTCAAGTTAACACAATTCAAAAGACAAAGAAGGTCAACTTGGGGATTTCTAAAGGAATGATATCATGGCGGAAAATGGACGTACGGCTTGACGACACATGAGTACCATTAGGGGTCACGACGAACAGAATTCGATAACGTCAAGCAAGGTATTTCAGGGCAAGGCTCACCTTGTAGGCATTTCGCTGAACATCTTGGGTGTGTACTTGAGTTCCATCGCTTCATCACCATTCAAAGGGTATCTTGGCACTTAGGCTTGTCGGTCGCAACATCATGCTACCCCTTCATCACAGACCAGTTCTAAACATCAACAAAGTTGGTTCTTTCCTCGTGAACATTTCATTGAACACCTTGGCTGCAGCACTGTCCCAACTAATATTTGCACAATTCAGAGCTAACCTTGAACCAATTGTCATTGCCGTTGTGTTGTCGACGTGTTCTTGCATCTCATACATCACCTCCATCAATCCTCGCACTGTTTGGACGCGGCATATGAGAAGAACACTGTGACGACATCAAGTAGACAATGACATCTGAAATGGCACATGGTGAAGCATTCCCAATGCGTACTGACATGCCAACAACACAAAAGAGGAAGGAAGTAATCTGGGGATGCTGCAGGGTAGACAGTGAGGAGGAAACGCGGCTGCACGACATGATGACATGTGGACAGAGGGCGCACCGTCACGGCGGCATGGGCGGCGCGAACAGACAGATGCGGGAAGCAGGTCGACGCCAGCCGGATGCCAGGGACGCGCGGCAGGGCACTACGCGAGCATGGCGGCAGGGCACCAGCGTTGGTGGCGTGCATGCGGGGGCACGGCAAGGCGAGCAGCAGCATGGCGGCATGCTGCACGCGGGCATGCTCGCCGCGGGAGCAGGATGCGACGAGGCACAGCGCCAGGGTAGAGCAGCGCGCCGGAGCGGCAAGACGGCGGCCAGGGAGCGTGGCTGTGGTGGCAAGGCGGAGCTCGGACGCGGCGCATGGCCGGCGCGCGGACAAGGCGCGCGGGCGTGTGGCCGAGACAGGCGGACAGCGGGGAGGCGCGCACGGCCAAATGCGAGCGGACGGACGGCCGGCGGTCGATGTTGGGCGGGGTGCCGGAGCCGTGGCGCAGGGGCCGGAGCTGGGAGGCGAGGAGGCGAGCAGTGCTGTGGCCGCTCTGCGAGCACGCAGCTGGGAGAGGGCGAACCGGCGTAGGGCGAGCGAAAGTGGGGCACGACCGGGAGGTGGAGTGCAGGCGTGGCGAGCAGGCACTGGTGGCAGCCGGGTGCGAAGGAGGCACGCGGTCCAGCGGCCAGGCGAGGCGAGGTGCCGTGGGGGCGGGGCAAGCCAGAGGGAGTAGCGGCGCTCATCGGGAGGGAAGAGCGTGCACGGCAGAGAGGGAGTCGGGTGCTGGGATAAGTACCGACGTTTTCATCGCAGTGGCGCATGCAGTCCATCTGCGTGGAGGCAGGGGAGGAAAAGAGAGAGGAGGTGCCGACTTGACCTGTGGGGACCACTTGTGGGACCCACCTCCGTTATTCCTCTTTCCATTTCAATGAGGGCTAGCAAACATGCTTCAAAAATAATCAACATTGGCCCAATGACTAAATAAAATGTGAAGAATTTAATGGTGGAATCAGATTTCAGAACTGAGCAAGTTGAATTTTTACTCAAGTTTGAAATTGAATTCAAGTGGTGATACTTGACTCATGGAAATAAATAGTAGATTAGGTTCAAAAATCCTAAAACTTTGAAGCTACCCTTTTTGAACCATAAGGGACCTCAAGAAAAATTTGGAGTTGATTGGGACAAGATTAAGTACAAAGTTTAAATTTGAAGTCGACTCTGATTAAACTCTCAGTACGTGTCCAATAAATGGAAAATGTGCTTCAAAATTTTTGAAACTTTACCGAGAGTCCATTTGGAATATTAGAAGGTCATGGAAAAGTTTACAGCCGTAGATTTGAATTTTTGTGAATGTCCCATTTTAGGGTTGGAATAATTCCTTTTTCTTTCTCTCTATTTTTTTCCTTTTCTCCTTTAATTTTTCATTGAAAATGTGAATACTAGGAAATTAAAGATTTTACACCTTAAGTTCCAATACATTAGCAAACATGTTCTATAAGTAAAATTTTAACAAGTCCCTATTTTTAGTGAACATTGGTTAACTCATATGGTTCATGTGAGTTTGGATTTTCCAAGTCCATTTTCAAAATTTTTAAGTTCGCATTTTTGCGTTTTTGTTCTTATGAAAAGCGGGCTTTTACACTTTCTCTGGCGTTCTAGGACTTCAACGGCAGTCCCCTTTCGAGGTGCTAGAGTTGGGTGCTCCGGCGTCGCCCACCATCGTCGGAGAGTCGTCAACGGCAGGCCCCTTGGGAGGTGCTGGAGCTTGACGCTCCAGCATCGCCCACCATCGTCGTAGAGTTTTCGACGGCAGGCCCCTGGTATACAGGCTATCGCAAGGGGACCATGTTAGTAACAAGTGCGAGGCAGGAGAGTTTACTCACTTATCCGCGCTTGGTGCTGTCGGTGGCATTCTGGGACGTCGACGGCAGGCCCCTTGGGAGGTGACAGAGCTGGACGCTCTGGCGTCATCAACCATCGTCGTTGGGACATCGACGACAGGTCCCTTGGGAGGTGCCGAAGCTTGACACTTCGGTGTCATCCACCATCGTCGTTGGCACGTCAACGGCAGGCCCCTTGGGAGGTGCCAGAGCTGGGTGCTTCAGCGTCGCCCATCATCGTCGAAGAGTTGTCAACGGCAGGCCCCTTGGGAGGTGCCGGAGCTGGACGCTCTGGCATCATCTACCATCATCATAGAGTCGTTGACGGCAGGTCCCTGGTATACAGGCTATCGCAAGGGGACCATGTTAGCAACAAGTGCGAGGCCGGAGAGTTTACTCGCTTATCTGCGCTTGCTGCTGTCGCTGGCACTCTGGGATGTCCACGGCAGGCCCTTTTCGAGGTGCTGGAGCTGGACGATCTGGCATTGTCCACCATCATCGTTGGGACGTCGACGGCAGGCCCATTGGGAGGTGTTGCAGTTGGATGCTCCGGCATCGCCCACCATCGTCGGAGAGTCGTCGACAGCAGGCCCCGTGGGAAGTGTCGGAGCTGAACGCTCTAGCATTGCCCACCATCGTCGTAGAGTCATCAACGGCAGGCCCCTGCTATACGGGCTATAGCAAGGGGAACATGTTAATAACAAGCGTGAGGCAGGAGAGTTTACTCACTTATCCGCGCATGGTGCTGTCGCTGGCATTCTGGGACGTCGACGGCAGGTGCCTTGGGAGGTGCAAGCGCTCGATGCTCTAGTGTCATCCACCATCATTCTTGGGACATCGACGACATGCCCCATGGGAGGTGTCGGAGCTGGGTGCTCCAGCGTCGCCCACCATCGTCGGAGAGTCGTCGACGGCACGCCCCTTGGGAGGTGCCGGAGCTGGATGCTCCGGCCTCGTCCACCATGATCAGTTAGACGTCGACGGCAGGCCCCTTAGGAGGTGCCGGAGCCAGACGCTCCGACATCGTCAACCATCCTCGTAGAGTCGTCGATGGCAGGCCCCTTGTATACAGGCTATTGCAAGGGGACCATGTTAGCAACAAGTGCGAGGCAGGAGAGTTTACTCACTTATCCACGCTTGGTGCTGTCGCTGGCGTTCTGGGATGTCGACGGCAGGCCCCTTTCGAGGTGCCGGAGCTGGACGATCTGGCGTCGTCCACCATCATCGTTGGGACATTGACGGCAGGCCCCTTGGATGTGCCGGAGATGGGTGCTCCGGCGTCGCCCACCATCGTCAAAGTGTCGTCGATGGCAGGCCCCTTGGGAGGTGCCGGAGCTGGACTCTGCAACATCGCTCACCATCGTCGTAGAGTCGTTGACGACAGACCCCTGGTTAGCAAGGGGACCATGTTAGCAACAAGTGCGAGGCAGGAGAGTTTAGTCACTTATCCGCGCTTGGTGCTGTTCGTGGCGTTCTGGGACATCGACGGCAGGCTCCTTGGGAGGTTCTAGAGCTGGACGTTCTGGCGTCATCCACCATCGTCGTTGGGACGTCGACGGCAGGCCCCTTGGGAGGTGCTGAAGCTGGACGCTCCAGCGTTGTCCACCATCGTCGTTGGGACGTCGACGGCAAGCCCCTTGTGAAGTGCCAGAGCCGGGTGCTCCGGCATCGCCCACAATCGTCGAAGAGTTGTCGAAGGCAGGCCCCTTGTGAGGTGCCAGAGCTGGATGCTCCGGCATCGTCTACCATCATCATAGATTCGTCGACGGCAGGCCCCTGGTGTACAGGCTATCGCAAGGGCACCATGTTAGCAACAAGTGCGAGGAAGGAGAGTTTACTCACTTATCCGCGCTTGGTGCTGTCACTGGCACTCTGGGACATCGACGGCAGGCCCCTTTATAGGAGCCCGAGCTGGACGCTCCGGCATCGTCCACCATCATCATTGGGACGTCGACGGCAGGCCCCTTGGGAGGTGCCAGAGATGGGTGCTCCGGCGTCGCCCACAATCATCGGAGAGTCGTCGACGGCAGGCCCCTTGGGAAGTGCCAGAGCTGAATGCTCTATCATTTCCCACCATCGTCGTAGAGTCATCGACGGCGGGCCTCTGGTATATAGGCTATCGCAAGGGTACCATGTTAGCAACAAGTGCGAGGCAGGAGAGTTTACTCACTTATCCACACTTGGTGTTGTCGCTGGCGTTCTGGGACATCGACGAGAGGCCTCTTGGGAGGTGCCAGAGCTGGACGCTCCGACGTCATCAACAATCGTTGTTGGGACGTCGAAGACAAGCCCCTTGGGAGGTGCCGAAGCTGGACGTTCCGGCGTCGTCCACCATCGTCGTTGGGACGTCGACGACAGGCCACTTGGGAGGTGCCGAAGCTGGGTGCTCCGGCGTCACCCACCGTCATTGAAGAGTTGTCGACGGTATGCCCCTTGGGAGGTGATGGAGCTAGACGCTCTGGCATCGTCTACCATCGTCATATAGTCGTCAACGGCAGGCCCTTGGTATACAGGCTATCGCAAGGAGACCTTGTTAGCAGCAAGTGCGAGGCCGGAGAGTTTACTCACGTATCTGCGCTTGGTTCTGTCGCTAGCACTCTGGGACGTTGACGGCAGGCCCCTTTCGAGGTGCCGGAGCTGGATGCTACGGCGTCATCCACCATCATCGTTCGGACGTTGACGGAAGGCCCCTTGGGAGGTGCCAAAGCTGGGTGCTTCGGCATCACCCACCATCGTCGGAGAGTCGTCGACGGCAGGCCCCTTGGGAAGTGTCGGTGTTGAATGCTCTAGCATCACCCACCATCATCGTAGAGTCGTCGACGGTAGGCCCCTGGTATACAGGCTATCGCAAGTGGACCATGTGTAACACCCACATTTTCATGCATCATGCCTTGCATACATTCATATACATGTTTAACATTAACCCATAACAAGAGGAACAAGTTTAAAATTGATTTGGAACAAAACCGCACTTAAAAATGTAGGAAAGTGCGGACTAGTCCGGTTTTGCTGAGGACTAGTCCGATTTCTCTCTGTCTAAATACGGACTTGTCCGTTTTTGCTGCGGATTAGTCCGATATTTGCCTCTGGACAACTTCGGACTTGTCCGATTTTGTGCGGACTAGTCCGGTATTCCATGAATCCTTGAAAATTTGCTAAGTCCCTGGACTTTTCCGGACTAGTCCGGTGTTCCAGCGGACTTGTCCATTTTCCTTTCTGACTAAGATCGGACTTGTCCGATTTTTGGCCAGACTTGTCCGATTTTCTCTCTGGACGACTTCGGACTAGTCCGGTCCTGTCCGGACTTGTCCGATATTTCGGGACTCCGAGATTGACCTTTTGTTTTACGACTTGTTTCTTGGGTTTCACGTCAAGTGGGCCTAGGGACGTCGTGCCCAACTCTTTTAGAGCCCATGTGGGACTCTAAACCGGCCTCTACTCATCCCAAAACTCGAAATCCATCTAACCCTAGCCTCCACCCCTATATAAACGACCCCACCCCTTGGTTGGACATCTATTTGCCACTTTTCCACCCACCCAAACCCTAGTTCGTGGGGAGCCACCATCAAGGAGGGAGGAGAAGATCCCAAGAAAGAGGAAGAAGAGGAGGAAACGAAGGAGGATCAAGATCTCCACCAAGTTTCGTCCTTCACCACCAATTCATCTCCAAGTTCATCACCAACCCTAGATCATCAAGATCCAAGTGTTACCTCCAAGTTACTTGGTTCATTGGAGGTCTAAACACCCGGTATACCATCTATTCTATTTTCCTTATGTGAATTCAACCCCTAATCTCCAAATTCACGTCGATCTAGAAAACCCTAATCTGTTGATCTCGTCAAGTGCGGACTTGTCCGGTCCCAAGCGGACTAGTCCGATCTTTCTGGTTAAATTGTGTTGAATTAATTCTAAAATTTGATCTAATCAACCCCAAACCTGTATAAACCTGTTATAATCTATTAGAGCTAGTTAGTGATCATTAAAAGCAATCTATTAACAAGTTCTACCTTGCATTTGCATTAATCATGCATGTCATGTCATATTGAGTAATATTTGTGCACTCTTTGATTGTGTTTCTTGTCTTGTATGTTTATTGTGTGGATTAGATGGATTTGCGCTAGAGAGTGCCACGGAGGATCTACAACATCAATAGTTTGAAGGCTTTGACCCTAATCAACAGCAAGAGCAAGGCAAGTGTCCTTGAAGCATATTGATCCTGTTTTAAAATAAATGTTTTGCTTGCAAAACTGCATGCTTGTGTCAAATTGATGGGAAATCCTATGGTAGGAAGTTTACTAGATTTGCTAAACCACCCTTGTCACCTGGAATTTATGGTAGAGAGTCGGGAAGAGTTTTTACCTTTTTGCCTCGCTTAATCAATTGGGATGGGAAACAACTATATCACTCAATTTAATTATGCATGGATGAGATTATGGTTAACATGAACTGGTTAAACATGGTATGGTAATGGGTGATCTAAGCAAGCCTGGTATGTGGATGGGTTGGATGTTATGGTGGTTTGCTTGCTTTAGATCTAAGGACCGGTTCATGCGAGAATAAGCCAGGACTACAGTGCCACCACGAGGCCAAGTATGGGTGCGGCGTAGCTGATTAATTAGGGCTTTGCTAGTGCTGTTTGGACCATTGTGGATGCTCGGGGAAGGGGTAGTCAGATTGGGTTTGTTGATGATTGGTGGGACTACCCTAGGATCCGAATGGCTCAAGAGGGGGCCCTTGGTTGAAGATGTGCTCTGCGGGAGACATCGCCACCGGTGAAACCTCAGTGGGGTCTAAATAGGCTAGTAATCCCTTTGTAAAGGCTATTTTGTGATCTCTTGGCCACACACCAATGGAAGTGTGTAATGTGACCGACGGGTCATGGGCATAAGGGAGGTTCTTAGTCGCCGAAGGGTGATGAAATCACGAACACGTGGGTAAAGCGGTACAACCTCTGCAGAGTAATTAAAACTATCATGATAGCCGTGCTTCCGGTTATGAGCACCTGGACAACTTCCATGATTAGAGGGAAATCGGAATTTGGGATGGTTATGGTGTGGTAATGGTTATGAATGGTTATGAGTTTATCTCTGGTATTGAATCTGGTTATTGGCAATGGTGAAATCTGGAATTTTTGATGATGGTAATGAATTCAGTTTGGTATTATGGTATTACTCGTGATTATGATGGGATTACTTCACATACATATAATATACATATTGCTTTTCAAATGTTTACTGTACTTTTCAGCACTTTACCATTATTATTGTCGTCGTTTGAATCAGCCACATGTCATACTTTCCACACTTGCTGAGTACGACATGTACTCACTCTTGCAATCCCCCACCCCAACAGTTGCAGGTCAGGACTGGGATTTTAATGGCGATAATGCGGAGTTCTAGGCCGTGTCTACCGTCAACTTTGTCTGTGGTGTTGATTGGAGCTGCGCTTACATACCCTGTCGCTTATGCTGCATAGTTGCTTAGTTTGCTTAATTAGTTTATTTCCGCTGCATTAGTTAAACTTGTCATTAATATTCATTAGAGCTTGTATTCGAGGATAATCTGGTTTGTGTAATAAAATTTGGTTAATTAATTAATCTTGTTATGTGGTAATTATCTGTTTATCATTTGTGAATCACTCGTGTATGTGTGATGAACATCCTGGGCACACATATGCGTTAGCTTGGTTCATTTTCGGAACCGGGCGTCACAGATTGGTATCAGAGCCACAGGTTGACCGTAGGATGCAGCCTAGATAGAATGGACACTTTAGAGCACATAGGAGCACTCAGGAATCGATGTGTTTTTTCTTGGAGTGCTGTTTGCTATATATATTGCTTGTTTGTGTGCTTAATAGAGGATTTTGGGATGCTTTAGCATTGCCATGTCCACCTAGGCTAGTGTAGCTAGCTGTTTAGTTTCATATCCCTTGATGCATATAGTTGGGACGTTTTCTAATTCTTACCTATTGCCCTTCTTCAGATGGTGAGGACTCGCAACCAGAGGGATGGCAATGATGAAGAGGAGAACAATGGAGTGCCTCAAAACAACAATGGGCAAGGATCTACTCAGGGAGCTATCAACATTGAGCAGCTATTGGCCATGCAAAACCAGCTCATGCAGACCATGATACAGACTATGGGACAGCTGCAGGCTGGCAATATCAACAATCAGCCCCACATGCCTCCACCGCCACCCCCACCTCCTCATAACCGATTGGGAGAGTTTATGAGGACTAGGCCGCCAACCTTTGCTCAAGCCGTAGACCCTATGGATGCGGATGATTGGCTCAAGTCCGTGGAGAAGAAGCTAGCCATTGTCCAATGCAGTGACCGGGAGAAGGTGCTATTTGCTTCTCATCAACTCGTTGGAGCAGCTGCAGATTGGTGGGATTCTTATTGCAATGCTCATGAGAACCAAGAGAGAATTACCTGGGCGGAATTCAAGGAGAGTTTCCGTTCTCATTATGTGCCGGAAGGTGTTATGCTCTTGAAGAGGCAAGAATTTGAGAACTTGAGACAAGGAAAATCAAGCGTGAGTGAATATCTCAATAAGTTCACTCAACTCTCAAGATATGCGCCTGAGGATGTTAGCCGGGACAGCCGGAAGCAATACTTGTTCATGAGGGGATTGAACAATACGATCCAAGTGCAATTGCTCAACTGTGATTATGTCAATTTCCAGAAGCTTGTGGACAAAGCAATTGTGGTTGAGAACAAGATCCGTGAGATGGAGCAAGAAATCAAGAGGAAGGCGCCATATCAAGGACAGCAACAAGGAAGTAATGCGCGCCCTCGCTTTGCACCACCCAATGCGCCTCATTACAGCTCCTCTATTCCTGCTCAGCGCCCTGGTTATGCACCGCGCCCAACTCAGTTTGTGCAGCAGCGCCCTGTCATGCAAGCACCTAGGCCTCCGATGCCTTATGCACCTCGTGCTGATTTTCCTGGAGCCAATGTTCAAAACCAAGCTCGTCCCAATAATTATGGTGGAGTTAAGAAGTGATATACTTGTGGAGAAGCTGGACACTTTGCACATCAATGTCCTAAGTCGGGCCTTGGTCAAGGAAGCAATGCATCAAGGCAAAACCCATGACCAAATGGAGGACAGCCACAAGGAAGCCGTGGACAGCAAAATTTTGCTCGTGGCAATGTGAATCATGTCTCTACGGAGGATGCTCAACAAGCGGATGACGTGGTCATTGGTATGTTTCTCGCCAACTCCTACCCTGTGACTATGTTATTTGATTCTGGAGCATCGCATTCATTCATTGCATCGAAGTATGCTGCCAAGTATAGTTTGCCTATTTCTCATATGAAGTTTACTCTGTTGGTCAAGTCTCCTGGAGGAGAGATGAGGACAAATATAGTATGTCCAAAAATAAGCCTTAGAATAAGGGGGGTAGACTTCTCCGCCAACCTCATTGTTTTAGATTCTCAAGGGTTGGATATTATACTTGGTATGGACTGGTTGAGGAAGCACAATGGAGTTATTGAATGTGCCACAAAGACGGTGAAGTTGACCAATGAGGAAGGGATCACCGTAGAATTTGAAGCATCTCAAACCGCACCGAAGCAATTGGAATTGAATCATATGGACGGTGCCGCAATGGAGGAGATTCCGGTTGTATGTGAATTTTTGGATGTGTTTCCGGATGAGTTGCCAGGTATGCCACCCGATCGAGACATTGAGTTTGTTATTGATTTAATACCTGGAACTGCACCTATAGCTAAGAGGCCGTATAGGATGCCTCCTATGGAATTAGCGGAGCTCAAGAAACAAATTCAAGAGCAATTAGAGAAGGGTTTTATTCGCCCTAGCTCTTCACCTTGGGGAGTGCCCGTTCTATTCGTGGACAAGAAGGACGGATCCCAAAGGATGTGTGTGGATTACCGAGCTCTCAACGAGGTAACAATCAAGAACAAGTATACCTTGCCCCGTATAGAGGATTTGTTTGATCAGATGAAAGGTGCCTGTGTGTTTTCCAAGATTGATTTAAGGTCAGGTTACTTTCAAATGAAGATTAGACCATCAGACATACCCAAGACAGCTTTTAGGACACGGTATGGATCTTATGAGTACACCGTGATGTCTTTTGGATTGATAAATGCATCTGCCTACTTTATGTACCTCATGAATAAAGTCTTCATGGAGTACTTGGACAAGTTCGTTGTGGTGTTTATTGATGATATTATGATCTACTCGAAGGATGAGAAGGAACATGTGGAACACTTGAGGCTTACGTTGCAGAAATTGAGGGAGCATCAATTGTATGCCAAGTTCAACAAGTGTCAGTTTTGGTTGAAAGAGGTGCCATTTTTGGGCCATATCATCTCAGGAGGAGGAGTATCAGTTGACCCAGGGAAGGTGAGAGATGTGCTTAAGTGGGAACCGCCACAGAATGTCAAGGAAATTCGGAGTTTTCTTGGGATGGCTGGATATTACCGTCAATTCATCAAAGATTTTTCCAAGATAGCCAAGCCTATGACGGAGTTGCTAATGTAGGGAAAGGCGTTCCAATGGACTCAAGCTTGTCAAGAGAGTTTTGAGGAGTTGAAGAAGAGGTTGACAACAGCCCCAGTTTTGGTATTGCCGGATGTAAGCAAGAGTTTCGACATCTATTGTGATGCATCAAGACAAGGGCTTGGATGTGTATTGATGCAAGAAGGTCAAGTGGTCGCCTATGCATCGAGACAATTGAAGAAACATGAGCAGAATTACCCCACGCATGATCTTGAACTAGCAGCCGTGGTACATGCATTGAAGATTTGGAGACACTATACTCTTGGACATAGGTGTGAAATTTACACGGATCATAAGAGTTTGAAGTATATTTTCACACAGACAGACCTGAATTTGAGGCAACGAAGATGGTTGGAGCTCATCAAGGATTATGATGTGGGAATCAACTATCATCCGGGAAAAGCCAATGTAGTGGCCGATGCTTTGAGTAGAAAGGGATTAAGCCATCAACTTACAGTTCGCGAGTTACCGTCCGAGTTATGCAAGGAGTTTAAACGGTTGAACCTTGGGTTTGTAAATAAGATGGAGATGATGGAGTTAAACCCAACCTTGGAGCAAGAAATTCGAGAGGCACAAACCACGGATGAGGAGATCAAGGAAATCAAGGAAAGAATCAAAGAAGGAAGAGAATTCAGATTTGATGAAGACGAACATGGTACCTTATGGCTTGGAAAGAGAATCGTTGTGCCTAATGTAAAGCATATTCGGGAGACAATATTAAAGGAGGCACATGACTCGCCTTACTCGATTCACCCCGGATGTACGAAGATGTACAAGGACTTGAAGGCTTGCTATTGGTGGGATAGCATGAAAAAGGACATAGCTGAATATGTAGCATTATGTGATGTGTGCCAACGAGTCAAGGCGGAACATCAATGGCCAGCCGGATTATTGCAACCGTTGAAGATTCCGGAAAGGAAGTGGGAAGAAATTGGTATGGACTTCATAGTTGGGTTACCGCGTACTCAGTCCGGGTATGACTCAATTTGGGTAATTGTGGATCGCTTAACCAAGTCAGCTCATTTTGTCTCTGTGAAGACCAAGTATATAGCTGCACATTGGCCGAAATATACATGGAGCATATTGTGTGTCGACATGGAGTCCCTAAGAAGATAGTCTCGGATAGAGGTTCTCAACTTACCTACAGATTTTGGCAAAAATTGCATGAAGCTTTGGGGACGAGGTTGAATTTTAGTTCAGCATATCATCCTCAAACGGATGGACAAACCGAGAGGACCAATCAGATTTTGGAGGACATGTTAAGAGCTTGTGCTTTAAAGCATGGGAAAAGTTGGGACAAAAGCTTGCCATACGCAGAATTTTCATACAATAATAGTTACCAAGCAAGCTTGAAAATGTCACCATATGAAGCGCTTTATGGGAGGAAGTGTAGGACACCTTTATTCTGGAATGAGGCAGGAGAAACTCAAGTATTTGGTCCGGACGTGTTGCAAGAAGCTGAAAAGCAAGTCCAAATAATTCGTGGAAACTTGAGGGCTACCCAATCAAGGCAAAAAGGCTATGCGGATAATAGGAGAAGGAAATTAGCCTTTGAAATAGGAGATTTTGTTTACCTCAAGGTGTCACCAATGAGAGGTCATAAGAGGTTTGACATAAGGGGTAAGCTCGCACCTCGTTATATTGGACCATTCAAGATTTTGGACAAAAGAGGAGAAGTAGCATATAAGTTGGAGATGCCAGCTCATCTTTCAGACATACATGATGTCTTTCATGTTTCCCAGCTCAAGAAGTGTCTCAGGGTACCGGAAGATCAAGTGCCAATGGAAGAATTGGAACTAGAGGAAGATTTGACGTATGCCGAGCAACCGTTCAAAATCTTGGAAACCAAGGAGAGAGTCACAAGGAACAAGGTTATTAGATGGTGTAAGGTTCAATGGAAACACCACACAGAAAAAGAAGCAACTTGGGAGCTAGAGGATGATAACAAGAAGGACTTTCCCTATCTCTTCTCTTCCGCGTCGAATCTCGAGGGCGAGATTCATTTTAAGGGGGGTAGGTTTGTAACAACCACATTTTCATGCATCATGCCTTGCATACATTCATATACATGTTTAACATTAACCCATAACAAGAGGAACAAGTTTAAAATTGATTTGGAACAAAACCGCACTTAAAACGGACTAGTCTGATTTCTCTCTGTCTAAAAACGGACTTGTCCGTTTTTGCTGCGGATTAGTCCGATATTTGCCTCTGGACAACTTCGTACTTGTCCGATTTTGTGCGGACTAGTCCGGTATTCCATGAATCCTTGAAAATTTGCTAAGTCCCTGGACTTTTCCGGACTAGTCCGGTGTTCCAGCGGACTTGTCCGTTTTCCTTTCTGACTAAGATCGGACTTGTCCAATTTTTGGCCAGACTTGTCCGATTTTCTCTCTGGACGACTTCGGACTAGTCCGGTCCTGTCCGGACTTGTCCGATATTTCGTGAGTCCGAGATTGACCTTTTGTTTTACAACTTGTTTCTTGGGTTTCACGTCAAGTGGGCCTAGGGACGTCGTGCCCAACTCTTTTAGAGCCCATGTGGGACTCTAAACCGGCCTCTACTCATCCCAAAACTCGAAATCCATCTAACCCTAGCCTCCACCCCTATATAAACGACCCCACCCCTTGGTTGGACATCTATTTCCCACTTTTCCACCCACCCAAACCCTAGTTCGTGGGGAGCCACCATCAAGGAGGGAGGAGAAGATCCCAAGCAAGAGGAAGAAGAGGAGGAAACGAAGGAGGATCAAGATCTCCACCAAGTTTTGTCCTTCACCACCAATTCATCTCCAAGTTCATCACCAACCCTAGATCATCAAGATCCAAGTGTTACCTCCAAGTTACTTGGTTCATTGGAGGTCTAAACACCTGGTATACCTTCTATTCTCTTTTCCTTATGTGAATTCAACCCCTAATCTCCAAATTCACGTCGATCTAGAAAACCCTAATCTGTTGATCTCGTCAAGTGCGGACTTGTCCGGTCCCTAGCGGACTAGTCCGATCTTTCTGGTTAAATTGTGTTGAATTAATTCTAAAATTTGATCTAATCAACCCCAAACCTGTATAAACCTGTTATAATCTATTAGAGCTAGTTAGTGATCATTAAAAGCAATCTATTAACAAGTTCTACCTTGCATTTGCATTAATCATGCATGTCATGTCATATTGAGTAACATTTGTGCACTCTTTGATTGTGTTTCTTGTCTTGTATGTTTATTGTGTGGATTAGAAGGATTTGCGCTAGAGAGTGCCACGGAGGATCTACAACATCAAGAGTTTGAAGGCTTTGACCCTAATCAACAGCAAGAGCAAGGCAAGTGTCCTTGAAGCATATTGATCCTATTTTAAAATAAATGTTTTGCTTGCAAAACTGCATGCTTGTGTCAAATTGATGGGAAATCCTATGGTAGGAAGTTTACTAGATTTGCTAAACCACCCTTGTCACCTGGAATTTATGGTAGAGAGTCGGGAAGGGTTTTTACATTTTTGCTTCGCTTAATCATTGGGATGGGAAACAACTATATCACTCAATTTAATTATGCATGGATGAGATTATGGTTAACATGAACTGGTTAAACATGGTATGGTAATGGGTGATCTAAGCAAGCCTGGTATGTGGATGGGTTGGATGTTATGGTGGTTTGCTTGCTTTAGATCTAAGGACCGGTTCATGCGAGAATAAGCCAGGACTACAGTGCCACCACGAGGCCAAGTATGGGTGCGGCGTAGCTGATTAATTAGGGCTTTGCTAGTGCTGTTTGGACCATTGTGGATGCTCGGGGAAGGGGTAGTCGGATTGGGTTTGTTGATGATTGGTGGGACTACCCTGGGATCCGAATGGCTCAAGAGGGGGCCCTTGGTTGAAGATGTGCTCTGCGGGAGACATCGCCACTGGTGAAACCTCAGTGGGGTCTAAATAGGCTAGTAATCCCTTTGTAAAGGCTATTTTGTGATCTCTTGGCCACACACCAACGGAAGTGTGTAATGTGACCGACGGGTCATGGGCATAAGGGAGGTTCTTAGTCGCCGAAGGGTGATGAAATCACGAACACGTGGGTAAAGTGGTACAACCTCTGCAGAGTAATTAAAACTATCATGATAGCCGTGCTTCCGGTTATGAGCACCTGGACAACTTCCATGATTAGAGGCAAATTCGAATTTGGGATGGTTATGGTTTGGTAATGGTTATGAATGGTTATGAGTTTATCTCTGGTATTGAATCTTGTTATTGGCAATGGTGAAATCTGGAATTTTTGATGATGGTAATGAATTCAGTTTGGTATTATGGTATTACTCGTGATTATGATGGGATTACTTCACATACATATAATATATATATTGCTTTTCAAATGTTTACTGTACTTTTCAGCACTTTAACATTATTATTGTCATCGTTTGAATCAGCCACATGTCATACTTTCCACACTTGCTGAGTACGACATGTACTCACTCTTGCAATCCCCCACCCCAACAGTTGCAGGTCAGGACTGGGATTTTAATGGCGATAAGGCGGAGTTCTTGGCCGTGTCTACCGTCAGTTTTGCCTGTGTTGTTGATTGGAGCTGCGCTTACATACCCTGTCGCTTATGCTGCATAGTTGCTTAGTTTGCTTAATTAGTTTATTTCCACTGCATTAGTTAAACTTGTCATTAATATTCATTAGAGCTTGTATTCGAGGATAATCTGGTTTGTGTAATAAAATTTGGTTAATTAATTAATCTTGTTCTATGGTAATTATCTGCTTATCATTTGTGAATCACTCGTGTATGTGTGATGAACATCCTGGGCACACATATGCGTTAGCTTGGTTCATTTTCGGAACCGGGCGTCACACCATGTTAGCAACAAGTGTGAGGCAGGAGAGTTTACTCACTTATCCGCGCTTGGTGCTGTCGCTGGCGTTCTGGGATGTCAACGGCAGGAACCTTGGGAGGTGCTAGAGCTAGACGCTCTAGCGTCATCCACCATCGTCATTTGGACATCGACGGCATGCCCCATGGGAGGTGCCGGAGATAGGTGCTTAGGCATCGCCCACCATTGTCGGGGAGTCATCGACTTGAGGCCCCTTGGGAGGTGCCGGAGCTGGATGCTCCGGCGTTGTCCACCATCATCAATAAGACGTCGACGGCAGGCCCCTTGTGGGGTGCCGAAGCTGGACGCTCCGGCATCATCTACCATCATCGTAGAGTCGTCGACAGCAGGCCCCTAGTATACATGCTATTTCAAGGGGACCATGTTAGCAACAAGTGCGAGGCAGGAGAGTTTACTCACTTATCCGCGCTTGGTGCTGTCGCTGGTGTTCTAGGACATCGACGGCAGGCCCCTTTCGAAGTGCTAGAGCAGGACGCTCTAGTGTCGTCCACCATCGTTGGGACGTCCACGGCAGGTCACTTGGGAGGTGTCGGAGCTGGGTGCTCCGACGTCGCCCACCATCGTCACAGAGTCATTGACGGCAGGCCCCTTGGGAGGCACCGGAGCTGGACGCTCCAGCATCTCTCACCATCATCATAGAGTCGTTGACGGCGGGCCATTGTTATACGGGCTATCGTAAGGGGACCATGTTAGCAACAAGTGCGAGGCAGGAGAGTTTACTCACTTATCCGCGCTTGGTGCTGTCGATGGCGTTCTGGGACGTTGAAGGAAGGCCCCTTGGGAGGTGCCAGAGCTAGACGCTTTGGTGTCATCCACCATCATTGTTAGGATGCTGACGGTAGGCCCCTTGAGAGGTGCCGAAGCTGGACACTCCGGCGTCGTCCACCATCATCGTTTGGACGTCGACGGCAGGCCCCTTGGGAGGTGTCGAAGCTGGGTTCTCCACCGTCGCCCACCATCATCGAAGAGTTGTCAACGGCAGGACCCTTGGGAGGTGCCAGAGCTGGACGCTCCAGCATCGTCTACCATCGTCATAGAGTCATCGACGGCAGGCCCCTGGTTTACAGGCTATCGCATGGGGACCATGTCAGCATCAAGTGCGAGGCTTGAGAGTTTACTCACGTATCTGCACTTGATGCTGTCGCTGGCACTCTGGGACGTCGACGGCAGGCCCCTTTCGAGGTGCCAGAGCTGGATGCTCCGACATCGTCCACCGTCGTCGTTGGGACGTCGACGGCAGGCCCCTTGGGAGGTGTCAGAGCTGGGTGCTCCGGCGTCGCCCACCATCGTAGGAGAGTCGTCGATGGCAGGCCCCTTGGGAAGTGTCGGAGCTGAACACTCCAGCATCGCCCACCATCATGATAGAGTCATCGATGGCAGGCCCCTAGTATACAGGCTATCGCAAGGGGACCATGTTAGGAACAAGTGTGAGGCAGGAGAGTTTACTCACTTATCCGCGCTTGGTGCTGTCGCTGGTGTTCTGGGATGTCGACGGCAGGCCCCTTGGGAGGTTCTAGAGCTGGATGCTCTAGTGTCATCCACCATCGTCGTTGGGACATCGACGGCAGGCCCCAAGGGAGGTGCTGGAGCTGGGTGCTCCGGCGTTGCCCACCATCGTCGGAGAGTCATCGACGGCAGGCCCCTAGGGTGGTTCCAGAGCTAGATGCTCCAGCATCGTCCACAATCATCGGTTAGACATCGACGGCAGGCCCCTTGGGAGGTGCTGGAGTTGGACGCTCCAGCATCTTCTACCATCGTCGTAGAGTCGTCGACGGCATGCCCCTGATATACAAGCTATTGCAAGGGGACGCTGTTAGCAACAAGTGCGAGGCAGTAGAGTTTACTCACTTATCCACACTTGGTGCTGTAGGTGGCGTTCTGGGACGTCAACGGCAGGCCCCTTGGGAGGTGCCAGAGCTGGACGCTCTAGCGTCATCCACCATCGTTGTTGGGACGTCGACGGCAGGCCCCTTGGGAGGTGTCGAAGCTGGACGCTCTGGCGTCGTCCACCATCATCGTTGGGATGTCGATGATAGGCCCCTTGGGAGGTGCCGGAGCTGGGTGCTCCAGATCACTATTGTCGTAGAGTCATCGACGACAGGCCCCTGGTATACAGGCTATCATAAGGGGACCATGTTAGCAACAAGTGCGAGGCGGGAGAGTTTACTCACTTATCCGCGCATGGTGATGTCGGTGGCGTTCTGGGACGTCGACGGCAGGTCCCTTGGGAGGTGCCAGAGCTAGACGCTCCGACATCATCTACCATCGTCATAGAGTCATCAAAGGCAGGCCCCTGGTTTACGTGCTATCGCAAGGGGACCATGTTCGCAACAAGTGTGAGGCTCGGAGTTTACTAATGTATCTGCGCTTGATGATTTTGCTGGCACTGTGGGATGTCAATGGCAGGGCCCTTTCGAGGTGTCGGAGCTGGACGCTCTGGTGTCGTCCACCATCGTTGTTGGGACGTCGATGGCAGGCCCCTTGGGAGGTGTCAGAGCTGGGTGCTCCGGCGTCGCCCACTATCGTCGGAGAGTCATCAACGGCAGGCCATTTGGGATGTGTCGGAGCTGAACACTCAAGCATCGCCTATCATCATCGTAGTGTCATTGACGGCAGGCCCCTGGTATACAGGCTATCGCAAGGGGACCATTTTAGGAACAAGTGTGAGGCAAGAGAGTTTACTCACTTATCCGCGCTTGGTGTTGTCGCTGGCGTTCTGGGACGTCGACGGCAGGCCCCTTGGGAGGTGCTAGAGCTGGACGCTCTAGCGCATCCACCATCGTCGTTGGGACATCAACGGCAGGACCCACGGGAGGTGTCGGAGCTGGGTGCTCTGGCGTTGCCCACATCGTCGGAGAGTCGTCGACGGCAGGCCCCTTGGATGGTGCCAGAGCTGGATGCTCTGGCGTCGTCCACCATCATCCATTAGACGTCAACGGCAGGCCCGTTGGGAGGAGCTCGATGCTCCGACATCGTCTTCCTTCATCATAGAGTCGTCGACGGCATGCCCCTTGTATACAGGCTATTGCAAGGGGACCATGTTAGCAACAAGTGCGAGGGAGCAGAGTTTACTCACTTATCCGCGCTTGGTGTTGTAGGTGGCGTTCTGGGACATCGACGGCAAGCCCCTTCAGAGGTGCCAGAGATGGACGCTCTAGAGTCATTGAGCATCATTGTTAGGACGTCGACGGCAGGCCCCTTGGGAGGTGCCGAAGCTGGATGCTCCGGCGTCGTCCACCATCATCGTTGGGACGTCGACGGCAGGCCCCTTGGGAGGTGCCGGAGCTGGGTGCTCCGGCATTGCCCACCATCGTCGAAGAGTTGTCAACGGCAGGCCCCTTGGGAGGGTCGGAGTTGGATGCTCCAGCATCGTCTACCATCGTAATAGAGTCATCCACGACAGGCCCCTTGTATACAGGCTATCGCAAGGGGACCATGTTAGCAACAAGTGCGAGGCAGCAGAGTTTACTCACTCATCCGCGCTTGGTGCTATCACAGGCACTCTGGGACCATGACGGCAGGCCCCTTTCGAGGTACCGGACTTGGATGCTCCGGTGTCGTCCACCATCATCGTTGGGACGTCGACTGTAGGCCCCTTGGGAGGTGCCAGAGTTGGGTGCTCCGGCGTCGCCCACCATCGTCGGAGAGTCGTCGACGGCAGGCCCCTTGGGAAGTGCCAGAGTTGAACACTCCAGCATCGCCCACCATCGTCATAGAGTCATCGACGGCAGGCCCCTGGTATACAGGCTATCGCAAGCTGACTATGTTAGCAACAAGTGCGAGGCAGGAGAGTTTAGTCACTTATCCATGCTTGGTGATTTCGCTGGCATTCTGGGACGCCGACGGTAGGACCCTTGGGAGGTGCTAGAGCTGGACGCTCTAGCGTCATCCACCATCATCGTTGGGACATCGATGGTAGGCCCTATGGGAGGTGCCGAAGCTCGGTGCTCCGGCGTCACCCACTACCGTTGGAGAGTCATCGATGGCAGACCCCTTGGGTGGTGCCAGAGCTGGATGCTCCAGCGTCATCCACCATCATCGGTTAGACGTCGACGGCAGGCCCCTTGGGAGGTGCCAGAGCTGGACGCTACGACATCGTCTACCATTTTCGTATAGTCATCGACGACAGGCCCCTGGTATAAAGGCTATTGCAAGGGGACCACGTTAGCAACAAGTGCGAGGCAGGAGAGTTTACTCACTTATTCGCGCTTGGTGCTCTCGCTGGCGTTCTGGGACATCGACGGCAGGCCCCTTTCGAGGCGTCGAAGCTGGACGCTCCAGCGTCATTCACCATTGTCATTGGGACGTCGACGGAAGGTCCCTTGGTAGGTGCTGGAGCTGGGTGCTCTGGCGTCGCCCACGATCGTCGGAGAGTCATCGACGGCAGGCCCCTTGGGAGGTGCTAGAGCTGGACGCTCCGGCATCGCCCACCATTGTCGTAGAGTCGTCGACGGCACGCCCCTGGTATACAGGTTATCGCAAGGGGACCATGTTAGCAAGAAGTGCGAGGCAGGTGAGTTTACTCACTTATCCGCGTCTGGTGCTATCGCTGGCGTTCTGGGACGTCGATGGCATGCCCCTTTCGAGGTGCTAGAGTTGGATGCTCCGATGTCGTCCACCATCGTCGTTGGGATGTTGACGGCAGGCGCCTTGGGAGGTGCCGGAGCTGGGTGCTCCAGCGTCGCCCACCATCGTTAGAGAGACATCGACGGCATGCCCCTTGGGAGGTGCCGGAGCTGGATGCTATGGCGTCGTCCACCTTCATCGTTGAGACGTCGATGGCAGGCCCCTTGGGAGGTGCCAGAGCTGGACGCTCCAACATCATCTACCATTGTCATACAGTCATCGACGGCAGGCCCCTGGTATACAGGCTATCGCAAGGGGACCATGTTAGAAACAAGTGTGAGGCGGGAGAGTTTACTCACTTATCCGCGCTTGGTGCTGTCGCTGGCTTACTGGGACATCGACGGCAGGCCCCTTGGGAGGGTGACAGGGTTGTACACTCCGTTTGTTTGTCTTGCATATAGGAAGAGGGGGTCTAGCCTTGTTCATCGGTTATACCTGTTCCTCTCCTTAGCTCTGTCATGTCTTACATTCCTGGACTGACGCATGGGGCTTAGGTAATTCGATGCATAGGTGCTCTGGTGTCCGGCTCCTGTCGTCTTTAGGGTGTGAGCTCTCTAGTTCCACTACTCAACTGTAGCGCTGGGAGGCAAGGTGTGTTTGCTTAGAGTGCAGGACCAAGCTAAGCAATTCGCACCCCCTGGACCTCCTGTTCGGCATAGACCGTTCCTGGGGAACCTTTTGTCACCACGGGTCCCTAATGATAAGAGCATCTGGGAGAACCTTTCACACACTTCAGGTACCTCAAGTTGGCCCGCCTGTAGCTGATTGTATGACTTTAGCTAGGATGAGTTACAGAGTATGCAACCGTGAATATGAAGGTAACACATGGTAAACGAGGATATCATGGCATGATCATAAATTTAATGCGTAATTAAATGAACAAAGTTTTTAGGAAGCCTTTAAATAAAACAGTGAATTTTCTGATAGGAGTTCGTAGGAGGAGACAGGCTTTTACAAAAGAGGGCAATGGCTCGCCTCCGGATGATGAGGGGGCAGGGTGCACAGGCTTAGGGTTTGGAACCAAGCTAAGCTGGCTGCACACTCTGGGCCTGACCCTCCTGGCGCTCGGTTGTCCTTAGTGCTGCTCCTAAGCCCTACAAATCTTTTTCACTGTTCTACTAAGCCTAGTATTTAAAATAGGGGCGCCCAAAGCTCCATGGGTTGCTGCGATGGTTGGTGGGCAACCTTGCTATAAACAGCTACATAGAGGGGTGATGAGCGAGTTATCCCTATTTTCGGCCTTGACCGCCCGTCTTGCGAGTAGTCCAAGCAGAGCCGGCACTGGGCTTGGCAGCTTTGACGGAGGTGTCGGTGCTGCCGGGGGGCTGTGAGTGCTTGGAGCTGCTCCAAGGTCAACATAATTGTGCACATAAACTTGACCTCACTAAAAAGTTTTCTTTCTACTCATGTTTTATTCTTATCAACATGAGGACTGGACTTCACCCTAACCCTAGAACATTTTAAATAAACCTTTCTACAAAGTTGGGAAGTTATTGATTGCAATGGCTAGGGCAAATTATATGGCAGCAATATAAAAATCAAAACAAATATAATTTTATTATGTGGCTATGCATATTGGGCCCTGCCAAAAAGATTCAAATCCAAGGCTCCAAATTTTTCCTTGGACTCTTAAATATCTAAATAGCTTCTCAGAAAATTTTCATGATTTTTCAAGTACATCTTCCATTTGTTGGGACACGTACAAAGGATTCATTTCGCTTCGACATCAAATTTAGCTTTACACTAAACATTTCCCAAATCAACCCCCAATTTTTCCTAAGGCCTTTTATGGTTCAGGGGACTTCGTTTCAAAGTTTGTAGATTTATGGGCCTAAGATACTATCTATTTCAATAAGGTTTATACCCATATTTGAATTCAAATTTGAATTTGAATTTGATGCAAAGTATGTCCAAATTGAAATCTGATTGCAGAATTGGATTCCCCATATTTTTCTTAGCCTACCTGTAAATTTTGGGAATTTTTGGACAATGTTTAAGCTAGAATTTAGAGGAAGGGATAAGGGAGAGAGGTGGGGCCCACAAGCCAGTCGGTGAAACCGTTTCACCGCCTCTGTTTTCTTTCCCCGGGCGACACCGCGACGCTGCATGCCGCCAGCGTACCATCAGCCGTCGGTCGCCTCCAGCTGCACCCCCTGCATCCTTATCTACCGCGGTGAAGGCTATAAAGCCACCGCCCCGTCGGCCGAAGTCCATCATCCATTCACTTTTCACCGCGCCGCTCCGTTTCATCGCCGCCGCGATCACCCCCGTGTCGCTCGACGCCGTGCAGCCTCGCCATCGATACAAGCACCATCATCCTCTACGGTCTATAGGAAAAAGGTGTGCAACGACCTCGTGCAGCTTCTAGTTAAGCTTGAATTCCTATCGTGCATCCTAGCTCCTGTATTCCTTAAAACCCTGAAGCGCTTTTATAACGTTGAGGCTAGGTCATCGGTTTAATTCCGATTGTATGCACAAAATCTCTTTGATCCAGTTAGATGACATGATCTATGTAGCCTAGCGCACATTCCCTCCAAAAATCAGAAAGCACCATCGACTAATTAGCAAGTTCTTCGAGTTTTCCCCTTCCACCATTGTTAGAGCTCGGTTCACCATCGACTTTGGTATTGCCGGCTATGGCACGAGCTCTAGACCCTCCTAAGACCTTTCCCATGCATCCACGATGCTTCCCGAGCTTTCAAACGAGAGATTTATCTAGGGAATCGAGGGTCTCCACTTCACCGAAACCCTAACACCCGCCGCCGCTGTCGGGAATGGTTTTCCGGTCACCCCTCGTCGTCGGGAGTTGGTCCATCGTGTTTCCCATGCGAAAATATGGTGGAGCGGCGAGTCCCGAGGCCTCCCGTGGGCCAGAAGCTATCGTCGGCAAAAGCACCGCCGCGCGCCGGTGAGAACGCCGCCGCCCGAGCCGTGGACCGAGGTTGAAGAAGACCGGGTTTGTGGGTCCCACTTGCCAGCGAGTGAAAAAGGCGCCGGATCAGTCTATGGCTAGGGTTTAGTGCGGCCATGTGGGAATCTTTATAACCCCTGGTGTGGCTCGCCCCTGATTGGATGATTTTAAATCTAGTGGGCCCTAGCGCCAAGTTTAAAAGTTGAAATTTCCCAAATTCTGTATAAAACAATCTTCCCAAATGCAAATGCAATTTTTACAGATGAACTTGCCACTGGAAAAATCCCCAAAATTCACATAAAATGCACTGCCCTATTCTGGTCTACCAGAAAAAGTTTGGGAGCCATTGCACCTTTTTTACTCTCTGTATAGTTTTATTACCTTTTTCATTTATTGAATTTTTACAGATGTTCAGTTGCTTTATTATGTCCAAAATTTGGACCAAACCTTCATTTAGTCATATACTAGTTCCTGTAAAAATCTTGGATTTAATTGACCTAATATCATAGTCCTAATTCAGTTACAAACTGAATATTTATTTAAAAGCTAAAAATTCAACTATAAGATAAATCCAAAAAATTCTTGCCAACTTAGAATTTCAATAACTCCTTCACCAAAGCTTAGAAATTTATGAAACAAATTTTTATAGAACCGGGACAACTTCCTCTATCATGGTTATCAAATGGCAGCTATGTTCAAGCTACAGTTTCTTCTTTAAAATTATTGGAAGTTTAATATTTGCCATAATTTTAGAGACAACAATATACTTTGATCATCTCCTGTTCTTTGCGAGAGCTTCTATCATATTCCCTAGTATCTACCATCAAATTTTCAAGGCCAATTAAGGTCCCTATCATATAATGATCACCATAGATTAAATTATGGTCTTGGTAATAATTATTTTTCAAAGTCATTCATATACATGTTATATGCATATCGTATAGTGACCGAAGTCGAGGAGGAACGAGAAGCCTTGGAAGAGCACCTTCCAGATATTAACCCCGACTCTGACCTGCAACGAGGCAAGCCCCGGTTTGCATTTAAGTTGTTTATAAAATTTTGCTTTATCACTATGATGAGTAGTATATGAATTGTGCATTACGTTTAGGATGATTGAAAACTCCAGAAGCATGACCCAAAAATCCCATTGGTTAACTGGGTAGGTTAATCACTCAACGTGTAGAATTGCTATGCTAATGTAGTAGGTAAACCGGTAGAAGTCGAGTAGTTGGAATCTACTCGCGAGATAGAAATTTACACACATCTATGCTGGGATAACATTTATAGAAAATAAATATTACATCTAAAACTCGAGAACATTCAGAGATGGATAGGAAGCGACAAGACGTGGTCTTGGTCGCGTAGCTCTGACTGGTCAGTTAAGGCCTGTCTATATGCGGCCCCTTCAGACAAGCTTGAATTGTACCGGCGACATAATGGACATATGGAATCCAGTAAACTGATGTAACTCGATAACTGGGGTGTCGAGGCCCATTAACTCACCATCGATAGGGGTGCGTTGAGGACAGTAAGGTGTAAATCGGTCGGCAGACACATGAGGTGTTCCGTGCAGAGACCTTCTGTTTGTAGAGGTGAGACGGGCTCGTCGTTCGGGTTTCTTGTGAAAGGTGGCCATATACGCCTAGTACTGAAGTGTTATGTAGGTACAGGTGTACTCGCTGACACTTCCGAACGACGTATGTGTCGTGTTGTCCGGGTGTGTCCTGATTGCAATCACCGTCCCTCGCGGTAATAGAGCACCACTTGTTCACTGCGCCGTGACGTAGTAAATACTAAAGAAGTAAGAAAAATATATTATATTGAATTATAATTGCTTTGCAACCTTGTATGATTTAGAGATAGCCACATTAAAGTTTACAGTTTCCCCATACTTTAGCTGTAATGATATTATGTGCTCTGGGCATGTCATATCATCGGCAAAGCGTTTCTAGTTTGATTGTGGAGTCCATGATGTGCTGCGCTTGGAGAATGTCATTTTCTACTTAAAACCTGATCATAAGGATCCACTTGTAGGCGATTCGTTTATGCTTCACCTTACTTATGCTTAGTGTCCACCCTTGCATATGTCTAGTGAGATGGGTTAGTCTTGCTGAGCCTTATGCTCACGTTTGCAGTTAAAGAGTTTTTGCAGGTTATACAATTGATGAAGGGTTTGATGATGAGGCTGCACCCCCTGCAGGGTATAAAACCGAATGGGAACCCTGCACGCCGCCGTGAGTTGCGTGTTTCTAGTGCGAAGTATTCAGGGCATGGATAACTTTGCTTTTGCATAGCTAGTGCTGAGAGCGTAGCTATGATATATATATATATATATATATATATATATATATATATATATATATATATATATATTTCTTTCCTTCAGCTAGTATTGTAAAAACTTCCGCGGTAAGATAAATAAAAGACTTCGTCTTGTATTTTATTCTCGTTCTGTTCTTGTATACTGTTGGGTGTCGCATCGCACGACACCACCCAATGAGATCCTCGGATGTTGGGAGTCCGGTCCCCACACCGGAGGGGGTTGGCATCTTTAGGACGAGGTAGCCGTAGTGGGCTACAACCATGAACTGGTAGAGAGCAGGCCTACCGATGATGGCGTTGAAGGGGAGGATGACATCGGTGACGTCGAAGAGGATGCTCTCCGTCCTATAGTTGTCGGGTGTCCCGAAGGTCACCCGCAGGTGGATGTTGCTGTACGGGATGATGCTCTAAGGTCCCACCCCCAAGAATGGGCTTGAGGGAGCAAGCTTGGACACCGGAATCTGCAGCTGCTCGAACGCTGCCCGGTTGAGGAGGTTGAGGTCGGCCCCGCCATCTATCAAGACGTAGTGGAGCTTGGCGTTGACTATGGTGGGGGCGACTAGGAGAGGTAGTACCCCTGCCCCAGCCATGTTCTTGGGGACGTTAGAGGCGTCGAAGCTGATCAACATCTCCTTCCAGGGGTGGTGCTGTGCCAAAATGGGTACAGGGGCTACCGAAGCCACCGCACAACGAAGGGTCTTGACCGCGTTCTGGGACACGGAATCCCAAGATCCTCTGAAGATTATGTGGAGAGTCTTGCGATGCTCGTTGTCACTGCTCGCGTCGGAGTCCTCATCTTGGTGGACTACATTGACGGCCCGCTCTTGCTTTTGGTACTCCAGCTCCTCGTCATTGTCACCTTAGGTTCGACCTTCTGCTTGCCCTCCGGTTGACGGAAGGGGGCGCCGCCCGGGCGTTGCTGCGCCCGCTCTTGATAGCATTCGACGCACCTCTTTATCTCCTAGCACTCGCTCGCGGTGTGTTCGCGAGTCTTTTGCACCGGGCAGGGCTAGACATCTTCGTCAGCGGAGGGTGGCTCACGAGGGCGTTTCTTCGGGCATGGCAGTTTGCCTCCTCCGGTTGCGGCTGCTGCCGCGATGGCAGATCCATGTAGCGTCTTGTTCTAGCCGCCACCCCGGTTCTTGTTCTTCTTTTTGCCGCTACCAGGGGTAGCGGCTCCTTCTCCAGTCTAGGCAGCCCTGCCCACACTGGGGGCAACTCCTTCTCCGGTCTGGCTAGACCCGCCCACTCAGTCGTTGCCTTCTGCCGCTCAAGCACACTGATCGGCGATGGAGAAGAGCTCGGAGACGTCTTGCATGTTGTGAGTAGTTTCTCGAGCATCTTGCGATCTCGCACTCCCTGGCGAAATGCCACTATGACAGAGGCATTTGGAATGTTGGGAATGGAGTTGCTTACCTAGGAGAAATACTGGATGAATGACCTCAGCGTCTCCTTGGGTTGCTGTCGCATGGCATGGAGGTCGAGCTTTGTGTCGGGGTGCATGTAGGAGTTGCTGAAGTTCGCCGTGAACTGCCGGCACAGCTCATCCCAAGAGGTTATAGACCCCTCAGGAAGGTTCATCAGCCATGAGCGTGCTGTCCCAGTCAGGGCGACTGGGAAGTAGTACACTAGGATGGTCTCGTCCACTCCCGCAGCAAGGAGCGTCGTGGTGTAGATCTGCAGGAACTCCGCTGGATTGATGCTTCCATCGAATCTCTCCAGGATATGTGGCCGGAGCTTGCGCGGCCACATCGCGAAGCGAAGGTGCGGAGCCAACGCCGCGCAGCCTCCGACGGGCTCCGTCGGAGAGGCGGATGGGACAGCATACCCCAAGGGGGTTTGCTGCATGACGTGCGGCACCTGCTGGAACTGCTATTGTGGCACTGGTTGTGCCATGCGCTGCTGCAATAGTATTGGTTGTGCCAATTACTGTTGCTGCACACCCTGCTGCACCGAGTATTGCAGGGGAGCTTTCGAGCCGACGTGCTCCTGATCAGGTGGCGGAGAGTTTACCTCCGGCGCACCTTGGACGGAGGATGCCTCGTGAACAGGGCATTGAGTGCCATATTCGGCGTCGAGGTTGCGCCGGCTCTCTCGCTAGCGCTCGATGATGACACGGCCGTCCATGTGAGCTTGACAACGGTCAAGCTCGGCCCTGAGGTCCTCTGTGGGGAGCCGGCCAACGCTCGTAGGCTTGGAGGAGTTGGAGTTGGCAGTGTGACAGTCGATGGACGGCGTGCGTGACAGCGACAAAAGGCGCCTTCCTCTGTTGGGGGAGTTGATGGCTGCGACAACGAAGTGGTCGATGTCTTGGACCCACTGCTGAGCTGCCCCTTGAGAGGCATTCAGTGACGGTGGGTGGTGGAGGACAGCTCTGGTCGTCGCTAAAGCACTCTTCGGTCTCGCTTTTGGGGGAGCCAACTGAGTTGTGGCGTGTCCCGGCATGCTATCCTGGCCAGCCGTACCTGCACGGGGGTGAGACGGTCTAGAGAACGCGACCCGAGCGATGGATCTGGTCACTGGACGACGGCCTCAAAAATCTCCTTCTACGGGCCTGATGAACACCATTGTGGTGAAAGCTCTACCACTTATTTGAGGAAAAAACCCCTACCTTGCATGCCAAATGTCGAAGGGTCAATGCGACACTTCCCCCTGATCTGCTAAGGAGCAGCCCGCGGAGGTTCTTGTTCGGCGGGGCTTAGGACTCAAACTAGTGTTCTAGCGGAAGAGTACTATACAGTTGTTTTTACGTGGTTCGGGTCGCAAGGAGCGTAACACCCTACTCCACGGTTGATTGTATTGCTTGGTGAGTGTGTATGCGTATGTGTGTGTATCGGGGATTCTGAGTCTAGTCTGGTATCAGTGGCGGTCTAGGCCTTTTATAGACAAGGCCAGATGCCTTATAAGTGGGGTCCTGGGGCCCGACAGGTGGTCCCGGGGCGATCTTATCCTAAAGACTTAAGGCTTCTTCTGTAAGCTTGCTCTGATCACGGACTTGAGGATGCGTTGTCTTGCCACCTACGTTGTCAGTAGCCCACGCGTCGTTGATGACATTGGCAGGGAATGTGCCTACCAACTGTCTCTGGCGCCGTAAGCTACCCACTTGGCAGAGTGGGATAGGCATCTGGCGTCTTCACTGCGATGTGATAGGTCGTAGCGGTACCTGACATTAGGCGTGCGCTGTGCCATATGTCCGGGGAAGCCGCGAATCTTCAAGGCTTGATGGAGACTAGGTGCACCACCCTCTTAACTTCCTTATTGTCCGCTCAGGGCAAGTGGACTTACCATGCGATCGCTGGGGAGCTCATCGCCACAGTGGAGGTCGTGCCCATCTTCGCGGGCCACATGGCAACTCAGGAGCTCACCTTGGAGGGGGAGGCAAGGTCTCTACATCATGGGCCACGTGGCAGCTTTGAAGCTCACCTTCGTGGGGGAGGTCAGGTCTTGCCCAGCAGATCACGAGGCAGCTCGGGTGCTCACCTCCGCGAAGGAGATCGGGTCTTGACTTTGTGGGCCACGTGGCAGCTTGGGAGCTCACCTCTGAGGGGTGGGGGGAGTTTATGTCCCGTCCTGCCGAATACGTGGCTGCCTGGGAGATTGTCGTTGAGGTGGAGCTGAGCTCCCCTATCAGGATGTCTTGTGGGCGCCCCGGACCCCCTATCTGGGCAGGCGGGTTCGGGTTCCTTGAACCTGTGGCGCCCTCGGACCCTATCTCTGCAGGGAGACGAGGCACCTAGTCGCCTCTAGTTTGTGTGTGAGGGTACCTGGTATGTTGGGTACCGATAGTACCCTAATTGCTTATGGATCAAATATCCAACAGGCCTTAACCCGAATTGTTATGATTGCCTCTTGGGCATATCACCAACAATCTCCCACTTTCACTAGAGACAATCATCTAGCAAAGCTTTTCAATATTCCGACCCCTTAAGTGAGTTACTGTGGGGACCAAAATCCCGACCTCCAAGAATCTCATTAGGTGGTGTCGTGCGATGTGACACCCAACAGTATACAAGAATAGAACGAGAACAATTTAGAATATCATGTCTTTATTTAAAAGCACAATGGAAGTTTTAAAATACTAACAGAAGGGAAAAGAACTATGCATCATAGCTACACTCTCAGCACTAGCTATGCAAAAGCAAAGTCATCCATGCCCTGGATACTTCGCACCAGCAACACACAATTCACGGCTGCGTGCAGGGTTCCCACTCGGCTGTAAATCCGGGAGGGGGTGCAGCCTCGTCATCAAACCCTTCATCGGTCATATAATCTGCAAAAACTCGTTAACTGCAAACGTGAGCATAAGGCTCAGCAAGACTAACCCGTCTCACTAGACATATGCAAGAGTGAATACTAAACATAGGTAAAGTAAAGCATAAGGACTCGCCTACAAGTGGATCCTTATATTAATATTTTAAGTAACACATGACATTCTACAGGCACGGCACATCATAGACTCCACAATCAAACAAGAAATGCTCTGTCGATGATATGACATGCACAAAGCACATAATGCTATTACAGGTAAAGTATGGGGAAACTGTAAACTTTTAATTGTACTATATCTAAGCCAAACTAGGTTGTCCAAGCAATTTTTAAACCAATATATCATATTCTCCTAACTTCTTCAATATTTACTACGTCACGGCGCAGTGAACAAGTGGTACTCTATTACCGCGAGGGACCGTGATTGCAATCAGAACATAACCGAAACAACACGACACATACACACTTTTGGAAATGTCAGCAAGTACTTACAGTAGTACCTACATAGAAATTCAGTACTAGTCGTATATGGCCACCTTTCACTAAACACTCGAATGTTGAAGCGGTCGATCCGTCACGAGCAGGAGGTCACTATGTGAGGCGTACTCTGACGTGCCCACTAGCTGATTTACACCTTGCTGCCCTCAACTCGCGCCTATAAAATGTAACGGAATGCCTTGACAAACCAGTATCAAGCTACGTGAGTTTACTGAGCCCATTCCTCCAGTATGTCGTCGGTACAATTCAAGCTTGTCCAGTAGGACCGCACACGAAACTGTCCTCAATCGACACAAGCAGGGCTACGCACGTGAGACCACGTCTCGCTGCATCCTACCCACTGCTCGGTCTCAATTTCATATTCATAAACCATTTTCTTATTCCAAAATCTCCCGTGTGACAAAATTCCTACCTCGCGAGTAAATTCCAACTACTCGACTTCTACCAAATTCCTATGAGCATAAGCATAGCAGTGCCTACTCAACGGGCCGTAGACCTACCAAAGAATCCATCGGATTTGTTGGCCATGCAAGTGGATGTCAAACACCTTAAACGTAATGCACAATCATCTAAAGACGTAAGGTGAAATAAAAATGCAAAACACTGTAAGGAACTTAAATGCAAATCGAGGCTTGCCTGAATGCGAGTCTGAGCCTATGTTAGTTTCTGGCAGCTGGACCTCCAAAGCTTCCGGCTGCTCCTCGATTTCAGCTACTACACTATATGCATATACTAGGTATGAATGACTTTGAAAAATTATTAATATGCTTGAGGTGGTGTGAACTCCTAGGATGAAAATAGGATAATTATCTTAATTGGCTTTGGGATTTTTAGGGTAGATACTAGAGACTATAGAGAAGACTCTTGCAAGGAACAGGAGATGACCAAGGGAGTTTGTTGTTCTTAAAAATTATGGTAAGCAATAAACTTCTCTAAATTTTGGTTGAAATTTTCGAGACCTATCATGGCTACCAGGGGTTGTATCATGTAGACGGGGTCTCACTGGTTCTAGGAAAATTTGTTTCACTATTTTCTAGCTTTCCTCCAGGGAGAAACTGATTTTTCAAGTTTGGGTAAATTTCGGGAAATTGATTTTCCTTTTTTCTCATTTTATAACTACATAGAGATTTGGACTATTTATCAACCCAGTATTTTAAGTCCAAAGAGCTTGAAACTTTTACTGGAGATCAAGGGTACTAACAATAGTGTTCTGACCAAAATTGGAAATTTTCCAATTAACAGAACTGTGGTAATGAATTCTTTAAGCATTTTGATTTTCTGAATTATAGAGAATTTTCTATGGCCTTTCATACAAATCCAAGAGCACCACTGGACAGTACTCTTCATGCTGGTTCTAACAAAATTTATTTGGGAATTTTTGGATAATTCTACCGGAAGTTATGGATTTTCTATGTTTGGATTGAATCTGGATTTATTTTCCTATTGGAAATTTCAAATAAAGGGGCCGGTCCCACTTCATTTGAATCGGGCCAATCAGAATGTGCCACACCGGGAGCCACGGGATTAACCCGCGCAGCCACAACGGATCTGTGGTTACAGCTGATCCCAAGCGAGCGGTGTCGTTGACAGGTCGGACCCGCACCTTCGTCAACCTCCCGACGCGGCTGCGTCTCTCGCCGGAACCGCGGCGGCGCTTCACCGGACTTAGGTGTGTCGACCTCCTTTTGTCCTCGCCTTGACCGCTGGACCATAAAATCAACCACGCAAGCCGATGGTGGTGTCCAATCAAGTCGGCGATGGCCAGAGACGGCTGTGCGACGGTGACGGTGGAGCTAGGGTTTCAGCGTTCGTCGGAAATGCTCGGCAATGGCCTAATAGGCTCGGGAAAAGGTCGGGGAGGTTTCTGGGAACACCAGGAGGATGATTTGGGGGTTAGATTGGGGTGACATCGCCGGCAAAGCTAAGCTCGACGGCGAAGTACAGTTTTTCAACCGGCGGCCATGAAAACTCGAAATCTAAGGTGCTCGGTTGATAACTTTCAGGGTTTTGGGGCATGGAGCTTCGTTAGGACATACAGAAGCTAACTGCTAACCATATTAAAGGATGATTGCAAGAATGAAACAAATTTAGGCGCGAAGCTTTGCTGTCCTATTGAGAAATCATTCGGTTATCGAACAAGAACTCGAGCTACACTTCATGTCATAGGCTTGGATTCTGTGAGCATAAACTAGAGAGGATTGCGAACCTTTTTTCTTAAAGGATCAAGGCTGGAGATGGCCTAGAACTGGAGCTCGACGGTGAGACAGTGAAGGTGCTCGGCGGCTTCCTCGACGGCGACCGGGAAACTTCAAAATATACCAAGCAGAAGCTATGTCACGGTCAATGACCAAATAGAATACGTAGAGGAGGTTGTGACAAGCCTTTTATCTACTTACAGCTTGGGGAGAAATGGCTTCAATCGTCGGCAAAAGCTCGATTGAACAGAGGCGGCGAAAATGGCGTGAACTGGGTTGGACCTCAATGGCGATGGCCAGGGGGGGTATTTATAGGGGTGGGGGTGAGGGGAGCGGTGCCACGGCGCAAGCAAGCAGGCAGCTCGGTGGATGCATGCCTCGTCGCGAGGTCCCGCGCTGCCGGCATCGATTGGTGGGGAGAGCTGGATACAGAGCACCCCCGTGGGTTGCACTTGAGTGGGTTAGGCTGACAGTGGGTCCCACCTCCTCTTATCCATTTCCCCTCTCTGCAAACTTCAATTCCCTTACCAAACTTGGTCCAAAAATTCTAGATTTTGTGGGGAGGCTCAAATAAATATCTGGAATTTGATTCTACAATTGGATTTCGAATTGGAGCTAGTTCCAATTGAATTTCAAATTTGAATTTGAATTTGGATGAAATTCAATGGTGTCACTGATTTAAAGAGCAAATGAGTTCCAAAAATTTTGAAACTATGAGGATAAGTCAAGCAAGTCATGCTGACCATGATGGTGAGTTCAAATCTTGATGTTCAATTAAGTTGCACAACATTCAAAATTTGGATTTCTAATAGGGTCTGAATTTGCTAAGCGTCTTAAATAAAATAGCAAAGGGAGTTCATAATTTCTGAAACTTTGCAGAAAGTCTATTTGGAATATTAGTAAACCATAGAAAAATTTATGGCCTCTGAATTGAATACTTTTGACAGGGCCAAATATATAGTAGTATATTCAATTTGCAATTAATTTGAATATATATTGGGTACTGCATATTAATTTGACCTAGGATCCTCCATTTAAATAATTCCAAACTTTGAAGAGGGGTCAAAAGAATTAATCTAAGATTATTGATGAAGTCCATTCCTCATGTTAATAAAATTTAAGCATGAGTGAAAGAAATTATTTGATGAGATCAAGTTCATGTATCCCACCATAAGTTCATGTGCATAACCATGATGGATCTCCACTATGGTTAATAATAAACTTGTAGCTGAACTTTATAGGAAGGAAAAAGTGGGATTTTACATTCCTCCCCCACTTAAAAGAATCTTGTCCCGAGATTACAAAAGGAAGGCACTACAAGGATTCCGACCTGTTGCAACGATTGTACTGTAATGAATACTAAATCGTTGTACTAAGCTTGGCTTCTTGCCACAATTCACTAGTTCGTGGAACTTGGATCTATCGCCATGGAACACAATAGTTGCATTAGGATCTATTGCCATGAATCACTAGTTCATGGCGTCAGGATGCTAATGCAATGGACCACAATCGTTGCATTAGGATCTGTTGCCGCAAAATACTGGTTCATGGCATTACAACTTTATTGTCACGGAAAACATTCTTTGCATTAGGATATGTTGCCACGAATTACTGGTTCATGGCGTTACAGCTTTATTGCCATGGAACACAGTCGTTACATTAGGATCTGTTGCCACGAAATACTGGATCGTGGCGTTACAGCTTTATTGCCACAGAACACAGTCGTTGCATTAGGATATGTTGCCAGGAATTACTGGTTAATGGCGTTATAGCTTTATTGCCACAGAACACTGTCGTTGCATTAGGATCTGTTGCCACGAATCAGCAAACAGTTGCATTTGTACCGTAATGCAACGAAACAGAATCGTTGCATTAGGATGTGTTGCCACGATACTCTGGTTCATGGCGTTACAGCTTTATTGCCACGGAACACAATCGTTGCATTAGGATCTGTTGCCACGAATTACTGGTTTGTGGCTTTACAGCTTTATTGCCACAGAACACAATTGTTGCATTTGGATCTGTTGCCACGAAATACTGGTTCGTGGCGTTACAGCTTTATTGCCACGGAACACAGTCGTTGCATTAGGATCTGTTGCCACGAATCAGCAAACAATTTCATTTGGACCGTAATGCAACGAAACATAATCGTTGTTGCCACGATACTCTGGTTCGTGGCATTACAGCTTTATTGCCACGGAATACAATTGTTGCATTAGAATCTGTTGCCACGAATTACTAGTTCATGGTGTTACAGCTTTATTGCCATGGATCACAATCGTTGCATTAGGATCTGTTGCCACGAAATACTGGTTCGTGGCGTTACAGCTTTATTGCCATGGAAAACAGTCGTTGCATTAGGATCTGTTGCCACGAATTACTGGTTTGTGGCGTTACATTTTTATTGCCATGGAACACAGTCGTTGCATTAGGATCTATTGCCACGAAATACTGGTTCGTGGCGTTACAGCTTTATTGCCACGGAACACAGTCGTTGCATTAGGATCTATTGCTAAGAATTATTGGTTCGTGGCGTTACAGCTTTATTGCCACGGAACACAGTCGTTGCATTAGGATTTGTTGCCACGATACTCTGGTTCGTGGCGTTAAAGCTTTATTGCCACGGAACACAATCGTTGCACGAGGATCTGTTGCCACGAATTACTGGTTCGTGGCGTTACAACTTTATTGCCACAGACCACAATCGTTGCATTAGGATCTGTTGCCACGAAATATTGGTTCATGGCGTTACAGCTTTATTGCCATGGAAAACAGTCATTGCATTAGGATTGTTGCCACGAATTACTGGTTCGTGGCGTTACAACTTTATTGCCACGGAACACAATCTTACATTAGGATCTGTTGCCACGAAATACTGGTTCGTGGCGTTACAGCTTTATTGCCACGGAACACAGTCATTGCATTAGGATCTATTGCCATGAATTACTGGTTCATGGCGTTACAGCTTTATTGCCACGGAACACAGTCGTTGCATTAGGATTTGTTGCCATGAATCAGCAAACAGTTGCATTTGGACTGTAATGCAACGAAACAGAATCATTGAATTAGGATGTGTTGCCATGATACTCTGTTTCGTGGCGTTATAGCTTTATTGCCACAGAACACAATCGTTGCATTAGGATCTGTTGCCATGAATTACTGGTTCGTGGCGTTACAGCTTTATTGCCACGAAACACAAATGTTGCATTAGGATCTGTTGCCATGAATTACTAGTTCATGGCGTTACAGCTTTATTGCCACGGAACACGGTCGTTCCATTAGGATCTGTTGCCACGGATCAGCAAACAGTTGTATGTAGACCGTAATGCAACGAAACAGAATCGTTGCATTAGGATGTGTTGCCACAATACTCTGTTTCGTGGCGTTACAGCTTTATTGCCACAGAACACAATCGTTGCATTAGGATTTGTTGCCACGAATTACTGGTCCGTGGCGTTACAGCTTTATTGCCACGGAACATAGTCGTTGTATTAGGATCTGTTGCCACAAATCAGCAAACAATTTTCACGTTCTCCTCGGCGCAGTGCTGATCTATGATGTTCATTACTTTTTGCCTCCTGACAACTCAGTGCTGGACTAACGACGCTGATGATCCGTAACATAGTCAATGATGTAAAACATCAGGTATTAACGCATCAACAAATATGAGGGGGAGAATACCGACGCGCAGATTTAAAAGTATGTTGTGGATCATCAGCGTCCTCAGTCCAGAAGCAGGGTAGAAGCGGCGCCATGGCCGCCGCGAACTCAAGAACGGATGAGGAGAAGGCTCATCGCCAACGGATCGAGGGGACGGAAGCTACACGACTGCTATGGGCGATGAGCCTTCCCCTCGATCTGTTCTCGAGGATCGCAGAAAATTTATTTCCCGGCCTAGGCCCAGAGCCGGGCCTGCCTTTAAGACCATCCGCAGTGGTTCACGGTAAAGCGGTGATGGGACGCGGAGCGGTTCCAATTGAATTCAAAGATGCGCATGCGGGATGCATAACCTCTGCAGTACTGCAGGTGCGGTAAAAGTCACAGTCATGTGGGCCCCACGGCCAGCCGGACCCACATGTTAGTGACTGTTACTGCACCTGCAGTACCGTAGGTGATTTCAACGCATGCGCTGCGCGCGTCTAAGGTGCCTCGGTGACTGGCGCGCACGTAAGCTCGGTGCGCCCGGTCGCATCAGCCGCCTGTACAAATGGCTACGGCTTGAATGAAGGACGAAACCTTATGTGGCAAACAGCAATGTATAATACTTCCTCCGCCCCAACTCAACTCTATTTCTGTTTTGGTCGAACTAATTACCTTTGACAAATGATTTACATGGAATTTATTAACTTCAATAACATGTAGTACTAGATTGTATATTATGCAAATATTTTCATGGTGAATCTAAAAGTGCAATTCTTGTATTGTTAAAACAGATCAAAATTGCGTAAATCTGAAAGATAGATTTGACGAAACCTAAGACTTCCCTTTGAAAAAGTTTTATACTTTACATTAGTTTTACATATGTAATATGCACATAGGATATATCACTAAATAGTTTTGCAAAAAAAACATGCAGGTGAAATATGTATATCCCATATATATGCTACTACTACGTAAAATGGGGGTGGGCAAATAAACCGAGACCAAAAAATCGAAATCGATAAAACCAAGACCGAAACTGAAAAGATCGAAATATCGGGTATCAGGTACTTTTCGGGTAGCAAATATAAATAACTGAAAAATAAATGTCGGGTTCGTACGGATGAATTCATTGTGGAGCTACATGTCATGTACTTAATTATACTAAAAATCATCATCTTCGCTGTCGTCCCCCCACAATGGAGCTACATGACCATCATTGGTATATGTATCGTCGTCGTCGTCGTCTTCATTTTCTGATGCAACTCCATCTACCTCAAACCGATCACCTGACGTTGTCATTATAAGAGTGGAAGCATCGCCGCTGGCTCCCTTAATGTCATTCCTAGCCCATGCGGTCGTATCCTCATTATTGATATCATCAGTAAGCAGATCATCATGAAATGTCTCAGCCTCCATCGTCTCAGTCACATTATTTTCACTGTCTCTAGGGGGCATGGCAAAAAGGTTCCGTGGCTTCGTTTTAACAAATGTTGCCCATTTAGGATGCTTCACACTTGGAACATAAAAAACTTGTCCTGCTTGGGTGGCTAGAATGTAAGGCTCATACTGGAATCGAAACAGAGTAGTGTCAACATCTATCATTCTGTATTGATCCTTTTTGTAGTCTCTGCTTTGGTTCTGACTGCTTCCAAAAGGCCGATCAAACCATTCACACTGAAATAACAGAACCTCTTGATTTTTTTCAAAATCAACAGCAATGATTTTCTTGATTACTCCAAACGAATCATGATTAGTGCCCCGAACAACAATACCACTGTTTTGGGTCCGTAAATCTTTTTCCACATCTGCAGTTCGAAAGAAGAAGCCATTGATGAATAACCGACTAAAAAAATGTGTCCGACGATCAGGTCCTCTATATAATGCATACAGATAATCGGTTGCTTTGCCTTCTTTGTGTAATGTCGTAATTTGTACACATTAGTATAACAGGGGTTATCGACGACAAACCAATTTCAGAACACATATTTGTTCAATATTTCATCAAAGTGCAAACTTGCATGTACTTACTCGTTTCTGAAACCAATCAACAAACTCATCTCTATGGCATTTATCAACATCACGAGGATTAATCTTTTTCAGCTCTTCAATATGCTCACTGAAAAGGGTACAAAATTAAATTAGCCATCTACAATAAGCCATATATATAGTATACAACATCTGAGTTATACGTTATTACTTGATCCATGAAGCGACCTCTTCAATGTTAGTAATAAGATAATGCCTGATGTTATGTAGTTCCACCATAGTAAGTTGGTCTCATTTATACCCTTTTTTAGAATTATCAACTTCTGTAAATATGTTAGAATTATCAACAGAAGGTTCATTTGTAGCTGCAGCTTCATGATGTTCTGGCCTATTATGCTTGGTGCTGATGTTATCCAAAAACTGACTACAAAAAGTCAAACACTCTTCGGCAATATATCCCTCAGCTATAGAACCCTCCAGGTGAGCTTTGTTACGTACATACCTCTTCAATGTACCAAGGTACCTCTCAATTGGATACATCCATCTGTAAGAAACAGGTCCACCCAACCGTGCTTCTTCGGCAAGATGGGTTGGAAGATGTACCATGATATCAAAGAAAGCAGGAGGAAACAACATCTCAAGCTTACAAATTGTTTCAGGAATTTGTTTGCTCATCTTGTCCAAATCTGGTTCCGCCAATTCTTTAGAACAAATTCTAGAAAAGAATGTGCTAAACTCAATTAAAGGTGCAACAACCTTTTCAGGCAATATGTTACGTATTGCAATAGGATGGAGCTTCTGAAATATAATATGGCAGTCATGAGTTTTTAGACCCGATACCTTACATGCTTTTATGTCCACACGTCTCTTGATGTTTGAGGCATAACCATCGGGCACCTTCACATTCCCCAAAAACTTGCACAAGGTGGTCTTCTCATCTTTGCCCAAAGTATATAATGCTGGTGGGAATGTGTACTTGCTCTTTATGAACTTTGGATGTTGATCTGGCCGTATACCCATATCCTTCATATCAAGACAAGCTTGTAGACTATCTTTTGTTTTACCATCCATAGCAAGCAATGTCCCCAATATGCTATCGCAAATGTTTTTCTCAATGTGCATGACATCCAAGTTATGCCTTATTAGCAATGTCTTCCAATAAGGGAGGTCGAAAAATATACTTTTCTTCTTCCAATTATGCCATCTATTTTCCTTGGTGTGCTTTCTCTTATTATTCGTTGGTCCAAAACTCATTTGATCAAAACACTCATATTGTTGGAGTACTTCGTCACCAGAGAGTGATGTTGGAGCCTCTCTATTCTCTGCCTTGTTGTTGAAAGAACCTTTGTTTCGACGCCATCTGTGATACTGAGGTAGGAAACGACGATGACCCATGTAACAATGCTTTTGTCCATATTTCAACCAGAAGGCGTCAGTGTTTATATGGAAGTATGGACATGCTATCTTCCCTTTTGTGCTCCATCCACATAGCATTGCATATGCTGGAAAATCATTTGTTGTCCACAATAAAGAAGCTCGCATGACAAATATCTCTTTCTTTAAACTGTCATATGTTTCAACACCGTCAAACCTTAATTTCAGTAGCTCATCAATCAAAGACTGCAGATACACATCAATGTTGTTTCCAAGTGACTTTGGCCCAGGAATTATCATTGACATCACCCAATAAGACTTCTTCATACACAACCAAGGTGGTAGATTATAAGGGATTAGAATCATAGGCCATGTACTATAAGAAACATTCATTACTCTAAAAGAATTGAAACCATCAGATGCTAGCCCAAGTCTTATGTTGCGAGGATCGGATGAGAAATTTGGGTGAATGCTATCAAAATGCTTCCATGCTTCCGAATCGGCGGGATGGCGTTATATTCCATCATCAGCATGACCTTCTTTGTGCCAGCGCATGTTTGATGCCATTGATTCTCCCATATAAAACCTTTGTAGACGGGGAATAAGAGGGAAGTAACGTAGAACCTTGCGTGCTACAAGCTTCTTGGCTTTTCCACAAGGTAAAGCCTCTCTTGCATCCCCAGCAGTACTATTTTTCCATCTTAATTCACCACATTTTTGGCAACTATTCAGCGGAGAATAGTCCTTCCGGAATAACACACAGTCATTAACACATGCATCGATCTTTTGGTAGTCCAGCTCGAGGTCACGGACAACCTTCTGAAGTTTATCAAGTGTATTAGGAATGCAGTGGCCCTTTGGAAGCGCAAATGAGAATAGTTCAAGTAACATCTCACAAGCTACTTTTCTCATACCAGTTAAACACTTTATCTGGTAGAACCTGACAATGTAGGATAATTGGGTCAGCTGCGAACAACCTGGATACAACTCCTTTTTGGCATCAGTTAATAAGTCATAGAATTTCTTTGCATCCCCAGTTGGCTCCTGCTGGTTTATAGCATTTTCTTGATCATCAACATCTGCTGAAGTACCACCATGATCAGTGCCTCTAAGTAGACTGGACAACATATTTTGCATAGCACCATCATCAGAAGATATCTCCTCATTATTTGCTGATTCCTCAGCAATATTTTCCTGAACTCGTATTTCTCCATGGTGTATCCAACAAGTATAATCCAATGGCATCCCATTTCTGAGTAGGTGTAAATGAACTCCCTTGCGTGTCTTGTGGCAAATGTTACGACATCTTGTGCAAGGACAAGGCATAGTTCCTCCTTCACGAGTTCCCTAAAATGCAAAATTTAAAAATGACTTCATTCCATCATGCCATTCCCTTGTATGCCTGTATCTTCCCATCCATGCCTTATCTTCTGACATCGCTTCCTACAATTCAATCAGCCATCAGCCTATCCGTAAGAGGATAGATGTACAAAAACACATTATGTGAGCAATTGTACCTAGCTGTTGTTACTCCCCGCGCTGCGGTCGACGGATTCTCCTACAAGCGTGGCGGCCGGCGGATGCTCCTCCAAGCGTGGCAGCCGGCGGTTGGTCCTCCAAGCTTGGCGGCTGGCGGATGCTCCTACAAGAGTGGCGGCTGGCGGATGCTCCTACAAGCGTGGCGGCCGGCGGATGCTCCTCCAAGCGTAGCGGCCGGCGGATGCTCCTCCAAGCATGGCGGTCGGCGGATGCTCCTCCAAGCGTGGCGGCCGGCGAATGCTCCTCCAAGCATGGTGGCCCGTGGATGCTCCTACAAGCGTGGCAGCCGGTGGATGCTCCTACAATCGTGGCGGCCGGTGGATGCTTGTACAAGCGCGTTGCGGAGAGGGGGCCGGCATTGCGGGTCGACAGAACTTTTGCACTCCTTTCTTCTTCTTCCATTGTTCCACCTCCTAGCCCGACGCTGTCGAACCACCACATCCATGGCCAACCTTCTGCCTCCTAGCCTGCCGAGGCAGCCACCCTGCAAGCGGATATGCTGTAGCTCCCCCGAGAGGGTGAACGACGACCAGCACCTCATTATGGCGCGAGAGGCGTACAACAGTACGTCTTGGGCCTTGGACGCCTTGGGTCTTGGTACCCTTCCTGAGTTTCTGGGAATGGATACCACTGGCCGCTACCTCTACGCCCTCATGGGTGTGGCCGATCGCCTGTGAAAGCGGCCTAGAGGGGGGGTGAATAGGCGATAATCGATAATTTAAACTTAAATCAGAGTTATGAAAACAGAGAAGTCAGACTTGTCTGACTTCTAGTCGGACTTGTCTGACCTAAGTCGGACAAGTCTGACCTGGGTCGGATAAGTCCGAGATTACCTGCACGATCAGATCAAAAATCCAATTTTTTAAGCGATCTGGTGAGAGATATCGATCCCTAGCAGTTCTACACAAAGTATGGAGTAGAAAGAAAGCTGAGGGAGAGATAGCACGCGGAAAAACACTAGAATCAAAACTTGCGAGAACGAAAGAACAACAAGAGACAAACGATTTTATCCCAAGGTTCGGAACCACAAAGGATCCTACATCCCCGTTGAGGAGTCCACAAGGGACCAGGCCTTCTCTAGCCTTTCCCTCATGAGTTGCCACAAGGGCCAACTCCCGATCTTCCACTATCACAAAGATTGTTACAAACTCCCCGATTACAAGAGATCACAAAGAAATCTCGGGGCGATGCCTAACCGTCTAGGGGAGAACCCCAAGAGCAACAAACACGCAATCACCAGGAAACTTAGCGAATCACACGTTGCTCAACCCCTCAACAAACCGTTTCTCCCGATTCTCACAAAGCACTCTTCACTCTCCCAAAAAACTCAAATTTGGGCTCTAGAGGTGAAGAACAAGTGGAGAGAGGTTCTTGAGTTCAAATGGGCGTTCAGAACTGTTCAGGGGTGTTAGGCATAGTTGGTGGGTCGAAACCACCCACTATTTATACTCCAAAAAGTCATTAGAGCCGTTTGACACAGCCCACGTTGGACATGTCTAACACAGAGTCGAACACGTCTGACCTCAAAGGTCAGGCCTTTCACTTCAGACTTGTCTCAGCAAAGTCACTTCAGACATGTCTGACACACAATCTCGGACATGTCTGAAGTTCTGCAGAGAGAACTCGGACAAGTCTAACTCTCTGGGACTTAGAAATTTTTTCTTAGTCCCAGGGAATAGATCCATCTCGGACATGTCCGACCCCTAGGTTCGGACAAGTCCGAAACTTCACTGGAACCCTTCCAGTGCCAATTCGGACATGTTTGACTCACAGTTTCGGACATGTCCGATTTCCAATAGAGGGAATTCGGACATGTCTGACACCACAAGTCAGACAAGTAATCCCAAGCCACAAAAGCCCTACTAAAATCTTCTACTAAGGGGTTGAGCACCCGAATGACTCACTAAGTGTCTACACGTTGTGTCCCTCTTAATAGTACCGTTTTTCCTACGACTCAAGGAGAAAATAGAAAACCCTATTTCTATTCTTCTTCGCCACAACTTTTCTCCTTTTGTCGTCTTTCTTCAAAGCTCCATTCCATACTTCGGATCTGCGCTCATGCTCAACCAAGTTCATCAGTACTTTAATGGTTCATCATCAATCCACCAAAACCTACAAGGGACCTAGATGCACTTACAATCTCCCCCTTTTTGGTGATTGATGACAACCAACTAAAGTCTTCGACAAAAATAAGATTTGATAGATGTTTTGAGTCTCAAGTGTATATGAGCTTTTGGAATAACAATAAAAACAACTCATATACACTCAATCGTCGTGGGGTGCCTATATGCTCGTGTGTGTGCAATAACGTGATACAAATGAAGAAATGCACACGAGATCAATGAAGCATCATAATGATCATCATAAGGCATCAATAAACATCATCATAAGGCATCAACAGTCATAAACGAGTAACAAATAAGTACAAGACACACGACGATAGAAAATATGACTAGATACATGTCCATGTCCAAGAAAAAGCTCTAGAGCCTAATACTTCTCCCCCTTTGGCATCAAGGCACCAAAAAGGAGAAAAGTGGACATAAGACCTAGTCTACTCGGTGTCGTCCTCGTCGTCGTCGTTGTCATCATCGTCGTCGCTCTCCTCCTCGTATTTGCTCTCCTCGCCGGAGTCGCCGTGAGCTGCAGGAGGTGCTGAGGAAGAGGCGCCAGTGCCGGTGAAGAACGCCATCTCCGCCTCGGTGAGGTCCGGAAACTCCGGTGCCTCCTCGTCCGAGCTGACGTCATCGATTGAAGGAAGCTGGAGGTGCTCCCTGATGGCAGCGAGGTTCCTCTGGTTCCTCTTTGCCAAGCACTGAATCGTTCGGCAGACGGTGAAGATCGACTTCAGGATCTTGAGTAGTCCTGAGGAGCAAGACGGCTGCTGCTGGGGCACGAAGGATGAGCTGGGAGGCTGAGCAGACTTCCTCCTCGAGGAGCTGGGTCCTCCCTCTGCTGGTGCTGGTGGCGGTGCAGCTGCTCGAATCTGGCGGTGAAGTTTGGAAGGCTTCTAAGGCACAAGGCGCCTATGAGGCACATCCTTCACAAACTTCTTCTCGGACACCGTCTCAATTAGCTTCATCAGGTACGGGGCGTAGCAGCAAGACCTAGCCGGTGTCTCCGAGGCGAGGTAAATCTCCTAGTAGATATAGTCAAAAGCATTGAATTGCTGCTGTGACGCCCGGTTCCGAAAACTGAACCAAGCTAACGCATATGTGTGCCCAGGAAGTTCATCACACATATACGGTTGCATCACAAACGATATACAGAATTTAACCACGTCTTAACTATTAAATAAGTACTTTACTACAATAATCCAATAGTTCACGAATGATAAAACTCTAAATAATTGCAGCGTAAAATAAACTAAGCAGTACGACTCCAATCCACAGGCAATTGACGGCGGTACGCAACCTAGTACTCCACGTGATCCTCAGGGTACTCCCAATTGTCTCCAGTAGCTGTTGGGGGGATTGCAAGAGTGAGTACATGTCGTACTCAGCAAGTGTGGAAAGTATGACATGTGGCTAATTCAAATGACGAATGTAATAAATGGCTAAGTGCTGAAAAGTACAGTAAAACATTTGAAAAGCATTATACTATGTCTATGTGAAACAATCCCATCGTAACCATCATATTAACAAAATATAAACCATATCCAATTATTGCCAACATCACCATTATCCATGTCCAATTACCATAACTCAAATTCCTATCCATGACCATAATCCATAAACCATAACCATTACCAACCCATAACCATAAACCAATCATAACCATTACCAACCCATAACCATAAACCAATCATAACCATTACCAGACCATAACCATCCCAAATCCCAATTTCACTCTAATCATGTAGGTCATCCAGGCGCTCATAACCGGGAGCACAGCTATCATGATAGTTTTAAACACTCTGCAGAGGTTGTACCACTTTACCCACATGTTCGTGATTTCATCACCTTTCGATGACTAAGAAACCTCCATTATGCCATCTCACACTTCCGTAGGTGTGTGGCCAAGAGATCACAAAATAGCCTTTCAAAAGGGACTACTAGTATGTACGGGCCCACTAAGGTTTCACCGGCAGGCTTGAATCTCTATTCTCCCACCCACGGGCCCCCTCGTGTGCCATGCGGATCCCAGGGCAGTCCTCCTCGACTCCCATTCCCCGCGCGATCCAATGGTCCATACAATACTAGCAGCGCTCCTAATTATTCAGCTACGCCGCACCCATACTTGGCCTTGTAGTGGCACTGTTGACCTGGCATATTCTCGCATGAACCGATCCTTAGATCTAAGGCAAACAAACCACCATAACATCCAACCCATCCACATACCAGGCTTGCTTAGATCACCCATCGTATTGACCAGTTCACATTAACCAGAATATCAATGATGCGTAATTAAATGTATAGTGTTGATTGCCATCCCAATTAATTAAGCGAAGCAAAAAGGTAAAAACTCTTCCCGACTCTCTATCATAAATTCCAGGTGACAAGGGTGGTCAAACAAAACTAGTAAACTTCCTACCATAGGATTCCCATCAATTTGACACAAGCATGCAAGTTCGCAAACAAAACATTTAATAAAACAGGATCAATATGCTTCAAGGACACTTGCCTTGCTCCGACGGATGGGGTTGCTCAAGCGCTTCGAAGTCTTGATTTTGGAAATCCTCGTATGCGGCCTCTTGAGCACGTTCCTCTATGCGTGATCATACATACAAGAGAACATATACAATTCAACATGATGCACGCAAAATAATCAACATGCAATGACATGCATGCATGCACAATTCAATAATTAATTAACTACAGTTGTTTATTAATTAGATGCGAGTAGTTCATACGTGTTCATATGAGTTTACGGGGGTTTTAGGGTGGATTAATGCTGCTGAAAATAAAATTATGGTGCAACTAAAATCAATTTACGTCTATTAGATTCGATATGATCACTAAAATTTGCATCGGGAACATGGCCTACCGTAGATGCGATGGCTTCGATGATCGCGGGATGGGGACAATGCGTAGACGAAGTAGATGCGTCCTCCGGCGCCACGACGACGGCGGCGCGATGTCGACGACGATCTCCGGCGGACGGTGGGGCCCTCCTCTTTTTCTTCCTCTTCTTCCCCTTCTTTTCCTCCTTTTTCTTCCCTGGGCGCAACTCTGTTTTCTGGTACTCTTTCCCTCTGTACCGGCGGCTGCGGTTTGCTGGATCGGGGGAACTCACGAGGACCTACGGTCCTTTCTATAGGAGCGTCGGGAGCGGGATTCGCGGTCGAGTCGGTTCCGGAGCCGGCGGGATCGGGCGTTGGGCGCGGTACGGCGGTTCGGGAGTGAATCGGGATCGGGGGCGGGGTCAGGACTCGGGGGCGGGCGGCTGAGCAGGGGTCGGGCGCGGAATAGCGCGTGCGCGCGGGCGCGCGTCGGCGGCGGGGCGCGTGCCCAGCGGGGCCCAGGCGGGGATCGGGATCGGGGGCGGCAGCCGAGGCGCGGGATTTTCAGCAGGAGGCGGGAGCGGTTACGGCGGGCGGGGCTGGGGCGCTGGCTAGGCCGTTCGGCGGCCTGGCCAGCGGTTCCCTTTTTTTTCTTTTTTCTTTTTTTTTACTTTCTTTTGTTAAATAATTTATTATATATATTTATATATATATATATATTATTTATATTATATATATATTATCTATTATTAATTATTATAGTATATATTATTAATATTAATATTTTATTTATTTTTTTAATATATTGTTATATATATTATTTATATATATATTTATATATATATACTTATTATTATTTTTATACTTATTCCCTATTACAAGTTTTAGGCTATAACTATTATTTTCTTTTCCTTCTTTTGCTACACATATTAGTATATGTATGTTTTATTATTTTTCTCTTATTCTACTAGTGTTTAATGCATGATCATGTATGCAATGCATGATGCGAAAATTTAGGGTGTTACAAACCTACCCCCCTTAAAGTGAATCTCGCCCTCGAGATTCGATAGCATGGAGAAAAGGTGAGGGAATTCTGCCTTCAAGTCTTCTTCACGTTCCCACGTAGCTTCGGCTTCCGTATGGTGTTTCCATTGCACTTTGCACCAACGGATCCTCTTATTTCTCGTGACTCTTTCCTTCATGTCCAAAATTTTGATAGGTTGCTCGACATAGGACAAATCCTCTTGAAGTTCTAACTCGTCCATCGGCACTTGTTCTTCCGGTAGCCTGAGACACTTCTTGAGTTGAGAGACGTGAAATACGTCGTGTACATCGGAGAGATACGTCGGCAGCTCAAGTCGATATGCCACTTCTCCTCATTTGTCCAAAATCTTGAACGGTCCGATGTAACGTGGTGCCAGTTTTCCTTTGACGTTAAACCGTCGCTGACCTCTGATAGGTGACACTTTGAGGTATACAAAATCTCCAACTTCAAAAGTCAAACTCCTTCGCCTATTATCCGCATAACCTTTTTGTCGAGACTGGACAGCCTTTAAGTTTCCCCGTATTATTTGGACATGCCTTTCAGCATGTTGTAACACGTTGGAATCAAACACTTGATTCTCTCCGGTTTCATTCCAAAACAAGGGAGTCCTACACTTCCTTCCGTATAGTGCTTCATAGGGTGACATTTTCAGACTTGCTTGGTAGCTATTGTTGTACGAGAATTCAGCGTACGACAAACTTTTATCCCAACTTTTCCCATTCTTTAATGCACAAGCTCTTAACATGTCTTCCAAAATTTGGTTGGTCCTCTCGGTTTGTCCATCTGTTTGAGGGTGATACGCCGAACTGAAGTTCAACCTTGTTCCCATTGCTTCATGCAATTTCTGCCAAAATCTGGAGGTAAATTGAGAACCTCTATCCGAGACTATCTTCTTCGGTACTCCGTGTCGACACACAATATGTTCCATATACAATTATGCTAGCTTCGCGGTGGTATATGTGGTCTTGACAGGGATGAAGTGAGCCGATTTCGTCAATCGATCCACAATAACCCATATTGAATCATAGCCAGACTGAGTTCGCGGTAATCCAACTATAAAGTCCATACCAATCTCTTCCCACTTCCATTCCGGGATCTTCAATGGTTGTAGCAATCCGGCTGGCTTTTGATGTACAGCTTTAACTCGTTGGCACACATCACAAAGTGCAACATATTCGGCTATGTCCTTTTTCATGCTGGCCCACCAATAACATGTCTTTAAGTCCTTGTACATCTTCGTACAGCCAGGATGAATTGAGTAAGGCGAGTCATGTGCCTCCTTCAATATTGCTTCCCGAATATGCCTAACATTAGGTACCACAATCCTCTTTCCAAGCCATAAGGTACCTTGTTCGTCTTCATCAAATCTGAATTCTCTTCCTTCTTGGGTCTTTTCCTTGATTTCCTGTATTTCCTTGTCCTTTGTTTGTCCTTCCCGTATTTCCTGCTCTAATGTTGGGTTGACTTCCATCGTTCCCATTTCATTTATGAATCCAAGGTTCAACCATTCAAACTCCTTGGATAACTCGGATGACAGCTCTCGAACTGTGAGTTGATGACTTACTCCTTTTCGGCTCAAAGCATCGGCCACTACATTGGCCTTGCCTGGGTGATAGTTGATTCCCACGTCATAATCCTTGATGAGCTCCAACCATCGGCGTTGCCTCAGATTCAGATCTGTTTGCGTAAATATATACTTGAGACTCTTGTGATCCGTATAAATCTCACATCGGTGACCAAAAACATAGTGTCTCCATATCTTCAAGGCGTGTACCACGGCTGCGAGTTCAAGGTCGTGTGTAGGATAATTCAACTCATGTTTCTTTAGTTGCCTCGATGCATAAGCTACCACTTGGCCTTCTTGCATGAGCACACATCCTAATCCTTGTCTTGATGCATCACAATATATATCAAAACTCTTGCTTACGTCCGGTAATACCAACACCGGCGCGGTTGTCAACCTTTTCTTTAACTCCTCAAAGCTATCCTGACAAGCTTGAGTCCATCGGAATGCCTTCCCTTTCATGAGTAATTCGGTCATAGGCTTGGCTATTTTGGAGAAATCCTTGATGAATCGGCAGTAATATCCAGCCATTCCAAGGAAACTCCGAATTTCCTTGACATTCTGTGGCGGTTCCCACTTAAGCACATCTCTCACTTTCCCTGGGTCAACTGATACTCCTCCTCCAGAAATAATATGGCCTAAGAAAGAAACTTCCCGTAACAAAAATTGACATTTACTGAACTTGGCATACAATTGGTGTTCCCGTAGCTTCTGCAATGTAAGCTTCAAGTGTTCTTCATGTTCTTCCTCGCTTCTCGAGTATATCATAATGTCATCGATGAACATTACAACGAACTTATCCAGATATTCCATGAAGACCTTATTCATGAGATACATAAAGTACGCAGGCGCGTTCGTCAATCCAAATGACATGACGGTGTACTCATAAGATCCATATCGTGTCCGAAATGTTGTCTTGGGTATATCTGATGGTCTAATCTTCATTTGGAAGTATCCTGACCGCAAGTCGATCTTGGAGAAGATACAGGCACCCTTCATTTGGTCAAACAAATCCTCTATGCAGGGCAATGAGTACTTGTTCTTAATTGTCACTTCGTTGAGAGACCTATAGTCCACACACATCCTCTGGGTTCCATCCTTCTTATCTACGAAGAGCACTGGGGCTCCCCACGAGGATGAGCTTGGGCGTATAAAACCCTTCTCTAGCTGCTCTTGAATTTGCTTCTTGAGCTCTGCTAATTCCTTAGGAGGCATCCTATACGGCCTCTTACCTATAGGTGCAGTTCCGGGTATCAACTCAATGGCGAATTCTATGTCACGATCAGGTGGCATACCTGGCAACTCCTCTGGAAACACATCCGGGTACTCGCGAACGATCGGAATGCTTTCCAATGTCACTTCTTCCACATGATTCAGCATCGCTTTCTCTCATGCAGGTTGGGCCACCTCAACTTCGATGCGTGTACCATGTTCACTTGTCAATTGCACAATCCTCTCGGCACATTGAATGACTCCATTATACTTGCTCAGCCAGTCCATTCCAAGTATTATGTCTATTCCTTGGGAGTCCAATACTATGAGGTTTGCGAGAAAGTCTACCCCCCTTATTTTAATGCTTACTTTCGGACATACCATATTTGTCCTCATCTCTCCGCCAGGAGAACTTACTAGCATAGTTTGCTTCATATGAGATATAGGCAAATTGTATTTGGCAACATACTTTGACGAGATGAATGAATGAGATGCTCCCGAATCAAATAAAACAGTCGTGGGGTTGGAGTTGGCGAGAAACATACCAATCACGACGTCATCAGCTTGTTGGGCTTCCTCAGTAGAGACATGATTCACATTGCCACGAGCAAAATTCTGCTGTCCACGGTTGCCTTGCGGTGCTCCTCCATTTGGTCGCGGGTTATTTGGCCTTGGTGCATTGTTCATAGGTCCATAGTTTCTTGTGGGACATTGACTTGCAAAGTGTCCGGGTTCTCCACACACATAGCATGTCTTACCACCCGTAGCATTAGGGAGGTTTGGGCGCAACTGGTTTTGAGCGTTTGCCGCCATGTTAGGACGCGGCGTAGGCGGCACAGGATAGCGAGGTGCTTGCATGGCGGGGCGTTGCTGCGGTGGCTGATTTGGGCGGGGCGGATAAGCAGCGCGGTATGCACGAGCAGATGGGTTGTATTGTGGTGCAGTAGGTGGTGCATAGCGGGGGCGAACATTGCTTCCTTGCTGCGGTCCATGATGTGGCATCTTCCTCTTGTTGTCCTGCTCCATCTCACGAATCTTGTTCTCAACCACAATAGCCTTGTCAACCAGCTTTTGGAAGTTTGGATAATCAGTATTGAGCAACTGGACTTGAATTTCATTGTTGAGACCCCTCATAAACAGATACTGCTTCCTACTATCAGTTTTGATGTCTTCTGGAGCATATCTTGATAATTGAGTGAATTTGTTGAGATACTCACTCACGCTCATCCTTCCTTGCCTGAGATTTTCAAAATCTTGTCTTCTCAGTATCATAACTCCTTTAGGTACATAGTGGGAACGGAAACTCTGCTTAAACTCAGCCCAAGTGATTGCCTCCTGATTATCATGAGCGTTGCCAAGAGCTTCCCACCAGTCAGCGGCTGCTCCAACTAGTTGATGTGATGCAAAGAGAACCTTCTCCCTATCAGTGCACTGGACAATAGCAAGTTTCTTCTCAACAGACTTCAGCCAATCATCAGCTTCCATTGGGTATGTGGCTTGTGCAAAGGTGGGCGGTCTGGTCCTCATGAACTCTCCCAAACGGTTGTGATGTGGCGGGGGTGGTGGCGGAAGCGGTATATGAGGCTGATTGTTGTTGCCAGCTTGCAGCTGTCCCATGGTCTGTATCATGGTCTGCATGAGCTGGTTCTGCATAGCTAATAGTTGTTCAATATTGATAGCTCCATGAGCATGTCCCTGGTTGTTCTGAGGTACTTCATTGCGCTCCTCGTAATCGTTGGCATCCCTCTTGTTACGAGTTCTCACCATCTGTTGGCGAAAGAAGGGTGGGGACAGAAGGATTTAGAATTTGGAAAGAATGTCCCAACTATATGCATCAAGGTATGTGACACTAAATAATCCTTTATTAATATAGACATATATTATGAGGATGTGGACAAGTGCCGAAGCATTCCTCAACTCTCTACTAAGCACACAAGCACTCAAACAAGCACCAAACAGAATTGACAAAGATCCTAAAAGAAGTAACACAACTCAAGGTCACACAAGTATGTCTACGTCGCTCTTGTTTAACTAATGGGGGTGTGCCTATCCTTGAGTCGTGGCATAGGTCGAGGACTACTCGTCGTCAAGCGGGAACACATCCGGGTCCTCGTCGTCGTCGTCGGGGTCCTCGGGGTCCTCGGGGTCCTATGGTGGTGAGGTAGCAGGCGGCGGTGGTGCGGTAGACGCCACAATGGAAGGCTCCTCGTTAGAGGACTCCTCAGAAGATGACTCACGCTGGCCGTTGCGACGGTCTGGAGAGTCTGGGGTCCACGTCAGGGTGTCGGACGCGTAGTCGTCCGGGTCCTCATCGGTGATCCGACGATACCTCCTGATTATCGCCTCGTGGCGCTGGGCGAGGTCACGTCCATCCTGAATCTCCTGCTGCGCCCTCTGAAGTCGAGCACTGAGCTGGGCCACGTCGTCAACAGTCTGACGAGACTGCGGGAGGTCCAGGGGTCCCTCCACGTGCCTGGACACGAAGCACGCAGTGCCACTGGGACGCTGCGGAATGAAGGCGTGCACCGTGTCCTCCAGACGGAAACAGCGGGCGTGACTCCAAAAGGTGGCTGCTTCCCAGCTAGCATCCTGCTCCGCAAATCGGCGGGAGCTCTTCCAAGCAGGACAGCTGTGGGTCTTCACCAACTCATCACCATAGTAGATATAGATCTTGCAGCTCCACTCCTTCCTGTCGGGGCGCTGCACTCCAGTGGTGTGGTAGGAGAGCGAGAGGCTGTGGTGCCGGTAGCCAGCCTCACGGAGTAGGGCACGGAGACGGTGTTGCAGTTGTCCTGCGGCTCTGCTGTCAGAACGGATCACCACGGAGTGACGTGGGTCGATGGCTGGAGAGCGACTGACCAACCTACGTGGGGGCACGAGTCCACCGGTCGACTTACGGGGGGGTTGTCTTGGTGCGGGCCATCTACAGAAAACAAGAATACATTAGAGGGAAAAAAATAACGAAATACAAATCTGAAAATTTCAGCAGTTAAAATGGCGGAAAAAGAGCGGTGCAGTGGTTCCAAAAGAACAAAAAAAATAGAGAGAAAAATACAGCAACCAACACAATAATTTTACCCACACATAACAGCAGCGAAACACACCTTTTTCGCGAAAATTTACGCAGCAAAACAGCAGCACTTAATATTGCTCACTTCTGAAATTTTTTTATCAAAAACGCAGCAGCGATCAGTACTTTTTGCGGCTGAAAATAAAGGAACAAAACAGCAGCAAAAATTTTCAAAAATAGCAGATTAGAAGGGTGTTCCTAAGTGCTCTAGAGTGTCCATTCTACCTAGGCTTGCGTCCTTCGGTCAACGCGGCTCTGATACCAATTTGTGACGCCCGGTTCCGAAAACTGAACCAAGCTAACGCATATGTGTGCCCAGGAAGTTCATCACACATATACGGTTGCATCACAAACGATATACAGAATTTAACCATGTCTTAACTATTAAATAAGTACTTTACTACAATAATCCAATAGTGCACGAATGATAAAACTCTAAATAATTGCAGCGGAAAATAAACTAAGCAGTACGACTCCAATCCACAGGCAATTGACGGCGGTACGCAACCTAGTACCCCACGTGATCCTCAGGGTACTCCCAATTGTCTCCAGTAGCTGTTGGGGGGGGATTGCAAGAGTGAGTACATGTCGTACTCAGCAAGTGTGGAAAGTATGACATGTGGCTAATTCAAATGACGAATGTAATAAATGGCTAAGTGCTGAAAAGTACAGTAAAACATTTGAAAAGCATTATACTATGTCTATGTGAAACAATCCCATCGTAACCATCATATTAACAAAATATAAAACATATCCAATTATTGCCAACATCACCATTATCCATGTCCAATTACCATAACTCAAATTCATATCCATGACCATAATCCATAAACCATAACCATTACCAACCCATAACCATAAACCAATCATAACCATTACCAACCCATAACCATAAACCAATCATAACCATTACCAGACCATAACCATCCCAAATCCCAATTTCACTCTAATCATGTAGGTCATCCAAGCGTTCATAACCGGGAGCACGGCTATCATGATAGTTTTAAACACTCTGCAGAGGTTGTACCACTTTACCCACATGTTCATGATTTCATCACCTTTCGATGACTAAGAAACCTCCATTATGCCATCTCACACTTCCGTAGGTGTGTGGCCAAGAGATCACAAAATAGCCTTTCAAAAGGGACTACTAGTATGTACGGGCCCACTAAGGTTTCACCGGCAGGCTTGAGTCTCTATTCTCCCACCCACGGGCCCCCTCGTGTGCCATGCGGATCCCAGGGCAGTCCTCATCGACTCCCATTCTCTGCGCCATCCAATGGTCCACACAATACTAGCAGCGCTCCTAATTATTCAGCTACGCCGCACCCATACTTGGCCTTGTGGTGGCACTGTTGACCTGGCATATTCTCGCATGAACCGGTCCTTAGATCTAAGGCAAGCAAACCACCATAACATCCAACCCATCCACATACCAGGCTTGCTTAGATCACCCATCGTATTGACCAGTTCACATTAACCAGAATATCATTGATGCGTAATTAAATGTATAGTGTTGTTTGCCATCCCAATTAATTAAGCGAAGCAAAAAGGTAAAAACCCTTCCCGACTCTATCATAAATTCCAGGTGACAAGGGTGGTCAAACAAAACTAGTAAACTTCCTACCATAGGATTCCCATCAATTTGACACAAGCATGCAAGTTCGCAAACAAAACATTTAATAAAACAGGATCAATATGCTTCAAGGACACTTGCCTTGCTCCGACGGATGGTGTTGCTCAAGCGCTTCGAAGTCTTGATTTTGGAAATCCTCGTATGCGGCCTCTTGAGCACGTTCCTCTACGCGTGATCATACATACAAGAGAACATATACAATTCAACATGATGCACGCAAAATAATCAAGATGCAATGACATGCATGCATGCACAATTCAATAATTAATTAACTACGGTTGTTTATTAATTAGATGCGAGTAGTTCATACGTGTTCATATGAGTTTACGGGGGTTTTAGGGTGGATTAATGCTGCTGAAAATAAAATTATGGTGCAACTAAAATCAATTTACGTCTATTAGATTCGATATGATCGCTAAAATTCGCATCGGGAACATGGCCTACCGTAGATCCGATGGCTTCGATGATCGCGGGATGGGGACAATGCGTAGACGAAGTAGATGCGTCCTTCGGCGGCACGACGACGGCGGCACGATGTCGACGACGATCTCCGGCGGACGGTGGGGCCCTCCTCTTTTTCTTCCTCTTCTTCCCCTTCTTTTCCTCCTTTTTCTTCCCTGGCGCAGCTCTGTTTTCTGGTGCTTTTTCCCTCTGTACTGGCGGCTGCGGTTTGCTGGATCGGGGGAACTCACGAGGACCTACGTTCCTTTTTATAGGCGCGTCGGGAGCAGGATTCACGGTCGAGTCGGTTCCGGAGCCGGCGGGATCGGGCGTTGGGCGCGGTACGGCGGTTCGGGAGCGAATCGGGATCGGGGGCGGGGTCGGGACTCGGGGGCGGGCGGCCGAGCCGGGGTCGCGCGCGGAATCATGCGCGCCCGCGGAATCGCTGCGCGCGCCCGGGCGCGCGTCGGCGGCGTGGCGCGTGGCCAGCGGGGCCCAGGCGGGGATCGGGATCGGGGGCGGGAGCCGAGGCGCGGGATTTTCGGCGGGAGGCGGGAGCGGTTACGGCGGGCGGGGCTGGGGCGCTGGCTGGGCCGTTCGGCGGCCTGGCCGACGGTTCCCTTTTTTTCTTTTTTTTTCTCTTTTTTTTTACTTTCTTTTGTTAAATAATTTATTATATATATTTTTTATATATATTATTATTTATATTATATATATTATCTATTATTAATTACTATAGTATATATTATTAATATTAATATTTTATTTATTTTTTTATATATTGTAATATATATTATTTATATATATATATTTATATATATATATATATACTTATTATTATTTTTATACTTATTCCCTATTACAAGTTTTAGGCTATAACTATTATTTTCTTTTCCTTCTTTTGCTACACATATTAGTATATGTATGTTTTATTATTTTTCTCTTATTCTACTAGTGTTTAATGCATGATCATGTATGCAATGCATGATGCGAAAATTTAGGGTGTTACAGCTGCTCCCCTGCCAAGAGCTAGATCAGATTTCTGCTGTTGTGATTGATGCTGTAGGCATTCCCATCCTTGGGCGAGAGGGTCTTCCTTATCAGACGGTTCACCACGGCATGGAATGGCTTGAGGCCGTGGATATGAGGAGGGTCGGCTGGATACCCATCCTCATAGAAACTCTCCATCTCTAGGAGGTTCACTAGATCCATCTCATGGATCTTCAGAGAGTGTTGTAGGATGTCCTCCATCCCGAGAATGCGGGCAAACTCCTCATAGCTGACTTCGTACTTCACCCCATTGGTTATCCAGGTGAAGCCGAGCTTGTCAACCCAATAGAACACAGTTGCATAAAATTGGAGGATGACTTCCTTGTTCCGTGGGTATTGGAGACCCATGATCTCGCTGAATCCATGGTGCTCGCAAGCTTCGAGCACCCCCTTGAAGAGAAGATAGGAGTCCTTCTTCTTCAATGCAGCCTTCCAACAACCCATTGCATCTCCGTGACTGGGTTCTTCTTGGTCGTGAGGACTGACCGGTAGTAATCCATGTAGAAGAAGCACCAGAAATGGGGATCCTTGCTCTCCCTTGGCATGTCATAACACCGCACATCTCTCATGTGCATGGTGTCGTGGATGTTCCTCCGATAGTTTACCCTATCGGCCGTGCGTCGAGTGTCACCAACTGGAGAGTGCACGACCAACGGTCCGATCTCTTGCTGCCCTTGGGAGCTCGAGCTGCCCCCCTGACCACTATGAATAGTGAGCTGACCGCTAGCGGGTCGCTTGGCAACCACCTTCTTTGGTCGCTTTGATGGTTGAGCTGAAGAATCGGGATCCACGGGCTCCTTGCCTCTCTTGTCGTGACCCATAGCTGAAGAAGAGATACAAGGATAGGTAAGAGTCAAGGCAAGAGAGATAGAGCAATTAACATGATAGTTTCGATAGAAATTAGGTCTCAGAGTTATACAGGATCGGACATGTCTGACTGGGAAGTCAGACTTGTCTGACTCAGGAAATTCGGACATGTCCGACTTTCAGAGTCAGACTTGTCCGACCTGTACTGAACTGACCCTAATTGCTAAGGAAACTAAGAAATCAATTTTTCTACCAACCAAATTTTGCACCAAGGTTGCAAACATGCCTAGGAACAGTTCCAAGGGCATAAATTTGCAAACTCGCCGCTAGATTTAGAATTGAGAGGAAAGATGCGGAAAATACCTTCGGAGGAAGAAAAAGTTGAGAGAATCCGAAGGGAATGCGAATCCTCCACCCTTGAGGTAGATATTCCCTCAAGAACACCTCACAAAAGCCTCAAAAGCAATGTGGATCGCCTTGGGAGGTTTGAGAGAGAGAGAGGTTAGGGTTTGAAGTGAGGAGAGAGAGAAGGAAAGGAAATCGTCGGCCTCTTTGAAGGGGTTCGGATTTCCCACATCGGACAAGTTTGAAATTTTACTTCAAACAAGTCCAAGTTCTCTCTGCAGACTTAAAACCCACTTCGGACATGTCTGACTTTTGTCAGACTTGTCCGACTCCCCCTGAGTGTATTCAATGTGCAAACACTTGGAGATATATAGATAAGTAGATATGGACATTTTGGACAGGTTTTTGCAAATATCTTTGACAAAAATGATCAGTAAGCAACCAACAATCAAACTATGATCATTTTCACCAAAGAGAAGTTTAGAACATAGTTTTCAAGAACAAATAGATGAGATCTTCGAAAACACACAACATTTTGAAGTTGAAAACTAATAGCAATCAGATGTGCACGACTCAAGCAATGTTTCGATAATCTAAGATATTTAGCTCACTCCTTAGGTCACAAAAGCGTCTCTCATCAAGGGGTTTGGTGAATATATCTGCCAATTGCTTCTCACTTCTAACATGAGAGATAACGATATCTCCCTTGATAGAGTGGTCACGCAGGAAATGGTGACGGATGTCTATGTGTTTGGTTCTAGAATGCTCGACGGGGTTGTGAGCAATCTTGATGGCACTCTCAGTATCACATAGGAGAGGAATATGGCTCAGATTGTAACCATAATCCCTAAGAGTTTGTCACATCCAAAGAAGCTGCGCACAGCAACTTCCGGCTGCAACGTACTCCGCTTCGGCTGTGGAAAGGGAAATGGAGTTTTGTTTCTTGGAAGACCATGCAACCAAGGACCTACCAAGGAATTGGCATGTCCCGGATGTGCTCTTCCTATCTACCCTACAGCCCGCATAATCCGCATCGGAATAACCGACGAGATCAAACTTGGATCCTTTAGGGTACCAAAGACCTAGATTAGGAGTATGAACTAAATACCTAAGGATCCTCTTAACCGCTGTCAAGTGACACTCTTTTGGAGTGGCTTGGAATCGAGCACACATGCACACACTAAGCATAATGTCGGGTCTAGAAGCACAAAGATAAAGAAAAGAGCCAATCATAGAACGGTATACCTTTTGGTCCACGCTCGCTCCTTCTTCGTTTAGTCCTAGATGCCCGTTTGTTCCCATAGGTGTCTTGATGGGCTTCGCCTTCTCCATGCCAAACTTCTTGAGAATGTCATGAGTGTACTTGGTTTGGCATATGAAGGTCCCTTCCTTGAGTTGCTTAACTTGGAAACCTAGGAAAAACTTCAACTCCCCCATCATAGACATCTCAAATCTCTCCGTCATGATTTTGGAAAACTCATCACAAAAAGTCTTGTTAGTAGAACCAAATATGATATCATCAATATAAATTTGGCATACGAACAAGTCATTATCAAAATGCTTAGTGAAGAGAGTATAATCGGCCTTCCAAATCTTAAAACCATTTTGAGTGAGAAAATCCCTAAGGCATTCATACCAAGCTCTAGGTGCTTGTTTGAGGCCATAGAGAGCCTTACACAACTTGTAGACGTGATCGGGATGCTCTTCATCTTCAAATTCGGGCTGTTGCTCCACATACACTTCCTCCTTGATTGGACCATTGAGGAATGCACTTTTCACATCCATTTCATATAACTTGAAATCATGGTGAGTAGCAAAGGCCAATAATATGCGAATAGATTCAAGCCTAGCTACGGGAGCAAAGGTTTCATCGAAGTCCAAACCTTCGACTTGAGCGTATCCCTTTGCTACAAGTCTTGCCTTGTTTCTTGTTACCACCCCGTGTTCATCTTGTTTGTTGCGGAACACCCACTTGGTTCCAACAACATTTGCATTTGGTCTCCTCACGAGTTCCCACACCTTGTTCCTCTTGAAGTTGTTGAGCTCTTCTTGCATCGCCATTACCCAATCCGGGTCTTGTAGAGCTTCTTCTACTTTCCGTGGCTCTAAAGAAGAAACAAAAGAGTAATGTTCACAAAAGTTAGTCATACGTGAGCGAGTAGTTACCCCTTTGGAGATGTCTCCAAGTATGTTGTCAACGGGATGGTCCCGTTGAACGCTTTGATGAACTCTTGGGTGTGGTGGTTGAGCTTCTCGATCATTGTCTTCATATTGATCATTTTCTTGATCTCCCCCTTGATCCAAGCCTCCTCCTTGATTTTGTGTTTGTTGAGATTCATCTTGAGGATCTTGATCTTGTTCATGTGGGGGATTTGCATCTTCTTCGCTTGCTTGAAGATCATTTGGATCATGTGGTCGCACATCTCCAAGTGCCATTCTCCTAAGTTCTTCTTGTGGAGTCTCCTCTTGATCTAGCACACACTTATCAACTTGCTCCACTTGAGGGCCATTAGTCTCATCAAACACTACGTCATGTGCTACTTCAACAATCCTGGAGGACTTGTTGAAGACACGATAGGCGTAGGTGTTTGAGTCATAGCCAAGCAAGAAACCTTCATCGGATTTTGAAGCGAACTTCGAATTCCTAGGCTTCTTGTTGAGAATATAGTACTTTTTCCCAAAAACACGAAAGTATGAGATGTTGGGTTTGTTACTGGTTAGGAGTTCATATGAGGCCTTCTTCAAGAGTCGATGAAGATACAACCAGTTTATGGCATGGCAAGCGGTGTTAACCGCTTCCGCCCAAAACCGGTCAGACATCTTGTACTCCTCAAGCATCGTCCTTGACATCTCGATAAGAGTCCTATTCTTCCTCTCCGCTACTCCATTTTGTTGAGGGGAGTAGGGAGCGGAGAACTCATGCTTGATTCCTTCTTCATCCAAGAAGTCTTCAACTTGAGTGTTCTTGAACTCCATCCCGTTGTCGCTCCTAATCTTCTTGATTCTTAAGGAGAACTCGTTTTGAGCTCTCCTCAAGAACTTCTTGAGAACTCCTTGGGTTTCACCTTTGTCATGCAAGAAAAATACCCACGTGAAGCGAGAAAAATCATCAACAATAACTAGACCATACTTGTTACCGCCAATGCTAATGTAGGCGATTGGTCCGAATAGGTCCATGTGTAGTAGCTCCAATGGTCATGAGGTTGTCATGATGTTCTTGGACATATGTTGAGCTCCTACTTGCTTTCCGTCTTGACATGCGCTACATGGTCTATCTTTCTCAAAGACAACATCTTTTAGTCCACGGATATGATCCCCCTTAAGTAGTTTTTGCAAGTTTCTCATCCCAATATGGGCTAGCCTTCGGTGCCATAGCCATCCCATGTTAGTTTTCGCCATTAAGCACGTATCAAGTTGGGCTTTATCCGTGGAGAAATCCACAAGGTAAAGCTTTCCCTTGAGTACGCCCTTAAAGGCGATTGAGTTGTTGCATCTTCTTGAGACGGTCACACCGTTGTTAGTGAAATGACAATCATATCCATTATCACATAATTGAGAAATAGACAAGAGGTTGTAATCAAGTGAATCAACATGAAGCACATTAGAAAGAGTGTGTTTTGAGGAGATAGCAATTTTACCGGTGCCAAGGATTTTCCCTTGGCTATTATCCCCAAAGAAAATTCCTTCACTAGGATCTTCATTCTCCTTGTACTCTACAAACATCTTCCTCTCTCCGGTCATATGATTAGTGCATCCACTGTCAAGCACCCATTTTGATCCACCGGAGGAGTATGCCTACAAAAAGAGTTATGCCTTTCCTTTAGGTACCCAAACGGAGTTGGGTCCTTTGATGTTAGTCACAAGACATTTGGGCACCCACACGCAAGCCTTTGGGCTCTTGCGGAGTGGCCCAACATATCTAGCACAAGTCTTGCCAAATTTGTTCCTCAATAAAACATCAGAAGCATCAAAGTCATGGAACAAAGGATGAGGTTCATTTTTAGGCATATAAGATGTTGAGACAATGTTCTTTCCTTTATCTTGGGTGGATGAACCTTCCTTGACAAAAACAATCAAGTCTTTGTTATTCTTGGGGGCTTTGTCATTTTGCCTCCGCTCCCGAGAATAACCAAGACCATCCTTGACATGGGGAAGTCTCACATTTGTGTATGCACTACGTGCATAGGCCACCTTCTCCTTGTCAAAGATGCCACCTTTCGGTGCTTGTTTGTTTTGTGCCAAGTTAAGTTCATCCTTAAGTTTTAGGATCAAGCTTGAGCACATGCAAGTGTGAACTTCCTCGGATGAAATCTTTTGAGAAGATGAGCTCTTTGAGGAAGAAGGTGCATTGATCTTAAGTGACTCAACCTTTGTCTCTAGAATCTTGTTAACCTTTGTCAAGTTAAGAAGTTCATCCTTGAGCTCAACGGTCTTGTCCTTAAGATTTGAGCATGCTTCCTTGCTCATGGCAAGGTCATGCTCCAATGCATTGCTTCTTTCTCTCTCGCGCTTGAGGAGCTCCTCAAGCTCTTGACATCTCTCCAATTTTTGGATGAGCATGTCCTCTTGACGCTCAAGAAGATCCTCCTTCTCGAAGATTTCATCCATGAAAAAGTTCATCTTTCTCATGGCACTCTTACTTAAGCCTTTAAGCATGGATTCATGTTCACTACCACTATCAAATTCATCACAAGAAGTTATAGAGGGAGTGGGTTTAGATTTGACCTTTCTCCTTCTCTCCTTTGCTATGAAACATGTGGACTTGAAATCATCAGGCTTGGGGAAAAGCTTGCTTGCACTTGAGCTCTTTCCGATGGCAATGGTTGCCACCTTCTCTACATCGTCAGAAGATGAGTCTTCATTTGAGTCCCATTCTCTTCCAAGGTGGGCATGTCCCGATGGCTTCTTCTTCTTGAAGAGCTTCTTATCTTGGGTCTTGCCCTCCTTCTTCTTGCTTTCATTGTATGGGCAATCCGCAATGAAGTGCCCATGTTCACCACACTTGTAGCAAGTCTTCTTCTTTAGCTTCTCCTTGCTCTTGCCTTCTTGGTGATAGCCTCCCTTCTTCCTTCTCATCATCCTTCTAAACTTGTTGATGAAGAAAGCTTCTTCCTCATCGGAGTCCATGCTCTCATCATCACTTGCATCTTGATTGTAGGATGTGGAAGTTGCTTTGAGGGCTATGTCTTTCTTCTTTGATGAGGCAAGCTTTTGGAGATCGTTGTAGAACATATCTTCCTTCTCCATCATCTCATTGTTGATTATCCTCCCAAGCACTTCTTCTGGAGTCATCTTGGTGTAATCGGGGCTTTCACGGATCAAGGAGCAAAGAGCGATGTTTCGAGGCATGAATGCCCGAAGCATCCTCTTCACCACTTCATGGTCCGTCCATCGAGTGCTTCCATAGGCACGAATCTTGTTCACGAGCACCTTGAGGCGGTTGTACATGTCTTTGGGCGACTCACCATCCATGATGGTAAATCTCCCAAGCTCTCCTTCGATCATCTCAATCTTCGCCTCCCGGATGACTCGGTTGCCCTCGTGCGCCGTCTTGAGTGTATCCCAAATATCTTTGGCCACTTCCAAACCTTCGACTCGGTTGAATTCATCCCGAGTCAAAGATGAGGTTATGACTCCCACGGCTTGAGCATTGTGATGAAGTAGGATAGCTTGTTTTGGAGTGACGTCTTCCTCATTCCTTGGCATATGAACTCCGGTTTGCACAATCTGCCACAAACTAGGATTCAAAGAGATTAAATGCATCTTCATATTGTGTTTCCACATTGAATAGTCATTTCCATCGAATTGAGGAGGTTTGCCAAGTGGAATAGACAAATAGTGATTGTTAGCATGAAGACGATCATAATCAAAGTGAGTTTGAGTATAGTCATCGTTACTCTTCTCCTTCTCTTTGTTGATCTTCGGTTGTTTCCCTAGCTTCTCCCGAAGCTTCGCCTTGAGTTGGCGAGTCTCTTCATCGTCCTTCAGATCATCAAGAGGAACGTCGTAGTTCTTGTCATTTGAGCCTTCACCCTCGACATATGAGGTATCATCCTTGTTCCTTTCTTCCGCCATCGATTCTCCGAGGTGCTAGTCTCTTACGGAGAAACCTGCTCTGATACCAATTGAAAGCGGCCTAGAGGGGGGTGAATAGGCGATAATCGATAATTTAAACTTAAATCAGAGTTATGAAAACAGAGAAGTCAGACTTGTCTGACTTCTAGTCGGACTTGTCTGACCTAAGTCGGACAAGTCTGACCTGGGTCGGATAAGTCCGAGATTACCTGCACGATCAGATCAAAAATCCAATTTTAAGCGATCTGATGAGAGATATCGATCCCTAGCAGTTCTACACGAAGTATGGTGTAGAAAGAAAGCTGAGGGAGAGATAGCACGCGGAAAAACACTAGAATCAAAACTTGCGAGAACGAAAGAACAACAAGAGACAAAAGATTTTATCCCGAGGTTCGGAACCACAAAGGATCCTACATCCCCGTTGAGGAGTCCACAAGGGACCAGGCCTTCTCTAGCCTTTCCCTCACGAGTTGCCACAAGGGCCAACTCCCGATCTTCCACTATCACAAAGATTGTTACAAACTCCCCGATTACAAGAGATCACAAAGAAATCGCGAGGCGACGCCTAACCGTCTAGGGGAGAACCCCAAGAGCAACAAACACGTAATCACGAAGAAACTTAGCGAATCACACGTTGCTCAACCCCTCAACAAACCGTTTCTCCCGATTCTCACAAAGCACTCTTCACTCTCCCAAAAAACTCGAATTTGGGCTCTAGAGGTGAAGAACAAGTGGAGAGAGGTTCTTGAGTTCAAATGGGCGTTCAGAACTGTTCAAGGGTGTTAGGCATAGTTGGTGGGTCGAAACCACCCACTATTTATACTCCAAAAAGTCATTAGAGCCGTTTGACACAGCCCACGCCGGACATGTCTGACACAGAGTCGGACATGTCTGACCTCAAAGGTCAGGCCTTTCACTTCAGACTTGTCTGACCAAAGTCACTTCAGACATGTCTGACACACAATCTCGGACATGTCTGAAGTTCTGCAGAGAGAACTCGGACAAGTCTGACTCTCTGGGACTTAGAAAATTTTTCGTAGTCCCCGGGAACAGATCCATCTCGGACATGTCCGACCCCCAGGTTCGGACAAGTCCGAAACTTCACTAGAACTCTCACTGGAACCCCTCCAGTGCCAATTCGGATATGTCTGACTCACAGTTTCGGACATGTCCGATTTCCAATAGAGGAATTCGGACATGTCTGACACCACAAGTCAGACAAGTCCGCCCAAGCCACAAAAGCCCTACTAAAATCTTCTACTAAGGGGTTGAGCACCCGAATGACTCACTAAGTGTCTACGCGTCGTGTCCCTCTTAATAGTACGGTTTTTCCTACAACGCAAGGAGAAAATAGAAAACCCTATTTCTATTCTTCTTCGCCACAACTCTTCTCCTTTTGCCGTCTTTCTTCAAAGCTCCATTCCATACTTCGGATTTGTGCTCATGCTCAACCAAGTTCATCAACACTTTAATGGTTCATCATCAATCCACCAAAACCCACAAGGGACCTAGATGCACTTACAGCCTGAACATCTTGTCCGAGACGATGGCCTAGGAGCTCGGCGCCGAGGGCCGTCATGCCCTGGTGGCGGCGACGGAGAGGAACTTCCATCGCGGCGGGGTTCCACCGCTGGTGCAGCCAGAGCCACCGGTGCAGCCGGAGCAATCGGCTCAGCTGGAGCAGCCGGCCCACTCTCCTGCTGCATCGTCGCCGGAGGAGGAGGAGGAGGAGGAGGAGGACGACGACGACGACGGCGACCACCACCACCACCACGACGATGACAACGACGATGAGGAGGAGGACCGCTTGTCGTGGTTTGAGAAGTTGGGGGAGAGGGCGGAGGAAGCGAGGCCGACAGAGTAGTTTTTAGGAGTTCTTGTACATATTTCTTTTGTAGTTTTAGGAGTTCTTGTACATGTTTAGCTTCAATTCTGTTCTTGTACCTATTTCTTGTGTTTTGTAATATATATGTGTTCATTCGTGTCAATGAATACTGGTGTGTTAGAATTTCTGGATTTCAATCAAGTGAATGTGCTCTAAGTTTAGTGATGTGTTAATCTGTCACAAGTGAACCGAGCAAATTGGACAAAAACAAAAGATCTTAGGGTTTGAAGCTCGTCTCGATTTGTAATTGCAAAGCTAAAGGAGACAAACAATGACTTTAAGCACGTTTCTCGCATCGCTTTGTGATCGATGGACATCCGATCTGTCGCCCATTGTTGTCTCCTATTTGGGTTTCTTACTAGTGTAATTGGTTGATCATGTTTGTGGTACGTGCATGTTAGACATAGCTAGAATTAAAACACCTCGGTCCTCGGTCATGTTTAACAACACTAACATGCATGCATATATATATACCTCAAACAGTACATGACGATCTTTCAAAAAAAAAAGAGAAAACACACGTATAACATCATGAAACATGATCGTGGATCGAGGTCGCACATGCATGTTGAACATAGAACAGAAATAGTATTAGACAACAGACGGAGAAGAAAAGAACATATGGAACAGGTGCGAAGGATTAGTCCCACCACGGAAAGTTGAGGTCGGTGCACCGACGTTATAAGGCATGGCGCACAGTTGCAGTTAAAAATCCGAATGAAAGTAATGCGTGCAGGACTAGGCCCATGTTCGTTGCAAGGCGTCCCCTGGCACGGACACGCGGTCACGAAGTTGGCTTAGGCGTGTACGGACGGATTTTTTTTATATAACAAAAAAATTGTTTTTCCCCGCGTGTAAATTTACTCCTAATGGGACGCGTCGAGCCGTTGGGACCGAGAGGATGCAAACCGCGGTTTCGAGGAAACCGGGGCCACCGACCGGTTCATAATTAAGTGCGGTTTCCTCTAGCGTCCGATCATCTCGACACGCCCGCTTAGACGATGACCCGCTATAAAGGCTCACTGTCCTTTTGCTTCTCCGCCGCACCACTCCTTAGATCCTAGCCTCTAAACTTCTCCCCCCACCACCATCGACCACCTCTCTCTCTTTCTCTGCACCTCCGTCGCCACACAAATGGGTAGCCCCACGCTGAAGCGCTCTAGTCCATCGACGTCCTCCGAACCTCCTTCTCCATTTCCATCGCCGCCGGCAATGCCGGTGGAACTGATGGCGGCGCCCGCATCTCCGCCCGTGGTGCCTGCACTTCCTCATCCCGGTTGGGTTGACCAGACTCTCAGACTCCTCACCAACCGCATCGACGAACTCGATCGGTGCCTTAAGGTGGCCACCGACGCCAAGTCCGCCACTGCTCATAGCGCACTAGCGCTCAACGTAGTGGCACGGAAGGTCTTTTCCGACACAGATCGCTCGTGTCGCCGTCTGGGTCTTGGGACCCTTCCCCTCCACACGAGCATGGACACCGCGGGCCACTACTGCTACGGGTTGATGACTGTGGCCGGTCGTCTTGACGCCCTCTACGAGACGATCGCGGAGGTTGCTAGGGTAGAGGGCCTCCTGAAGATTAAGCACTGCGTCGCCGGGAAGCTTTGGACTGTGACGGAGGTTGAGGAGTATGAGGCGGCTTGGGCAGCGGCGGCAGCGGCAGCGGAGGCGGCAGCAGCGGCGGAGGAGGAGCAGGAGGAGGAGGCGGCACTGGCGGCGGAGGCGGAGGAGGCAGCAGCGGCGGAGGAGGAGGACGTGGTTTTCTCCCAGTAGAGTAGTATTAGGAGTAGTTTATCAATTTCATGATCTCTGAGTAGAGTAGTATTAGGTGTAGTTTATCTTGTTCTTGCTGTCTACTACGTGTTTTCCTATTACTTGTTTGTTAATGAAATATGTATTTATATTCATGAACAATGTGTTCTATATATGCAGTATCGAAAAACTTCTTTTATCAAAAACATCTCCTATATGTTTGTAACTAACCGTCTATATTTCTTGTGGCTGAATGAATGAAATCCGGTAAACATTATCCTTACAAGTAATAGAACTAACAATAGACATGATGCATAATTAACTTGATTAGGAAATTACGTCATCTAAATTGCTAACTAGTCCATCGTCTGATGCAACAGGTCCATGAAAAGTACTTTATCCATTGTAACTAATATCCGATGACATTGTTGATATATATATCGTATGTACCTGTGATACTCGTATCACAGGCGGCTTTGGATCAACGGCCTGAAGATTAGACATCACCGGTTTCTTTTTTGTAGTAGTAGTATATACTCTGTATATGTTATCATTTCATTACGACGAATGTTATATATAAAATGTTGATTGTTTACCTTTTACTAGACCATGGATTTGCCGTCCTCCTTTCGTGGACTTGGGTGTTCTGTATTTGCATGTCGTTTGCATTAGCACAATGATACATTTGGCGATTCATATTTTTGTTCGTATTTTTTTTGGAATGTCCCACTACCACATGACTGCTTTTACATCTCCATGAAAACAAAGATGAACGGCAGGTAACAGTCTACCCCTCTAGCTCTAGGTAGACGTACCGGTGAAGAGTAAAACCATGTGCAGGAATCGTCGCGACATTACATGAATTTAATCACGATTGCACGCGTGCAGAGGGGCACGGCGCCAAATTCTGCACGCCCTCGAAAATTTTTTTGTTCTTCTTGGCGCGCATAATTGAGATTTTCACAAATTAAACTTCACTCTGTGTGCCCAAAATTCCATTCCCGCCCATTTGTAGTTAGCCACGACGAATATAAATGTGCGTCTCCCTCTAATCCCACAGTGGCTTCCGTTCCCGGCACACATGTTCTCCTCTTAGTGTTGTGTTCTAAACTTGCATTCCTAAGAAATTCCCGTGTGAGTGGTAGTGGTGACTGTGGGTACAATGTCGAGCGACCAAGTTTGACGAGCTCTACCGAACCTCATCGTCGCCGACCCCGCCCTGCGACATCCCGGACTCCATTTTTGTGCTACGTAAGTTCTACACGATCCATGCCGTCTTTTTATAGAGCTACTCCCTCCTTATCGCTTTAGTTGTCATCCCAACAGCTGCAGCTAGTTCATTCCTAGTTGTCGTCCCAACTCCTTATATGCTCTTATGTTTCATGAATGTCTAGTATAAAATCTGATTAATGGTGCAATCGTGCAATCAACTATCCTCAATCGTTAGATCTGCATCCTACAGTCGATTCATCTTTTTATTTTACCCTAGCATCTGATTGCATTCTACTTTTTTCCATATATAAAATACACTACACCTCTGCCCCGAAATAAATGTCGCTCAGACAGTTTATGGTAGTGTATTTCTAGTACATTTCCATGTCAGGAAAGATAACTATTAAAAACCGCATGTACTATGTAATTTCTTGATTTAGAAGTAAATGACGTCAGGGTTATCTTATCAACCACTCCCAATGTTGTACTCTCATTCTTGTGTTCCAAACTTGTATTGCTAGGATTTTCATTTCCCACGGTTTATACACGTTTTTCTTGTTTTTCTTTCTCGGATTGTACGGTTTTTTTCCTACTCCTTCATTTCTAATTCCTCCGTTCAAAATCAACATTTTCAGTTCATAGCAACCACACCGCCCGATCTAAAATACACATCCTCATGTAATCTGACGTTATCACTGTTACTTACTATATATACTCTTTACTTTAGGAACAAGACACCAAACCGTCATGTCGTCTACAAGTAATCGTGATGGGCAACAAGCACTTGGTATAACTATAAATGTGTTTACTATCAAAATACACATATTTATAACACGTTAATTCCTATGCCTTGTATGCAGAGAATATTGCAGCACCTGATGCTCAGGAACCCCAAGATTTGTCATCCCATGCTGGTACTATGAGTATAAATATGCAACGGGATCTACTAAATATTTTAGCATTGCGATTGTAGTTTCCTAGTCCCAGTTAACAGTTAATCAGTATATGTGATGGCGTGATTTATTAATGCCTACACACGCACGATGGGCTCTCTCGCCGCCGGCCACTCCAGCATCGGCGACCACACCCTGCTGCTGCTCACTTCAGTGTCCTCCCCGACGTGTCTCCCTCCACCATCACCACGTCCCATCCTTCGCGTGTCATGATGACCCCGCCGCCCGCAAACCCCTGTCGCCGCCGGTCACTCCGGCACCGACCGGTGCCCACGCCCTGCTGGTGAGTATATGTGATGTCGTGATTTATTGATGCTTACACACGCACGCTGGGATCTCTTGCCGCCGCCACTCCGGCACCGGCAACCACGCCCTGCTGCTGCTCACTTCAGTGTCCTCAGAAACGCGTCTCCCTCGACCATCTCCACGTCCCATCCTCCTCGTGTCATGATGACCCCGCCGCCCGCAAACCCATGTCGCCGCCGGTCACTCCGGCACCGGCCGGCGCCCACGCCCTGCTGGTGGTCACTTCACTGTCCTCCCCAATGCGTCTCCCTCCATCTCCACGTCCCATCGTTCGCGTGCCATGATGACCCCGCCGCCCGCAAACCCCTGGCCATTACGGCGTACCTACATGCTATGCCCCATATGACATGGCATACCCTGGAAAAAATAGTCCAATATCATTAACCCCTGTCCACTAAGAAATGTTAGTATCATATAGTTTAGAGATGCATGTACATGAGGGTTCATTGCTGCTTATATGATCTCAATTCCATTTTTTACACTGCCAAATGCGTTGCAGATGTCTGGTAATTAACGCAAGATTATATTCATGTATCCGTTCTAGTAGCACTTTAGGGCGAGATGCTAACATGCAGAGCAAAATATCAGTATGAAATCCACCCAAATTAATTCCTAGATCCGCCACACTGTCCTCCTAGCCTCGAGACTTGCTCCGGGGTGATATCAATGGACGCAGATCACCTGACTTATACGTTTTTACTGCACGAGATGCAGTAAAGATCCAACAGAATCACACCGTTGTATCTTTAATGCATCGCCGGCAGTAAAAACGTAAGTCACGTGAGATCACCGGTGTGATCTGGATGTCGATCCTCTGACTTAAATGTGGTCACTGCACTGCTAGACCGAACCCTAGCTTTGTTAAACGTCGCAAGCTGCCCGCCTCATCTGTCTTGCATCCTCTACCTGCTAATACCTCTAACGTCCATGACTCGCCCTGCCACCAATTCGCCTCGAGACACGCTCCTGCTGATGTCGGTCAGACCGAACCGATAGTACTGCAGAGGATGAGCACCCGGTGAACCCTCTCTTTATCTAGCATCGCCAGCTACTATCTTGCTTGCTTCGCAGCTGGACTGAAAATCCCCTGCAGTACTACGGGTGCTGTAGCGCCACTGACTACTGCCTAATGCCTGACTGTAGGGTATGAACAACAACAAAAAAGTCAACAAGTCGATGCAACGCCCAATATGGAGCAAAATGTTGTTGCGACACGGTGTTCCCACGCTCGTATTTGCCGCACTCATCGTGAAGATGGTAAAACATCAGACTTCTTCTTCTTTCACACTATTTGTATATGATACTAGGACTGGTCAGTTGCTAATTTGCTTTAAACGTTTACCATTTAAATGACATTAACAGAAGGAAAGAAGTTTGGAAGAGGGGTGGCTAAAGGACTTAAGGTTGCTAAACTGCGCTATCTAGCATCTGCAAATAGAACGAATGATCAGAATCGGAAGCTACAAATTCAGTGGTCCGATAGGTTGGGTGCTGCGGTTGGTCCTAATCTGCGGCACTTTGTCGATGATGTGGTTATTACAACAAAAAAATGCACCCCTCGCTGGTGTAAGGAAGTGGGCAGAGGTTGGCGATACTTCGAAGAGCGATATAGTGAGAGACATTCTGGTTAGTGTTGTGACACCCCACATAAGTATTTTTTTCTAGGGACCTCCATCTTGTACATTTATAACAGTGTGATATACAATGTACAGAATGCCTGGGACTTGGAGGACACAGATGATACCAAAAGAAAAATATTGAAGATTGCTGGTGAGCGCTACAAGGGGTGGCGATCAACATTGCATGCCACCTATAAGAAGTATTCAACCGATGAGGAACGTATACAAAACAAGCCTATTGACGTAGAAGATTCCGATTGGTTGGCACTTATGGACTATTTTGGGTCCGAGCAATTCAAGGTCAGCTAGCTTTCTAATACCTTCATATCCTACAAAAACTATTTGATAACACCCATTCGTGAAATTAATTCTTAAAATTGCAGTCAATAAGCAGAACCAATTCACGAAATCAAAGTACTCAAAAGACAAAACACTTGCTTGGCTCCAAATCCTACGCCTTACTTAGTTATGAGAAGGTATGAAAACTAAATCATGTTTTTACTTTGCACTGCAATCATTCAATCAAATTTTACTTGTATTTGATGTAGCGAGACCCAGAGACCGGAAAAGAACCCGATGACATAGAACTGTGGGAGGCAAGCCATGTGAAGAACGGTCAATGGGCAAATGAGCAGGCAGAAGTTGTACATGTGAGAAACACTTCAAACAGTCCCCATTTAAATAAATATTTGCAATGTACATGTGACTTTTCTTTTTGTATATAGACCCAGGCACATGCCCAAATCAACGTCAGGGAAGCTGAGCTGGGAGTCCCAATCCCAGATGAGGAAAGAAACAACATCTTCCAGCTTACTTATATATCTGCAACCGGTTCTGGAGGATCACAGTTTCGAGGGCGTGGTTATATGGCTAAACCTAATGTTTCTGAAAGACTGCGTATCCAGATGTCTGACCAGCTCGGCCAGCAAGTTTGATCCTTGCAAAATAGAAATGAAGACCTCAGCTCTCAGGTGCAAGAGTTGGAAGGAAGAAATGATTATATGACCTCCCAGATGGATGGCTTCGTCCAGGCAAATGAACAGCTCAACCAGGAAGTCCAGGCTTTACATGATCAGATGGCAGCCAATTCTGCACGGCAAGAAAAGGAGCTAGCAGACATGCACAGAATGATAGAGAGCTTGCAAAATCAACAACGGCTAGCAGCAACTCCACAAAAGGCTTCTGCTCGCACCAAGTCGAAGCTGGATGTTCAATAAACTATTCCTAATACTACAACTCGTCGCGGTGCTATTTTAATGGGTACAATGTTGCTACCTGAAAAAAACTATAAATAACATCGTCTCGCAATGACACAAGGGTCTTTGAGCGTTGCATCAATTGCTGGATGTTAGTTGTTAAGTCGACAGACGTATCGTGTGCGAATAAATTGATTCTATTGCCACTAATTTTCAAACCTGGTGCATTAGGATTCTAGTGCCGCTAATTATAAAACGTGGCATTAACATATTATTGCGACAAAAATAAACTGTTGCAATAGGAAGCTAGCTATTGCCACAAATTATAAAACGTTGCACTACAAATATTTGGCTACGACCAAAAAAACGTTGCACTAGACTGCTATTGTCACCACCCAGAGAACGTCGCATTACGAATATGTTGCATTATGAATATGTTGCATTATGAACCTATTGCCACACATCAGAAATCGTTGCAATACAATATTGTTGTCACGGTTTTGAAATCGTTGCAATACCGTACTATTCGCCATGAACGTGAAATCATTGCATTACCATATTATTGGCCACGGCTGTGATATCGTCGCGATACCATATTATTCGCCATGAGTGTGAAATCGTCGCGATACCGTACTATTCACCACGGAAGTGAAATCTTTGCAACACTGTAGTATTCGCAACGAATGTGAAAACGTCCCGATACGATATTATTCGCCACGAGTGTGAAATCGTCGCGATACCGTACTATTCCACACGGATGTGAAAACGTCGCGATACCATATTATTTGCCACGAGTGTGAAATCGTCGCGATACCGTACTATTCGCCACGGATGTGAAATCGTTGCAACACCATACTATTCACCACGAATGAAAAAACGTTGCCATATCGTACTATTCGCTACGGATGTGAAATCGTTGTAACACCGTACTATTTGCCGCGAATGTGAAAACGTTGCGATACCATACTATTCGCCACGAGTATGAAATCATCGCGATACCGTACTTATCACCACAGATGTGAAATCATCGCAAATAATGTACTATTCGTTGCAATACGTTAAATCATCGCAATACGTTAAACCATTGCAATACCATACTATTTGCCACGAACGTCACGTCGTTGCAATACCATACTTTTTGCCACGAATGTGGCATCGTTGCAACACCGTTATTTTCGTTGCACTACATTAACTCTTCGCAATACGTTAAGCCGTTGCAATACCATACTATTTTCCACGAACGTGGAGTCGTTGCAATACCATACTTTTTGCCACGAATGTGACATCATTGCAAACCCTTTATTTTCGTTGCAATACATTATATCGTCGTAATACATTAAATCGTTGCAATACCATACTATTTGCCACGAACGTGGAGTCATCGCAATACCATACTTTTTGCCACGAATGTGGCATCGTTGCAGCACAGTTATTTTTGTTACAATACGTTAAATCGTCGCAATACGCTAAACTGTTGCAATACCATACTATTTGCCACGAACGTGGAGTCGTTGCGATACTATAGTTTTTGCCACGAATGTGGCATTGTTACAACACCGTTATTTTTGTTGCAATACGTTAAACGTCGCAATACGTTATTGTGTTGCAATACCATACTATTTGCAATGAACGTGGAGTCGTTGCAGTACCATACTTTTTGCCACGAATGTGACATCGTTGCAACACCAATATTTTCGTCGCAATACGTTAAACCATTGCGATACCATACTATTTGCCACCAACGTGGAGTCGTCGGAATACCATACTATTTGCCACGGATGTCAAGTCGTCGCAATAACCTATTGCCACGGCTGTTATCGCCACGAGTCGGAAAAACTATCGTGATGTTCTATTTCGTTGCGACAACAAACTATCGCGACGAATTTCGACCTATTGCAACAATTTTTTTCATCGCAATAAACCGGAATCCTGGTAGTGAGGATAAAAGGAAAAATATCTAACGAACATATGACGTTATAAGTCCGGTTAGTTGGTTCTAAGATATTCCTCGCTTTCCCACATTGCTTCATCAGCGGGTGGTTTCCCCACAAGACCTTGTAGAAATGCAAAGTGCGGTTTCTCGTGGTCTGAGTGATGAGTAAGTTTAGGCCCGATCTTCCGAAAGGTATGTCGATTGGGGTGGAGAACTCGACGTTGATGATCCGCGGCACTCGAGCGGTTCGAGTACCCCTGCAATCACTACACCACGGCTCCGTTGGTTATCAACCGTGCTGCACACGCTTGACCTTGCCAAGAAGGCCAATCCCTGCAAGCTCAACCAAGAACACGAGCAAGAACGTAGAAGACACGATCGGAAATCGCGAAGTTGGGGTCTCACAAACCGTAGAACGGCGACTTTATTGATCTAAGCAAAACCCACCGAATATGACCGGCGGCTGCAGTATTTATAGGCTAGGTTTCAACCAAAACACGATTAGACGCGTCCCTAATGGACTCTTACAGGATACAAGGCCCGATTCGGTGGCGCAGCACCGGACGGAAATCTGGACTCGACTTGTTTCGAAGATTCCCAATGACTCCAGAGGAATTTTGAGGTGGGACCAGAACCATTGGAAAGTTTATCTTCTCATCTTTCCGTGCATATGTAGAACGTCGAAAACGGAGTCCGTATGCCTCCTGGGCATCTGTTTTAAGGTGGACTGCTCCTGGACTCCGAGTTGAACTCGAGTCCGAGTTGTAAACTGTTTCCATCAACTTGTGGACGTCCCAGATGGTTCTCCATGCTCCCAAGGCCTCCTTCCTTCACTTGTTGATCTTATCCATTATTCCTAATAACAATTAAATCATCACATAGCAATCTATTCTCAAACTCACATACAAAAGAAGTTAAGAACGAATTCACCTGCTGATTTAATAACCGTGCCCGTGCTCTTGTGATTGGTCCTTGCAGTTCGATGCGTGTCTCCACTGTTGTGATGTCCTCATCATCCTCCCCCTCTTGAATTGGAGTCGTCCTCGACTCAAGTTCATCTTCTTCTCCCAAGTACGGTCGCAAATCTGAAATGTTAAATGTAGGACTAACCCCAAAATCGGGAGGCAATTCAAGCTTATATGCATTATCATTAATCTTTTCAACGATCTTAAAAGGACCAGCAGCTCGTGGCATAAGTTTAGATTTTCTCAAGTCGGGAAATCGCTCTTTTCTCAAATGTAACCACACCAAATCGCCCGGTTCAAGTTTTACTTCTTTTCTACCTTTATTACCTGCAATCCTATACTTCTCATTCATCATTTCAATATTTTTCTTTGTAGTTTCATGCATCTTAAGAATGAATTCAGATCGTTGTGTAGCATCCAAATTTATAGTTTCAGAAGGAGGCAAAGGTAGTAAATCAATACGAGCACGGGGATTGAAACCATACACTACCTGGAATGGACTTACCTTTGTCGTGGAGTGAACGGATCTGTTGTAAGCAAATTCTATATGTGGTAAACACTCCTCCCACAACTTCAAATTTGTTTTCAAGACAGCCCGCAACATAGTGGATAAAGTACGATTAACTACCTCGGTCTGTCCATCCGTTTGTGGGTGACATGTAGTTGAAAACAGCAACTTGGTTCCCAATTTATACCACAAAGTTCTCCAAAAATGACTTAAAAATTTTGCATCACGATCAGAAACAATGGTATTTGGCACACCATGTAAACGAACAATTTCCGTCATAAATAAATCAGCAATGTGTGAGGCATTATCATTCTTATGACAAGGTATAAAGTGTGCCATTTTGGAAAAACGATCAACAACTACAAAAATACTATCCCTCCCCCTCTTAGTCCTAGGCAATCCCAAAACAAAGTCCATAGAAATATCCTCCCAAGGTACACTAGGAACAGGAAGAGGCATATAAAGACCATGTGGGTTAAGGCGAGACTTTGCTTTGTTGCAAGTAGTGCATCGTGACACGTAGCGCTCGACATCACGCCTCATATTTGGCCAAAAGAAGTGTGTGGACAGCACGTCTTAAGTTTTCTTAACTCCAAAATGTCCCATCAACCCTCCTCCATGTGCTTCCTACAAAAGCAATAGACGAACGGAGCTAGCTGGAACGCATAGCTTGTTACCACGATAGAGGAGACCCTCTCGCAGCACATATTTATTCTAAGTTCTTCCTTCTCTACAATTTTCAAAAGCATCTTTGAAGTCCAAATCAGTAGGATATAATGCTCTAATTGTTTCCAAACCAAAGATTTTATGATCAAGTTGGGACAGCATGGTATAACGCCTAGATAATGCATCAGCAATGATATTTTTCCTTCCCTTTCTTATGCTTAATGATGTATGGAAACGACTCTATGAACTCAATCCATTTAGCATGTCGTTTATTCAGATTGGTTTGACACTTAAGATACTTCAATGATTCATGATCGGAATGTATGACAAACTCCTTAGACCAAAGATAATGTTGCCATGTTTGTAATACACGTACTAAGGCATACAATTCCTTATCATAAGTGGAATAATTCAGAGAAGGACCATGAAGTTTTTCACTAAAGAAAGCAACGGGTTTACCTCCTTGTATGAGAACGCCTCCAATACCAATACCGCTTGCATCGCATTCTAGCTCAAAGGTCTTGTCAAAATCAGGAAGTTGTAGTAATGGTGCTTGTGTAAGCTTCGATTTGAGAGCATCAAAAGCTTGTTGCTATTGTTCGCCCCATCGAAATGGAACTCCCTTCTTCGTTAGCTCATGTAGAGGTGCTGCAATGGTGCTGAAATCCCGCACAAAGCGCCGATAAAAACCTGCAAGACCAAGAAAACTACGAACCTGTGTGACGGTTGTTGGGGCTGGCCAGCTGGTGATTGCTTCAATTTTTGCCTCATCCATCTCAATTCCCTGCGAGGAAACGACATAGCCAAGAAACGAGACTCGATTGGTGCAAAAGACGCACTTTTCGAGGTTACCAAACAAACGTGCATCTCTCAAAACAGTAAAAACAGCACGTAAATGATCAAGATGTTCATCATATGACTTGCTATAAATGAGGATATCATCGAAGTAAACCACCACAAATTGTCCAATGAAAGCACGCAAAACCTCGTTCATTAATCGCATAAAGGTGCTGGGTGCATTAGTTAAACCAAAAGGCATGACTAACCACTCATAAAGTCCAAACTTGGTTTTAAATGCAGTTTTCCATTCATCTCCTAGTGCCATTCTAATTTGGTGGTAACCACTACGCAAGTCAATTTTTGTGAAGATGATAGCACCACTCAATTCATCAAGCATGTCATCTAATCGAGGAATAGGATAACGATATCGAATGGTGATGTTATTAATCGCTCGACAATCAACACACATGCGCAAACTACCATCTTTCTTAGGAACCAAAAGAATAGGAACGGAACAAGGGCTAAGGCTTTCACGAATGTACCCGCGGTCACTACAGGAATCCCGACGATTTGCGACGGCCGAAGCCGTCGCAAATAAGCCAGATGCCGTCGCAAATAAGCTATTTGCGACGGCTTTCTTTATTTGCGACGGCTTCCGGCCGTCGCAAATATGTCGTCGCAAATAAGCTTATTTGCGACGGCCACCGTCGCAAATAAACTTATTTGCGACGGCTAGGAGAGGCCGTCGCAAGTTGTTGCTGCGGGCTGGTGGGCCCCGCGATCTTATTTGCGACGGCCAAGCCGTCGCAATTAAAGCTTATTTGCGACGGCATAGCCGTCGCAATTATGTTCCACTATTTGCGACGGCCAGGCCGTCGCAAATAAGTTCAGAGGGCAGGGCCCACGTGTCCTCCTCCGGGACCCACGACTCTATTTGCGACGGCCAGGCCGTCGCAATTAATACTTATTTGCGATGGCCAGGCCGTCGCAAATAACTGTGGTTTAATTGCGACGGCTTGTACCCTTATTTGCGACGGTACTGTATAAAAAGCCGTCGCAAATAAGGTTTTTTATTTTTTTTAAAAAAAACAGAAAACACTACCCGGCTCGATGGCCAGAATCACAACAAACACAATATAGACAATATACACAGTATATACACAGCATACACAAACATCATCACAATCACAAACTAAAATTCCGATACATCTCACATCGTCATCAACAAAGTAAATAAAAGGGCTCACTCGCCCATCTAACCTCCGAAGCCACCTCCGAAGTCGAAGTCGTCGTCGTCGCGCCTCAATCCAGGCGGCGGTAGAGAAGGCGACGGCGTTTGTGCAGCCGTCGCGGATCCCTGCAATTAATAAAACTTAGAGTTAGAATATAAATGCATCAACATCTCTCTCCCTCCCTCTCCCTCTATCTTCATCTAGATCACCCTCTCTTCCTCTCTCTTTTCATTTCTCTCTTTGTCTCTCACTCTATCTTTCTTGCTCACTCTATCTCTCTATTGCTATCCTTTTCCTTCTATCTTCCTCCCTCTATCTCCATCTACATCTCCCTCCCTCTATCTTCCCCTCTCTCTATCTCCATCTACATCTTACTCTCTCTTCATTCCCATCCTACTCTATCTATCTTTCACTCTTTCTTCTGTCTCCCTTTCTTCTATCTCTTTCTTTCTTCTATCTCAATCATTTTCTTCTATCTAACTATCTGTCTCTTTCATCTATCTCAATCTTATTACGCTGGAGAAGAAGGATTACATAGAGACTTACCTGACCCGCTGAAGAAGGATCGCCTGGGAGGACCGATGGTAGTACCGGTAGCTGGATTCCCATGACCCTGCGCCCGAGCGATGGCCTGTCATTGCAAACATTAAATGCTACCTATTAGTAAGTCATTTAAGCTGAATTAATGAGAATTTTAATTTTTAGATTGTTACCTCCATTGCTTCCCGCATCTGCGCCAACGCTGCTGCCTGGGTTTGGATCGTGGCCTCCATCGCCCTCCTTTCCTCCTCATGTCGCCTTTCATTTTCTTCTACAGTTTCTCGGAGGGACTGCATCTCAATGTCCCTCTGCGAGCGGCGACCTCCCGTACCCGAAGCCTGCGTGGAGCTGCCTCTCGCAGGTCTACCCGCCCTCGAGTCGACAACTCTGTCGAATATGGCGAGCCTATAAAAAAGAGAGTCAGTAATATGAAATTAAAATATCTTGAATACTTTGAATTGAAAATGATAAAATGACTTGCAAACTCACCTTCCGTGTGCTTTTCCACCACCGGTTGCATACGCGGCTTGAGGATCGATCGGTTGACGTTCCCAATCGAAATCCTCGCCGTGTATCTTCCTAGCCTCCTCCCCGTACTTAGCCTGCAAAACAATAAAATCGTGTAAGTTCAACAATCTATATAGTTATATGTAATATGAATGGTTTCGAAACTTACCAACCGCTCGGCTGCAGCCTGACTGCACCCCGTCGGCTGAGAAGGGTCCCTGTGACCTCTCTTCCAAACCTCAGCAGGGGTGGGCGGCACCCCCGTCTCGCGCTCCTGTCAATACGTGTTAGTACGAACAATATATTATTAATATATAAACATAAGTTACACACACTTACCATGCGTTTAGCTAAACGCAAGTGGTTATCTTGCCCGTGTCTGCTCTTCCCCTCCACCCCTCTGCAGTCTCGAGCCTTCCCGGACTTAGCTTTAAACTCGTCGCTAGCCCAGTAGCGACAAAGGGCCCGAAATGCATCGTTCCGACCCTGCAACCAGGTCACGTGGCCCTGCACATAGTTGAAAGTCGTTAAAAGTACCATCGAGGACATTATCAAAAAAAAATACTTACTACACTCCACGTACCTGCGCGTACTCCTCCTCCGTCAGGTGCCTCTCGCTCTCTTGCCGGAAGTGTAACACGTGCTGCTGGTTCGCCTTCAAGTGCTCATTAATAATTTGAACACGGGCGTTCGACAAAGCTTGTCGAAGCGCCTTGGCAGCGTTGAAGTGAAACACTCGCCTCGCATCCTCAAACATGCGATGGTCGTCCGGGTCCTCTAAAGTATATCTTGCCTGCGATAAAGAATATATTGAAGAGATGTGCACTAAAAGAGTTTAATAGTTGTAACTTAGAAACTTTTTTACATACTTACCATAAAATCGGCCCATACGGCCTCCTGAAGGTTGCCGTGCTCCTGGTGATGGACGCGTGCGTAGTCCTCCCACGAAAGAGCAGGCACTCCGTCGATGACCCCGGGATAGTGCAAACGAACTATGGACCCGAGGACACCGTTCACCGGTCTCTGGTGTTTCTCACCGGTGAAAGACAAGTCGTCCCAACTCCTGTAAGATATTTATTCATTCATTCATTACTTAAGTAATCAAAAGAAACTAAAATTGAAAACTATAATTTTTATTACCTGTCTCCGACTGGACGAATCACGATCCTCTGTGAAGGGACCGCGGGAGGACTGACAAAGTGAGTCCTCCTCGTCCTCCGCGTCTGCTGGGGCGCCACGTCAGGTGACCCAGACGGCTCCTCACCAGCCGAGTCAAAGGCCTCAGGAACAAAGTCATCGCCAGCCGGGAGCTGGCTGGCCGAGGGCTGACTCGCTTAGGGCTGCCTCGCCGAGTGCTGGCTGGCCGAGGGCTGCCTCGCCGAAGGCTGGCTCACCGAAGGCGCCGCAGCCTCTGAGTCAGCCGGTGAGGACTACAACATTCAAATGATTCATAAGTAAGTTTAATGTGAATTTGAATTTAAAGAATTTATCAAAAACGAGTGACATTTACCTGTGATGAAGCTCTAGAGCTGGTCTGAACGTGCCCCAGCAGCTGAGAGCGTCTGCTGCCAGTCGACGAGGCACCAACGAAAGCGTCCTCAGGTCTAGAGGGATAGAACCCCCTCGTCGGCGGCACCTTCTTACCCTTCTTTGACGCCATCCTATTGTAATTAGATAATTAGTAAATATGCAAATAAAATATATAAAATTCATGTTACTATCTTCAAGAAAACATTACTTGTAGTCACTTTCAAAATTCATCAACATCATTGTCATGTGCCTGTGCCCTACTCCTTAAACCAGCCCAACGATCTTCCATCGTGGCCTGTTCTAATTTTCGTTTTCGCGTATCATCTGCCTCTACATCTTCAACGTCTTCAACATCTCCAACTAATTGATCGAGTCCTGCACCAGGCTCGACGATAAAAGTGTCTGGCAACTCTTCTTCTTGGTACACTTCTTCAACGTCTTCGCTATCATGGTAACCATCATCCCCAGGAGTATATAGCCGCTCACGAGGATTCACCTTATATACCACCCACCAAGCACTGAGCTTCGTGCATGGATAAGGTAGATAATACACTTGTTCAACTTGATGCGCAAGAACAAATGTATCGTAACCCCGTAGTCGGTCCTTATGTTTCACTTCCACCATTCCAAATTGGTTTTCTCGAGTTCCATGAGTACGATCAAACCAGTCACAGTCAAAGAAGACAACTCTAAGGGTCTTATTTCCGGTAAAAGTAAATTCAAGGATTTTGTTAATGATACCATAATAATCGGTTAAATTCCCTTGAGTGTCCATTGCTCTCGTCACAACACCGGAATTTGATGTTGCCGCAAGAGGACGATGAGCTTCAAAATGAGTTGTACGGAATCGGAAGCCATTTACGTCATATCGACCATAGCTTCTAACATTCACCAATCCATAAGATAGCTGCTGCAAATCTTCATGGACACTGTGAGTCCGACACTGTTATAAAAGACGAGAGAATATTACATAATACTTCTTTAATAATAGTAATTTATAATACATAGAAGACGAGAGAATATTACATATTCTCGAAACCAAGATAGAAAAATCTGTCCCCCATTTATTCCTTCCTTTCGCATCGCTTCTACTTGTTTGGCCGTAGGTTGATGCCTATGTGGCCAATATTGTCTGTGGAACTCGCTGAACATGAAAAAACATCTTTTAGAGTACATGTGTAGAAAAATATGTAGATTAGCATAAACATAGGAGAAACACTTACTCGAAGTATTCCTGCATGCCTTCTATATTTGCGTACATGTAGAGTAAAGCAACAGTCCTTTCCTGTTCGGATAGCACGTAGGTCGTGTAGCTACCAACGGTGGTGCCTCTCGTTTGAAAAATGGAAAGGTCGCTTAGAGGGGGTGTTTCGTCCATATTGTACCGCATTGCCGAAGTATTGATATTGTTTTCTTCCGCAAAGTAGACACTTGAAAAGTATCCAACTTCTTTAAGAGCATATGCTTCAGCGATGCACCCTTCCACCCTTGCCCTGTTGCCAACCATTGGTTTCAGATATCGTAGCGCTCTTTCAATGTGATACATCCACCTATATTGCACAGGACCGCCAACTTTAGCTTCGAATGGAAGATGGATAAGCAGATGTTGCATTGGATTGAAGAAACCCGGTGGAAAAAATTTTTCCATCTTACATAAAAGTATGGGTATCTCCTTCTCTAACTTATCCATCATCCCGATCTTGATTTCTTTAGCACAAAGCTGTCTATAGAAATAGCTGAGCTCGGCTAAAACCTTCCACACCGCATCATCTAGATAGCCTCGGAACATAACAGGTAGGAGTCTTTCCATTATAATGTGATAATCATGACTCTTCAACCCAGTGAGGTTTCCTGTGTTAACATTTATGGCTCGTTTCAGGCTAGCTGCGTAACCATCTAGGAATTTCAAAGTTTTCATCCATTTCATAACTTCTTTCTTTTCTTTCGATCGAAGACAGAAAGAAGCACGTGGCTTTCCACCACTTTCAGAGATTTCAAGAGTTGGACGGTGACAAATGTCTACCAAATCTAGTCTAGCTTTATAATTGTCTTTCGTTTTTCCAGGCATATCCATGCAAGTGCTTATGATACTTTCGCTCATATTACGCTCCTGATGCATGACATCAATGTTGTGCATTAGAATCAACGACTTCACATATGGTAGCTCCCAAAGTCCACATATGTGAGTCCAATTGTGTTCCTCTCCATAACCTACGAAATATCCAGGACGACCTTCATCAGGCATCAGTTTGTCCAACATATCAGAAATTTCTGACCCGTTGAGACGCTTCGGTGGTCCTTTAGTGACAACAGTGTTCTTTCGAAAGACATGCCTCTGCTGCCTAAATATATGATTCAAGGGCAGCCAACGTCTGTGACAATCGAAGTAAGATATTTTGCCTCCATGAGTTAGTCGAAAGCAATCCGTGTCTGAAGCACATATCGGACACGTCAGACGACCGTGAGTGCTCCATCCGGAAAACATGCCGTATGCCGGCAAATCATGGACGGACCACAAATAAGCAGCTCGAAGGTTGAATTTCTGCTTCTTGTAACTGTCATACGCTTCGACTCCTGTCCACAAGACTTTCAATTCTTCGATCAGCGGTTTTAACATCACGTTGAGACGTGACCCGGGATGATCAGGTCCAGGTACAATGAGGCTGAGAAACATGAACTCGTTCCTCGTACAAAAAGCAGGTGGCAGGTTGTACGGAATGACAAAGACAGGCCAACATGAGTATGGCACGGCATTCGTACTGAATGGTGAGAATCCGTCTGTCGCTAATCCGATGCGAACATTCCTCGCATCACGAGAAAAGTCTGGATCGAAACGGTCTAGCGCCTTCCATGCATCACCGTCGGACGGATGCGTCAAGAATTCTTTGTTCTCACGTTTACCTTCTTTGTGCCATCTCATGTGTCTTGCGGTTCTTTTTGAAAGAAACATCCGCTTCAACCGAGGTGTCACAGGCAAGTAACGAAGCTGCTTATGTGCGACATCTGTCATCACATTATCGCCATCGTCATTAACAACTTCGACATACCTCGATTTACCACATTTCAAGCACATCTTCTCATTGGCGTGCTCTTTCCAGAATAGCATGCAGTTGTCTGGGCACACATCAATTTTCTCATACTTCATACCGAGACCAGATATCTTGATCTTTGACTGATACATATCTGGTGGCGCTTTGTGAGGTTGTGGAAGGATATCGCAGAACAATTTCATGAGATCATTGTAGCAGTTGATGGAAAAAAAGTACTTGGACTTAATTGCCATAAATCTGGTCAAGAAAGCAAGTACGGTCACAGCCGTGTGTTCATGCAACGGCTCTTGTGATTTCTTCAGCTCCTCGAAGAACTTCTCTGCCTCATTTGTAAGAGGATCCTCCACTTCAAGAGCTTCTAACATCTCATCCATCCTATCAACCTCTGTTATATCATCATCCTCATCCACTTCGGCTATGACTCGAGAATTAGTCTCGCCGTGGAAGGTCCACACTTCATATTGTGGAGTGAAACCGTTTCGACATAAGTGAAACGAAAGCTCCAATCTTCTCAAAAACTTAGTGTTTCGGCATTTGTACATGGGCACCGCACCATATCTTCCGTTGACAACGAAAATGCTCGATCCAAAAATTGATCTAACTTGATAAACCACTCATCGGAGTGACCACCATTTCTGCTCTTCCAGCCAGTATACATCCAACTGCGGTCTTCACCCATGTTTGACTCTGCAGTTTAATGCGAAAGAAATTGTCGTTAATGTATTGTTGTGTTATGTCACGGCCCTACAACCTAGGCAGATAGATCCTAAACCCACCCAAGAGTGACCGAGCGGAGCGTGCTCATGACGAGACGCGTGATCCGGATTTGAACGAAATTTCGGCAGCATAACCCCGCTGTTCTCCAATGCACGCCCAAAAATGGTGCAGCAGAGAACAACAGGGTTACGCCACCGAAATCTCGTCCAAATCCGGACCCACGTCTCGTCACAAGCCACGCCCCCTCGGTCACTGCGAGGCTGTCCAAAAAGGGACAATTCCGAACATGCACGTCTCACATGCCAATTGCATGTGAGACGTGCCGATCCGAAACGGGTAATCAATTGCTATAGGTTACGTTGCTCATGTTCATTTATAAATCATTTACGAATGAGGAAAGAGAACGAGAGTGAGGAGAAAAGTGGGTCAGAGTTGAAAGTTTCATAGTCAGGGCCGTCCTCCGCTGCCGGCCTCTCCTCCGCTGTCATGCTCGCCGCAGGCGATATGGCGTAGAATATCTCCTCTCTCTTTTGATATTTCTTCTGATACATTATCGTTTTAACCCGCTTATATATATATATATATATATATATATATATATATATATATTTATATTTATATTTATATTTATATTTATATTTATATATTTATATATATAAAGAATATTGAACATGCTAAAAGAAACATAACAATTAATCAAAATTTGAACATTTAATAACTTAATTCAATAACGATAAGCAGCAATGAACATAAACATTAAGAATACTAAAGCAAAACATAAGCATGCTTAACATCTACATAATCAATAACATTATCAACAAATTTGCAGAACCAACATCATTAACAACTAAGCATAATTAACATCAAGATCGAGCAACAATTTCTACTCATTCGATCAACAATCATTCGAAGATTGAACAATCCATATGAAGGCAATTATTTGCGACGGCCAGTTAAATTGCGACGGCTCGGGGGCGCGGCTAGCGGCTAGCGGCGGGGCCGGCGGGCCGGGGGCGCAGGGGCGGCGGGGGGCTGGGGGCGGTGGGCGCGCTGGGGGCGGCGGGGTCGGGGCGCGGCGGGCCGATGGCGAGGGTGCGGTGGGGCCGGGGGCGCAGGGGCGGCGGGGGGCTGGGGGCGGTGGGCGCGCTGGGGGCGGCGGGGTCGGGGCGCGGCGGGCCGATGGCGAGGGTGCGGCGGGGCCGGGGGCACAGGGGCGGCGGGGGGCCGGGGGCCTATTACATGGCATCGTTCCCATACATACACACACTCAAGTTCTTTCGCCGTATGCATAAAACTGCACTAGCAAATGCCCTTTTTATTACATCTTCTATAATTAAGTGATTCAATCCTTAAATAAACTATACAAGCTATTCTAAGCTACTATAGCTAATTGCTACTACCTCTTAACAAAATTGCTAGCTACATCTGAAAAAAAAAAACCCTAAAACAGGGGGGAGTAGCACTGACCTCAAGGTCGGGGCGCGGCGGTCCGGTCGGGGGCGCAGCGGTCCGGGCCGGCAGCGGCGACGCCGGTGGCGCGGCGGGACGGAGGCGGAGGCAGGCGGGCCAGAGGCGACGCTGGTGGGGGCCGAGGGCGGCGGGCGCAGAGGCGGGCGCGGAGGCGGGGCCAAGGGCGGCGGGCGCGGAGGCGGGGCCGAGGGCGGCGGGCGCGGAGGCGGGGCCGAGGGCGGCGGGCCGGTGGCGGAGCCGGGGGCGCGGCAGCGGGAGCGCGGCGCGGCGGCGGGGGCGCGGCGGCGGTGGCGGGGGCGCGGAGGCGGGGCCGAGGGCGGCGGGCGCGGAGGCGGGGCCGAGGGCGGCGGGCCGGCGGCGGAGCCGCGGCCGCGGCGGCGGGAGCGCGGCGCGGCGGCGGGGGCGCGGTGGCGGGGGCGCGGCGGCGCGGTGTTGAGGAAAATGAAGGGTCGGGGTGGAGCGTCCCGATATAAGCCCTAATTTGCGACGGCCGTATTAATTGCGACGGCCTGGACTTACGGCCGTCGCAAATAAATCCTATTTGCGACGGCCGTTTAACCGGCCGTCGCAAATAAGGGTTTATTTGCGATGGCTCTGTTATTTGCGACGGTCCTAGGGTTGGCCGTCGCAAATAACCGCTTATTTGCGACGGCCGGTCCGAAAGCCATCGCAAATAAGCTCTTATTCGCGACGGCCATCTTATTTGCGACGGCCAGAGGCGGGCCGTCGCAATTTAAGCTATTTGCGACAGCTGGCCGTCGCAAATAAAATCAGCCGTCGCAAATGATCGCTTTTCCTGTAGTGGGTCCAAAAGATCTTGGACTTGTCGCTGAATTTCCTTAGTTTCTTGTGGATTCGCCCTGTATGCTGCACGATTTGGCAAACTTGCTCCTGGAATCAAATCGATCTTGTGTTCAATGCCTCTCATCGGTGGTAAACCAGGGGGTATCTCGGAGGGAAACACATCCTCAAACTCCTGCAAAAGGTTAGCAACAGCAGGGGGCAATGCAATAGACAATTCATGAAGTGAAAACATGGCTTCTTTGCAAACTAAAGCATAGAACATCCCCTTAGCATCGAATAAATCAGCAAGTTCAGATTTAGTTGCGAGCAATGATGGTGATTTTAACTTAATAACTTGCTGTTTTTCAGATTCTAATTTTATTGCTTTGCCCTCACGAATTTTACTCTTCTCAAAATGCACAATTTCAGCAGGAGTCATGGGGAGCAAAGTGATTTTCTTTCCCTTATGCATGAGAGTATATTTATTGGTTCTACCATGATGAATAGCATCTGTATCAAATTCCCAAGGACGACCCAATAAAAGAGAACAAGCATCCATAGGAACAACATCAAAATCAGCAAAATCATGGTATGAACCAATTGAAAAATGGATTCTCGCTGTTTGTGTTACCCGAACCTTACCGCTGTTGTTGAACCATTGAATGTGGTACGGATGAGGGTGTGCTCTTGTTGTCAAACCGAGTTTCTTGATGACGTCCGTGTTTACCAAGTTATTGCAGCTACCTCCATCAATTATAGTGTGTACACGGCAATCCTTGACGACAAGAAACATGTGAAAGAGGTTGTGTCGTTGTAGCTTGTCGTCGGTCTCCACTTTGGAGCTCAAGGCACGCTGCACAATGATGCTCCTATAGTTCTCCGTCGCCGCTGTACCAAGTACCTCTTCTTCGGTGTGTTCGTCATTTGGATCTGTAAAGTCAGTAGCAAGAGAATATTCATCTTCAACATCCGAAGTACTATCATACCCGCCATCGTCGCGTGCTATGTATGCTCGTTTGCTCAGGCAATCTCTCATCATATGACCAAGTCCCTGGCAGCGATGACACTTAATGTCGGAAGTACGACCCGTAGAAGGAGTGGACGACGAAGGCTTGAATGATGTCGCCTTGCTACCTTCCGGCACGCGAGAAGGTGGAGCAGCAGGTATAGTTCGTTGGCCGCCATTGGGTGGTGTAGTCGCTGCACGGGGGGCCGAAGATGGTGCTGTTTTGGATGGTGTAGTTGCTGCACGCGGCGTGAAGTTGCTCCTCGTGCGTTGTTGCTGTTGTTGTCGGCCCTGCAATTCTTTTTCTACCAACATAGCAACCTGAAACAATCTGTTAACAGTATCATATTCCTTGTAATCAACAATGTCCTGAATTTCACGCCTCAACCCCCCATAAAAACGAGCTATTTTATCATCCATGTCCTCTACTACCCCACAACACAGCATACCCTTTTGTAACTCTTGATAATACACCTCTACGGACATGTTACCTTGGTCTAAACGCTGCAATTTTTTGCGAAGGTCCCGCTGAAAAGATGGAGGAACAAATCGAACACGCATAGCTTCCTTTAATCTATCCCATGTTGGAGGATCAGTTCTAGTTTTAACAAGTTCATTCCACCATATGATAGCAAAGTCCTTAAACTCACTAGTGGCTTGACGAACTCTATGTTGTTCAGGAACAAGATGGGAATTAAATTTTTGCTCTACTGTCATCTCCCAATCAAGATAAGCCTCAGCATCATAAGCACCAGAAAAAGAGGGTATAGTAAATTTCACTTTAGCAAAAGGATCATCAGGAGGGCGATTATAATTGTTATGATTATTACCTCCCATACCTCGACGATAAAGTGGCAATCTTGGCTGATTATTGTGATCTTCCAGTTCATCATAAGCATTGTCTTCTTGTCTTCCAGCGAGAGGCAACCGAGCCTCAAAAGTATTCATCCGAAGAGCAAGGTCATCCAGTTGGCGAGTCAAGTTCGCCAATGACTCCTCCGTTGCTGCGTTGTATTTGGCGAACATATCCGTCATGGTCTTCATCATATCACGTAACTCAACATGTTGAACACATTCGTCATTATTGTCTTCTCCTGCCATTGTTAGTAGGAAACAAAAGACAACAAAAAAATCTTATCCCTATCAACTACAGTGACAATGTGGAAGGTGGAAGAAAACAATCTCTCTCGCTCAAGTGTCTTACCACGCTCTTACAAGTGTTCTTACCAACACAGCAGGTGGTGTGGATGGTGAGATAAACCAATGAAGCGTGGGGTGATTGCAAAGGTACCTGTTATGCTCAAGAGAAAGGTGGAGCTTGGATGGCACAATATGGTGGCTAATAAGCAGAAAAATCGTTAACAGCTAAACAAAGTTGAATAAGTATTCAATGTAGGAAACTGTTGCTGGTCAACCGAGTGCCCTAGAGCCTAGCACAACACAAGGAAGTATCAAGGCAAAAGAAAGACAGAATGATATAACCAAACAAACAGCACCAAGTGGTATAGGCCAATTGCTTTAATATGCGTGCTCTTCACTATTTTTTTTCTTTTTTTGTAATATTTTTTTGATATTTTTTCTTTACTCAGGAGCACAAATATAGGAAGAACACAAATTTGCAACTCAATTGGATGTAATATGAGGCCTATAGAAAATCAAGAAGATTCTTTAAAATTCGTGCTGAAACTTTGGAGGCCGGATAGCCTATCTTCCGAGGGGAATTTGGGCAATCTAATTTCGCCGAACGCGGCTATGCCGCGGAAAATCAGATGCGAAATTTCGCGTAGATGAATTTGAAAAAAAAATCGCCCGATTTTGAGTTCGTATGCGAAAGTTATGGCCGTTTTAAGGTAGGCTATCCGAATTACGATTTTTTAGATGTTGATTCCAACTCGGTTTGAGAACAGAACTCGCAATCGGATATGAAAACGATCGGGAATTTGCACAGCAACTAATGGGGTGGTGTGTGATGATTCAAGGATGAATGGCACAAAGATTTGTCACCTAATCTAGGGCTGGCGATGCGGGAGTTCACGCAAGGCGGCTAGCTAGGACAAACCGATGAACGTGGCGGATCGGTTTGTTATTTAGGGATTGTGGAATAGGTGTTGAATAGCAAGAAAACAAGGACGAAACACGATAACTAGGACCCAAAAACACAAAGCTAAACCAGCAACAAGACTCAACCACACGAATGCAAACTCAACAATGCGAACTGAAAAACGAAACTGCAGGCACTATAGTCTGGGAAGCGGTAAAAACGATCTAATTTTTTTGTGGTATTTCTGTGGACTCTAGGTACGAAACAAAATCGATCTAATGGAAGGAAGGAAAACAAAGATACCTCACGGGCAACCTGGAAATCTGATACCAATTGATGAGTAAGTTTAGGCCCGATCTTCCGAAAGGTATGTCGATTGGGGTGGAGAACTCGACGTTGATAATCCGCGGCACTCGAGCGGTTCGAGTACCCCTGCAATCACTACACCACGGCTCCGTTGGTTATCAACCGTGCTGCACACGCTTGACCTCGCCAAGAAGGCTAATACCTGCAAGTGCAACCGAGAACACGAGCAAGAACGTAGAAGACACGATCGGAAATCGCGAAGTTGGGGTCTCACAAACCGTAGAATGGTGACTTTATTGATCTAAGCAAAACCCACCGAATATGACCGGCGGCTGCAGTATTTATAGGGTAGGGTTCGACCAAAACACGATTAGACGCGTCCCTAATGGACTCTTACGGGATACAAGGCCCAAAGGCCCGATTCGGTGGCGCAGCACCGGACAGAAATCTGTACTCGATTTGTTTCGACGATTCCCAATGACTCCGGAGGAATTTTGAGGTGGGACCAGAACCATTGGAAAGTTTATCTTCTCCTCTTTCCGTGCATATGTAGAACGTCGAAAACGGAGTCTGTATGCCTCCTCGGCGTCTGTTTTGAGGTGGACTGCTCCTGGACTCCGAGTTGAACTTGAGTCCGAGTTGTAAACTGTTTCCATCAACTTGTGGACGTCCAGGATGGTTCTCCACGCTCCCAAGGCCTCCTTCCTTCACTTGTTGATCTTCTCCATTATTCCTAATAACAATTAAATCATCACATAGCAATCTATTCTCAAACTCACATACGAAAGAAGTTAAGAACAAATTCACCTGCTGATTTAATAACCGTGCCCGTGCTCTTGTGATTGGTCCTTGCAGTTCGATGCGTGTCTCCACTGTTGTGATGTCCTCATCACCGAGTCTTCTCATCGACTATCCGGGTTGGATGTTCAGAGTAAGTAAGGTCTGGTTGGAGAGCTTTCAAATCCTCCATATATCCTTACGTTGGGGCCTTGAGACACTTTCTCAATTGTGAAAGGTGAAACACATTGTGCACCCCTGACAGCGATGCTGGCAGTTCTAGCCGATAGGCTACAGGTCCGCATTGCTCACTTATTGCGAATGGTCCGATGAAATGCGGGGCTAGCTTCCCTTTTACTCCGAAGAGATGAATTCCTTTCATTGGGGATACACAAAGGTAAATGTGATTCTCGATATCAAAGTGAAGCGGTCGACGTCGTTTGTCCGCATAGCTTTTCTGGCGAGACTGAGCAGCCTTGAGGCTGGCTTGAATAACTCGTACTCAATCTTCGGCTTCCTTTACCAAGTCAATACCATATGTTACTCGATCACCAGATTCACACCAGTTCAAAGGTGTGCGGCACTTCCGGCTATAGAGAGCTTCATATGGTGCCATTTGGATGCTAGTCTGATAACCATTGTTGTATGAAAACTCCACCAATGGTAGATGATCATCCCAATTCTTACCATGGTGGATGGCACAGGCGTGGAGCATATCCTCTAGCACTTGGTTTACTCGTTCCGTTTGACCATCAGTCTGTGGATGGTAAGCTGAGCTTCGAATCAATTTGGTACCCAGAGATGCGTGGAGCTGCTCCCAAAATCGAGCAACAAACAAGGTTCCACGATCTAACATGATAGTGCAGGGTACTCCGTGTAAGCATAATATCCTAGCAATATACAGCTCTACATATTGCCGTGCCACATACTTGACATTGACTAGAATAAAGTGAGCCGACTTGGTGAGTCGGTCGACAATCACCCAAATCGAGTCATGTTTACGAAAAGTGAGAGGTAATCCAACAATGAAATCCATGCTGATGTCCTCCCATTTCCAGGCAGGTATGCTTAACGGTTGTAGTTGTCCGGCTGCCTTCAGATGGTCGGCCTTCACTCATCGACACGTATCACATTCGGATACATACTTCGCTATTTCCCTCTTCATCTGAGTCCACCAAAATTTCTTCTTCAAGTCTTGGTACAATTTGTTACTCCCTGGATGAATAGAATATTTGGACAAATGAGCTTCGTCCAAAATTTTCTTTCGAAGTTCCACATTGCGGGGTACCACGATGCAGTCTTTGAACCAGATGGTACCGTCATCGTCACCTCGGAAACACTTCATTTCCCCCTTTTTCATTCATTGGCGAATATGTGATATGCCCTTGTCCTCCTTCTGAGCCTCCACAATTTCCTCTCTTATGGTAGAAATGTGGGCTACGTTGTAGAGCGCCCCATACAGAACTAAGTAGAGACTCGGTTCTTCTTCCTCTATCAAGGTGATATAAAGGTTACTGATATGGGACTTGCGACTTAGCGCATCTGCGACTACATTTGCCTTTTCGGATGGTAGTGGATTTCAATCTCATAGTCTTTAATTAACTCCAACCATCTTCGTTGTCACATATTCAATTCTTTCTGGGTGAAGATGTACTTCAAGCTTTTGTGATCGGTGTAGAGATGTACTAGGTTGCCCCATAGATATTGTCTCCACGTCTTTAATGCTAGTACCACGACAGCGAGCTCAAGATCATGAGTCGGATAATGCTGCTCATGGTTCAAAAGCTGTCGTGATCCATAAGCGATCACCCTTCTGTATGCATTAATATGCAACCCAAACCAATTCCATATGCATCACACTAAACATCAAAGGATCTTGTTGTGTCTGGTTGGGCTAATACTGGTGCTATTGTGAGGTGTTTTACTAATGCTTGAAAACCTTCCTCGCATTCCTTCGTCCATGTATATTTCTTTCCTTTCTTCGGAAGTTCTGTCATTGGTTTAGCTATCTTGGAAAAGCTTGGGATGAACCTTTGGTAATATCCTGCTAAACCCAGGAAACTTCGAACTTCATGCAGAGACTTAGGAGACTCCCATTTGAGTACTTGCTTAATCTTGCTTGGATCAACTGCAATCCCTTCGGCAGAGATGATGTGCCCTAGAAATTGCACTTGGTTGATCCAGAACTCACATTTGCTGAACTTAGCGTACAACTTGTGGTCCCGCAATCGCTGAAGCACGATGTGCAAATGTTGTGCATGTTCTTCTTTGGATTTTGAGTATACAAGGATGTCGTCTATGAAGAACACAACAAACTTGTCCAAATCCGGCATGAATATTGAATTCAAGAGATACATGAAATGGGTTGGGCGTTGGTTAATCCGAAGGACATGACAAGGTACTCATATAATCCATACCTCGTCGAGAATGTTGTCTTAGGTATATCCTCTGGTCGAATCCTGATCTGATGATAAACAGAGCGAAGATCCATCTTCGAAAATACCTGAGCACCTACCAACTGATCGAACAGAATATCGATACGGGGTAGTGGATACTTGTTCTTGATCGTGACAGCATTGAGTGGACGATAGTCCACACATAGTCTCAATGTTTTATCCTTCTTTTCCACGAACAATGCATAATAGCCCCAAGGTGACGAACTTGGACGAATGAAACCCTTGTCCAAAAGTTCCTTCAGCTGCTCTTTCAGTTCTGCAAGTTCTTTAGGTGCCATCTTATACGGCTTTCTCGAGATTGGCACTGTTCCCGGTACAAGTTCAATCTTAAACTCGACATCTCTTTCTGGTGGCATACCAGGAAGATCTTCGGGAAAAACATCCGGATACTCACATACTACTGGAATATCTTCAAGTTTACATGCTTCGGTGTTATAAGAAGTTGAAGTCATGTGGATATTACTCTCCAGAGTGAGAGTTTGGGGAGAGTGGAGCGGAGAATTTAGATATATTCTCTGAGGAACAATGTCAATAATAGCACTGTTGTATTGCAACCATGCCATCCCTAAGATGACATCTAACTTCTGATGCTCTACTATAATGAGAGAGATAGGGTATATATTCCCACCAAGTTAAGAGGTACCCTATGGACCATCTTGTCTGCGACTACTTTTCCTTCCGGAGAACAAATCATATATGGGGTTTTGTGGAACAGATAGGCAACTGGTATTGACTGACATAAGAGTTGCTAATAAAACTGTGGGAGGCACCGGAGTCAAAAAGGATGACTACGGGATGACCAATGAGAGAGAACGTACCCGTGAGTATGGGTGCGCCTTCCGGAACATCCTCAAAGGCGAGATGGTGGACGTTGCCGGTTCTGGTGGCTCGCTTCTTGGGCTGGTTGCGCGGCTCGTTTGCCCCCTGGTACGATGACTGTCCTTCGCTCTGCGCGCAGTCCCTGGAGAAGTGTCCCGTACGTCCACACGTATAACATGTGTACGGGGTCTGACCGGCACGGAATGGAGGACGGAATCCGGGTGCACGCGGTGGAGGTAGAGGTGCATGCGTAATCATTCCTTGTTGCTGTTGTGGGCGGAAACCGACGTTGTTGAATGGGCGACCACGAAACATCGGTGGTCGCAATGGCGGTTGCCACCTCTGGCCGGATGGTGATCGATACACCATGCGGTATTTCCGAGGAGTACCTCCTCTGCTGCCCTGCGGAGCACTCCTTTTCTTCTTGTCGGAAAACAACTCCCTAGTAGCGTCCTCCTGTACGATTGCGGCATTGACCATGTTGTTGAAGCTGCCGCTGTTGAACAAGGCAAGCTTGTCCTTCATCTTGGGGTTCAAACCCCGATAGAAGCATTCCAGCTTCCGATCTTCAGTACTCACTTGGTCCTGAGCATATTGTTCCAAGTGGTTGAATATCTTGGAGTACTCGTAGGTACTCCTTCCTCCTTGCTTCAGCTCCAAGAACTCTTGAAGCTTCCTCCTCATAACACCGGGAGGTATGTGTTAGGCGCGAAACGCCTCCCGGAATTCCTCCAAGCTCGCGGCATAGCCGACTAGTCATGCAGCAAGGTAATTCGCCCACCACGCACCAGCGGACCCTTGTAGTTGTTGGGCCGCGAACAGGGTCTTCTGATGTTTGGTTACTCGTAGCAAACCGAACTTCCCTTCAATGGAGCGCAGCCAGTTGTCCGCCTCCAACGGTTCATCGGTCTCCACAAAGACCGGCGGGTGCGTTGACATGAAGTCCGAGTATGAACTCGGAGAAAGTTGTCGTGGACCTGCATCTGGTCGCCCTCCTTGACGGGACAAATGCTGGACCAAAATCCGTAGTAACTCTGTTTGCTCGTCGCGCGAGCCAAGCACTACGGCGAGAACCTATGCTAGACTCCTTGAAAGTTCATAAGGTGGTGGTGGCGGAACTCGTTGTTGTGGTGTCGCAGTTGTCTCCTGAGTCGGAGATTCGTTCTCACGACCACGACTGGATCCTCTCATTTCAGGCGTCGAGCGCGTACGCACCATTCTGCATCCAAATGACTTAAAATCAGCACATGTTTTCTTTTTCCTTTATCCATTCATTATTTAGTAGCACGACTTATTGACAAGGGAATAAGTGCATAACATTCACATATATTGATAAAGTACAAACTTTATACAAGATATATTATCTCATGACCAAGTTTACAGTAGTGTACTCCAAAACAATGGACTCCCCCTACAGAAGTGCATCTCTACCATACTTGGTCCTCATGAGATGTCATACATGTCCCGTCATCTTAGACATAACCATTGCTATTCTTAATATGATACAAACATGGCCACAAAATAAACACGAGGAACTATTAAATTATATGTTGCCCCATTACGGAAGAAGTGCTGCCACATCCCACTCCAATACGTCCTACTCGATGTACTCGAGTTCCTCGGGATCTTCTTCCTCTTCATCATTCGAAGGCAATTGTTCACCCATAATTAGTGGTATATTATGGGCCGGTGGATACACCACTGGTTGTAAATGTGCTTCGGCCTCAATCACATTATCCTGAAGTTGTTCTGCCTCATACTCCCAATTCTGAGCTGTCTCAATGGCGGTGTCCCGCTCTTCAGTGACTACTAATAGCTGCTCCTGCTGTTGTTGCACCTCTAACTGACATGCTTGCAACTCACCACGAGCTTGCTGCAGTTCAGTGCGAGTTTGCCGTTGTTCGGCACGAGCTTTCCGTAGCCTAATGTGAGCATAATGCAGCTGACTCTCGCACTTATTTAGCTGGTGATTTGCTGGAGCTAGGAGCGAACGTAGATTCTCGTTGATATAATCAAGGGTATCTCCCCGATCAGTCGCTTCCCGCAAGGCTGCGACTTGCTCCAGAATAATTGCGCCTTGTGTAGAAACCACCATATTGGACGCAGCCGCATACGTCCCAAGTGTCGTCGAGGTTGTGTCGCCATACGGTGTATAGGCAGCAACCATACGACGCTGCCACTCAAAACCAGCCACACCACGGACCGGAATAAGGGCAAATTGAGTCCCAGCCATGGCATCTTGATGAAGCTCACAAAGCTTCATAAGCGCCTCGCCTGCTGCGATTGTCCAAGTGTCCTCCAAATAAGCCCCCTCGATAGTAACCGAGGAGCCCATCCATAACGACGTGGACTAGCCGGGATGTCGACCAAGATGGTGCATGACCGAACGCCTCTGTCAATCATTTCTCTGCCCCGATAGCACGGCATCTCGATTAAGTCAAACTGTTGGAGCACTTCCCGCAGCATACATGGAAAACCCGGATGGCTAGCGCAAGTGGAAAATATCCATCCGTCCAGTAATAGCATCCTCACATCCGTCATCTATAGAAAAGAATACTAGAACAGTGAGAAGGTTTCCAACTCCCAAAAAATTTTAAAACTGGAGTTGCAATCACAGTTTGTTCCAGCTGACCTTCCTGTATAAACTGAAAATTTTTATACAGTAAACATCAGAAACAGCCGTGGGGTTGAATACAAAAGTTCTAGTACACTTTACAACCTTTCAATATTGTACTCATAAAGCTCCAGGTGAGCTACGGAATAGAATCTATACAGGTTTAAAGTTGACCCAAATTTTCTTGAAATTTTGACAGAACCTTCCCTGTATATGTGGTGATTTCGACAATTTATACAGGTATATCATGACAATATTTTGAGGTAATGACAAAATAAACATTGTATAACATCAAGTTAAAAATCAAGTGGTAAAAGATTTCGGCCATGAAACATTTGTTACATAGGTATAGTGTGCTAATTCTAATCTATGTGCCAACTGCTCAAGTTCTGATCTGCCAGAACCAAGTTTGCAACCATAGGAATTTAACACAGCTATACCAAGATTTAGGCCATGAGTACAACACGAAGCTGATAGAGGACTTGGTAAGATTCCCAGAAATGTATATATATGACCATGTCATTATTCTGGATCAAAAGCTAGAGCTATCTAAACTTAACAGATGAACTGACTGTTGTTCAACAGCAGCCCTGCAGTTCACTGTTTTGAGCTCGAAATTTGAATTGCCTCCAATTTGAATCAAGAGAAACTTTAAATAACAAAACTGTAGATATGCTTCTCCCATTTTCAGATATATATAATACCAAGGCCGAAGATTTTTATACAGTGAGTTATTGCAAAATTACAGAGACTGGTACAATGGTCGGGTTATCTGGAGTAATTTAAGCATACCCCAAATTTCAACAGATTATCAAGCTTTTCTGCCTTGATGGTCAACAGAAAAGTTGTAGAGGTCTTCGAGAACTTTTCATCCATATAGCATACCCCTATGTTTATTCCTAACTAACCAAGATTACAATCTCGCGGAGTTGAGCAAACTTTAGCCAGAAATCAAGAATTCTTGGTGCTAACCCAATGTCGAATCAAAACTTATTTTGCGGAGTCCAAACCTACCAGCACCTGATAGTCAGACTTTCCAAAATATAATGCATCCATTTTTGTCGTTTGGGGATGGTCAAGTATCAAAGTTGATACTGACGGTACTACGTGCCTCACCAAAGAAAATTCTAACCGGTATTTCCGGATACGTTTATAGGTGGTCCTAGTATCGTTCACTCGCAAACGTGTGCTACACGGGTCGCTAACGTAGTCAATGCTGCAAAAGACAAACAATCCCCTTTCACACCTTCACACCTCAAGGGCGGCATGGGGAAACACAACAGGCAGTCACAATAATATATACAAAAGTAAATGCATACGACTCTGGTGTGAGTCGCCCTCGAGATGTCATGTCTCGAGGTACATGGCTGTAATACGTCTGTACAACAAAGACTCCCATACGAACCGGCTTATACACGCTCGGGCGTACGCGTTTCGCATGCTCCCATAGAATATGAATGATTCTAGAGAGGCATACTATCGGGTTATACACCACCCGACGGGGGCTCCCACTAACTTTGAAGCACGCTGGGGTACCACGTGTCATTGGTCCTCAGAAACATAGAAAGCTTCAGAGACTCCTATTAACATTTACGTGCCGAGCCACGGAGAGACTTCCATGCTACCTCTCGCATGGTGAGCTTACTGCAATTGATCCACTTACGGTGGCGTGCCTTACCTCTTACCTGATGTTGGAACGTCGTTATAGAATTAATAACATATAAGTTAGTTTACCACCTTTATATCTTATACTAATAATACTCCTTATAAGGGCATATAACTAATTCCTCACTCAGGTCCTAATTTTTGAAAATATGCTCTTTTCAAGTACACTGTTCCTAATGATGCTCTGATACCATGTCTGTGGGGACCGGAATCCGACCTCCAAGGATCTCATTGGGTGGTGTTGTGCGATGCGACACCCAACAGTATACAAGAATAGAACGAGAACAATTTATAATACCAAGTCTTTATTTAAAAGCACAATGGATGTTCTAAAATACTAACGAAAGGGAAAAGAACTATGCATCATAGCTACGCTCTAAGAACTAGCTATGCAAAAGAAAAGTCATCCACGTCCTGGATACTTCGCACTAGCAACACACAATTCACGGCAGTGTGCAGGGTTCCCACTCGGCTGTAAACCCGGGAGGGGGTGCAGCCTCGTCATCAAACCCATCATTAGTCGTATAATCTGCAAAAACTCGTTAAATGCAAACGTAAGCATAAGACTTAGCAAGACTAACCCGTTTCACTAGACATATGCAAGGGTGAATACTAAACATAGGTAAAGTAGAGCATAAGGACTCGCCTACAAGTGGATCCTTATATTCATATTTTAAGTAACACATGACATTCTTCAGGCACGGTACATCATAGACTCCACAATCAATCAAGAAACTCTTTGCCGATGATATGACGTGCACAAAGCACATAATGCTATTACAGGTAAAGTATGGGGAAACTGTAAACTTTTAATTATACTATCTCTAAGCCAAACAAGGTTGTCCAAGCAATTTGTAAACCAATATATCATATTCTCTTGACTTCTTCAGTATTTACTACGTCATGGCGTACTGAACAAGTGGTACTCTATTACCGCGAGGGACGGTGATTGCAATCAAGACATACCCGGAACAACACGACACATACACACTTTCGGAAATGCCAGCGAGTACTTACAGCAGTACCTACATAACAATTCAGTACTAGTCGTATATGGCCACCTTTCACTAAACACTCAAATGTCGAACCGGTCGATCCGTCACGAGCAGGAGGTCACTCCGTGGGGCGTACTCTGACATGCCCACCAGCTGATTTACACCTTGCTGCCCTCAACCCACGCCTATAAAATGGAATGGAATGCCTCGACAAACCAGTATTAAGCTACGTTAGTTTATTGAAGCCCATTCCTCCAGTATGTCGCTAGTACAATTCAAGCTTGTCCAGCAGGACCACACACGAAACGGTCCTCAATCGACACAAGCAGGGCTACGCACGTGAGACCACGTCTCGCTGCATCCTACCCACTGCTCGGTCTCAATTTCATATTCATAAACCATTTTCTTATTCCAGAATCTCCCGTGTGACAAAATTCTTATCTCGCAAGTAGATTCCAACTACTCAACTTCTACCGAATTCCTATGAGCATAAGCATAGCAGCGTCTACTCAACAGGGCCGTAGACCTACCCAAGACTCCATAGGATTTGTGGGCCATGCAAGTGGATGTCAAACACCATAAAAATAATGCACAGTCATCTGAAGACGTAAGGTGAAATAAAACTGCAAAACACTGTAAAGAACTTAAATGCAAACCAGAGCTTGCCTGAATGCGAGTCTGAGCCTCTGTTAGTTTCTGGCAGCTGGACCTCCAAAGCTTTCGGCTGCTCCTCGATTTCAGCTACTACACGATATGCATATACTAGGTATTAATGACTTTGAAAAATAATTAATATGATTGAGGTGGTGTGTACTCCTAGGATGAAAATAGGATAATTATCTTAATTGGCTTTGGGATTTTTAGGGTAGATACTAGAGACTATAGAGAAGACTCTTGCAAAGAACAGGAGATGATCAAGGAAGTTTGTTGTTCTTAAAAATTATGGTAAGAAATAACCTTCTCTAAATTTTGGTTGAAATTTTGGAGACCTATCATGCTACCAGGGGCTATATCATGTAGAAGGGGTCTCACTGGTTCTAGGAAAATTTGTTTCACTATTTTCTAACTTTCCTCCAGGGAGAAACTGATTTTTCAATTTTGGGTAAATTTCTGGAAATTGATTTTCCATTTTTTCTCAATTTATAACTACATAGAGATTTGGACTATTGATCAACCCAGTATTTTAAGACCAAAGAGCTTGAAACTTTTACTGGAGATCAAGGGTATTAACAATAGTGTTCTTACCAAAATTGGAAATTTTCCAATTAACAGAACTGTGAGAATGAATTCTTTAAGCATTTTCTTATCTAAATTATAGAGAAATTTCCATGGCTTTTCATACAAATCCAAGTGCACCACTGGACAGTACTCTTCATGCTGGTTCTAACAAAATTTATTTGGGTATTTTTGGATAATTCTACAGGAAGTAATGGATTTTCTATGTTTGGATTGAATCAGGATTTATTTTCCCGTTGGAAATTTCAAATAAAGGGGCCGGTCCCACTTCATTTGAATCAGGCCAATCATAACAGAGCCACACCGGGAGCCATGGGATTAACCCGTGCAGCCACACTGGATCCGTGGTTACAGCTGATCCCAAGCGAGTGGTGTCGTTGACAGGTGGGACCCGCACCTTCGTCAACCTTCCGACGCGGCGGCGTCTCTCGCCGAAACCGCGGCGGTGCTTCGCCAGACCTAGGTGCGTCGACCTCCTTACGGCCTCGCCTTGACCGCTCAACCATAAAATCGACAGCGCAAGCCGATGGTGGTGTCCAATCAAGTCGGCGATGGCCAGAGATGGCGGTGCAACGGTGACGGCGGGGCTAGGGTTTCGGTGATCGTCGGAAATGCTCGGCAATGGCGTAATAGGCTCGGGAAAAGGTCGGGGAGTTCCTGGGAACACCAGGAGGATGATTTGGGGGTTAGATTGGGGATACATTGCTGGCAAAGCTAAGCTCGACGGCAAAGTACGATTTTTCAACCGGCGGCCATGAAAACTCAAAATCTAAGGTGCTCGGTTGATAACTTCTAGGGATTTTGGGCAGGGAGCTTCGTTAGGACATACAGAAGCTATCTGCTAACCAGATTAAAGGATGGTTGCAAGAATGAAATGAAATTAGGCGTGAAGCTTTGCTGTCCTATTGAGAAATCGTACGATTTTCGAATAAGAACTCGAGCTACACTTCATGTCATAGGCTTAGATTATGTGAGCATAAACTAGAGAGGATTGCGAACCTTTTTTCTTAAAGGATCGAGGCTAGAGATGGCCTAGAACTGGAGCTTGACGGTGAGACAGTGAAGGTGCTCGGCGGCTTCCTCGACGGCGATCGCGAAACTTCAAAATATCCCAAGCAGAAGCTATGTCACGATCAATGACCAAATAGAATACGTAGAGGAGGTTGTGACAAGCCTTTTTCTACTTACGGCTCAGGGAGAAACGGCTTCAATCATCGGCAAAAGCTCGATTGAACAGAGGCGGCGGAAATGGCGTGAACTGGGTTGGAGCTCAACGGCGATGGCAAGGGGGGTATTTATAGGGGCGGAAGGGTGAGGGGAGCGCGCCACGGCGCAAGCAAGCAGACAGCTCGGTGGATGCATGCCGCGTCACAGTCTCACGCGCTGCCGGCGTCGATAGGCGGGGAGAGCTGGATACAGAGCACCCCTGTGGGTTGCACTCGAGTGGGTTAGGCTGACAGTGGGTCCCACCTCCTCTTATCCATTTCCCCTCTCTGCAAACTTCAATTCTCTTACCAAACTTGGTCCAAAAATTCTATATTTTTGTGGGGAGGCTCAAATAAATATCTGGAATTTGATTCTGCAATTGGATTTTGAATTGGAGCAAGTTCCAATTGAATTTCAAATTTGAATTTGAATTTGGATGAAATTCAATGGTGTCACTAATTTAAATAGCAAATGAGTTCCAAAATTTTTGAAACTATGAGTATAAGTCAAGCAAGTCATGCTGACCATGATGGTGAGTTCAAATCTTGATGTTCAATTAAGTTGCACAGCATTCAAAATTTGAATTCCTAATAGGGTCTGAATTTGCTAAGTGTCTTAAATAAAATAGCAAAGGGAGTTCATAATTTCTAAAACTTTGCAGGAAGTCTATTTGGAATATTAGTGAACCATAGAAAAATTTATGGCCTCTAAATTGAATAATTTTGACAGGGCCAAATATATAGTAGTATATTCAATTTGCAATTAATTTGAATATATATTGGGTACTGCATATTAATTTGACCTAGGATCCTCCATTTAAATAATTCCAAACTTTGAAAAGAGATCAAAAGAAATAATCTAAGATTATTGGTGAAGTCCATTCCTCATGTTAATAAAATTTAAGCATGAGTGGAAGAAATTATTTGATGAGACCAAGTTCATATATCCCACCATAAGTTCATGTGCATAACCATGATGGATCTCCACTATGGTTAATAATAAGCTTGTAGCTGAACTTTATAGGAAGGAAAAAGTGGGATTTTACAGTTACCCATTATGTTCATGTGCATTCGGTTGTAAATGGAAACCATCTCCAACACAAGTCAGTAGAGGTACCTAGCAGAACGTACTGACTCCCGAAAGTACATAAAGATCATATCGGCCGAACCTAGATACATTCAACATGCTATTCCCTTTGCCTCACGATACCAGTCAAGCTCAAGGCGAGATGTGTGCCATCCTTGTGATATCTCGACCATTCACTCGATGAAATAGTGGATTCATTCCATGAGTAACTTTTAGTCATTGTGATTAACCTTTAATCACCTTGGCATGGCCATGCACTTTCAAATCCAACTATCTCGAGGGGACCAGAGATATCTCTCCTGTTATTAAGGAGGGTAAAAATACCATCTTTCCGCACACATCCCATCCTATGTTTCATTATGGACCCGAAGACTACTTATATGACTACCCAGTTACGGAGTAGCGTTTGGTAGTCTCAAAGTACACAAATACACGAAGTGAGAAACAATGGCGATCTCAGGTCTAATGATATAGTAGGTGGATCACTCAAGACCAAATGATGGCACATATGGAAATAACAATCCCAGTAGTGTCTCGGAGTGGGTCAATCCAAAAGCATGTTCACTAACAGGTGTTCACATTATTATTTTGATATCTCCATATCTATGATCTGTGAAACATGATCATCAATTAATACATGTGCTAGTTTGTGTGACATCATTATCTCATATAATGATATAGACTAGGGATCATTCAGAGTAACAAGACCATTAACAAAGAGTTTCACGAACAAGTCACATACTTGATGATCAATGTAAATAATGATTACTCATATAAAAATTTATTTAATAGTACATAAATATAGCTATGACACAAGTCTCCCACTACACACTATGATCACTGATGTAAGTATCTAATACCCATAGATCTCGTATGTGCCTCATGCTTTGATTGTGGAAGAGACTTTGTCAATGGATCTGCAACATTCAAAACCGTGTGCACCTTGCATATCTCCACATCACCTCGCTCGATGATCTCTCGAATGAGTTGATAGCGTCGTAGTATATGTTTGGATCGCTTGTGTGATCTAGGCTCCTTTGCCTGTGCGATGGCTCTACTATTATCACAATAGAGATCCACGATGCGCGAGGAACAACAACCAACTCAGAAACAAATTTCTAATCCAAACAACTTCCTTTGCAGCTTCAGAAGCTGCAATATACTCCGCCTCTGTCGTTGAATCTGCTACTGTATCTTGCTTGGAACTTTTCCAGCTCACTACCCCTCCATAGAGGCATAATACAAAATCGGATTGCGATATAGAATCATCCTTAACAGTTTGGAAGCTGGCATCAGTGTAACCTTTTACAACGAGCTCTTCTTCACCTCCAAACACTAAGGACACATCCTTAGCTCTTCTCAAGTACTTAAGGATGTTTTTGACAACTCTCCAATGAGCCTCACCATAATCTGATTAATACCTGCTCGTAATGCTTAGAGCATAGGATACATCTGGGCGTGTAGATACCATGGCATACATGATGGATCCAATAGCCGAAGCATAAGTAATCGCTCTCATCCTCTTTTGCTCATTAGGTGTCAAAGGACACTGACTCTTGCTTAGAGTAATGTCATGTGACATTGGCAAGAAACCTTTCTTGGAATCTTGCATCATGAACCGATTCAATATCATGTCAATATATGTATCTTGGCTTAATCCAGTTAGCCTTTTAGATCTATCTCTATAGATCTTTATGCCCAAAATGTACGCTGCCTCTCCTAAATCCTTCATTAAGAAACTTTTTCTTAATGAGATTTAACATCATCAAGCATTGGAATGTCATTTCCGATCAATAATATATCATCTACATGTAGTACCAAAAATACATGTGCGCTCGCACTAAACTTCTTATAAATACAAGGTTCTTCTACGTTCTTGATGAAACCAAACCCTCTGATCACTTCATCAAAATGTAGATTCCAACTCCGAGATGCTTGCTTCAACCCATAGACTGACTTTTGAAGCTTGCATATTTACTAGCATTTTTAGGATCGACAATACCCACAGATTATGTCATGTACACATCCTCAGTAAGACTTCCATTAAGAAAGGTTGTTTTGACATCATTTGCCATATTTTATAATCAAAATATTCAGCAATTTCTAGAAGAATTCGAACAGACTTTAGCATTGCGATGGGTGAAAAAGTTTCATCATAATCAACACCTTGAATTTGTTTGAACCTTTCGCCACCAATCGCTCTTTATAGAAGTGAACGTTTCCATCCATATCAATCCTTTTCTTGATAATACTTTTAAAATTGATAGGTGTCACACCTTCAATTGGATCAACCAAGTTCCAAACTTGATTTTAATGCATGGATTCAATTTCGGTTTCCATGGCTCCAAGCCATTTCTCAGAGTCGGATCCCTTCATTACTTCAGTATAGGTCGTGGGCTCATTATTGTCCAACAATATCATGTCATGCTACTCCGCGGTTAGAAGTGTTAACTTTTCAGTCACACGACGTGCCCTAGTAGACCTTTGTGGGGCTGGTGTTTCATCAACTGGTTGCACAACATCTTGTACATCTTGTATAGGATCAGTGGGTGCGAAAACATTTTCTGGTATTTTTGAATTTCTTCAAGATGTATCATGCTCCCACTAACTCCTTTTGAGAGAAACTCTTTCTCTAAGAAGACATCATTGCGAGTGGTAAACATTTTACCCTCTGTTTTATTATAAAAATAATATCATTTGATTTCCCTAGGATATCCCACAAAGAAGCATTTGTCTGATTTGGGAGTGAGTTTCTCTAACGTCAAACGTTTGACATAAGCATCACATCCCCAAACTTTGAGGAAAGACAATCCGGGACGTTTCTCGGTCCACATCTCATATGGTGTCTTCTCAACAGACTTAGTTGAGACTCTGTTTAGTGTAAACGAAGCAGTTTCAAGAGCATAACCCCAAAAGGATAATATAAGACGTGCTTGGGTCATCATCAATCTAACCATGACTAAGAAAGTTCAGTTCTTCCGCTTGGACACCCCATTCCATTGAGGTGTTCCAGGTGGAGTTAACTGTGGAATAATTCCACATTGTTTTAAATGATCATAAAATTCATGGCTCAAATACTCACCCCTACGATCAGATCATAAAAGTTTAATTGTCTTGCCCAATTGATTATGTATTTCATTCCAAAATTCTTTGAACTTTTCAAATGATTTAGACTTGCGCCTCATTAGGTAGACATAACCATATCTACTAAAGTCATCGGTAAAAGTAATGAAATACTGGAAACCACCTCTAGCTATTGAACTCCTTGGTCCACATACATATGTATGTACAAGTCCCAACAAGTCAGTCGCCGTCTCACTTTGACCAGTGAAGGGTGCTTTGGTGATCTTCCCAAGAAAACAAGACTCGCATGTGTCATGTGATTCAAAATCAAATGAGCTTATTAAAGCATCTTTATGGAGTTTTTCAATGCATTTCTCATTTATATGACTTATGCAACAATGCCAAATAAAAGTAGGATTTAGATCATTTCATCGAGCCCTTTTGGTATTAGTTTTACAGATAGTTTTATCCTCAAGATCAAGAACATATAATCCATTCACCAATGGACATTGAGCATAGAAAATATTATTGTAAAAAATAGAACAACATTTGTTCTTTATTACAATCTCATAACCATCAACTTCTTCTAAACACGAAGAAGAGATAATGTTCTTGCTCAAAGTAGGAATGAAATAACAATTACTCAATTGCAACACTAATCCTAAGGGTAATGACAAGTGGTATGTTCTGACAGCTATGCCCGCAACCTTTGCTCCATTGCCGATACGAACATCCAACTCGTCTTTTGCAAAACTTCTAGTCTCACTTAGACCCTGCAATGATTTGTAAGTGTGAATCACCAATCCAGTATCAAATACCCATGATTCACTACAAGATAATGCAATGTTAATTTCTATAACATTTATACCTGAAGCGGAAGTCTCAGTTCCCTTCTTCTTCTTTATATCCTCCAAGTACTTCTCGCAGTTCCTAGACCAGTGCCCCTTACTGTGACAATTAAAGCATTCATCATCAGGAAAAGGGCCAGATTTGTCCTTTGGCTTAGACATTAAGCTTGAAGGCTCATCGGGAACCTTTCCCTTGCCTTTGCCTTTAGGATGCGTGACAAGCTTCCTCTTTTTATTCTCCTTTTGTACCATCATCACATGAGTGGCATTTTTCTTAATGCTTTCTTCGGCTGTTTTAAGCATCTCATGCAATTCAGCCAATGTTTTCTCCATGCCATTCATTTGAAAATTCAATATAAATCGCTTGTAGCTCGGTGGGAGCGACTGGAGAACAACGTCAATAGTCAGATCATACTTGAATTCAGAACCAAGTTTTCCCAAGGTATCAATGTAACTAATCATTTTGATTACATGAGGGATGATCGGGCTACCCTCCGCCAGCTTGCATGAGAATAAGGACTTTGAGATGTTATATCTCTGAGCTCTAGCTTGATTCTCAAACATTCCACGCAGTCCCTCAATCATAGAATAAGCATCTGTATGCTCATACTATTTTTGCAGACCAGGGGACATAGTGGAGAGTATGTGGCATCTTACATTAAGCACATCATCATAGTGCTTCCTATAAGCTCTACGTGTCGCAGTAGTTGCATCAGCTGGGAGGTCATCAGAGTATGGCTGCAGAAGAACGTACTCGGTTTTCTCTTGCCTAAGAATGATTCTCAGGTTGCGGAACCAATCGATAAAGTTAGCTCTATTGATTTTTTCCTTTTCAAGCATAGATCGCAAATTGAAACTAGAATTGTTACTAGCAAATATGATCTATAATAGAAAACAAAATATGCAATGTTTAGCACTATGTTATGTATCAATCTTCTATAAATAGTTAAAAAAAAGATATCACTATTATATGATCATCGTCTTCTCTCTAACGACATATAGTTGTTCAAGATCCATATTAACTAATTCCTAGTGAGCTTTGGCTTCACTGCTAGGAAATTAGTGACATAGGTAAACAACAATTATTAATCATATCTCTATATGACTCTTGATTGTCGGGTAACATCCAATGCCCCGGCTACCAACTTTATGCCATAAAGCCCAAAACCATTTTGATAGCTTTGTTGAGTAAACCAACACTATGCATGCGAATGTCCAACATTCAACCTATGCATAATAACAGATGATGATATTTTTCTATGTCAAACCTACCACACAACGATCAAAACAACATAGGTGCAACTATTGGTAAATGGCATCAAATACTCAACTTTTGTAAGAGAAGCTATTGTATCATGACAAAACATCCACCATATGAAAAGAATGAAAAAATAATAATAAATAAATATTACAGGCATATGATCATATCATATTGTGAATAATATGGCCTTCAGAATCATAATAGTCTCCAACGCCATGATTCCATCATGATCTGAGCTGTCATGCCTCCCTTCTTATGGTGATCTCCATCTCCACGATGCTTAAAGACATCTACAAGATCATAAAAGAAGCTAATACAACTAATAGCTACCAAATAAATTACATGAGAGATCAAGCATCACAGGTCAACACGCAGAACATTATACAATTATGTGACAACCTCAACCTAGTTGTGTTAAATTTGCAATACGCAGGCTGCATGAATATAACACAGATCATCACATCACATTAAGACCATACCATTCACATCATTCCCTTCAAAAATGAGTTAAGCGTATTGAACGATTCTAGCGCAAAACGATATTATATAATCACTATGAAAATCTCATCAGATTGATCAAATCAACCCGAATCCGAGCCATTCAGAATGGCTCAATTTTCAATGTAACCAGTTATTCATGAGTAGATCACGACTCATGACCGTGGTCTGTTGGCTCAATCTGTTAGCTATGTACACGATTAGTTTCAATGGTGATTCCAGCCGGCGACAGGTTGCGCACACAGTAGAGAAAGAGCACGAACTGACCCTTTAGTCATATACGATCGCAATCTACTCTAACGAATTCCAAACATCAAAAACCGTGCAAAAAAAATTATCGTATGAACATGTCTGCAATAGATCCCATCTACTAGCAAGATCCAGACTAAAAACTACGCAAGTCGACTCTGATGCCACTGTTGAGAAATCGACGGTACGCTACTCCAGCAATTTTACCGCATCACCTAGGAAACATGCGAGTACAGAGGTCATAGATCGTTACCACTAGACGCGCAGCGCAGCGGAACATAGACGCGTGTCGGTGTAGGGGAAGTAGACGATCTCGTTCGTCTCCTCCTCGTCCTTGTGACGGTAGCAGGTAGACGATCACGTTCGTCGTAGCCGATCAGTGCAACAGTAGCAGCAGCGCCTCCACGCAGTCCACACGTACGGGGAGGAACGCAGTGAGCTGGTGTGCTAGCACCGCACACGCGGCGAGGGTCTCGGCGTGAGGCATTCGAGGGGTGGCGACTAGAGCTATCACGTGGAGTCATTAGCCCCTAACCCAATCTCTCAAATTTATATACGTACTAATGGACTTTTAGGTCGCAAGTTTATTAGTACCATAATTGCTTATGGATCAAATATCCAAGAGGGATTAACCTAAATAGTTATGATTGCCTCTTAAACGTATCGCCAACACGCGGGTCTTGGAAACCAGGTCACTTCGAGTGGGTAAAACGGAACAGGGGTGCTGGCCACTTAATCTCCAAAATACGAGGTGGTCGTCGGGTTTCCTGCCAAGGGATGGACTCAGAACTATGTGCAAGGGACCAGAACAGTTGCTGGCGGAAGGAATCAAAATAGAGCTCACAATGAATGGATTATTTCACCGGTGAGCAGTAGATGGTCCATTTACGGTCTTGGGGGCGACTTCAGTCGATTCCGTGCTGTTCCCGAGGGATGGCACCGGCACGCGCCTAGAGGTCGAGCAGTCACGCGTGGACACTCGAGCAGTGAATCGGGGTGCTCCGCGCCTTGGAGGCAATTCATCAAACAGGAAGCAGGTGTCGTGGGAGTGGAGCGGGAAATTGCAAGTGCACATAGGAGGACAGAGTTGATGAGCGGGTGGGAGCACGGAACATGGTCAGATCAGACTTGAGCAGGAGCTGGTGAAGCTGCCGGTCAATGGCAGTGCTGCAGGAGCGAAGGAGCTGAATGCAGCGGCAGCTGTCGGCAGCGTGGTGGCGAAGGGACCCCACGATCGAGAGCGTGGTCGCCGTCGAGGCCTGCGGCAGGGATGGAAGCCGCAAGGGAGAGCAGCGGTGGGGCGAAAAAGAAGGGGCGAGGTGACGGCGCGACCAACATAGCGCAGGGTGCTCGCCATAGGCCGGAGGGAGTCCGGACGACGGGCGGCAACGCATGCGTCCAGGCGACTGGGCGCCGAGCAACGCAGCGCGTGGCAGGATCGACACATGGCATGCGGAGCAGCAAGGCTGCAGCCGATGGGAGCGGGCATCGGTGGAGATTGATCGATCTGGAAGGAAAAATATCTGACCCAGTTTTTGCCCCTGATCCTTATACTGGCCACACCGGCAATCGCTATACGGCCCTCCACGGTACTTTACCGTGCCGGAGCCTCCGCAGCGGCAAATCTAATGGTGTGTTTGGTTCGAGGGATATAGTGGGACGGGACGATCCCACTTTTCTGTTGTTTGGTTTGGAGACACGTGGGATGAAGTCATCCCTCAAAAGAGAATATTCCACCTAGATGCGGGATGAAACCATCCCACCAAAAATATGGGGACGGATCCGTCCCACCTCCGTGGAGACAGGCGTGCGACCTTCCAGAAGTACTCATACTCACATGTCCCTGTCCCATCCTTTCATTCAAACAAGAGACGGGATCATTCCGTCCCACACCATCCCACAAAACAAACAAGAAACAGGGATCGTCCCATCCCTCTAGACAAATAGAAAACGGGACCATCCCATCCCTAAAAACTGGGATGGATCCATCCCATCCCACTTTGACTCCCAACCAAACGCATCCTAAAAGGACTTCCAAAATGGTGGGAGGAGCAGCAGCCAGCTACAGATAGTGGCGCCTTCAATGAAAAATGAAGCTAAGAAAATGAGAGAAAAAAAGAAAGAGGAGAAATAAATGATAGAATAAAGGAAGAATAGAGGGAAAAAGATAGGTCTAATTTAGAGGTGAACGAGTGTGTAGAACAAAACTGTAAAGCTGAGAATCTATTAAAGATGTGGTATAGAGGCCCGATATAGAGGTTCACGATTGCGAGCAGTCTTAGGATGCCGCTGTGAGAGAGAGCATAAGCCAATGACACTAACAGACTGCCGAAGCACCCCCCCCCCTCCCCCGGTTTCGTTCCAATTTCCTTAGATTCCTCAAAAATCTAAGGGCATGTTTGGAATGTATGGAATGTAGGAACAAAAAATGCAGGAACAAGAAAAAACGAAAAAAAACCACATGAATGTGTAATGTGAGAAAACCACAGGAATTAAAAACAAAAGAAAATGAGAATATTTGTTGTTTGGATTGCAGGAACTAGTAATATGGGAATTTGAAAATAAAAATGTATTAGAGTTAAATTATGGATTGGTTAATACAACAAAATATATTTCTTAATCAATGAGGCAAGGTTCATTTAACCATGAATTCTATTCAACAGTGTGAAGGTTTGGTCAATGTAAAATAAGTAATATAATAATAATATAATGTTAAGGACATAAAATAAGTTATGTATTTATTAAAAGTTGTAATTTCAAAATGTAGATTTCTAGTTAGTATCTACAACGTATGCTAAGCAAATAAAAGCTTGCGCAGCTAAGCGCTATAAGCTAGAGCATCACCGTTTCCCTAGAATCGGACTTCATTTTTTTCATTCCTGTGAAAGTACAGTGATCTTTTTCCTATCGAAAATTTCTTGCTCCATCCTGCATTCCAAATGGACAGTGATGTCAGCGAAATGGAGGAAACACATTTCTTTGAAAATCCTTTGGAAATCCCACATCTTCAACGGGTCCTAAGCTTTTGAAAATGCCAAAATAAATTGCTAGAAGTCTCTAGCGAAAATTTACAACATGGTTCCGCCCAACATAAACTTCAATTTGGTAAAGTAAGATTTGAATTTGCCTTAGGATTAAATCAACTGTGATTTTTCCTTTTTCACTCGTCGTTTAACTTAAATAAGAACATTAAAGTAAAATTTGTATAGCCTAACCTGGTTATGGCCTCTGTCGAACTGTGTACTAGGACACTTCCCCCGATACTACTAAGAAGTAGTTTGTGAAGGTTCGTATTCGGATGGGGCGCTAGTCAAGATCAAGAACAAGGGTGAACACTAAGAATTTTACATGGTTCGGGTCACCTGAGCGTAATACCCTACTCTACGGGATGTGTGTTGATTGTATGAGCTAAGCTGAGCTTGGATGAATATGAGACCACTTCAAATCCTTTGTCCTTCTACCGTGCAGCACAAACTTTTTATATGACAAGGACTAGCTGTTACAGTGTATACCTAGCCCGAAAGGTGGCCCCGACTGTAATAAACTGCTCTAAACACGATCTATGATGTTAAGGGTGGTTAATAGCGTGACAAACTGCCCTAATGGCAACGTTATCGGTCTTGACAGTCCTTTGATTGTGTGTTATTAATACATCATTAATGATGCGTTAACCAGTCTTGTAATGGTCAATTGATAGCCCTTGAATGTCCGCATCTTGGAGATCCCGCTGTCTACCCGTTGCAGATATAGGTCCAAGCGTGTGACACGTGGAAGCTCTAGAACATCCCTCTACTGGGGGATAGGTCTGGTGCTACTAGACACGTGGTAGTGTCAGAGCTTCTCTAAGGAGGGAGGCAGGTCACGATTTGTAGGACACGTGGTAGCACAGAGCTACTCAAACGAGGGAGGCAGGTCCAACTCTTTTGGACACGTGGCAACACTGGAGCCACCCTATGGAGGGATGCAGATCCGATACTGTGGGATGCGTATCTCTTTCGGAAGTCCGCCACCTGGATATAGGAAGTCCATGACTTTATTTATGGTATCAAGGAGTACCCGGTACGCAGGGTACCGATAGTGGCCCCGGGCCCACCTAAGGGAGAGGTTATGCTACCGGAAGTGGGGTCATCATCGATTCCTGCGCTACTGCTCCAGAGTCTTTTCATGGCCGGTTGAAGCGACGACACACAGTTATGCCATCACCACATGGCACTTCTTGATATGGTGAGTGGATCTTGGCGTGCGGATCTCACGCAATTGAAGATTGCCGGTTCCCAATACAAAGTTTGTATCGGTTCCCAGTATAATCTTTGTAGCCCTGTCAGGCTCCCGCCCTCAGACTTCCAACTTCTCATCATGACAACGGTTCACCTGGTGCAACTTTTTAACAAAGTGGGCCCGGGCCCTCTTTTCATTGACGAGGTTATTCGTGATTCAGGTCCGAATGTAGTTTCCATCCAAACGTTGCGGAGGATTACCAAAGGGAGAAAGTTTGCACTGGAAGAGAACTCTTTACGCTTTCATTTGATCTTGCGCTTAGAGCTCTCCGCCCTTGCATCAATTTTCCACTTCTGCTCAACTTTGTGGCGATGGATTTAGGACTTCCTTGCAGCAGCATCAAGAGCGACATCGAGTTGTCAAGAGTCTGCACCTACATGGGGTGCTCAAGTGACTCCTTCTCGATCTTGTTTCGCTTTGGCAAGCTCCCCTTAGAAGGAAAGCGCTGGCAAGATCGTGTACTTCTCAACGTTCTCCATGGTGGGCCTCATCCCGCCATTCTCCAGCTTCTTGTTGATGTTGCTGGACTTCTACAATTTGCAGCTCCACCACCTCGGCCCCCACTCCTTCTTGTTGGTGGCTACGTTCGTCCATTTTGCGAGATGTGGGTGGGTGTGCCGCCCTGCATCGAGCTCTTCAGAACCTTCTTCACAGTCCAGACAACCGGGAAAGGAAATGAGTTCCTTGGCTTCTACTATTTTGTAAAGCGCAAGAATTCACCCTTCAAGTACTTGAAGACATTTCCTTCCGGGAAGCGGGGTGGCTAGAAGAAGGATTGGGTAATCATCAGGGTGGATCGCCATGACAGGCTGGAGCTGCCTGGCGACCTTCCCACCACCGACATCGACACCTGGGAAGTGCTCCCGAAGCTGACGGAAGAGTACAACCCGATCTTGTGAAGGATACGGAGTTGAGTGGAGGGAGGGGTGACCCCTGTAATGGTGATTGCGAACTTCCTGACCAACCGTTGGGCTCCGTTGAAGAAGAGGGAATGACCTGCATGGGCATTCAGTGGAGAAATAGACCCATACCAGATTAATGTTGGTCTCGGATCAAACTTGGATGAAAAGGATTTGTAGCTTCATCTCCAAAAGTTGCACATCGGAGCCATCAATCTCGACGACCTGACACTTCCAGCGGAGTTCCTACCCGTGAACATAGTTCTGAAGTTCAGGAGAGAGCTACAGAAGAAGATGCATGTGCTTGATGACTTGGGCATTGAGAAAAGGCGTAGGAGCACTTCGCGAGCAGGGATTTCAATACATGGAACTTTAGAGGGCAAGGCTCCTGCAGCTTCAAGCCAGAGGAAACCTCACCTGAGTCTGGGTAATGGCAAGAAGCCTGTCCGCAACTCTAGCCATAAGAAAAAGCTGACGCGGTCTGACAGCAGTTCCGTTAGATCAGGTCCAACAGAGGCAGTGTCGACGGCTCGCCCAACCCTCAAGTCGGTACTGGTAGTACCTCCATTATCGGCAGCTCCTTCGGATCCAGTGTACATGGAGGGCACTAGGTCTGGCAAGTCGACCCTAGTCCTGGTGCCATCAGCGGGCTCTGGGTTTGGAGTCCCTGCTCAATTGAGGAAGATCCCGGCTAAGGCGACGGCGATGGCTGCTACAAGCTCCGGGATGAAGTCTGCAACCTTTGCTTCATTGACTATGGTGGGCTCAGGCTCCACCGTCCAAAGAAGAAGATCTGTACCGACTGGAGAGACAAGGTCCCTAGGTAAGTGCTGGCACTTTAGTTTGTGTTTTGATTTAGTTTTTTGTTTTTTCTTGAATTCTCTATACTCTGTGTCCAGAGTATCGAGAGGTTCTGCTCCAACACCTGCAAGCGCCTCGGTCACAGAGACTGCACCGTCCGGAGCTTCTGATGTTATAATAACTCCTCTAGTGGTTGAGGCAGTCGACTCCGCAGCTCCGGGGCCTACTAGAACCGAGACGACCTCGGTACCCACGATCAAAGAAAAAGTCACGGTTGCACCGGAGCAAGCTTCAACTACTCTGGAGCCAGCACCGAAGGTACCAGCGCCAGTGTCAACTGCTCCGGAGCCAGCACCAGAGGTACCAGGACCAATGTTGGAGACTTCGGAAGCTGCAGTTGAAGCTTTGACACCAGCTCCAGAGACGATAGAGCCATTGGCGGAAGATCCAGTGACGGGACCTACTTCATCTGCACCAATGGTTGAAGGTCTGGTTGCAGGACCCTCCTCATCCTCACTACAGGTAGAAGATCTGGTTGCGGGACCTTCCTTTTCTGCACCATAGATAGATGAAATTTTGGAGATCAGCCCCGCTGACGTGGAGCTATTGGAGTCCATGCTTGTGCCATGGGCTCCAACAACTATCCTAGAAGAATTGTAGGAACCAGAGGATGAACCTCAAGCTAGTCCAGAGTCAATCCCTCTGGCGTTGTCGATTGACAATGCTTGCTCCAGCCTCCGTCCGATACAACTCGCCTTCAACTACGAACGCAAGTCTCTTGATGAAGAGTGCGCCACCCTAAGGCATTGGCGCCAACAACTACACTTCAAGATGAAGTTGACGCAGTTCCGGCTTGTGGACCAGAAGGAGTGGGTGGCAGCGGAGAAGGCCCAAAAGTCGTGCCTTAACAAGGCACTGGATGAATGAGAGGCCGCTATAAAGGTCCTCGATAAGAAGTCCCAAGAGATCTATGAGCACGCTTAGAGGGCCAATGAAGTGGATGAAAGCCGCTCGGAGAGTCTGAATGTTGTGAGGGAACAACTCCTCAAACATCAGTATGAATTGGATAATAAGGAGGATGAAATCCAAAAAAGAGAAGATAAGATCCAAAAGAGGGAGGATGAAATCTCTCATAAGCTGGCACATGGCAAGCATGACTTGGTTGACCGCGTGGAAGAATTCAAGTCTTGGTGCGAGCAATAGAAGCATCGAGTGTAGCTGGCAAGGGAAGGAGTCAACAAATGAGAAAATGATTTCTCTGTCAGAGAGGATACGATGAAGGTGAAGGATAAGGACCTTGCGGAAAGGCGAGGCCGCATTCACCTTCGAGAGAAGCATATTATTGACCAAGAGAAGTTGCTGGCTGAGCGAATCCAGTAGCATGCCAAGGAGGTCGAGCGCTTCTCGTAGGAGGGTTTTACGGAGCTCTCTGCTGTAAGGAGGTCGCTGGAGGAGCTCCAAAGCGTGAGAGCAATTGAGTCCCAACAAGTCTGGTACTTCCTCGAGTGGGCGAATGAAGCTCTCGTACCTTTTTGATTTAGCCCGGTTCGACCGGCTGATTCGGAGCCAGAGATAGACAAGGCCCTGGTGGCACTTAACTCCGCCGACACAAAGTTGGATGCTCTGGGAGACGTAGTTGTTGAGCAAATCGAGACTAAGGGAAGCCTCTGGCTAGGAATGTCGCAGAGTATGTGCTGACATGCTTTCGAAGCCGAGACCCCTTGATGTCTCTAGCTTCAGTGGTCGAAGGACCCATCGCCGAGGAGGAGGAAGCTGCCAAGGCCAGCAAACAAGAAGCCGCCAAGAAAGTTGCTTCATTCTTCGTGAGGAACTCCAGAAGTTAGGACCTTTCTTTTTGTACCTTCACATTGTAAATTTCCAATTTTGAATGAATGAAATCCTTTTGAATTCCATTTTTGTCTTCAATACATTGCCACTTATCTTGTTGCCCCCCTGGTAGATGTGTTTAATTGATTGAGGACATCTACCATAAGGAATTTGACAGTGTCTTGAAAACTTGATTGCTCTGGAATCGTAGCCAATATGATAGCTCTGAGGTCTGAGTCTTGCTTCTGAAATATCCAAGGACCCCTTGTTACATCGACGGAGGGCCCCCGGGGAGTTGTCGAAGCTTGTTCATTTCAACGACGCCTACTGTCAATGCGTAAAACATTAATGGTGGGCCCCCTGGGGGTTGTCACACTTTGTTCACTTCGACGGCGCCCACTGTCAATACTTGAAACGTCGACGGCAGGCCCCCTGGGGGTTGTCACAGCTTGTTTACTTTGGCGGCGCCTAAAGTCAACACGTAAAATATCGACAGTGGGCCCCCCTGGGTGTTGTCGGAGCTTGTTCACTTTGACGGTGCCCACTGTCAATGCTTGAAACGTCGACGGCAAGGCCCCTGGCGGTTGTCGGAGCTTAGTGCTCCGACAACATCCACCGTCGTTGTGCAGATTGCCATCAATTGTTCATTTTTCCTGTGCATGAGAGACAAGAAAAGCAATAAAATTCGTCCTGTTTCCTATAGCTCATTTGCAGCTCATAGTCCTTCTTTGAAGTTTAGATCCTAACAAACTCACTGTGACAACATAAGTATACTGAATAAACTTCCTTAGATTCGAATGCTTTCCGAACCTGCCTTAATGTGACCCACCAGAATAGGTAGAGTGGCGTACTTAGGGTGTTGGACCAGGCTAAGTCGATAGTGCACTCCGGACCTGTCATTGGCTTTGGTTTTCAGGTGAGTAGGCCATCTAGCAATGATAAGATTCGATAAAAGATTACCAATAAAACTTATGTATCACATGAATCTCTAGGACTAAATTTCAAATGCATTGCACAACATTGCTTTTGACAAGAAGGTAAAAGATGATAAAAATAATGAGCTTGCGCAAAATTACTGCATGTAGAGTCTGCTCGCACATAAATGTATTTCATTATAGGTCCAAATAAAAGGGGATACAAGGACACACTTAAAGTATAGGACCAAGTTAAGTGTGCTATTCATCTTGTACTAACTCAGGGAAGGTGAAGACACACCTAAAGTACAGGACCAAGTTAAGTGTGCTTTTGATCTAGGACCAACCCGGCTCTGTTCATAGACTCTATGAAATATATTTTATACAAATACAGACTAACCTCCGTGTAACTAAGTTTAAACTTACGAAGGTACTCGATGTTCCAGAAATTGGGAAGTGGTATCCCATCCTCTGTTGCCAAGCGGACGCATCCGGGATGGGAAACTTTTATTACTCGAAAAGGACCTTCCTAGCTGGGGGAAAGTTTGTTCATCCCTTGACGAGTAAGTATTCTACGCATCACCAGATCGCCTTCCTCCAATTGCCAGTTGCCCACATACCTTTTCGTTATAGCGCCGAAGCGCCTGGCGGTAGCGCACATTTCGGACAGTTGCTTGGCACCTTACCTCATCGACGAGGTCTAGGTCTTCACGTCGGAGCTGGTCCTGTGAGGCTTCATGGAAGGACTGGCCCTGGAGAGAACCCATGGTGATCTCATGAGGAAGTACTGTTTCAACTCCGTACACCAAGAAGAAGGGTGTCTCTCCTGTTGCCCAGTTGGGTGTTGTCCGGCTCGCCCACAGCACAGACGGATGCTCTTCTATCCAATTGGCGCCATGTTTCTTCAAGAGCTCATAAGTGTGCGTCTTGAGTCTGTTGAGTATTTTTGTGTTTGCTTTCTTAGTTTGGTCATTGCTTGTCGGATGAGCTACTGATGCATAGCTGACTTGTATGCCGAGTTCTTCGCAATACTTTCAGAAAGCTCCACTTGTGAATTGGGTTCCGTTGTCAATGATGACTCTATTCAGAACTCCAAATCAGCAGGCAATGGACTTCAAGAATTGGATGGTTGATTGCTTGTTAATAGTCACAACTGGATTTGCTTTTGGCCACTTCGTGAACTTGTCGATGGCGACATATAAGAATCTTTACCCTCCGACGGCTTCTGGGAATTGCCACAAAATGTCCATCCCCCACAACACGAATGGCCCCGTGGGAGGAACATCAGCAGTGATTGTGCTGTTGTGTGAATCTGCTTTGCATGGAACTGGCATGCTTCGCACTTCTTGACTAGCTCGACTGCATCTTGGAGTGTTGTAGGCCAATAAAAACCATACCAGAAGGCCTTACCGACCAGCGCGCTGGATGATGCGTGGTTCCTGCACTTGCCTCCATGAATTTCTGCGAGGAGCTCGAAGCCTTATTCTAGGGAAATGCACCGCATTAGAATGTCATTGGCGCCACGTCGGTAGAGATCCCCTTCTACCAACTTGTATCTTTTAGCCAATCTGACAATTCGCTCAGCAGATACACCATCTTCAGGAAGGATGTTGTCTTTCAAGTAGTCTCGGACCTCCGAGATCTATGCATAGGGACTGACTTGAGCTTCTGGATCTTGCGCGCTTGGTGGTTTAGAGCTTCCTGTAGTGCCTACCATCCTTGGTGGATGCCATGGTAAGAGAGTCACTGAGACTGCCAGCTTCGGGGTGTTGGTCTCGCCCCCATCACTCAGTTCGGTAGGCTGAGCGACAAGTGCTGGTAACCTCCTAACAAAAACCTGTTAGGTGCTTGAGCCCCGGTTGAAGCCTTCATCGAGAGGTCGGCAACTTCAATGTTGTTGAGACGCTGGACATGGCAGAGGTCCAGGACGCAAAACTCTTTCTGCAACTTCTGGACTTCAAGTAGATATGCAGCAAGCTGAGGGTTATTTCAACTACATTCGCCTTTGACTTGTTTGATGATGAGGGGCAAATCACCCTTCAATAGGAGTTGTCAGATGCCATATGATAGCGCCACCTTGAGTCTGAAAATGAGAGTTTCATATTCCTCCATGTTGTTGGTTGCCCTGAAGTCGAGGCGCACCATGTACTTCACCTTCTCCCCGATCAGAGCGAGGAGACGGATTTCAGCTCCAGCCCCCTGCTTTTGCATGGAGCCATCAAAGCACAGAGTCCAATGAGGCTTAGTGATGACCGGAACCTTAGGTTCCAACTTCTGCCCGCCTAGCCCCCTGGAGCTAATGAAGAAGGTGTCCACTCCGCCATGAAGTCAGCCAACGCCTGACTCTTGATTGCATGTTGGGGCAGGAATTCGAGGTTGAATTCTGCCAGCTCCGCAACCCACTTGACAATATTTCCCATTGAATTGGGATAATGCAAAATAGCTCAAAGTAGAAAAGAAGTTACCGCTGATATCTTGTGGGCCTGCAAGTAGTGACGAAGCTTTCTTGAGGTAATAAGAACTGCATAGAGTGGCTCATGCACCTCAATGTATCGAGTCTTGGCGTCATGAAGTACTTTGGTGATGAAGTATACTGTCCGCTGGACAGTTTTGACCCTCCCAGAGGGGTCTGAGGATTCTTCTTCATCAACTCGGATCCTCCTGAGGGGGTCCGAATTTCCTTCCTAAGTAGGTACTCCCTTGGATGAGGGAGGTTGATCCATAGGTATCTTTCCTTTAGGATCCGTGCTTGGGGACTGGGACCCAAACTCGCCTTATGGTAGCTTTGGACCCTCCCGGATGGGTCTAGGCTCCTGAGTTGAAGATGTTTATGGTCTCTCTGCAATCAAAACTATACTGGCAACCTCCGTAGTTGCAGCAATGTAAAGCAGATGAGGCTCACTAGGTTCTAGAGCTACCATTATTGGTGGTGTGGTGAGGAGCTGCTTGAGCTCTTGTAACGCCTTCTCTGCTTCTTTAGATGAATGGAACGGTCCGGACTTCCTCAACATTTTGAAGAAGGGAAGCGCCCGCTCTGCCAGACTTGAGATGAACCGGTTGAGTGAAGCTAGATGCCCAGTAAGCTTATGGACGTCCTTGATATAGGCTGGAGACAACATCTCTTCAATGGCTTTGACCATCGCCGGATTTTCTTTGATTCCTCGGTGGGTCACCATGAAACCAAAAAGCTTTCAGGAACTAACCCTGAAGACACATTTGTCCGGGTTGAGCTTCGTGCGCATCAGGCGCAACTTGTCGAAGACGGATTGAAGATTGTCGAGGTGTGATTCTTTGTTCTTTACCTTGACAACAATGTCATCGACGTAGACTTCCACCAGGTCCTTTATCAGCTCCCCAAAAGGTTTGTGCATGGCTCACACAAAAGTTGAGGCAGCATTTTTAAGACCAAAGGCATGGAAGTATAACAATACAACCCATCTACTGTGATGAAGGTAGTATGCTCTTCATCTTCCTTAGACATTGGAATTTGATGATACCCGGAATAAGCGTCTAGGAAACACAGTAGCTCACACCCGAAGGTATAATCCACTATTTGATCAATTCTTGGTAGTGGAAAAGGGTCTATTGGACATGCCTTATTCAGTGTGGTGTACTCGATCCACAGCCGAAGCTTCCCGCCGGCCTTTGGTACAACAAATGGGTTTGCCAGCCATGGTGGATGATGAACCTTCCGGATGAATCCAGCGTCAAGCAACTTTTTGACTTCTTCTTTGATGAAGTTCTGTTGCTCAACAGATTGCTTTCGGGCTTCTGTTGTATAGGCCGTGCGTCGGGGTATATCTTCAGATGGTGCTCGATCACCTCCCTGGGGATCCCATGCATTTGTAACGGTTGCCATGCAAACACGTCGACATTTGCTAGGAGGAAAGTGACGAGCGCGAGTTCCTATTTGTCAGCCAGGCCTCCCAATATATGGGTGGTCTGAGTGGCATCAGAACATATTTGGATGACTTTAACGGGAACATTGGTGTCGCCGCTTGGTTGCACACGAGGTACAGAGGATGAGCCGCGCTGGCGCGAGCTCGGTGGTGGTTGAGCAGCTTGCTCCTTGCCGGATTTCTCTTCTTGCGCTATTGCAAGCACATGAAGTTCTTCCAAAGTAGTAACCCCAGTAGTGCGGTCTCCTCATATCCGGAGGACGCCTGACGGAGTTGGAATCTTCAACATGAGGTAGCCGTAGTGGACCACAGCGATAAACCTATACAGGGTTGGCCTACCTAGGATCACGTTGAAGGGGAGATTGATGTGTGCCACATCAAACACCATCTTCTCATACGTATAGTTGTCCCGAGTCCTGAAGGTCACTAGAAGAGTAACCGACCAAAGAGGTGTGATGGCTCCCGGACCTACTCCAGAGAATGGGCGTGAGGGCCTGAGGTCCGAGAGGTTGAGTTGGAGCTATACAAAGCTGCAAAGCTAAGGAGGTTGAGGGTCGTGCCTCCATCCACTAGGACAAGGAAGAGCTAGATATTGTTGATTGTCGGGGAGACCATCATGGGCAATTGTCCAGCTCTTGCCATGTTTTTCAAAGAATCTAAAGCATCAAAAGTGATTGAAGTATCCATCCACTTCCGTTTAGGTTCGACCTTGGCAGTAGGAGCAGCGACAGCTATCTCTTGACGCAAGTCTTGAGAATGCGTCGGGAGGTGATATCCCAGGACCCTCCATACATCATATGGAGAGTCTTCTGACGTTCATTATCAGAGTCATCGTCGACGGTGTTGTATACCGCCTTAATGCCTTCTTGGTGTCTTGGAAACCTAGCTCCTGATCAGATGGAGCTTTGTCAACTTTTTCCTTCCATTCTCACTCACGGAAAGGGGTTTCATGACGCTTGTTGTTGCGTTCAGCAAGCCTCTTGACCTCGCGACAATCTTCTAGATTGTGGCGTTTCGATTTGTGAATCAGACACCACATCTTTTCACCATCGCCATCCTCAGACGATGGTCGATGTCGCTTGTCGTGGCATGGTCCCCAGCCACTAGGTGTTGCGGCAGCAACAACAGTAGGTGTGCCGGTAAGTGACTTCTTCTTGCCACTTGACTTTTTCTTCTTTTTACTATTGCCGATGGTGAAAGTCGCCTAGAGGGGGGGTGAATAGGCAATAAGACCTGAAATGGATTAATCAAATGAGATTAAAACACTAAGGACAGACTTGTCTGGATAGGGTCGGACTAGTCCGCTCAGCACAAGGGAATAACCTAAAAACTTGATTTCTACAAGTTATTTGCGGAATTCTAATTTCACTAAAGATGAATACAATGTATAGTAACCTAGTATAACTTAGATTGACCATTGCACGCAAATAGGTTACAAGATTTCAACAAAATCAAAGTGAAGAGCAATATGAACCCTAAAAGTAATTCTAGTGACTATCAAATGTAAAGCAACAAGAGAGAGACGATTTATCCCATGGTTCAGCTTCACGAAGAAGCGTACATCCATGTTGAGAAGTCCACACAAGAATCGGGTCTCACTTGACCCTTCTCTCACCAAGCCACCACAATGGCCGGCTTGGTTTCCACTATATCAATGGGTAATCACCATGTTTGATTGGGGCTGCTCACAAGTTGAGGCTCCCACAAATCAATAGAATGAGGAGCAAATGAATCTCAACTCACACAAGCCACAAAACACAACACAATGTGCAAGAGATCAGATCGAGAGCCAAAGTGCGATGATCTTCCTTCACTTTCCTCCCCAAACCCAAATCTCTTCAAGATTTGGTCTTAGAGGGCTAGTAGGACGAGTGAAAGGCTTTGGAAGGCTCCAAGTCACTTGTGGCGGCGCTAGGGTTCAAAAGTTATGAAGTAGGGGCCGGGGTCCCCTTTTTATAGGGGTCCCAGCAACTAACCATTGCCACCAGGACAACCCCGGACTAGTCCGGCCCCCAGCCACGGACTAGTCTGGCCTTCTGGGACCATTGAAAATTTCACGTCATCAATCGACAAAACAGATGACGTGCGCACCAACGTTTGAATTTCAAATGGCCACTAACAACACGGACTAGTCCGGTTCACAACGGACTAGTTCGAAGTAGGACAGAAAGGTTTGGTCCGTCCCAAAATGGACTCAACTGGGAAGGCCCGGACTAGTCCGGCCACAGGGGGCGGACTAGTCTGGCCCTCTAGGGTTTGCTGGGTTTCTCTCAAACTAAGTCTCAAACGGATTAGTCTGTACCACCACGGACAAGTCCGAACTTCTCCAGAGAGATTTTGTCCATTCCAAAACGTACAAGTTCGGTTTTTGGGGACTTAGCTCCAACTCTACTAAGATATGAACGGACTAGTCGGTACCCATACGGACAAGTTCGATCTCCTCCAGAGACCTTTAGTCTGACTCAGAACGGACTACTCTCCCTGACCGAACTAGTGCAGCACTAAGGCCCGGACTAGTCTGGCCTCCTAGGGTTTTTCCTCATTTTGGCTTATCACTTAGATTTTTCTCTTAACCACCACTTTGAGCCCTCCAAAATGATCTCCATGCACATGATACATCCACCCTTAAACATGATATGGCTCATCTAAGCTCAACACCATAGAAACCCTAATTTATACTCTTGAGTCTTTGATGCTCGTTTTATCCTTTTCCTTTTTGAGGGATTTTTCTCATGTCAACCATCACACATGTGCTTAAGATCAACTCAGCTCATTAATCTCTTAGTTGTCATCATCAGTCATCCAAAACCCACGGGGATGCCTAGATGCACTTTCAATCTCCCCCTTTTTGGTGATTGATGACAACACATTAAGACTTCAACAAAAAGGATAATAATTTGTTTTCATAACATGTATTTGTATAAGTGACTCCACCTCAATGTATGCATCATGAGTAAGCGAGATTGAGAGAGTTCTCATACATATATATTATGGTGGGGTGTCTAAGTGATGTGCTCATAAATTGTGAAAAGGCAAAAAGTATGCAAGATAAACATGTAATTGAAGCAACATATCACAAATTTGTCATAATACATGAATTAAGTCCTACAACAATTGAAATGAGAGTTTTAAAACATAAGTCCATAGTGGATCAATCTCTCCCCCAAAAATTATAAGTGCCCCCTTCCACCGCTTCCAACCCCCTTCCAATCTCTCCCCCTTTAGCATGAAGACACCAAAAAGGAAAAGAGAAAAAGAAGAGTCCTAAGATTTACTCCTCATCATCATTGGTGTCATCATCGTCGTTGTCGTTGTCTCCTCCGCCTTGATGCCCGTTGACGCTCTCTGTGGCTTCCGGGTTACCATGGTCATAATCTTCGGATAGAGCCACCATGGAGGTACCAGCTTCACCGAATTGAGTGAGCTCCTCGACAGTGAACTCCGAGAATGAAGTCATCTTACTATCACTCTCTGAGGCGGGAGACATGGGGATGTACAGCTTGTCGCACATCGCCTTTAGATACTTCTCTTGACAATGCTCCATGCGACGTTGCCGAACCTCCGCTTTCCTGCAAGAAGAGAAGATGGCTTTCAATCACTTGAGGAAACCACTGCCACATTGTGATGAAGGAGGTGGTGGAGGAGGTGATGGCATGGAATGAGAAGAAGAAGCAGGAGGATCCGCATTCTTCCTTATAGGGACAGCAGGCTCTGGAGGTGGGATTTGAGGACAAAGCCTTTGGTGCGTGATGTCCTTCTTGAAAGTGAGCTCGAACACCTTCTCGATCATGTACATGATGTAAGGGGCATATCCACATGATTGGTTTGGAGTGTGCGATATGTTAAAGATGTCGTCAAAGATGTAGTCCACCACATTGAAACAGACATGTACATCAATTAGCACCATCAAGTGCCTCAAATTTCCTTGAATGATCCCCGCATCTCCATCCTTGGGGGCAATAGTCTTTCGGAGCACCCGGTTGAGGACACTATAGAAGGGATTGATGTTCCTTATGTGCCCTGCCTCAAAAGGTACATGACTTGGATACATGTACTCCAAAGTGTCTCGATCAACTCGCCTTAGTTTGGAAATGATGATCTCATTCTCCAGTTGATCCTCCAAGTCTAGTAGCTGAGCAAACTCCTTGTAGGTGGTGGAGTATTGCTCTCCATGTGTCATCCAAGTGATCCTCCAATCCCCATCGGTGTGGAAATAAACAGTAGAGTAGAATTGGGCAATTACTTCCACATTCCAATCATATTGAAATTCCATGATCTTCTTCAAGCCACGGCGCTCGATGGCCTCAATCACAGAATTGAAAGCCACGTGATCCTTCTGGGCCATGTATTCTCAATGGATCCACTGAGTATCTGTGACTGGAGTCTGCTTTGACATGTTGACTGTCCTGTAGTAGTCAAAGTGGAAGTCACACCAAAAGAGGGGATCCATTGTGCTCCTCTCGTTTTGGTAAACATTGACCTTCTTGAGCTTCCTAGCCTTCTCAGCCCCTTTGCCTTTGAAGATGTTGGCATCAAAGGCAGCTGCACGGTTGGGGTTCTGTGCAGGTGAAGACATTCTCAAGGGACCTATGGGTTGAGAGGCTCCCTTATTGGCTTTGCTTGCAGGCTTCTTAGCAACAATGACCCTCTTCTTGGGTGCAGCATCCACTGGTGCCTTGCCCTTGTCCTTGGAGGTCCTTGCCTCCTGGGATATTGACTTCTCCCCCATAGTAACAAGTCTCTTCTTCTTGGGAGTTGCCTCGACTGCCGCTGAGTTATGAGCTTCTTGTTGAGTCTTCTTTGCCCTTCTAGCCTCTGACTGAGACTCAAGATACGCCATGACAAGCTCGTTCTCCTCGTGCTTTCGACGGTATAGTGCTTGTCTTCCCGCCTCGGCCTCGGAGTCAGAAAGTGGAACATAGTCGGAATCCGACATAGTTGTTTATAAGAGATGCAAAGGAATATGTATAAGTCTAAGGAGGTAGAGACAAGGCATTAGAATTCACAAAATTAATCAGGATTAGGGTTTTCACTGTGTAACCCGGACTTGTCCGCCCAGGGGTCGGACTAGTCCGCACGAAGCCGAACTTGTCCGCCCTGTGGTCGGACTAGTCCGATTCACACAGCAAGAACCCTAATCTAGAGAAATTTTGCAAAATCTACATATCCTACCACCAAAATTGAGGTACATGATCACAATGATGTGAATAACAACATTTGTGAAGAGGTTTCTATCAATAGACCTAAAAGAATTGAATTTTGAAGGTTTTGGGGTTAGGTCAAGAATACCTCTTTAAGTCTTCGATGCGACAAAATGTGGGTGAGGAATCGGCCTCCAGTGCATGGGGACGAGTTCCCATGCACCCTAGGGCTTCAATCCACGGAAGGAAATCAAGATTTGGTGGTTGGAGTCAATAATCGCCGATTTGGGGGCGGTTTTCGTGCAATTTGAAGAGAGATACTGTGTGGGTAAGAGTGAACAGGTCGATGGCTTCCTGGGCAGGTTAAGTCCCCAAGGGCAGGACTAGTCCGGTTGGAGACCCGTACTTGTCCGGCAAGCGAACTGGGTCCGTACTATTTTGAACCACCGGACTAGTCTGGTCTAGGGGCGGACCAGTCTGGTCCTAAAGCTGAAAACTCCTATATATTGAGTTTTTAGTGGAGATTTGATCCTTTTGGACTATATTTTCACAAAATATTTTTGTAAACATGGTCAATAAGCAATCAACAATCAAATTATGACCATAATTCACAAAGATTCAATAATTTCAAAATAATTTGTAGAAAATTAAGGAAGATGAGTTTTTTGCAAGCATGTGTGAATTTTTAATATAACAATCAGATGTGCAAGACTCAAGCCACATTTCGAGAATCTAAGATATTGAGCTCACTCCTAAGCTCATAAAATCTTTTCTCATCTAGTGGTTTTGTAAAAATATCGGCTAATTGTTTTCTGGTTCTCACATGGGGAATTGCAAAGTCTCCTTTGATGGAGTGATCTCTCAAGAAATGGTGGCGGATATCGATGTGTTTGTTTCTTGAATGCTCAACTGGATTGTGGGCTATTTTTACGGCACTCTCATTGTCACGTAGAAGAGAGATATGGCGCATGTTTATGCCATCGTCCCTAGGGGTTTGTCGCATCCAAATAAGTTGTGCACAATAACTTCCGGCGGCGACATACTCCGCTTCGGATGTGGAAAGAGCAATGGAGTTTTGTTTCTTTGAGGACCAAGAAACTAGAGATCTACCAAGGAATTGGCAAGTTCTGAATGTACTCTTCCTATCAACTTTGCACCCCGCATAGTCCGCATCGGAATATCCAATGAGTTTAAACTTAGAACCTTTGGGGTACCAAAGTCCTAGGCTTGGTGTGTGACTAAATATCTAAGAATTCTCTTAACGACGGTCAAATGACACACCTTAGGAGCAGTTTGAAATCTAGCACACATACACACACTAAGCATGATATCGGGCCTCGATGCACATAAGTAAATCAATAAACCTATCATGGAACGATATACCTTTTGGTCCACACTTGGACCATTTTAATTAAGATCGAGATGCCCATTGGTTGCCATAGGAGTCTTGATGGGTTTGGCCTTGTCCATGTCAAACTTCTTGAGTATGTCTTGTGTGTACTTAGTTTGACTAATGAATGTGCCTTCCTTGAGTTGTTTCACTTGAAAACCTAGGAAGAACTTCAACTCCCCCATCATGGACATCTCAAATCTTTCGGTCATTATCTTGGAAAACTCATCACAAAAAGTCTTGTTAGTAGAACCAAATATAATATCATCGACATATATTTGGTAAACAAACAAAGCATCATTAAAATGCTTAGTGAATAGAGTGTAATCCGCCTTCCCAATTTTAAAACCACTTTGAGTTAGAAAGTCTCTAAGACACTCATACCAAGCTCTAGGAGCTTGTTTGGGCCCATAGAGAGCCTTACGCAATTTGAACACATGGTTTGGGAATTCTTCATCTTCAAAACCGAGGGGTTGCTCCACATACACCTCTTCCTTGATTAGACCATTGAGGAATGCACTCTTGACGTCCATTTGATATATCTTAATATCATGGTGAGTGGCGAAGGCAAGTTGTGACACCTGGTTCCGAAAAATGAACCAAGTGAACACATATGTGTGCCCAGGATGTTCAACACACATACACGAGTGCATTCACGAAAGAGTATATAGAAAATTACCACAAAACAAGATTAATCAACCAAATTCTATTACACGATTCATATTATCCTCGAATACCAGCTCTAATGAATATTAATGACAAGTTTCAACTAATGCAGTGGAAATAAACTAATTAAGCAAACTAAATAGCTAGGCAGCATAAGCAATAGGGTAGCGCAGCTCCAATCAACACCACAGATAAAGCTGACTGTAGACACGGCCTAGAACACCACATTATCATCATTACACTCCCAATCTTGACCTGCAACTGTTGGTGGGGGGAATCGCAAGGGTGAGTACAAGTCGTACTCAGCAAGTGTGGAAAGTATGACATGTAGCTGATACAAATGACGAATGTAATAATGGCTAAGTGCTGAAAAGTACATTAAAATATCTCAAAAGCAATATGTATTATGTATGTGAAGTAAACCCATCATATCCCACAATTATTATTATAGTATAAGTCCATAATCCATATCCATGACCATTATACCAGAATTCACTATTACCAATAAACATATTCAATAACAGAATTAATCCATAACCAGCCATAACCAGTACCAAACCATAACCATCCCAAATCCCAATTTCCCTCTAATCATGGAAGTTGTCCAGACGCTCATAACCGGGAGCACGGCTATCATGATAATTTTATTAGACTCTGTAGAGTTTGTACCACTTTACCCACGTGTTTGCGATTTCATCACCCGTCAGCGACTGAAGAACCTCCCTTACGCCAATTACACTTCCTTTGGTGTATGGCCAAGAGATCACAAAATAGCCTTTACATAGGGATTACTAGCCTATTTAGACCCCACTGAGGTTTCACCGGTGGCGATGTCTCCAACTGAGCACATCTTCAACCAAGGGCCCCCTCTTGAGCCATTCGAATCCCAGGGTAGTCCCACCAATCATCAACAAACCCAAATCGACTACCCCTTCCCCGAGCATCCTTAATGGTCCAAATAGCACTGGCAAAGCCCTAATTAATCTGCTATGCTGCACCCATACTTGGCCTCATGGTAGCACTGTAGTCCTGGCTTATTCTCGTAAGAACCGGTCCTTAGATCTAAAGCAAGCAACCACCATATCATCCAACCCATCCACATACCAGGCTTGCTTAGATCACCCATTACCATATCATATTAACCAGTTCATGTTAATCAAAATCTCATAATTACAAAATTAAGGTAAGTGGTATAGTTGTTTTGTCTATCCCAATTAATTAAGCGAAGCAAAAAGGTAAAAAGCCCATCATGACTCTCTATCATAATTTCCAGGTGACAAGGTTGGTTAAACAAATCTAGTAAAATTCCTACCACAGGATTTCCCATCGAATTGACACAGCATGTAGTTTTACAAACAAAACATTTATTTTGAAAACATGGTCAATATGTTGCAAGGACACTTGCCTTGCTATTGGGATTGATTCGGGTCAAAGCTTTCAAACTCTTGGTGGTGGAGATCCTCCGCGACACTCTCTAGCGCAAATTCTTCTACTCCGCACCATAAACATACAAGACAAGAATACAATCAAAGAGTGCACAAATATTACTCAATATGACATGATATGCATGATTGATGCAAATGTAAGGTAGAACTTGTTAATAGATTGCTTTTAAATTATCACTATCTAGTTCTAATAGTTTTTAACAAGTTTATACAGGTTTGGGTTTTGATTAGGTCTAATTTTAGAATTAATTCAACACAATTTAACCTAGAAAATCAGACTAGTCCACTAGGGACCGGACACCGCACTTTGCGAGATCAGCAGATTAGGGTTTTCTGGATCGATGTGACTTCGGAGATTAGGGGTTGAATTCACGTAAGGAAAAGAGAATAGAAGTATACCAGGTGTTTAGAACTCCAATGAATCAAGAAACTTGGAGGTAACACTTGGATATTGATGATCTAGGGTTGGTGATGATCTTGATGGTGGATTGTTGATGAAGAACGAACTTGATGGAGATTTTGGTCCTCTTTCATTTCCTCCTCTTCTTCTTCTTGCTTGGGATCTCCTCCTCCCCCCTTGATGGTGGCTCCCCATGAACTAGGGTTTGGGTGGGATGGAAAAACGGCAAATAGATGTCAAGCCAAGGGGTGGGTTTGTTTATGTAGAGGTGGAGGCTAGGGTTAGATGGATTTCGAGTTTGAGAGGAGTAGAGGCCGGTTTAGAGTCCCACATGGGCTCTAAAAGAGTTAGGCACGATGTCTCTAGGCCCACATAACGTAAAACCCAAGAAACAAGTCGTGAAACAAAAGATCAACTCGGAGTCGTGAAATATCAGACAAGTCCGAAAATGACCAGACTAGTCTAAAGTTGTCCAGAGAAAAATCGAACAGCTCTGGCCATAAATCGGACAAGTCCGACTTTAGTCAGAGGGGAAAACGGACAAGTCTGCTGGAACACCGGACTAGTACGGACAAGTCCAGGGACTTAGCAAATTTTCAAGGATTCTTGGAACACCGGACTAGTCCGCATAGGACCAGACAAAAGTGTCCAGAGGCAAAAACAGACTAGTCCCAGCAAAAACGGACAAGTCCGATGGAGGTCAGAGAGAAATCGGACTAGTCCGCACAAAATCGGACTAGTCCGCACTTTCCAAAATTTTAAGTGCGGTTTTGTTCCAAATCAATTTTAAACTTATTCCTCTTTATGTGGATTAATGTTAACCATGTATATGAATGTATGTAGGGCATGATGTATGAAAATGAGGGTGTTACAAACCTACCCCCTTAAAATGAATCTCGCCCTCGAGATTCGACGAGGAAGAGAAGAGATAGGGAAATTCTTTCTTGAGATCATGCTCCAATTCCCACGTTGCTTCTTTTTCTGTGTGGTGATTCCATTGAACTTTACACCATCTAATAACCTTGTTCCTTGTGACCCTCTCCTTGGTTTCCAAGATTTTGACTGGTTGTTCGGCATAAGTCAACTCTTCCCCTATTTCCGATCCTTCCATTGGCACTTGTTCTTCTGGTACTTTTAGGCACTTCTTGAGCTGGGAAACATGAAAGACATCATGGACATCCGAAAGATGAGCTGGCATCTCCAACTTATATGCTACTTCCCCTCTTTTGTCCAAAATCTTGAATGGTCCAATGTAGCGATGTGCTAGCTAGCCTCTTATGTTAAACCTCTTATGACCCCTCATCGGTGATACCTTGAGGTAAACAAAATCTCCCACTTCAAAGGATAATTTCCTTCTCCTATTGTACGCATAGCCTTTTTGTCTTGATTGGGCAGCCTTCAAGTTTTCAGGATTACCTGAACATGCTTTTCAGCTTCTTGCAACACATCCGGACCAAATACTTTAGTTTTTCCTGCCTCATTCCAGAATAAAGGTGTCCTACACTTCCTTCCATAAAGCACTTCATATGGTGACATTTTCAAGCTTGCTTGGTAACTATTGTTGTATGAAAATTCTGCATATGGCAAGCCCTTGTCCCAACCTTTTGCATGCTTTAAAGCACAAGCTCTTAACATGTCCTCCAAAATTTGATTGGTCCTCTTGGTTTTTCCATCCGTTTGAGGGTGATATGCCAAACTAAAGTTCAACCTTGTTCCCAATGCTTCATGCAATTTCTGCCAAAATCTAGAGGTAAATTGAGAACCTCTATCCGAGACTATCTTCTTCAGTACTCTGTGTCGACACACAATATGCTCCATGTATATTTCGGCCAATTGTGCAGATGTATACTTGGTCTTCACAGGGACAAAATGAGCTGACTTGGTTAAGCGATCCACAATTACCCGAATTGAATCGTAATCGGACTGAGTTCGTGGTAACTCATCTATGAAGTCCATTCCAATTTCTTCCCACTTCCATTCTGGGATCTTCAATGGTTGCAATAATCCAGATGGCCTTTGATGTTCCGCCTTGACTCGTTGACACACATCACACAATGCTACATATTCAGCTATGTCCTTTTTCATACTATCCCACCAATAGCAAGTCTTCAAGTCTTTGTACATCTTCGTACAACCGGGGTGAACTGAGTAAAGTTAGTCATGTGCCTCTTTTAATATTTTCTCCCGAATACGATACACATTAGGCACGACAATCCTCTTACCAAGCCATAGAGTACCATGTTCACCCTCATCAAATCTGAATTCTCTCCCTTCTTGGGTCCTTTCCTTGATTTCTTGGATTTCCTCATCCTTCGTTTGACCTTCCCGAATTTCTTGCTCCAAGGTCGGGTTTAACTTCATCATCTACATCTCATTTACAAACCCGAGGTTCAACCGTTCAAACTCCTTACATAACTCGGATGGTAACTCTCGAACTATGAGTTTATAACTTACTCCTTCTCTACTCAAAGCATCGGCCACTACATCGGCTTTTACTGGGTGATATTTGATTCCTAAATCATAATCTTTGATGAGCTCCAACAATCTCCGTTGCCCCAAGTTCAGATCCGTTTGTGTGAAAATATACTTAAGACTTTTGTGAACCGTGTAAATTTCACACGTATGTCCAAGAATATAGTGTCTCCAAATCTTCAATGTGTGTACCGCGGCTGCAAGTTCCAAATCATGCGCCGGATAATTCTACTCGTGTTTCTTCAATTGTCTCGATGCATATGCAACCACTTGACCTTCTTGCATGAGCACACATCCAAGTCCTTGTCTTGATGCATCGCAATATATGTCAAAACTTTTTCTCACATCCGGCAATATCAAAACTGGGGCCGTTGTTAACCTCTTCTTCAACTCCTCAAAACTATTTTGACAAGCTTCAGTCCATTGGAATGCCATCCCCTTCATTAGAAACTCCGTCATAGGCTTGGCTATCTTGGAAAAGTCCTTGATGAATCTACGGTAATATCCAGTCATCCCAAGAAAACTCCTGATCTCCTTTACGTTCTGCGGGGGCTCCCATTTTAACACGTCACTCACTTTTCTTGGATCAACCGAAACTCCTCCTGAGATTATATGACCCAAAACAACACCTCTTTCAACCAGAACTTACACTTGTTGAACTTGACATACAATTGATGCTCCCTTAATTTCTGCAGTGTAAGCCTCAAGTGTTGCTCATGTTCCTTCTCATACTTCGAGTAGATCATAATGTCGTCTATGAACACCACTACAAACCTATCCAAGTACTCCATGAAGACCTTATTCATGAGGTATATAAAGTAGGCAGGCGCATTTGTCAATCCAAAAGACATCATGGTGTACTCATAAGATCCATACCGTGTCCTAAAAGTTGTCTTGGGTATGTCCGATGGTCTAATCTTCATTTGAAAGTATCACGACCTCAAATCAATCTTAGAGAAGACACAAGCACCCTTCATCTGATCAAACAAGTCTTCCAGGCATGGCATGGTGTAGTTGTTCTTGATGGTCACCTCGTTGAGAGCTCGGTAATCTACACACATCCTTTGCGACCCATCCTTCTTGTCCACAAACAGCACGGGCGCTCCCCAAGGTGAAGGGCTTGGGCAAATAAATCCCTTCTCTAGTTGCTCTTGAATCTGCTTCTTGAGCTCCGCTAATTCCATAGGAGGCATCCTATATCGCCTCTTAGCTATAGGTGCAGTTCCAGGTATTAAATTAATAACAAACTCAATGTCTCGATCAGGTGGTATACCTGGCAACTCATCCGGAAAAACATCCAAAAATTCACACACCACCGGAATCTCCTCAATTGTGGCACCGTCCATATGATTCAGCTCCAATTGCTTCGGTGCGTATTGGGATGCTTCAAATTCTACGGTGATCCCTTCTACATTGGTCAACTTTACAGTTTTCGTAGCACACTCAATAACTCCATTGTGCTTCCTCAACCAGTCCATACCAAGTATAATGTCCAATCCTTGAGAGTCCAAAACAATAAGGTTGGCGGAGAAGTCTACCCCCTATTCTAAGGCTTAGTTTTGGACATACTATATTTGTCCTTATCTCTCCTCCAGAAGACTTAACCAATAGAGTAAACTTCATATGAGAGATAGACAAACTATATTTGGCGACATACTTTGATGCAATGAATGAATGCAATGCTCCAGAATCAAACAACATAATCGCGGGGTTAGAGTTGCCAAGAAACATACCAATGACCACGTCATCCGCTTGTTGAGCATCCTCCATAGAGACATGGTTCACATTGCCACGAGCAAACTTCTGTTGTCCGCGGTTTCCTTGCAGCTGTCCTCCATTGGGTCTTGGGTTTTGCCTCGGTGCATTGCTTCATTGACCAAGGCCTGACTTAGGACATTGATATGCAAAGTGCCTAGCTTCTCCACATGTATAGCACTTCTTAACTCTGCAAGAACTTGGACGAACTTGATTCTGAACGTTTTCTCCAGGAATGTTGGCTTGAGGTGTATAGGTCATTGGAGGCCTAGGTGCTTGTATGACAGGGCGCTCCTGCACAAACTGAGTTGGGTGCGGTGCAAATCCAGGGCGATGGGTAGGCGCAAAAAAGCCGAAATAAGGTGCATTAGGTGGTGCAAAGCGAGGGCACACATTGCTTCCTTGTTGATGTCCTTGATATGACGCCTTCCTCTTGTTATCCTGTTCCATCTCACAAATCTTGTTCTCAACCACAGTTGCTTTGTCCACAAGCTTTTGAAAATTGGTGTAGTCACAATTGAGCAATTGTACTTGAATTTCATTGTTGAGGCCTCTCATGAACAAGTATTGTTTCCAGCTGTCCCGGCTCACATCTTCAGGGGCATACCTTGAAAGTTGAGTGAACTTATTGAGATATTCACCCACGTTTGATATCCCTTGCCTCAAGTTCTCAAAATTTTGCCTCTTCAAGATCATAACACCCTCGGGCAAATAATGGGAACAAAAACTCTCCTTGAATTCGGCCCAAGTGATCCTCTCGTGATTCTCGTGAGCATTGCAATAAGAATCCCACCAATCCGCAACTGCTCCAACTAGTTGATGAGAAGCAAATAGAACCTTCTCTAAATCACTGCATTGGACAATAGCTAGCTTCTTCTCCACGGACTTGAGCCGATCATCCGTATCCATAGGGTCAGCGGCTTGAGCAAAGGTTGGTGGCCTAGTCCTCATAAACTCATCCAACCGGTTATGAGGAGGTGGGGGTGGTGGTGGAGGCATGTGGGGCTGATTGTTGATGTTACCAGCCTGCATCTGTCCCATAGTCTGTATCATGGTCTGCATCAGTTGGTTTTGCATACCCAAAAGCTGCTCAATGTTGATAGCTCCCTCGGTAGATCCTTGTCCAATATTGTTCTGAGGCACTCCATGGTTCTCCTCCTCATCATTGACATACCTCTGGTTGTGAGTCCTCGCCATCTGAAGAAAAGCAATAGGTAAGAATTTAGAAACGTCCCCAACTAAATGCATCAAGGGATATGAAACTAAACAACTAGTTGTACTAGCCTAGGTGGACATGGCAATGCTAAAGCATCCCAAAATCATCTATTAAGCACACAAGAAAACAATATATAGCAAACAACACACCAAGCAAAAACACATCGGTTCCTGAGAGCTCCTATGTCCTCTAAAGTGTCCATTCTATAGAGGTTGTGTCCTACGGTCAACCTGTGGCTCTGATATCAACCTGTAAAACCCGGTTCCAAAACATGAACCAAGTGAACGCATATGTGTGCCCAGGACGTTCAACACACATACACGAGTGCATTCACAAAAGAGTATACAGAAAATTACCATAGAACAAGATTAACCAACCAAATTCTATTACACAATTCATATTATCCTCGAATACCAGCTCTAATGAATATTAATGACAAGTTTCAACTAATGCAGCGGAAATAAACTAATTAAGCAAAATAAACAGCTAGGCAGCATAAGCAATAGGGTAGCGCAGCTCCAATCAACACCACAGGCAAAGCTGACGGTAGACACGGCCTAGAGCTCCGCATTATCATCATTACACTCCCGATCCTGACCTGCAACTGTTGGTGGGGGGAATTGCAAGGGTGAGTACATGTCGTACTCAACAAGTGTGGAAAGTATGATATGTAGCTCATACAAATGACGAATGTAATAATGGCTAAGTGCTGAAAAGTACATTAAAATATTTGAAAAGCAATATGTATTATGTATGTAAGGTAAACCCATCATATCCCACAATGATTATTATAGTATAAGTCCATAATCCATATCCATCACCATTATACCAGAATTCACCATTACCAATAACCATATTCAATAACAGAATTAATCCATAACTAGCCATAACCAGTACCAAACCATAACCATCCCAAATCCCAATTTCCCTCTAGTCATGGAAGTTGTCCAGGCGCTCATAACCGGGAGCACGACTATCATGATAGTTTTATTAGATTCTGCAGAGTTTGTACCACTTTACCCACGTGTTTGTGATTTTATCACCCGTCGGCGACTGAAGAACCTCCCTTACGCCAATTACACTTCCTTTGGTGTATGACCAAGAGATCACAAAACAGCCTTTACAAAGGGGTTACTAGCCTATTTAGACCCCACTGAGGATTCACCGGTGGCGATGTCTCCAACTGAGCACATCTTCAACCAAGGGCCCTCTCTTGAGCCATTCGGATCCCAGGGTACTCCCACCAATCATCAACAAACTCAAACCGACTACGCCTTCCCCGAGCATCCTTAATGGTCCAAATAGCACTGCCAAAACCCTAATTAATCAGCTACGCCGCACCCATACTTGGCCTCGTGGAGGCACTGTAGTCCTGGCTTATTCTCGCATGAACCGGTCCATAGATCTAAAGCAAGCAACCACCATATCATCCAACCCATCCACATACCAGACTTGCTTATATCACCCATTACTATATCATATTAATCAGTTCATGTTAATCAAAATCTCATAATTACACAATTAAGGTAAGTGGTATAGTTGTTTTTTCCATCCCAATTAATTAAGCGAAGCAAAAAGGTAAAAAGCCCATCCTGACTCTCTACCATAATTTCCAGGTGACAAGGGTGGTTAAACAAATCTAGTAAACTTCCTACCATAGGATTTCCCATCGAATTGACACAGAATGCAGTTTTTCAAACAAAACATTTATTATGAAAATAGGGTCAATATGCTTCAAGGACACTTGTCTTGCTCTTGGGATTGATTCGGGTCAAAGCCTTCAAACTCTTGGTGCTGGAGATCCTCCGCAGCACTCTCTAGCGCAAATTCGTCTAATCCACACAATAAACATACAAGACAAGAATACAATCAAAGAGTACACAAATATTACTCAATATGACATGATATGCATGATTGATGCAAATGCAAGGTTGAACTTGCTAATAGATTGCTTTCAAATGATCACTATCTAGTTCTAATAGTTTTTAACAAGTTTATACAGGTCTGGATTTTGATTAGGTCTAATATTAGAATTACTTCAACACAATTTAACCAGGAAAATCGGACTAGTCCACAAGGGACCGGACAAGTCTGCACTTTGCAAGATCAGCAAATTAGGGTTTTCTAGATTGACATGAATTTGGAGATTAGGGGTTGAATTCACGTAAGGAAAAGAGAATATAAGGTATACCAGGTGTTTAGAACTCCAATAAATCAAGAAACTTGGAGGTAACACTTGGGTCTTGATGATCTAGGGTTGGTGATGAACTTGATGGTGGATTGTTGATGAAGAACAAACTTGATGGAGATTTTGGTCCTCATTCGTTTCCTCCTCTTCTTATTCTTGCCTGGGATCTCCTCCTCCCTCCTTGATGGTGGCTCTCCACGAACTAGGGTTTGGGTGGGTGGAAAAGTTGCAAATAGATGTCAAGCCAAGGGGTGGGGTTGTTTATATAGAGGTGGAGGCTAGGGTTAGATGGATTTCGAGTTTGAGAAGAGTAGAGGTCGGTTTAGAGTCTCACATGGGTTCTAAAAGAGTTAGGAACGACGTCCCTAGGCCCACTTAACGTAAAACCCAAGAAACAAGTTGTGAAACAAAAGATCAACTCGGAGTCGCGAAATATCGGACAAGTCCGAAAAGGACCGGACTAGTCCGAAGTTGTCCAGAGAGAAATCGGACAACTCTGGCCAAAAATCGGACAAGTCCGACTTTAGTCAGAGAGGAAAACGGACAAGTCCGCTGGAACACCGGACTAGTCTGGACAAGTCTAGGGACTTAGCAAATTTTCAAGGATTCTTGGAACACCGGACTAGTCCGCATAGGACCGAACAAGTCCGAAAGTGTCCACAGGCAAAAAAAGACTAGTCCGTAGCAAAAACAAACAAGTCCGATCGAGGTCAGACAGAAATCGGACTAGTGCGCACCAAAATCGGACCAGACCCCACTTTCCAGAATTTTAAGTGTGGTTTTGTTCCAAATCAATTTTAAACCTATTCCTCTTTATGTGGATTAATTTTAACCATGTATATGAATGTATGTAGGGCATGATGCATGAAAATGAGGGTGTTACACAAGTAATATACGAATTGACTCAAGCCTAGCTACGGGAGCAAATGATTCATCAAAATCCAAACCTTTGACTTGTGAATACCTTTTGGCCACAAGTTGTGCTTTGTTCCTTATAACTACCCCGTGCTCATCTTGTTTGTTGTGGAACACCCACTTTATGCACACAACATTCGTATTAGGCCTCTTCACGAGCTCCCACACTTGACTTCTTTCAAAGTTGTTGAGCTCTTCTTGCATGGCCATCACCCAATCCAGATCTCGTAGTGCTTCTTCAACATTATGAGGCTACAAGAAAAAAAACAAAAGAGTAATGTTCACAAAAATTCGCAACACAAGATCGAGTAGTTACCCCCTTGGAGATGTCTCCAAGTATATGGTCAACAGGATGGTCCCGTTGGACGCTTTGGTGCACTCTTGGGTGAGGCGCTTGAGGTCTTGAATCTTCATCTTCGTCTTCCTCATTTTCATTGTCCCCCCCCCTTGATTGATGCCTCCATTTTCATCTTTTTGGAGCGCATATTGGGGGACATGATCTTGATCATTTGAGGAAGAACTTGCTTGATGTGTAAGATGGTCACTTGAATCTTCTGATTGTTCTTGTGGTCATATATCTCCAAGCGCCATTCTTCCTATCACCAGGTGTGGAGCTTCTTCTTGATCTAGCACATGACAATCAACTTGCTCCACTTGGGAGCCATTAGTCTCATCAAACACTATGTCCCGTGCTACTTCAACAATTCTGGAGGATTTGTTGAAGACACGATAGGCATAAGTGTTTGAGTCATAATCAAGCAAGAAACCTTCATCAGACTTAGAAGCGCAGTTTGAAGTTATAGGCTTCTTGTTGAGAATGTAGCATTTGCTCCCAAAAACACGAAAGTAAGAAATATTAGGCTTGTTACCGGTTAGGAGCGCATCGGACGTCTTCTTGAGTATGCGGAGATGATATGACCGGTTTATGGCGTGACAAGCCGTGTTATCCGCTTCCGCCTAAAACTGGTTCGACGTCTTATACTCATCAAGCATGGTTCTTGGCATCTCAATTAGAGTTCTATTCTTCCTTTTGGCCACCCTATTTTATTGAGGGGAGTAGGGGCCCGAGAACTCATGCTTGATGCCTTCTTCATCCAAAAATTCTTCAACTTGAGTATTCTTGAATTTGGTCCATTGTCACTCCTTATGGTCTTGATACTTAAGGAGAATTCATTTTGGGCTCTCTTCAAGTATTTATTGAGGACACTTTGAGTCTCACTCTTATCATGCAAAAAGAATACCCAAGTGAAATGTGAAAAATCATCAATAATAACAAGATCGTATTTGTTACCGCCAATGCTTATGTAAGGGATTGGACCGAAGAGATCCATGTGTAGATGTTACAATGGTCTTGTTATCATCATAATGTTCTTGGATGGATGTGGAGCTCCAACTTGCTTTCCGGCTTGGCATGCGCTACATGGCCTATCCTTTTCAAACACAACATTCTTTAAACCACGAATGTGCTCGCCCTTACGGAGTTTTTGCAAATTCCTAATTCCAACATGGGCTAGCCTTCTATGCCAAAGTCATCCCATGTTAGTTTTTTCAATTAATCATGTATCAAGTTGGGCTTTATCCGTGGAGAAATCCACAAGATAGAGCTTTCTCTTGAGTACACCCTTAAAAGCAATTGAGTCATTGCTTCTTCTTGTGACGGTCACACCTTCGTTAGTGAATAAACAATTATAACGTTTGTCACATAATTGTGATATGGACAAAGAGGTTATAATCAAGGGAGTCAACACACAAAACATTAGAAAGAGTGTGAGTAGGGGATATAACAATTTTACCAGTGCCAAGGATTTTTCCTTGGCTATTGTCCCCAAAATAGATTCCTTCACTTGGATCTCCATTTTTCTCATACTCCACAAACATCTTCCTCTCTCCGGTCATATGGTTAGTGTATCCGCTATCAATAACCCATTTGGTTCCACCGGAGGAGTATGCCTACAAGAAAGATTTAAGCCTTGGCTTTAGGTACCCAAGCGGTGTTGGGTCCTTTGATGTTAGTCAAGAGGCACTTGGGCACCCACACACAAGGTTTAGGATTCTTGTGGTCTGGCCAAACATACCTATCATAAGCTTTAACAAACTTGTTCCTTAATAACACATATGAAGCATCAAAATCATGGAACATTGGATGAGGTTCTTTCTTGGGCATTTTGGGTGATGTAGCGATAATCTCTCCATTATTGTTGTATGACCTCCTTTGACAAAAACAATCAAGTATTTGCCATCCTTGGTAGTTTTGGCGTTTTGGCTCATCTCCCTAGAATAACCAAGACCATCCTTGACAAGGGGATGTCTTGTGTTGGCATATGCACTACATGCATATGCCATCTTCTCCTTGTCAAAGATGCCACCCTTTGGTGCTTGATTGGTTTGTGCCAACTTAAGCTCATCTTTAAGTTTCATAATCAAGTTTGAGCATTTGCAAGGTTGAGGTGCTTCAAATTTGACATTTGTGGAAGGTGAGCTTGTAGAGGAAGAAGGGGCGTTGACCTTGAGAGACTTCACTTGTGTTTCAAGGATCTTGTTAGCTTGTTTAAAACTAACAAGTTCACCCTTGAGCACAATTGTAGTGTTTCCAAGGTTTGAGCAAGTTTCCTTGCTCAAAGAGAGTTCACGCTCAAGTGCCTTGCTCCTTTCTCTTTCAAGCTCCTCAACCTCTTGACATCTCTCCCTTTGTTCGATGAGCATGCCTTTAACGGTTGGTGAGCTCTTCCTTGTCAAATATCTCATCCGTCAACAACCTCAATCTTTTCAAGGTACTTTTACTCATATCTTTAAGCAGATGTTCATTTTCACTACTACTATCAAAATCATCATGCGAGGAAATTGAAGAGGAGGATTTAGATTTAACCTTCTTTCTTCCCTCCTTGGCCATGAGGCAAGCTGGCCTTGATTTCTCCATGTTGTGGAAGAGCTTGTTCTCCGCGGTTGTCTTCTTCATGGCGATGGTTGCTATCTTCTCCTCTTCATCAGAGGAATCCCACTCCTTTCCAAGCTGGGCATGCCCCTATTGCTTCCTTTTCTTGAAGTACTTCTTCTCCTTGGACTTGCCCTCCTTCTTCTTCTTGTGTTTCCTCATGTGTGCAATCCACAATGAAGTGGCCATACTCCCCACAATTGTAGCAAGTCCACTTTGATCTTGTCTTGGCTTATCTTTGCTCTTGCTTTCATGATGGTAGCTCCCCCTCCTTCTTCTAAACATCCTCTTGAAGTTGTTGATGAAGAGTGCCTCTTCCTCATCGGTGTCGGGGCTCTCTTCATCACTATCTTCCTTTTCTTATGATCTTGAGGATGTTGCCTTGAATGCAACATCTCTTTTCTTGGAGGAGGAGAGCTTTTGTGGATCATTGTAGAGCATAGCTTCTTGCTCCATCATCTCATGGTTGATGATCCTCCCAGGCACTTCTTCGTAAGTCATCTTGTGAAAACTTGGACTCTCACAAATTAGTGAGCAAAGAGTAATGTTTCAAGGCATGAATGCTCGAATCATCCTTTTTACCACCTCATGGTCGGTCCACTGGGTGCTTCCATAAGACTGACTCTTGTTGATCAGAGTCTTGAGGCGGTCATACATGTCTTGGGGAGATTCATAATCCATGATAGTGAACCTCCCAAGTTCTCCTTCGATCATCTCAATCTTGGCCTCCCTAATGACACGGTTGCCCTCATGTGCCGTCTTGAGGGTGTCCCATATCTCCTTGGAAACATCCAACTCTTTAATGCGGTCGAACTCTTCTCGAGTCAATGAGGAGGTAATCACTCCAACGGCTTGCACATTGTGATGGAGAAGGACGTCTTGCTCCGAAGTGATGTCTTCCTCATTCTTGGGAAGATGTACACTTGTCATAACGATTTGCCACAAATAGGCTTTAAGGAAATGAGATGCATCTTCATATTATGCTTCCACATAGAGTAATCATTTCTATCAAATTGCAGAGGTTTTCCAATGGGGATAAATAAATAGTGATTGCCCACGGTTAGTTGCTCATAGTTGTAAGGATATCGAGAGTAGTCTTGTGAACTACTCCCATTGTCGACTTTGTTCAGAGCAATTTGCTTTATCTCCTTCTTGGGCACATTGAGCTTCTCACAAAGCCGCGACTTGAGCATACAAACTTCTTTGTTGTCATTTGGATCGTCTTGAAGAACATCGATGTTCTTCGTCTTGGTGTCATCAACAATCACCTAAATCTCGTTGTCACCCCTTCTGGCCATTTCTTCTCCGAGTTGTTAGACTCTTGGTGGAGAAACTGGCTCTAATACCAATTGAAAGTTGCCTAGAGGGGGGGGGTGAATAGGCAATAAGACCTGAAATGGCTTAATCAAACGAGATTAAAACACTAAGGCCGGACTTGTCTAGATAGGACCGGACTAGTCCGCTCAGCACGAGGGGAAAACCTAAAAACTTGATTTCTACAAGTTATTTGCAGAATTTTATGTTCACTAAAGATGAATACAATATATGGTAACCTAGTACAACTTAGATTGACAATTGCACGCAAATAGGTTACAAGATTTCAACAAGATCAAAGTGAAGAGCAATATGAACCCTAAAAGCAATTCTAGTGATTATCAAATGTAAAGCAACAAGAGAGACACAATTTATCTTGTGGTTCGAAGAAGCCTACATCAACGTTGAGAAGTCCACACAAGGATCGAGTCTCACTTGACCCTTCTCTCACCAAGCCACCACAATGGCCGGCTTGGTTTCCACTATATCAATGGGTAATCAAACCGCGAGCCAAAGTGCGATGATATTCCTTCACTTTCCTCCCCAAACCCTAATCTCTTCAAGATTTGGTCTTAGAGAGCTAGTAGGACGAGGGAAAGGCTTTGGAAGGCTCTTGGTCACTTGTAGCGGTGCCAGGGTTCAAAAGTTATCAAGTAGGGGCCGGGGGTCCCCTTTTTATAGGGGTCCCGACAATTAACCGTTGCCACCAGGACAACCTTGGACTAGTAAGGCCCCCTGCCACGGACTAGTCCGACCTTCTGGGACCATCGACAATTTCAAATCATCGATCAACAAAACAGATGATGTGCGCGCTAATGTTTGAATTTCAAACGGCCACTGACAACACGGACTAGTCCGGTTCACAACGGACTAGTCCGAAGTAGGACAAAAAGGTTTGGTCCGTCCCAAAACGGACTCAACCAGGTAGGCCCGAACTAGTCCAACCATAGGGGGCAGACTAGTCTGGCCCTTTAGGGTTTCCCCGATTCCTCTCGCAATAAGTCTCAAACGGACTAGTCCGTACCACCATGGACAAGTCCGAACTTCTCCAGAGAGCTTTCGTCCGTTCCAAAACAGACAAGTCCGGTTTTTGGGGACTTAGCTCAAAGTCCATTAAGGGATGAACGGACTAGTTCGTACCCATACAGACAAGTCCGATCTTTTCTACAAACCTTTAGTCCGACTCGGAACGGACTACTCTCCCTAGTCAGACTAGTCCGGCCCTGAGGCCCGGACTAGTCCGACCTCCTAGGGGTTTTCCTCATTTTGGCTTCTCACTTAGGTTTTTCTCTCAACCACCACATTGAGCCCTCTAGAATGATCTCAATGCACATGATACATCCACCCTCATACATGATACGGCTCATCTATGCTCAACACCATATAAACCCTAATTTCTACTCTTGAGTCTTTGATGCCCGTTTTATCCTTTTCCTTTTTGAGGGATTTTGTCTTAATTCAACCATCACACTTGTGCTTAAGATCAACTCAGCTCATTAGTCTCTTAATTGTCGTCATCAATCATCCAAAACTCATGGGGATGCCTAGATGCAGTTTCAATCTCCCCCTTTTTGGTGATTGATGACAACACATTAAGACTTCAACAAAAAAGGATAATAATTTGTTTACATAACATGTATTTGTATGAGTGACTCCCACTCAATGTATGCATCATGAGTAAGAGAGATTGAGAGAGTTCTCATACATATACATGTTATGGTGAGGTGCCTAGGTGATGTGCTCATAAATTGTGAAAAGGCAACAAGTATGCAAGATAAACATGTAATTGAAGCAACAAATCACAAATTTGTCATAATACATGAATTAAGTCTTACAACAATTTAAATGAGAGTTTTAAAACAAAAGTCCATAGTGGATCAATCTCTCCCCCATAAATTATAAGTACCCACTTCCACCCCTTCCAACCCCCTTCCAATCTCTCCCCCTTTGGCATCAGGACACCAAAAAGGAAAAGAGAGAAAGAAGAGTCCTAAGATTTACTCCTCATCATCATCGGCATCAAAATCGTCGTCGTCATCGTCACCTCCGCCTTGATGTCCGCTGTCGCTCTCTGTGGCTTCCGGGTCATCGTGGTCATCATCTTCAGATAGAGCTATCGTGGAGGTACCAGCTTCACCGAATTGAACGAGCTCCTCGGCAGTGAACTCCGTTAATGGAGTCATCTCCCCATCACTCTCTGCGGCAGGAGACATGGGGATGTCCAGCTTGTCGCACATCGCCTTGAGATACTTCTCTTGACGACGCTCCATGCGATGTTGCCGAACCTCCGCTTTCAGGCAAGAAGAGAAGATGGCTTTAAAGCACTTGAGGAAACGACTGCCGCATTGTGATGAAGGAGGTGGTGAAGGAGGTGATGGCACGATGTGAGAAGAAGCGGGAGGATCTGCATTCTTCCTTCTAGGGGCGGCAGGCTCCGGAGGTGGGATTTGAGGACGAAGCCTTCGGTGAGTGATGTCGTTCTTGAAAGTGAGCTCGGACGCCTTCTCGATCATGTACATGATGTAAGGGGCGTATCCACATGATCGGTTTGGAGTGTGCGAGATGTTGAAGATGTCGTCAAAGATGTAGTCCACCACATTGAAACGGACATCTCCATCAATTAGTACCATCAAGTGCCTCAAATTTCCTTGAATGATCCCTGCATCTCTATCCTTGGGGGCAATAGTCTTCCGGAGCACCCAATTGAGGACACTGTAGAAGGGCTTGATGTTCCTTATGTGTCCCGCCTCAAAAGGTACATGACTTGGATACATGTACTCCAAAGTGTTTCGATCAACTCGCCTTAGGTTAGAAATGATGATCTCATTCTCCAGTTGATCCTCTAGGTCTAGTAGCTGAGAAAACTCCCAGTAGGTAGTAGAGCATTGCTCTCCATGTGTCATCCAAGTGATCTTCCGACCCCCATCGGTGTGGAATTAAACGGTAGAGTAGAATTTGGAAATTACTTCCACATTCCAATCATATTGAAATGCCATGAACTTCGTCAAGCCATGGCGCTCGATGACCTCAATCACAACATTGAAATCCATGTGATCCTTTCAGGCCAAGTAGTCCTAATCGATTCATTGAGCATCTGTGACTGGAGTATGTTTGGCCATGTAGACTGTCATGTAGTAGTCACAGTGGAAGTCACACCAAAAGTGGGGATCCACTGTGCTCCTCGCCCTTTGGTAGACATTGACCTTCGTGAGCTTTCTAGCCTTCTCAAGTCTTTACCCCACATCTTGTCAATCCCCTACCCAAGGGCTGGGTGGAAGAGCCTCTACAGCAGACATATCCTGACCCCCCTCGACCAAGGCAAGTCTCGGGTGGTGCCGATCAATCTCTGACCCGAGCATTCCGCTACTGAGTCGAGGACCTTCTATGAACCGTCCAACAGAAGCATAATGATTGAGTCAGGTTGCAGATGTCTTGACCCATTTCTGCTAGGGAAACGACTTCTAGAACTTCTACATTGGGCCCGACCTTGATGAGGATAGGCAGTGATAGCAAAAGATCTTGTGGACAGTGGAAAAGGGAACCCTCTTTCCTACTTTATGGATAATTGTGTATGGATGAAACCATGTCCCTAAATTCTGATTATCCGTTGACATAGGTATGACTTGGTCGGATAGAATAAGGCAAAGGTTACATATAATCATTAATAATTTACATGCAATTTTTACATACTTCCACAATAATAAGATGAACAAAAAGTGACATGCTTTCAAGTTTTAAGTTAGTTGAGTAAGGGAGATCATGACTTGTACTAAGTCGTTAATTACACTTGCTCTCTAGTCAGGCTTGCACTACCTTGTATATGTCTTGATGTGATTAGGGCTGAAATACCATCAACAATTTTTTGGGATCATCCAATATCGATTTCATAATTTTTTTAATCAATTTCTATTTTTATTAGATTTTCTTGGAAATTGACATTAGGAAATCAGAATGAAATGATTTGGACAAATTTCTGACTGGATACTCAAAATTCCGTTATTTTCTCAAATTTCTGACTAATTTTCATTTAAGTTCTGAAACAGCCCAATTAAACTAGCGAATCTTAGCCCATAACCCTCTCTAACGGTCCTTGTCCCATAGCCTACTGCTGAACAAATGTCCAACAGAGAACTCCACCGAAGTCCTGAACCATAGAGCAGAGCAGTAGCAATCCACGAGTACAAGACTCACGACTGACGTCTCGAGACATTGCCGCCACCGCCTTTGTTCACACTCGCCGTCGGCACCTCCGTTTCTGCTCATCGCAGCCACCTCCTCCACTCGTGCCCATCGCATCCGTTCCCACCTATCACCGCTGCCTCTCCACTTGTGCCTGGTGCTGCTGCGGCATCCTTGGTGCAAGGAGCTGCCATTGTTCGTGCCAGCAACCGCTGCTCAGTGCCAACATCTCAGGAGCCATCGCTGCTTTCCAAAGCCGAGGCTCCATTAGGTCATGGTGTCAGGAGAAACGCGCACGCCTACGTTGAACACTTTGGCACCCACGCATCGACTATTTTTGAGCCCCCTCCCCCACCTCTGTTATCGATTTATGGCACACATCATATTATTTTAGGTCCTGTTTGGAACTGCTAGAGCTAACTGTTAGCTAGCTAATAATCTATTAGCTGAATTAAGTCAACTAATTATTAGCTAGATTGTTATTGGCTGGAGGTTGTTTGGAACCACTAGAGCTAATTTTGTCTCTAGACACTAATTGACTATTATGCCCCTAAATTGGAACCTCATCACCCGCATCAGATTTATCGTTAGAAGCCACACGAACTAGGAGAAAGGCGGTCTCGGTTTCGGAGTTGCATGACGTCGCGGTCGCGGTGCGGTGTACGGAGCTCGAGCGGTGCGACGAGGGCCAAATGGTGCAACGGACGGTGGTGCGACGGGGGCCGAGCAGCGCGACGAGCCTGCGCGACGGGCGGCGGCGCTAGTGGCCCGTGCGGCGCAATGGGGCCTGCGCGACGGGCGGCGGCGCTAAATGCCCGAGCGGTGCAACGGTTTGGGAAGGACCAAGGGTTCGTTTTGGAAGGAGACGGAGAGATAAGGGCAGAGGTAAAATAGACTTTAGGCAAGAATTAACCGGAATTAGCTGGGTTGGAGCAGCTAATGAGATAATAGTTAGCTAGGGGGATAGCTAATAATTGGTTGTTCTATTAGCTGAGGGGTTTGGAACCTCTATAGCTAATTTTTAGCAGCTAACTATTAGCTCTAGGGGTTCCAAACAGGCCCTTAGTTAAACTTCATGTATGAATTATGTGTCGATGTATGATTCTAATGATATTTATCGTGATATTCAGTTGATACTTGATTTGCATGTCATTTTAATTTGTTATGGTTACAAATGTGAAAGTCAATATTGTGGTTTGCTTATGTCGTTTGAAATAATGATAACAATGCTTTATGGTGTTGTTCCAAAGATAAATTTCCGTGTTCGTTCCTGTACTGATATGTTTCTTTTCCGATGTATCCAATTTCTATATTTCCCGATATCATGACCCCTTCTGAAGCTACCATTTTTGACCTCGATTCTGAAAATTGGTATATGCAAATGAAAAGGATTTGACCATTTTTCTACCATTTTCGACCGTTTTCATCCCTAGATGTGACGGTGCAAATTTCTTGATAGCATGGCTTGGATGAGTTTGTTACAAATGTAGATGTCATATAATGCTTGTAACATATAATTGGTAACAAAAGTCTCATGGTTACAAAATTTTATTTTCTCTTTTGAACTCCTGATGAATCCATTGTCAAGGGGGTGGGGAGAGGGGGGCAGGAGAAAATTTTTGTCACACATTGCACATTCATAAGTCACATGTGGTTTTGAGTTGTGCTTCTGCTTCTACCTTTGTGTTCTATCCATGGGGCAGACATCATAGGAGGAGAATGCTTTTGCTAAGAGGGAGATGTTTTTTCATTTGTTATTCTAAGGGGAAGAACTTTCTGTTGCATTATTTTTTCAAACTTCTCATGCAATTATGGATATGTCAATGTTTTCATCAAGAGGGAGATTGTGAAAGCATCACTGCTACAATAAGCTTCATCTCATGCGGCTCCAAACATATTATCACACGCGATTTTCAAAACCACTTGAAATGAAGAGTCTGTGAAAATCTACAATTTCACAGGCGAAAAGTAAAACCGCCTGTAAAATGGCTTTATCACAGGCGGTTCTTAACCTATGACTAGCCGTCTGTGAAGATACTTTAACACAGACGGTTCGTACAGTATAAATAACCGCCTATGATGATGTTGTTATCACAGGTGAATCTTTACCTATGACTAGCCACCTGTGAAGACAATTTATCTTAGCAGGTTTGTACCGTAAGAGTAGCCGCATGGGATAATGGAGTTATCATAGGTGGTCCTTTACCTATGACTAGTTACCTATGATAATATAATTTCACAGGAAGGTCTAGCCGTAGGTAAAGAACTACCTGTGATAAAGTATACCCCATGCAGTAATACATGCTATTATTTCTAATTTGTAGGTCAATTTCACTAAATAAACACAGATGTCTCGTAGTATACACTAAAATAATATAATCACAGAAGTCATCTCACGTAAGTCAATTTCACTAAAACAATATACATATGTACAAGTTCTGGCACATCAGCTATTACACCTTCCTTATCAAAGAATAACCCTTTTCGGTGGAAAATTTTGCGACGCATGAATTGACACAGTTCACTCGCAATCTTGTCCGCTCCTCCACCAGGAATACTTCTAAAAGCCAACCATTCTTGGTTCACATTCTTCGTATGCTGTAATGAAACACATAACAAGGTTTAGAATATGTTGATTTGAACTGCCTCAAAGTATAGATCAAAGTGAGTGTACAGGAATTTATTTGGTATTTTTGGAGTAGTCCAACTATGAGCAATTGAATTTTGAAGTTGGAATCAATATTTGGAAATAATGTTTCTAGTAATATTGAACAGGAGAGAGAAAATTTCAATCTGGGAATTTTATACAAGTGAAATGGCTATGAACATTTTACAAAATGTGAGGAACACCTAACTTGAGATATGTATATAGGCTTTCATGGAAAACCACTTGCACTAATGGAAACTAGAGTTCAATACCTTTCTAACAAAATAATATAAGTATTAAAATACGATAGTTACAATAAAAATAAAAATCAAAAGTAAGAAAATACAATATTGACATTAAGGATAGCTTACATCCTCACGATTCACTCTATATTCACAGGCGGTTCAAAGATGCTCGCATACATAATACCAGCATAAGACGCTCCCAGAAGGCTGCCTGGGACAATGATAATATGTTGATATGTGCAATGCATCTTTATTAGGAGGTCTCTGACCGCCAAGATTTTCCGCGTAAAACCGCGCATAGCGTTGTAATACACAAAATATCATATGAAACTTGTCAACACATTCTATATGTGTGTAAATTAAAAGTATAGAAGAACTGTATAATTTCAAAATGGAAAGGAAACCTTTGTAACGATCTGGTGGGTAATCAGCTGATTCCAAGACTGTTGTCAAACCCTGCGTTGGCATGATGAAGATCATTATGAAGTGTTCACTGCACACGTACAAACACACGTGTTAAGTTAACAATTATCAATAATTGCTATTTCAATGTCATGTGTCGAACTTGCTCGAAGTGGTATGGAGCCTTTAGGAGGTCCTTGCCATCTTGACAAAGTTAAACATGGCATGTCCTATGTAAGCTGCCACCTCTGTCCTTTTATCCTTCTTTTGTTTTGCAATTGATTTTTCAAGTTCTTTTTTTTTTCATGTGCTTGTACTCTTCTGAGTTCCGTTCCACCTTAAAGTCAAATATCGTCTTTGCAATCAGTGTAGGGTCAATGATACATGTCTTGGTGTTCATCTTTTCACTATCCATGTATTGCATCCTATTAAAGAAGTCTAGAATTTTATAATCTCATGAAATGTGTATGTGTGTAGTAAGAAAAGAAAATAAGAAATATTAGAGGCACTTACAAGCACCAGATGAGTAGCAGGGTGATTTCGAGCATGCTTCAATGGAAAAGGCTATGTAGATCTTCAAAGAGAAGGGCTCGTTTATCTACTCCAATACTCTAGAATGCTTCTTTTGGCACACAGAATGTGATGTAACAAAGATCATATTTAGTGTTGGCAGTGATGTACCACTCGTGCATTCTTTTGAGCGAGACAGGTTGTTTGCTAAGTTGTACTGATGTCATGAACGGCTTCTCATTCTTATATTTATGAGGAACATCCTTAATCACATATATTGGAACTTCTGGTTTAACAAAATCCTTTTGTCAATTATATATGACACCGTCTTTTCCCACTCCTCAATATCTTCTAATGCTGGCTTATCTGAAGAATGAGATGCATTCAATTTTCCAATATTTTCCTTCAGATATTCCAAATATTTTGACACTTCTTTAGAAGGTTTCTTATTTTCGTATGAGCTAACTTTCATAGGTACTGATGACCGAGGAGTAGTCATCGGAAGTTGTACCCTGGCTTGTTGTTGAACCTATTGTTCAACAGATTGCTCTTTACTACCAGCAGCTTGCTCTAGTACTGCTTCATGTTGTTGCTCAATTGGTTGTACTTTACTACCAGCGGCTTGCTCTGGTACTACTTCAAGTTGTGTTCAACTAGTTGCTCATGGTTATATTTACTAGCAAGGTTACTATCATCCTTGATGAGACATAGCGGGAGTGGATCTTCTTGTACTTTTGGCTTAGAAGACGGGGTTGCAGTATTTTGAGATGCAGCGGGGCTTGATATCACGACGGTGCCAAAGGATTAATTTGTTGACTGTCTGACCCAGTCATGGTCCCCTCATGTGTGATGTGGTCTATTTCATAATCTTCATAGTCATTATCATTGATCTGAAGAACTTGCACCACACATAATACAATGGAAGTGAATTGCTGTTGAAGTCACGATCAGGCTTTGCCATAGTAGTGCCAACCTATTTTGTTTTGTTCCCTGCTCTGTCGACCGGGACAAAAAGACGATAAGATATGTCCTTAACAATATCATCGATAGCGAACTTATGGGACCCTGAGCCTGGCACAGAACTTATGATGCTAGGGTAGGCAGTTGGAGATGCCAAATGCTCCTTTGTCATGGGAACCATCGTTGTACTAAGTGCCACTAATTGTCCTGATTGTCTAAGTTGATCTATTATTTCTTTCACATTTTCCTTGACCTTTTAAGCAATCGTTTTATCAAGTGTTTTCCTGAACATCTCATGTCTTCTATATGTCTTTTCATCCTTCAGGAAACCATCTCTCTAGAACATCTGAGAAGAGATTGCTCAAACCCGTCCACTATGTTCATCGTTTCCTAGGGTGGAGGTAAGTTGGTCATTCTCCCTCTTCAGGTTGAAGAGAACCCTTCTGTTGCTTTTCAATTACTTCTTTCATTTTTTTCTCTACTTCGTTCGTAGAGTCGGGCTTTTCATGTTTGCCCTCGCTGGTGAAACCTGACCGAGCAAAGACCCACTGCTGAGTTATCTCGTTGTAGCCTTCTAACGGGTGAGTGTTGCCCTTAATGGTAATTTCCTCTAGAATCTTATTCCATTTCTAAACTTTGGGGGCATACCTGACAGATCCCAAGCGATGATGGTATTTGTTCTTTTTGGCAAGCTCTAACCTAGTTGCACTTAGGGCTTTAGCATTAGGTGTAGTCTTTTGACGAATAAATTCTTGCCACTAAGCTTGTGTGATTTTTCCCATATCCTTCGGGCTAGGTACCTTATCAGCCTTAACATAAGCATTCATTTCACTCTTCCAGCCATGAAACTTCTTGCCGCAAGAGACCAATGTTGCTTTTTTTACAACTTCTTTCGTGCCTTTCCGGAACTTGAATGGTTTCTTTATCCTCTCCCACAACTCATTCTTGTTCTCCTCAGGTAATTTTCTCCAATTATCGGTTGTGATCGGCACGAGCTCTCTAACAAGAAAACCGCATGCTTTTCGGTACTTAGTAACCGAATCCAGTGGTTCTTGGGGAAGCTCACCTGGACTGACACTTGTTATGTATATGATGCGGTTCAATTGACCCATATTGGTACTTTGTTGCCCTCGTTTTCGCTTGAGTGAACCTGAGGATTCAACTATTGGAGAACATTTTGCGGTTTTAGGATCCGAAGTCACCTCGTTGTCTTCGCAATTAAGCTAGGTAGAAAAGAATTATAAGACTTCATATACTTGACAACCAACATTAACTTGAACTACTGGAGTTAAGATTCGTGATCCATACCTTGTCGGCAGGATCATATTCTGGGTCGAGATCCTCTGAAGTCTTTTTTAATTATTATATTTGGAAAAAGATCCGATGGACTGTGAAAGGAGCCTGAACTGCTGAAGTCACTAAACTTCATATTGTCTTCTTCATTGTTACTACCAGCAACAGTTTTCTTAGGGCTTTCCATTCTAAAACTAATAAGACAAAAAATATGTCTCACTTCAATGAAAGCTACAAAAATTAATGCTCTCACACATAGGAGAAATATGTCCAACTTATATAGCATAAACCATGAGAAGAAGAGGAAAAATACTAACATATAGGGGAAATATTGTGATAGTAGATATTAAGTGAGGCACCACAATCAGTTAACCATATATTTGTCAGTAAGGAACTGTGCATGAGCATATTGATATGAAAAGTCTTAAACCAACAAGGAAACAAAGTTGGGCTGATAATGCTTTCATCTTCATGTTTTATTTCAAGTTGCATTGCATGGTTCTTTGCGGTGACTGAGCAAGGAAACTGACCAAGGCATTCTAGGGTTTGGGGCGACTGACCAAGGTGACTAACCAAGTTCCATTCTAAGATTTGAGGCGACTGACTAAGGCATTAGGAATGCGTATTGCTTGTATCAAAAGACGATAAGATAATCTAGGGTGCGGCAGCGAAAAGGACTTGACTCGGTCGGCGGTGAGGGTGAGGAGGGAGGCGGCACAGGGACGGAGGAGGGAAGGAAGCGGCAGCGTACTTGGCGGCAAGGTCGAAGCTCAGTGGCGACAGCGAGGTCAAAGCTCGGTGTACCTGGAAGAAGGGAAGGAATCGGTGAGGGTGAATCTCGATGACAATGACGAAGCTTGGCGACAATGGCGAAGCTTAACGTTGAGGGCGGCGAAGGCTTGGCGGCAAAGAAAATTTTGGCAGCTTGACAACGTCTAAGTGATTTTGCCCGGGTTAGGTTTTTCCAAGGAGGCCGAGCGCTATTATTTAGAAGCCTATCTTCTCAATCGGGCCCTAATAAAAAATTGCCTACACAGAGGACTTCTCTTAGGCGGTTATTCAGTAGCAACCGTCTGAGTGATGTTTTTATGTCCGGAGGTTATTTAGTAATAACCGCCTGAGAAGAGGACTTCTCTCAGGCGGTTATTCAGAACCAACTGCCCGAAAAGATCTTTATGTAGGCTTAATTAATATTCTTGAGTAAAATAAAAGGCCTTTTAAAAGCCTAAATTCCACTTTCTCGTAATATGCTTTAGTATTAAAGGTTCCTATTAAATTTCACTTCGGAAAACCTTTGAAATTGGTTAGAACATAAAAATAAATAACACTTCTTATTTGTCATTTTTCTATCTTGATGAATATAATAATTTTTTCATTGAATTTTTCAATGGAACTTTTTAGTCATCATACCAACCTTTATGATTTTTTTTCAGATTTTTATAAATTTTTTGAATCAATGTGTGTTCAAAATTTGGAAAATGCCTCATATGTGTATGAGCATTTTATTAGAATGATGGATAATATGAATTTTGACATTTTGGAATTCTTTAAAAAAATTAAAAAAATTCATACATGTATAAATAAGACAAATATGTTCATACAAACAAATTTCAGTGAAAGATCCTTTTTTTAGGAGATACAAAAATGTGCATAATATGTGAATATAAATTAATTTGATATTTACCAAAACATTACAATCTTAGCTTTACAAGTTTTAAAATATTTGGTCTAGTTGGTAGATATTAATTTTTGAATATAGAAAAAAATCATCGAATTTGGACTCAATTTGTAGAATCTATACATGTTTGAGTATTTATATTGGAATCTAAATAAAAAAAGCAAGGGAAAATAAAACTGAAGAACAGGCTCGGGCCTTTATCACAGCCGGTTCTTTAGCAACAACCACCTGTGCAGTTGTTAAAAACCGACTGTAAAAAATGTTCTGAGTTTGGGCTTAATTAATATTATTGATTAAAATGAGGCGTCTTTTAGAAGCACAAATTCCACTTTCTTGTAATATGTTTTAGTATTAAAGGTCCCAGTAAATTCCACTTGGAAACCATTTGAAATTGGTCAGAACATAAAAAATATAACATTGGTTATTTTTCATTTTCCTATCTTGATGCATTGGAACTTTTTATTCATCATACCAACCTTTATGATTTTTTTTAGATGTTATAATTTTTTTTGAATCAACGTGTGTTCAAAATTTGAAGAATGCCTCATATGTATATGAGCATTTGATTAGAATGATGGATAATTTGAATTTTGACATGTTGGAATGCTTTAAAAAATTAACAAAATATATACATGTATAAATAAGACAAATATGTTCATACAAACCAATTTCAGTGAAAGATCCTTTTTTAGGAGATACAAAAATGTGAATATAAATTAATCTAACATTTACCATAATATTACAATGTTAGCTATACAAGTTTTAAAATATTTTGTCCAGTTGGTAGATATTAATTTTTGAAGAATATAAAAAAAGAACCATCAAATTTAGACTCAATTTGCAGAATCTATACATGTTTGAGTATTTATATTGGAATCTAAAGAAAAAAGAAGCTAGGGAAAAGATAACTGAAGAACAAGCTCGGGCCTTTATCACATGCGATTCTTTAGCAACAACCGCCGAAAAAAATTCTTATCACAGGCGGTTCTTAATTAAAATCCGCTTGTGAAAACGGACGACTATATAAAGGGATCCTTTGGCACCATAGAAAAAACCTAACCCGGGAGATTTTCCATCGACGGTGTCAGCTGCTAAACTTTTCCAGCGTGCGCATGCCATTCCTTTCATCAGTTGATCAAGCTTCGAACAGGAAAAAGTTTGAAGAGGCTTCTTCTTCCGCTGTCCTGTTTTCAGTTTGTTGTCCATGTTTTCAATTTCGTTTTGTTGAGTTTGGCTCCACCCCCCCCCCTATGTAGTTGAGGAAACAACTTGTAGTCAAACAACTTCCATCGCAAGGAAGATGTAGTTGAGCCTCCACTTGAGCTTCTCTATGAATTTTGTAGAAAAAGAAGTAGATTTGAAGGATTAAAGGTTGAATATGAATACAAGAACATCACATGTTCAATGAAATGTTTCAATGAACAGACCCAACATAAAAAATCCATTACTCTCTGTAGAAAGCTCACAAAAATCCTCAAACAAATTTTGGTGTACTCCACTTGATTTGTACTTTACAGTGGTGCAAATTATCTGTTATGAAAATGCATAGTAATTTATTTAGGTTCATTGTTTTAGTATAAACACACCAACAAAATTTTGGTATTGAAGCATGAACCACCGAGCGTGGATTTATAACATGTCAAGACCTGATCCTATGTACATTCAAAATGTTGCAAATTTTATTGAAGCCTCCAAGAGAATGCGAAGATGCAAAAGATAGATGACATATTATGTCTATGTATGGACTACAAGAATAAGATTGCTTGGATAGATACTATAGTAATCCAATCTCATTTGGTGAAAAGAGGTTTCAAATAAAACTACACAATATGGACAGAGCATGGTGAGTTAGATACACATGAGGTGGATAATGATGAGAAGAGAGGTTCAGATGACGATAATGTTCATATCAATGATAGTAGTGACAATCAAGATGGTGGTGATGATGATGAGTTTGATTATGAGGAGATGTTGGATCACATCCAACCACATGTATTGATTTCTATGAGAGCAAGTAAATGTTTAAGTAAAATGGAGACACTGCAGAATGCGGCAATAAAGCTTTTATATGATGAATCAAATGGTTGTGATAAAGAGTTTACTACATTGTGTGCAGTCTTAGAACTACTAAATTTGAAAGCTACACACGAATGGTTCGACTGTAGTTTCTCTATTTTTAAATCTTTTGGCATAAATTCATCCAAATCCAAATAAACTGCCAAGAAGCACTTAAAAAGCGAATAAACTTCTTTGCCCGATGGCACTAGGTATGACAAAAATATCCTCTTGTGTGAACCATTGTATTATGTATCTCAAAGAGTAAGAGCTCGCAACTAGATGCCCCATCCGCGGTGTCAGTAGATACAAGAAGGACTACAATCACCAGTATGTTACCAACATGAATAAGTCCCAAAAGAATAAGAAGTTTATTATTGGCCCTGAAGGTGATGGTGACGATACTTCTGACGATGCAGAGGGAAGAATAAGAGAAAAAATTCTGCCTTGGTGATGTGGTACCTTCCAGTAATTGATCGCTTGAAGCGTTTGTTCTCAAACCCTAGGGAGGTTGAACTTATGCGTTGGCATTCCGAGAAGCGCAAGAAGAATGAAAAACATATTCGACACCCTGGTGATGCAACCTAGTGGAAAATTTCTGATATTCAGAAATGTAAGGTTTGCCTTGGGTATAGCCAGAATGAATCCGTTTGGTGAAAAAAGGAGCACACAGCACATGGCCCGTGGTCTTAATGACGTACAACCTACCGACGTGTTTGTGTTACAAAAGGAAATATATTTTGTTATATGTTCTTATCCAAGGTCCGAAACAACCCACCATCAAAATCGATGTGTTCTTGGAGCCTTTAATGGAAGATATAGAGAGATTATGGAATGAAGGGGTACGTACATGGAATGAGTACAAGCGGGAGTATTTCACGCAAAGAGCAATGATATTTGTTACTGTGCATGATTATCCCGGATTGTTTACATTATCGGGACAAATGAAAGGGAAGAATGTTGTGTAAGGTGCGTTGATGGAACTGGATTTCTATACCTCACTTCATCCAGAAAGACGGTGTACATGAGACACCGGTGATTCTTGACAGATACACACAAGTATGGGAAGATGAAAGAACAATCTGATAACAAAATCGAAAAAGATACTGCACCAAAACCTTATAGTGGAAAGCTCGTGTTCGAAATGGTCAAGAACATTCAATTGCTTTCGATAAGGGCAATAAATGTAATGGAACAAAGAGAAAGAAAAGTACATCTTCGGGTGATACAACTGATATGAATTTCAAGAAACAATCAATTTTTTCAATTATGTTCCATATTCGAAAAATCTTGCCATAGTATTGATTTGATGTACGTTACAAAGAATGTAGTATACAGCATCATTGGGACCTTGCTGGACATGCCAAAGAAAACAAAGGATGGATTAAAATCACGTATGAACCTAGTAAATCTTGATATGAGACCAGAGCTTCACTCAATAGAAAAAGCCAACAGGAAGCATTACCTTCCCCCAGCCAGCTACAACTTGACACTACAAGAGAAAAAGGCAATTTGTGAATGCTTGCGTGAGATCAGAGTGCCCACGAGTTTCTCATCCAATATCCACCAACTAGTCTCGATGAAAGACTTGTCTTTATTCGGTTATAATTCTCACGACTGTCACATGATGATGACAGTGTTCCTTGCAATTGTAATAAGGATCATCAAACCTGAGAATATAGAAATTGTCATCACACGTTTGTGTTACTTCTTCAATGCAGTATCGCAAACTGCGATAGCACATGAACATTTAGACTATTTGAAAATGTACATCGTAGAGACTATGAACAAGCTTGAGATGTGTTTCCCACCATTCTTTTTTTTAAATGCAAGTACACCTAATCATACATCTTTTTGATCAGATAAAAGCATTGGGGCCACTATATTTACATCATATGTTTTCGTTGGAGAGATATTTAGGAGTATTAAAAGGTTATGTGTGAAACCTTGCTCACCCAGAGGGTTCAATTATGGAAAGATATACTACTGAAGAAGTGATTGAGGGTTGCACAAATTACATCGAAGATGGAAAACCGATAGGTATGCCTATACCCGTACATGAGGGTAGACTACGTGGGAGAGGCAAAGTGTATAAGAAAACTTTTATCGTTCAAGATTACAATAATGTACACTGTGCATCTTTGATGTACTACAACAGCTCGTAATAGCTGAGTCGTACATCGAGGAACACCAAATTGAGCTTCGCAAAAAAAAAACGAAGACTGCAGCGAGGACTGGATCATGAAAGAGAACAGAAGATGCTTCACTGAAAGGTTAATGGACAAAATTATACCATACGGAAACTCTATAGAAGAGGCAACACTGAAGAAGTTATCTTCTGGCCCATCGGCTTTTATGACATCATGCAAGAATATGACATCAATGGTTACACATTTTACATTATAAAAAGACTGTAAGAGTGTTGCACAAAATAGTGGTGTTCGTATAGAGGCTTATGATCCACGAGGGCAGAAGACTACATATTTCGGGTTCATAGAGGAAATATGGGACCTCGATTATGCCGGAAGAATGCTAATACCCGTATTAAAGTGCCAATGGGTCAAACATCTTGATGGTGTGAAAGTGGACAACTACGTGCTGACGCTGGTAGACTTGAACAAAGTGGGTTATAAAGATGACATTGGGTTCTCGCCAATTATGTTGCACAAGTTTTTTATGAAAAAGATCCAGGAACTGAGTAGATGCACATAGTTGTTTCTAGAAAGCAAAATATTGTTGGTGTTGAGAATGTGGAGATAATGAAGTGCAATATAATAAATATGAAGAGATGTACATTTTCATCGAACGAAAAAACATCGATTGCGTAGAGAGAAGCATTAAAAAGGATTTTAAACCCTATATGAGACAAGATGTCAATGTTGGAAAAATGTATGATATAAATTATGAAGTCATCTCCTCCAAAACCTTATCCTCTAAAATCAACTTAGAATTCTCCATTCTAGCTTTAGATAGCATGTTTCAAAGATCATTAAATTCATCTTCTGTATGTGTATACAAATTTATCACCTTTTTGGCTTGCTTATCATATTTATCACCTTCATTTGTTCCATAAGTTATCAAATTGTATGTGTATACAAATTTCTTCTGACCTATCCTAAACGCTCTGCTGATGGCTTGCCTTCCAACAGCTGAGTTCCAAACAACATCTGGAAACTCAACTCTTGAAGCTCCTGTCAAGCTAATCCCTTTACAGCAAGCTCTTGTAGATGCAAGTAACACCCGAGACATATCATTTGGATTGTGAAAAGCTTCAATTGAAACCTGACAATAACTTCGAAGAATTTTCCCATCCATTTGAAGGATTTCTTTCCCTTCTCTCCATTTGAAAAGCATACGAAGATGCTCTTTTATCAGTTCTAATAGCTGAATATATTAACTAAAAATCAGTACATCTCTCTTAGTGCTTCACAAAAGCGATGAAGCGAACAACTTCAATCACAAATCTTGTTTTTGTCCCTTCATAGGGATTTGACCTTAATCTTTCAAGCATAGATTTATCAATAAGTGAAGCTTCCTCATCAGACATGTTAATGGTAGTTAAAAGCGAAGGGTATGTCGAAGCTAATGAAATCACATATTCATGTTTGAAGTTAACATGCCGGCGACCAACTTCGAACATGAATATGTGATTTCGTTAGCTTCCACACACCCTATGCTTGTAACTGCCATTAACATGTCTGATGAGGAAGCTTCACTTATTGATAAATCTATGCTTGAAAGATTAAAGTCAACTCCGAAGGGGTATAAACAAGATTTGTGATTGAAGTTGTTCGCTTCATCGCTTATGTGAAGCACTAAGCGAGAAGGTACTAATTTTTAGCCAATATATTTAGCCATTAGAACTGATAAAGGAGCATCTTTGTAAGTTTTTCAAATGGAGAGAAGGGAAAAAATCCTTCAAATTGATGGGAAAATCCTTTTAAGGTATCGTCAGGCTTCAATTGAAGCTTTCAACAATCCAAATGATAAGTATCAGGTGTTACTTGCATCTACAAGAGCTTGCTGTGAAGGGATTAGCTTGACTGGAACTTCAAAAGTTGTGCTTCTAGATGTTGTTTGGAACCCAGCTGTTGGAAGGCAAGCCATCAGCATCACATGCTGTTCTTTACTAATAGCAGCATGTGAAAACAATGTCTTACACATCATATATTTACCCAGGCGGTGGTTTATTAAAAACCGTCTGTGATGTTTGTAACAGTCCAGGCGGTTCTTTATAAATATCCGCATGTGAAAATCATCTTTTTACCAAGGTGGTTGTTTATTAAAAATCGCCTATGATGTTTAATCATCACAGACGGTTATTGTATCATTAATCATCACAGTCGCATTTTTTACGGACCGTCTGTGTTTGAAAAATGAGGCACCTGTAATAAGTGGTTTTGTAGTAGTGCATGTGATGAAAATCTGGCAAATCAGTGCTAAAATGTGAAATTGGCTTGATGTGATAATTGATATGTTTGAGAACATGCTTGTGTGCAACATGCTCGGTTGAGGTCTCAACCTAAGGTGTTCGGTATAGTTTTGTGTACAACATGCTTATGTGAGGTGGTGTATGTTTTGTGTGCAATATGCTCATGTGAGGTCTTTGTGGATTGACATAAAGCAAATCGTGGACTTGTGCTGGTACAAGTTTTATGGTTTGTTTATGTGCTGCTGTTGCTCTAAAGCCAAAACATGGTTGGTGACAGGATCGGGGACTAGGTTCAGTAAGGATCTAAGGTTCGGCAACTAGGTTCATGGGGGAAAATTTAGGTTTTGGTGTAGAGGTTGTCATCTAGGATGTTTGGCTAGAAGACAGTGCACATGAAGGGTTGCAGTGTGTCCAAACAAGGTTTTGGAGCATGCCAAGATATGGAAGCCGTCTCCGAACGAGGTTTGGATTGGTTTCATATCGTGTTTGACGATGTGTGGACTGTGTTCACGAGTGCAGGGAGGCACATAGTCGTGGCATAGTTCCAATGTGGTTGATTGGTTGAAAGTTCGGACGTGTGGGCAACATGTGCATGAGTCCGAGGATGCATAGGTTATTGTTACCTGTCCAGCATGTTGAACGGTGAAAGGTTAGTTCCGACTTGGAGATAAATTGTAACGTGATTATCAGTTGCGCTGGAGGAACGCATCTGAGTTGTGCCAAGGAATTGAGCATTTTTGGCAAAAAAAAAAACTGATTCCAACTGTGATTTGGAAAGGAATACAACTAGAAGTTGGACTGGTTCGGACATGTGTCTAAATAGGGTTCGGCCGTGTATCTAGCAAGATAGGGTTCGGACGTGTACCTAGATAGAGTAAACGTTTCTCTCTCTCAAAAAAGATAGAGTCACTACTACAAAAAGCATTTTTACAGGTGCCTCAATTTTTCAAACACAGGCGGTCCTTAAAAATATGCGACTGTGATGACGAATGATATAATAACCGTCTATGATGAAAGAACAACACAGGCGGATTTTAAAGAACAACCGTCTGGGTAAATACATGATCTTCAGAATCGGTTCTTAATTAAGAACCGCCTGTAATGCAACGAACTTCACAGACGGATTTTAAGAAACAACCGTCTAGGTAAATACATGATCTTCGTAGACGGTTATTAATTATTAACCGTCTACAATGCAATGAACTTCACAGGCGGATTTTAAGAAACAACTGTATGGGTAAATACATGATCTTCACAGACGGTTATTAATTATCAACCGTCTGCAATGCCATGAACTTCACAGACGGATTTTAAGAAATAACCGTCTGGGTAAATACATGATCTTCGTTGGCGGTTCTTGATTAATAACCGTCTGTAATGCAATGAACTTCACAGATGGATTTCAAGGAACAACCGTCTGAGTAAATACATGATCTTCGTTGGCGGTTCTTAATTAATAACCGTCTGTAATGCAATGAACTTCATAGCCGGTTCTTGATTAACAACGGCCTGAGAAGATCATGTATTTTCAGTGGCGGTCATTGTTTAATTATCATAAGCGGTTTTCATTGAAATTACAGGGATGTAGTTGCAATTATATATCACAGCCGCATGTAGTCGTGCAGGCAAAATTGTATCAGGAAAAAACACAGATGAGCTAGCGGATACTAGTACAGTAATGCATTATAGGAAATGCTCGATCACCAGTGAGGCTGGATTAATTGTGACAATACACCATTAGAGGCTTTACAATTGTTCAAAGATAATTTCTTTACACACTGAACAAAAATCATGCTACATTCATTGTAGATCGACGATGAAGCTCCCATCGATCAATCTAAATTGTACCGCCTGCTTGCTCCCGAACACGTCTCTTATATTCCGCTGGATCCTGAAAATATTGATATTATTTAAATTAACAAATGTCGAAGGAGGAATGAATAACCTACATTGGTCACTAAGTCAAAGTGTCATCTAACCTTGATAAGTAGATTATAGCAATCATTTTCAACATCAGGCACATTTGGCTGATGCAGCAAACGCTGAACTTCAAGTAGTATAGTTTTGATTGTAAAAGCACTGCACCACCCCTACGAAATATAATTTAAGCAATATAAGAAACCAGTTCAAATAAGTTCGACAAAAATTATAAGTAATAATTACATGAACAAAATAGGTCTATCTTACAGTCTCTTGATCAAGAATCCCGATGCAGAGTGCTCCCGAACGATGGACATTTGGGTGGAAGAACCCAATTGGAAAGGAGCATCTTGGAGGCACCAAGGGATAGTCCTCAGAGAAGGAGATTGTCAGGGGGTAGTAACCATCTTCCCATTCAGTCTGCAAAAGAAATTTATTAATAGGAGGACGATAGTTAAACTCATATTGTGCTTGTTCTTCATGACTTACCCCTTCTTTACTGGGGACGATGAACTGCCACTTCAATAAATCTCCCGATTCAGGCTTCGCAGAGAAACCCTACGCGGAGAAATTGAAAATACCAAAAACAAACAACACGGAAAAACAAACTACAGTTAAGTTCATCAGTCCATTACAGATACATATGTATATACAACCATGTGACCGGTGTGCCATATGTACATACATGGGGATGGTTCTTGCGCCACGCCAAGCGCTCCTCCTTCAATCGGCTACACGCCCGAGACATCATTATCTGAAGAAAGACCAAACTTCCAAACTTCCAAATCATTGAGTCCAAACGCATATGTACACAAATGCAAAAGGACACAATCCATATACCAACATTGTTCTAAGTTGATTTCAGAAGATACAAATATATACAATATATATCATCTCGCATTGCTATATACATTTTTTCCAGCATTGACATCTTCTCGCATATAGGGTTTCAAATTCTTTTTAATGCTTCTCTCTACGCGCTTGATGTTTTCTGGTTCGGTGAAAAGGTACATCTCTTCATACTGATTATATTCCTCTTCATTATCTCCCACATTGTCAACCCCAACAATATTTTGCTTTCCAGAAACAACTACGTGCAACTTCTCAGTTTCTGGATCTTGAACATAAAAAACTTGTGCAACATTATCGCCGAGAACCCACAGGTCATCTTTGTAACCCACTTTATTCAATTCTACCAGTGTCAGTCCGTAATTGTCCACTTTCAAACCATCAGGATGTTTGACCCATTAGCACTTAAATACGGGCATTACCATTCTTTCGCCATAATCGAGTTCCCATATTTCCTCTATGAACCCGAAGTATGTGGTCTTCTGCCCTTGTGAATCATAAGCCTCAATACGAACACCACTATTTTGTGCAACACTCTTACCGTCTTTTTCTTTAGTGTAAAATGTGTAACCATTGATGTCATATGCTTTCCATGATGTTACCAAAGCAGATGGGCCACAAGCTAACTTTTTCATTGTTGCCTCTTCTATAGTGTTTCCGTATGATATATTTTTGTCCATTAACCATTCAGTGAAACATCTTCTGTGCTCTTTCATGATCCAGTCCTCTTTGCGGTCTTGGTTTTTATCACGAAGCTCAATTTGGTGTTCCTCGATGTACGGCTCAGCTATTGCGAGCTGTTGTAGTACACCAAAATGTGCACGGTGTACATTCTTGTAATCTTGAACAATAAAAGTTTTCTTACTCACTTTGCCTCTCCCACGTAGTCTACCCTCATGTACCGGTATAGGCACACCTATCGATTTTCCATCTTTGATGTAATCAGCGCAACCCTCAATCACTTCTTCAGTGGTGTATCCTTCCATAATTGAACCCTCTGGGTGAGCACGGTTCCGCACATAACCTTTTAATACTCCTAAATATCTCTCCAACGAAAACATATGATGTAAATATAGTGGCCCCAATGCTTTTATCTGATCAACAAGATGTATGATTAGGTGTACTTGCATATCAAAAAAGGATGGTGGGAAACACATCTCAAGCTTGCACATTGTCTCGACAATGTATGTTTTCAGATAGTCTAAATCTTCACGTGCTATCACCTTTTGCGATACTGCATTGAAGAAGTAACACAAACGTGTGATGACAACTTTTATATGCTCAGGTTTGATTACTCTTATTGCAATGGCAAGGCAAATTGTCATCATCATGTGACAGTCGTGAGAATTATAACCGAATAAAGACAAGTCTTTCATCGAGACTAGTTTGCGGATATTGGATGAGAAACTTGTGGGCACTTTGATCCCACGCAAGCATTCGCAAATTGCTTTTTTCTCTTCTAGCGTCAAGTTGTAGCTGGCTGGGGGAAGGTAATGCTTCCCGTTCGCCTTTTCTACTGGATGAAGCTCTGGTCTCAAATCAAGATTTACTAGGTCCATACGTGAATTTAATCCATCCTTTGTCTTCCTCGGCATGTCCAGCAAGGTCCCAATGATGCTGTCAAATACATTCTTTGTAACGTGCATCAAATCAATACTATGGCAAAATTCCAGATTCTTCCAATACGGAAGATACTTGAAAAAAATTGATTGTTTCTTGAAAGCCATGTCAGTTGTATCATCCGAAGATGTACTTTTCTTTCTCTTAATTCCTTTACTCTTTTTTCCCTTACCGAAAGCAATATGAATGTTCTTGACCATTTCAAACACAAGTTTTCCACTGTAAGGTTTCGGTGCAGTATCTTTTTCGATTTTGTTATCAAATTGTTCTTTCATCTTCCTATACTTGTGTGTATCTGTCAAGAACCGTCGATGTCTCATGTACACCGTCTTTCTGGATGAAGTGAGGTATAGATATCCAGTTCTATCCACGCACCTAACGCAACCTTTCATCCCTTTCATTTGTCCCGATAATGTAAACAGTCCGGGATAATCATGCACGGTAACGAATATCATTGCTCTTAGCGTGAAATACTCCCGCTTGTACTCATCCCATGTACGTACCCCTTCATTCCACAATTTCGCCATATCTTCCATTAAAGGTTCCAAGAACACATCAATTTCGATGTTGGGTTGTTTCGGACCTTGGATAAGAACAGATAATAAGATATATTTCCTTTTGTGACACGACCACGTCGGTAGGTTGTACATAGTTAAGACCACGGGCCATGTGCTGTGTATGCTTCTTTTTTCACCAAACGGATTCATTCCATCTGTACCCAAGGCAAACCTCACATTTCTGATTTCCTTCGCAAATTCTGGATACTGAATATCAAAATTTTTCCACTGCGTTGCATCACCAGGGTGTCGTATATGTTTTTCATTCTTCTTGCGTTCCTCGGAATGCCAACGCATAAGTTCAGCCTCCCTAGGGTTTGAGAACAAACGCTTCAAGCGATCAATTACCGGAAGGTACCACATCACCAATGCAGGAATTTTTCTCTTATTCTTCCCGTCTGCATCGCCAGAAGTATCGTCATCGTCACCTTCAGGACCAATAATAAACTTCTTATTCTTCTGAGTCTTTTTCATGTTGGTAACATATTGGTGATTGTAGTCCTTCTTATATCTACTGACACCACAAATGGGGCATCTAGTTGCGAGCTCATGCTCTTTGCGATACAGAATACAATGGTTCACACAAGCGTGTATTTTTGTCACACCTAGTGCCATCGGGCAAAGAAGTTTCTTCGCTTTATAAGTGCTTCTAGGCAATTTATTTGGATTTGGAAGAATTTCTGCCAGAAGATTCAAAAGATCAGAGAAACTACAATCGGACCATCCGTGCGTAGCTTTCAACTTTAGTAGTTCTAAGACTGCACGCAATGTAGTAAACTCTTTATCACAACCGTTTGATTCATCATATAAAAGCTCTGTGGCCGCATTCTGCAATGTCTCTATTTTACTTAAACCTTTGCTTGCTCCCATAGAAGTCAGTACATATGGTTCAATGTGACACAACATCTCCTCACAATCGAACTCATCATCATCATCACCAGCTTGATTGTCACTACCATCATCGATATGAACATTATCATCATCTGAGCCTCTCTCATCATCTTTATCCACATCATGTGTATCTAACTCACCATGCTCTGTCCATATTGTGTAGTTATTTTTGAAACCTCTTTTCACCAAATGAGATTGGATTACTATAGTATCCGTCCAAGCAATCTTATTTTCGCAGTCGATACATGGACATAATATGTCATCTATCTTTTGCAACTTCGCATGTCTCTTGGATGCTTCAATAAAATTTGCAACATTACGAATGTACATAGGATCGGGTCTTGGCATGTTATACATCCACGCTCGACGGTCCATGCTTCAATAATAGAATTTTTTGTCAGATTTACAAAATTTGGCCACAAATATTCTCTAAAGGTCTTCTATAAAATGAATTTACAGAGACATAACAAGTATGATTAGGGCGACTAATGTAGGAGACGGGCGACGTCTTGAGGCGGACGGAGTCAAAGGGGGAAACAGGCCCAGCAGCATGGGCTAGGTCTGGGTGGGATCCAGTCTGTTATATCGGGAAACAAGGCCCAGATGCATCTTATATATATTACAATAGCATCTGTTAATTAAACATCATATTCATGTCACATAATAGGTACAAAAAGGAAACAATCCATATAGTCCATACATCAATATACCAGAACACAATCCATACAGTCCTTACACATGCAAAAGGACAGAATCCATATACCAGAACACACAAAATTAACAGCTTATCAGCTAATGAAAATATACAAAGAAAAAGTAAGGAAACTACATTCACCTTGCAGAGGCGTCAGCACGGTGGGGAGGCGTCAGCACGGTGGGCCGGCTGGGTGGAAAAGTGGCGGTGCGGGGTTGAGCGGTGGCGCGGCAGTATGGGCTGGGCGGCGGAGCGGCGGCGTGGCGCAGGGGAAATTTCAACAGCCTGGCGGCGTCGATATAAATTCTCCAGGGTTGCGTTTTGACTGCGGTGAGGGGTCCTTATATAGACGTAGGTTTTTCACAGGCGGTTTTTAACTTTATCGCAGACGGGTTTTACTTACCAACCGCCTGAGATGATGTTTATTAATTAAGAAGTAAATATCTTCACAGGCTGTTGGTACTTAATAACCGCCAAGGAAGATTTTTATCTCAGGCGGGTATTACTTAACAACCGTCTAAGATAATGCCAACTGAACAAAATATTTTTAAAACTTGTATAGCTGACATTGAAATGTTTTGGTAAATATCAAATTAATTTCTACTCACATATTATTCACATTTGTGTATCTCATAAAAAAAGATCTTTCACTCAAAATTGTTGGTACGAACATATTTGCATAATTTATACATGTATGAATTTTTTTAATTTTTTTAAAAGCACTCCAACATGTCAAACTTCAAATTATCCACCAGTATTCATTGACACTTGATTGAAATATGTACAAAACACAAGAAAAATGTACAAGAACACTTGATTGAAATCCTAAAACTACACTATGGCCCCGCCTCCTCCATCCTCTCCGCCAGCTTCTCAAACCAAGCCAAGCGGTCCTCCTCCGACTCGTCGTCGTCGTCGTAGTAGTCGTCACCATGGTGGTGGTCGTCGTCGTCGTCGTCAGTGGACGACTCGTCGTCGCCGTCGTCGGTGGACGACTCGTCGTCGCCGTCGTCGGAGGACGACTCGTCGTCGCCGTCGTCGGAGGACGACTCGTCGTCATCATCGTCATCATCGTCATCGTCGTCGAAGTCGTCCTCCTCCTCCTCCTCCTCCTCCGGCGACGATGCAGCAGGAGAGAGGGTCGGCTTCTCCGGCTGAGCCGATTGCTCCGGCTGTACCGGTGGCTCCGGCTGCACCGGCGGTGGAACGCGCTGGTCGTCATTCACCCTCTCGGGGGAGCTGCAGCATATCTGCTTGCAGGGTGGCTGCCTCGGCGGGCTAGGTGGCGGAAGGTTGGCCATGGCTGTGGTGGTTAATCGGCGGCGGGCTAGGAGAGGTGGAACGATGGAAGAAGAAGAAAGGAGTGGAGAAAAGTTTTGTGCTTGTCCATAACCGACGACGCGCCTTATATAGGTCTGTGCGGAGTAGACGAGGGAGCGGTTCGTTTCCCGCGCATTGAACTCTTTGCAGACCTCGTGCGGCGCACAATTAAACCACTGTGGAAGACGATCTTGAGAGATCCTTGCACGCGTCCCTGCACCACGGCTTCTCAACTTCTCCGCAGACCTCGTGCGGCGCGTCAGTTAATTAACACTTCTCAGCCCGTTAATTAACATATTGTAGATTCAAAAATGATTATCTCAGGCGGGTATTACTTATAAACCGCCTGAGAAAAAAGAAGTAAAAATCTTCACAGACGGTTGGTACTTAACAACCGTCTCCAAATACGTTTATCTAAGGCGGGTATAACTTAACAACCGCCTGGGATAATGCCCGATACTGTTCTGCAGTTTCCTTATCCCTTGCTTCTTTTTTATTTAGATTCCATTATAAATACTCAAACATGTTTACATTCTGCAAATTGTGTTCAAATTTGATGATTCTTTCTTCTACATTTGTATTAAATTAACATCTACCAACTGAACAAAATATTTTGTTCATTGCGCATTGAACTCTTTGCAGACCTCGTGCGGCGCACAATTAAACCACTGTGGAAGACGATCTTGAGAGATCCTTGCACGCGTCCCTGCACCACGGCTTCTCAACTTCTCCGCAGACCTCGTGCGGCGCGTCAGTTAATTAACACTTCTCAGGCCGTTAATCAACATATTGTAGTTTAAAAATGATTATCTCAGGCGGGTATTACTTATAAACCGCCTGAGAAAAAAGAAGTAAAGATCTTCACAGACGGTTGGTACTTAACAACCGTCTACAAATATGTTTATCTGAGGCGGGTATAACTTAACAACCGCCTGGGATAATGCCCGATACTGTTCTGCAGTTTCCTTATCCCTTGCTTCTTTTTTATTTAGATTCCAATATAAATACTCAAACATGTTTACATTCTGCAAATTTTGTTCAAATTCGATGATTCTTTCTTCTACATTTGTATTAAATTAACATCTACCAACTGAACAAAATATTTTGTTCATTGCGCATTGAACTCTTTGCAGACCTCGTGCGGCGCACAATTAAACCACTGTGGAAGACGATCTTCAGAGATCCTTCCGTCGCACGCGTCCCCTGCACCACGGCTTCTTAACTTCTCCGCAGACCTCGTGTGGCGCGTCAGTTAATCAACATAGCATTTGTTGTATGTTTTTTATGTTCTGACAAATTTCAAAAGATTTATGAAGTGAAATTTAATGGTAACCTTTACTTATAAATAATATTACAAGAAAGTGGATTTTTGCCTTTTTAAAGGACCACATTTAATCAAGAATATTAATTAAAAAGAAGTAAATATCTTCACAGGCGGTTATTGCTTAACAACCGCCTGAGATAATGCCCGATACTGTTCTTCAGTTTCCTTATCCCTTGCTTCTTTTTTATTTAGATTCTAATATAAATACTCAAACATGTTTAGATTCTGCAAATTGTGTCCAAATTCGATGATTCTTTCTTCTACATTTGTATAAAATTAACATCTACCACCTGAACAAAATATTTTTAAAACTTGTATAGCTGACATTGTAATGTTTTGGTAAATATCAAATTAATTTCTACTCACATATTATTCACATTTGTGTATCTCATAAAAAAAAGTTCCTTCACTCAAAATTGTTGGTATGAACATATTTGTATAATTTATACATGTATGAATTTTTTTAATTTTTTTAAAAGCATTCCAACATGTCAAACTTCAAATTATCCACCATTCTAACTAAATGCTCATATTCATATGAGGCATTCATCAAATTATGAACACACATTGATTCCAAAAAATTTAAAAAAATATGAAAAAAATCGTAGATGTTGGTATGATGATTAAAAATGTCCACTGAAAAAATAAATGAAAAAAGCATTATATTCATCAAGATAGAAAAATGAAAAATAGCATTTGTTGTATGTTTTTTATGTTCTGACCAATTTCAAAGGATTTATGAAGTGAAATTTAATGGTAACCTTTACTTATAAATAATGTTACAAGAAAGTGGATTTTTGCCTTTTTAAAGGACCACATTTAATCAAGAATATTAATTAAGAAGAAGTAAATATCTTCACAGGCGGTTATTGCTTAACAACCGCCTGAGATAATGCCCGATACTGTTCTTCAGTTTCCTTATCCCTTGCTTCTTTTTTATTTAGATTCCAATATAAATACTCAAACATGTTTAGATTCTGCAAATTGTGTCCAAATTCGATGATTCTTTCTTCTACATTTGTATAAAATTAACATCTACCACCTGAACAAAATATTTTTAAAACTTGTATAGCTGACATTGTAATGTTTTGGTAAATATCAAATTAATTTCTACTCACATATTATTCACATTTGTGTATCTCATAAAAAAAAGTTCCTTCACTCAAAATTGTTGGTATGAACATATTTGTATAATTTATACATGTATGAATTTTTTTAATTTTTTTAAAAGCATTCCAACATGTCAAACTTCAAATTATCCACCATTCTAACTAAATGCTCATATTCATATGAGGCATTCATCAAATTATGAACACACATTGATTCCAAAAAATTTAAAAAAATATGAAAAAATTCGTAGATGTTGGTATGATGATTAAAAATGTCCACTGAAAAAATAAATGAAAAAAGCATTATATTCATCAAGATAGAAAAATGAAAAATAGAATTTGTTGTATGTTTTTTATGTTCTGACCGATTTCAAAGGATTTATGAAGTGAAATTTAATGGTAACCTTTACTTATCAATAATATTACAAGAAAGTGGATTTTTGCCTTTTTAAAGGACCACATTTAATCAAGAATATTAATTAAGAAGAAGTAAATATCTTCATAGGCGGTTATTGCTTAACAACCGCCTGAGATAATGCCCGATACTGTTCTTCAGTTTCCTTATCCCTTGCTTCTTTTTTTATTTAGATTCCAATATTAATACTCAAACATGTTTAGATTCTGCAAATTGTGTCCAAATTCGATGATTCTTTCTTCTACATTTGTATAAAATTAACATCTACCACCTGAACAAAATATTTTTAAAACTTGTATAGCTGACATTGTAATGTTTTGGTAAATATCAAATTAATTTCTACTCACATATTATTCACATTTGTGTATCTCATAAAAAAAAGTTCCTTCACTCAAAATTGTTGGTATGAACATATTTGTATAATTTATACATGTATGAATTTTTTTAATTTTTTTAAAAGCATTCCAACATGTCAAACTTCAAATTATCCACCATTCTAACTAAATGCTCATATTCATATGAGGCATTCATCAAATTATGAACACACATTGATTCCAAAAAATTTAAAAAAATATGAAAAAATTCGTAGATGTTGGTATGATGATTAAAAATGTCCACTGAAAAAATAAATGAAAAAAGCATTATATTCATCAAGATAGAAAAATGAAAAATAGCATTTGTTGTATGTTTTTTATGTTCTGACCAATTTCAAAGGATTTATGAAGTGAAATTTAATGGTAACCTTTACTTATCAATAATATTACAAGAAAGTGGATTTTTGCCTTTTTAAAGGACCACATTTAATCAAGAATATTAATTAAGAAGAAGTAAATATCTTCACAGGCGGTTATTGCTTAACAACCGCCTGAGATAATGCCCGATACTGTTCTTCAGTTTCCTTATCTCTTGCTTCTTTTTTATTTAGATTCCAATATAAATACTCAAACATGTTTAGATTCTGCAAATTGTGTCCAAATTCGATGATTCTTTCTTCTACATTTGTATAAAATTAACATCTACCACCTGAACAAAATATTTTTAAAACTTGTATAGCTGACATTGTAATGTTTTGGTAAATATCAAATTAATTTCTACTCACATATTATTCACATTTGTGTATCTCATAAAAAAAGTTCTTTCACTCAAAATTGTTGGTATGAACATATTTGTATAATTTATACATGTATGAATTTTTTTAATTTTTTTAAAAGCATTCCAACATGTCAAACTTCAAATTATCCACCATTCTAACTAAATGCTCATATTCATATGAGGCATTCATCAAATTATGAACACACATTGATTCCAAAAAATTTAAAAAAATGTGAAAAAATTCGTAGATGTTGGTATGATGATTAAAAATGTCCACTGAAAAAATAAATGAAAAAAGCATTATATTCATCAAGATAGAAAAATGAAAAATAGCATTTGTTGTATGTTTTTTATGTTCTGACCAATTTCAAAGGATTTATGAAGTGAAATTTAATGGTAACCTTTACTTATCAATAATATTACAAGAAAGTGGATTTTTGCCTTTTTAAAGGACCACATTTAATCAAGAATATTAATTAAGAAGAAGTAAATATCTTCACAGGCGGTTATTGCTTAACAACCGCCTGAGATAATGCCCGATACTGTTCTTCAGTTTCCTTATCCCTTGCTTCTTTTTTATTTAGATTCCAATATAAATACTCAAACATGTTTAGATTCTGCAAATTGTGTCCAAATTCGATGATTCTTTTTTCTAAATTTGTATAAAATTAACATCTACCACCTGAACAAAATATTTTTAAAACTTGTATAGCTGACATTGTAATGTTTTGGTAAATATCAAATTAATTTCTTCTCAGACGTGAAATTTTAATTAACGATGAACACACTATATTCATTAACAATATTCAATCATTCACACAGTTGAAGAACACACAAGATACTCATTCATTAACAATATGCACATCTCACAAAAGAACACACAAGATGCACAATATTTACACAAGAACACACAAGAACACAAAAGATACACAAGTAATATTCAATCACATAGATGAAAAAAGATAGATTTCATTCATTAACAATATTTACAAAACAGAAGCAACTAAAAACAACAAAAAGAAAAACTAATTAAATCCTACTCCTACTCCTCTTCCTTCTCCTCCTCCTCGTCCTCCGGCGGCGACTCCGGCACCGGTGCAACAGGAGACAGGGCCGGCTGCACCGGCGGTGCAACCCCGAGGTTGCTAGCCGTCGCCTCCACCAGCGTTCTACGGCCCTCGGGGCCAAGAACCTGGGCCATCGTCGCGAACAGAATGTCGAGACGATCAGCCACCCCCACGAGGGCGTAGAGGTAGTGGCCCAAGGTACCCATTCCAGTATACTCTGGAAGGGTACCCAGCCCCAAGGCACTCATGGCGCGAGACGTATTGTTGTACGCCTCTCGCGCCATGAGGAGGCGCTGCTCGGTGTTGATCTTCTCGGGGGAGCTGCAACATTGTTTCTTGCAAGGTGGCTCCCTCGGAGGGCTTGGCGGCAGAAGGTCGGCCATAGTGGTGTTGGGTCGTCGGAGCGGAGGAAGACGAAGAAAACAAGAGGATTCAAAGTGAGCGATGCGCTTGTGAGCGATAGCGTGTCTTTAAGGCCGCGCGGAGTGGAAAAGAAAGGTCACACCTCGGGGAAAAGAAAGGTCGCGCACGCGTGACATGGTCACTGACGTGTGGGACCGGGTCCACATGTCAGTGACTGCTGATTAAGTCAGGGGATCCTCATCCCGGTTGGTGAGGGGTCTTTATGTAGGCGTTCATCAAATTAAGAAGAAGTAAATATCTTCACAGGCCCATGTTTAACTCAGGCGGGTGTTACTAACCAACCGCCTGAGATAATTGTATCTTCTCAGGCGGTTGGTAAGTAAAATCCGACTGAGGTAACAGTCTTCCCTGACGGTCGGTACTTAAAATCCGCCTGAGAAAATGTGAGTCTATATATACCCCTCGGCAGCATTGGAAAAACCTAACCCGGGCGAAACACTTAGACGCCATTAGGCTGCCAAAATTTCGTTTGCCGCCAAGTGTTCCCCCTCGTCACTTCCAGGTACGCCGCCGAGCTTCGCCGTCGCCGAGCTTCGCCGTCGCCGAGCTTCGCCGTCGTCGCCGAGCTTCGCCGTCGCCGCCGAGCTTCGCCCTCCTCACTTCCAGGTACGCCGAGCGAAGCCATTTCCGTCGCCGCCGAGCTTCAAGGTAAACCCTAAACCATTCGACCTTCCATCCTCCTTCGCCGTGCCGCCTCCCTCCCCGCCCTCGCTGCCTCCTTGCATATCCTTGGTTAGGGTTCGGGAATTAGATAATGGTAGGCATCCTTGGTTAGGGTTCGGTGGAATTCGAAAAACTGTCAAGTTCGGTGGCATCTTTGGTTAGGGTTCGGTGGGGCAAGATTTATGTGGATGGTTATATCATGATAAATTGGTAGTTGGTTCTGTGTGTCTGAAACTGTTCTGACACATTAGTGGTAAACATGATTCTAGACTCTAGTAACAGCAGTATATTCCCTATTTCTATCATCGGCCTTGCATATGCCACATAATTCTCTATTAGGGGCAAGATTTAGCTATATTTGGTTAAGTTGACCAAATTTGACTAATTTTGGCTAAGTTACATTAGATATAGTTATACTTGACTAATTTTGACTAAGTTATGCTATATTTAGCTATATTTGGCTACTTTTGCTTAGAGTTAGCTATGCTAAGTTTGGCTAAGTTTGCTTTTATTTCTCTAAGTTTCATTTGAGCAATTGTAGCTAATCTGTGCTACCAAAGATGTCTGCACTTGTGGCTCCATCAGCTTCATTTGAGCAATTGTACCTAATCTGAGCTACCAAAGTTATGCTATATTTAGCTCTGAAGCCAAACAAAAGTTGCTGGCCAACTCATTTGTGATGCCAGGAGCATCCTCACGCCCATATCTAGGTAACACTAGGTGTGGCGATGGAGTCTGAGCATATGATGCCGATCTCTATGATACAAGAATTTAGTTAGACCTATATAACTTCAAAAATGTGTTTTGGCTAAATTTACTTAATTGAGCCAAAATTGAGAAAATTTGTTTTAAATATGACCAAATTTAGTTATGCCATTTATTAGATTTTTTGTCTTATTAGATCTAGCATGGAAAGCCCTAAGAAGACTGGTCCTGATAGTAACAACAAAGAAGACAATATGGAGTTTACTGACTCCAGCAGTTCAGGCTCCTATCACAGTCCTTCGGATCCTTTTCCGAATATAAAAATTAAAAAGACTTCAGTGGATCTAGACCCGAAATATGATCCTGCCGACGAGGTATGGATCACGAATCTTAACTTCAGCAGTTCAAGTTAATGTTGGTTGTCAAGTATACGAAGTCTTATAATTTTTTTCTACCTAGATTAATCTCGAAGACAATGAGGTGACATCGGCTCCTAAAACCGCAGAAGGTTCACCAATGGATGAATCCTCAGCTTCACTCAAGCGGAAACAAGGGCAACGAGGTCCCAATAAGGGTCCATTGGACCGCATCATGTACATAACAAGGGTCGGTCCAGGTGGGCTTCCCCAAGAACCACTGGATTCAGTTACCAAGTACCGTAATGCATGCGGTTTTCTTGTTAGGGAGGTTGTGCCGATCACAACCGAGAATTGGAGGAAATTACCCGAGCAGACCAAGAATGAGTTGTGGGAAAAGATAAAGAAACAATTCAAGTTCCCGAAAGGCACAGAAGAAGCTGTAAAGAAAGCAACATTGGTCTCTTGCGGCAAGAAGTTTCGATGCTGGAAGAGTGAAATGAATGCTTATGTTAAGGCCAATAAGGTCCCTAGCCCGAGGAAGATGGGAAAAATCACACAAGCTCAGTGGCAAGAGTTTGTTCGTCAAAAGAGCACACCTGATGCTAAAGCTCTAAGTGCAACTAGGTCAGAGCTTGCAAAAAAGAACAAATACCATCATCGCTTGGGGTCTGCCGGATATGGCCCCAAAGTCCAGAAATGGAATAAGATAATAGACGAAATTCTTAGTAAGGGCAATCCTCACCCATTAGAAGGGTGCGATGAGCGAACTCAACGCTGGGTCTTTGCTCGGTCAGGTTTGACCAGCGAGGGCAAACTTGAAAAGCCCGACTCTCTGAATGAAGTAGAGGATAAAATGAAAGAAGTAATTGAAAAGCAACAGAAGGGTCTCTTCAAGCCGAAGAGGGAGAATGACCAACTTACCGCTATCTTGGGAGACCCTGAACACAGCGGACGGGTTCGAGCGGTCTCTTCTCAAATGTCTTGGCTAGATGGTTTCCCTAAAGATAAAGACACATATAGAAGACGTGAGAAGTTTAAGAAAACACTTGATGAAACAATTGCTCAAAAGGTCAAAGAAAATATGCAAGAAATAATGGAACAACTTAGACAATTAGGACAATTAGTGGCACCGAGTACAATGATGGTTCCGGTGCAAAAGGAGCAATTAGTATCTCCAACTGCCTACCCTAGCAGCGTTGGTTCCGTGCCAGGCTCAGGGTCAGCCCATAAGTTCCCTGTCGATGATATTGCTAACGACAAATCTTGTCGTCTTCTTGTCCCGATAGGCAGAGCAGGGAACAAAACCAAACAGGTTGCCACTGCTATGGCAAAGCCTGATCGTGACTTCAACGGGAGTCCACTTCCGTTGTATTATTCTGTGGTGCAAGTTCTTCAGATCATTGATAATGATTATGAAGATTATGAAATAGACCACGTCACACCTGAGGGGATCGCGACTCTGGGGCAGGCTGTCAACCAATTAATCCTTTGGCACCGACGCGATATCGTGTTGGACGATGAGCCAATTTCTAGCCCCGTCGCATCTCCAAATACTGCAACCCCATCTTCTAAGGCGAAAGTGCATGAAGATCCACTCCCAGTCCGGGAAGATCCACTCCCCCTATGTCTGAGCAAGGATGATGATATCCAAGAGCAACAAGTTGGACAACAACTTCAAGCAGTACCAGAGCAAGCTGTTGCTAGTAAAGAGCAACTAGTTGAGCAACAGCTTGAAGTAGTACTAGAGCCAGCTGCTGGGAGTAAAGAGCAATCAGTTGAACAACAGGTTCAACAACAAGCCAGTGTCCAACTTCCGACGACTACTCCTCGATCATCAGTGCCTGTCAAAGTTAGCTCATACGAAAATAAGAAACCTTCATCAGAAGTGACAAAGTATTTGGAAGCTATGAAGGAAAATATTAGAAAATCGAGTGCATCTCGTTCTTCTCATGAGCCAGCATTAGAAGATATCGAGGAGTGGGAAGAAGACGGTGTCATGTATAATCGGCGGACGGCTTTAGTTAAACCAAGAGTTCCAATATACAAGCTTGAGGATGTTCCTCCTAAATTTGAGAATGTGAAGCCGTTAATGACATCCGTACAACTTAGCAAACAACCCGTCACGCTCAGAAGAATGCATGAGTGGTACATCACTGCCAGCACAAAATATGGTCTTAATTGCGTCACATTTCGTATTCCAAAAGAAGCATTCTGGAGCACTGGAGTAGATAAACGAGTCATTTTATTTGACGAGCTGCTTTCCCTTTTCCATCGGGGCATGCTCGAAATCAACCTGCTGCTCGTCTGGTGCTTGTAAGTGCTCTAATATTTTGTATTTGCTTTTCTTACTACACGCATACGCATTACATGAGATTATAACAATTCTGGACTTCTTCAATAGGATGCAATACATGGATAATGAAAAGTTGGCGCACAAGACAGGTATCCTTGACCCTACTAGGATTGCAAAGTCGCTATTCGACGTCCAGGCGAATCGAGAATCAAGCCAGTACAAACACATGAAAAAAAAGATTTTGAAAGAGCAATTGCAAAACTTAAGAAGGATAGAAAGGCAGAAGTTGCAGCTTACATAGGACATGCGATGTTTAACTTTGTCAGAGACGGCCAGGACCTCGTAAAGGCTCCGTACCACTTCGAGTAAGTTCGACACATGGCATTGAAATAGCAATTATTGGTAATTGTTAACACGTGTGTTTGTATGTTTGCAGTAATCACTATATAATGATCTTCATCAAGCCAACGCAGGGAATGGCAACAGTCTTGGACTCGGCCGATTACCCACCAGATCGTTACAAAGATTTCCTTTCCATTTTGAAAAAGTACGTTTATTCAATAATTTTAATTTACGCACATTTAGAATGTGTTGACAAGTTTTATATGACATTTCTTGTATTACAGCGCTTGGCGGTTTTACGCGGGACAGCTTGGCGGTCAGAGACCTCCTAATACGAATGCATTGAACATTAAAACGTATTATGCTTGTCCGAAGCAGCCTGCTGGGAGTGTCTTATGCGGGTATTATGTATGCGAGCATCTTCAGACCGCCGCCGTATATAGAGTCAATCGTGAGGATGTAAGTTATCCTTAATGTCGATACCTTATTTTCTTACTTTTGTGTTTCATTTTAATTGTAACTAGCATAGTTTAATGCTTATATTCTCTGCTGTTCAATATTACCAGAAACATTATTTTCATATTTTGATTCCAACTTCAAAATTCAATTGCTCATAGTACAACTGCTCCAAAAATACCTACTAAATTCTTGTATACTCTCACTTTGATCTATACTTTGAGATTGTTCAAACCAACACATTCTAAACCTTGTTATGTGTTATATTGCAGCACAAGAAGAATCTGAACGAAGAATGGCCGGTTTGTAGAAGTATTCCTGATGGAGGAGCCGACAGGATTGCTTCTGAACTCTGTCAGTTCATTCGTCGCGAAATTTTGCACAAAACGGGGAAGTTCTTTGATAAGAGAGTTTCAGCAGCTGATGTGCCAGAACTTTCCGACTATACCAATCTAAACAGTTTTTAGTGAAAACTTGTAAACTTTGAGATGAAATTGTATCTGTAACTTGTGTGTATGTATATTGTTTTAGTGAAATTGACTTCTGTGATGATAATATTGTTGTCTTTTGTTCTGTGATGATTGTTGTTTTTTGTTCTGTGATTATATTGAATTGACCTAGAAATTAGAAATAACAGCAGTAGTACTGCATGACTGTGAAAAACAATTATCACAGGCGGCTAGATACAAGTAAAGAAACATCTGTGATAACCTAATTTTCACAGGCGGTGTTTGTTATGGTAGAAACCGGCTGCGTTAAAGGGTCTTCACAGACGGCTGATATAGGTAAACTCCGTCTGTGATAACACCATTATCATAGACGGGTTAGTTATGCTTCAATAACCGTCTGTAAAGACACATTATCATTGACGGTTAGTTATGCTTCAAAACCCGCCTGTGAAGACATATTATCATAGGCGGTTAGTTATGCTTCAAAATCCACCTGTGAATACACATTATCATAGACGGTTAGTTATGCTTCAATACCCGACTGTGAAGACTCATTATCATAGGCGGTTAGTTATGCTTCAAAATCCGCCTGTGAAGACAAATTATCATTGGCGGTTAGTTATGCTTCAATACCCGCCTGTGAAGACTTCTTATCATAGACGGTTAGTTATTCTTCAATAACCGTCTGTGATAAGATGTTTATCACAGACGGTTATATATGCTGTACGACCCATCTGTGATAAAGTATTTTCACAGACGGCTAGCCTAAGTAAAGAACCGCCTATGATAATCGGTCTTCACAGGCGGCTATCCTTAGTGAAGAACCGCCTATGATAATTAGTCTTCACAGGCGGTTTCACTTCTTCGCCTGTGAAATTGCGGATTATCACAGACTCTTCGTTTCAGGCGGTTTTAAAAGCCGTCTGTGATAATAGGTTTGGAGCCGCCTGTGATGAGGCTTATTGTAGCAGTGAGTTCATGTTTGATTAGGGCTTGAGGTTGCCTGCATCCAGATAGAGTCCTAGTTGTCTTAGAGTTCGTGTGTGTCACATGAGTCGAGTCCAAAAACAGTTTGGCCTAAGACAGAAAGAATGGAATGTTTCACCTGTTTTAGCCATGTACAGAGGCAGTGACATGAGTTTAATCAGGCATGTTATTCCTGCCCTCTACTTGCGTCTCTAAATAAAAATACTAGGGACTCTCATTTATTTATCCATCAGGGTTAATGTTTTTCTTGAATTGCAATAGTACCACTAGATTACAATGGCAGGAAATTTAAACAATAATTCACATGTTATTGAGCTCTTCAAGTCGCTTCTTAAACAGTTACACGAGATAAAGACACAATGTACCCTTTTATACTTTATAATTAAGCAGGATAAATTACATCTTTGTGATATATATGAAAATTTAAAAACACACCATTAACCTTACATGTGTAACATATCTCAGATATAAATAAATATAAGCACTCTGACACACAGATGTACAGAAAACATGTAAACCTGTTATTATACAGAAATAGAGAGGTGGGCTCTGCAAACCATGCAAGACGATCCTTGCAACTCAAAATCAACGTAGATCACTCACAATGAATGAACAAGCTCAGTGCTTTGCCGGAGGGTGGTGAATTGGAGTTGGTGACGACCCACCGTAGGTAGGTGTCGGGGGGTGGTATGTCGGTGTTGGGGGCTGATACTCCGGCTTCGGAGGATGGTACTCCGGCGTGGGCACTGGCTTCGGCTTTGGTATTACGGGCTTCTTGTGAAAGTGGTCAATAATGTGCTTCTTGATCTTACCGCAGAATGTGTCAGACGCTTTAAGGGCCGGAGGGTGGTAGATCGGAGTTGGTGATCCACCATAAGTTGGTGTTGGGTGGTGGTACTCCGGAGTTGGGGGGTGGTACTCCGGCTTCGGTTTTGGTGGTACCGTCTTCTTGTGGAAGTGGTCTATGATGTGCTTCTTTATCTTACCGCAGAATGTGTCAGACGCTTTCATGGACGGAGTGTGGTAGATCGGAGTTGGTGATCCATCGTAATTCGGTGTCGCATGATGATGGTACTCTGGAGTTGGGGGGTGGTACTCTGGCATGGGCTCAGGCTTCGGCTTTAGTGGCACAGGCTTCTTGTGAAAGTGATCAATGATGTGATTTTTTATCTTACCTGTGAATGTATCAGACGCTTTCAAGGCAGGAGGATGGTAGATCGGAGATGGCGACCCACCATAAGTCGGTGTTGAGTGGTGGTACTCCGGCGCTGGGGGGTGGTACTCTAGCTTCGGCTTCGGTGGCACCGGCTTCTTGTGGAAGTGGTCAATGATGTGCTTTTTGATGGGACCGCAGATGGTGGCCGACGCGCACTCTGCTGACTGGTAGTGCGTCTTGCCGGGGGCAGCCACGAAAGTGCCCTCGGACTTTGGTGCTATCGTTGATGGCTCCTGTCCGGGGCACGGTCTGCCCGCCGCACTGTGAAGCTGGGCGTGGCAGTCGGCACCATGGAGGTCGCCGGCCAGCGGGACGCTGAAGGCGCCCGAGCCATCGAGCTTGCCGACAGCCTTGCTCTCGTACTCACCGTTGACGACGTTCTTGCACTTGATAGCGACCTGAAGACCTAATAATAAAAGGAATATGGCCAAACGAAGGTTACATGCGGTAGCCAATATAGCTCATATTTTTGTTATAAATTACTCTCTCTGTCCTCCTGAACTTGTCGTTTTGTAGTTCGAAAATGAATTATAAAACGACAAGTTTATTAGGACGGAGGGAATATATATGATGCTTGTAGATGTCCGATGATGCGTACCCTTGAAAACCGCCTCGGCGTTCATGTTCTTCCTCGTGCAGTCGCCGCACTTGGCCAGGCCGACGACGACCGACGCCGGCTCGCCGAACGCCGCGTTTGCGACGGCTATGGCCATCAACAAGGCGCAGACGCCGAGAAGATGCCTTGCTGCCATGTTTGTGTAACACTGGCTCGCTATTGCTTCTAAAATGATGGATGTTTGGATGAGTGGAAATGAGAGCAACGCATGGTTATATAGGCGCAGCAATGACAACACACAGCTCGACATGGCACGATCTTCGAGCGATGGTTTGAGGCGGTCGTATAATATTGGCGCCGAATTTGCAGATCGCGAATTAATACCACCGTCCCATTGATAGCACTCATGTCTACCGAACGGTTGGTGTGGTTCGTCGTTCGTGTTCTGTAGGTTACGTTTTCTTGCTGACATGAATGCATGCATGCAGTTCTCGGAAGTGCGAGTGCATGTTCTGTAGAAAAATGTCCCATGCATGCATGCTTCTCATTGGTGGTATCGAAAAAGGCAACGTTGATGTTTAAGGAATTTTTTATTAATATACCTTTTAAAAAATCATTTAATATAAATAACCTCCAAATTTGAAAATCTGAAAACTAACCCAGAGTCGTATGTGCCTCATACGTAATGATACGTGGGTCACGAATTTCGTATGAGGCATATACGAAATTGACGTGGCGTGCCACGCTGTTGTTAGCTTCTCGAGGCGGCTGACCTGTTCCCGAGGTCGAGCGAATCTCGTATGTGGCTCATACGACATTCGACCCAGTGTGAATTTTGTATGACCACATACGAAATTCACCGAGTCGTGAGGCCCGCCAGAACCGTCGTATGTGTCACGGACGACTTTCGTCGTCGTTATAATGCGAGACACCCTTCTTTCTTGCGGCACTCCGCTCGCGCCCGCCGCTTCAGCCCGCCGCACCAGCGCCGCCGCTCGGCACCGCGCCCCTGCTGGGCACCGGCCATGGCCTCCACCTCCGCCTCTCGCTCAGCCTGCCGCTCCATCCCGCCGATATTTTCTATTCCCTTCTCCTCATTTGTGATTAAATATTTCTAGTTAGTTGTATTTTCTATTCATCTTTGTACTATTATCCAATGATTCAATACGTATATTAGTAGTAGTTCGTAAATGAGATGTTAGTTGTAGACTAATGTTATTTTAGTGTTATGTGATAATTTTATGTGATAGTTTTATGTGATAGCAAATGATATGATAGTTTTGGATTATTATCTAATGTTATCTAATTTGTAATTAGCAATACGATAATAGTGTTATGTGATAGTTATTTTAGGTTATGTTATTTATTTCTAGTTTATAAGTTTTTATTCGTATGTTATTTGTAGTTAATGTTACTTTTAGTATGTAGAAGTAATAGTATGTGATACATTTTAAGTTTTAGAAGTAATGTAAATTCGTTTGTCAAGTTTTTAGCATGTTAGTTTTACTTTTAAAAATAATGGACTTGTAAATTCGTATGTTAGGTTTAGAAAATTGTAGTTTTGTAAATTCTTAACATGCGATTGTTTTTTTTGAAGTAATAGTATATGATAGATTTGTTTTTATTAATTTCGATAGGAATGTCAGAGAAGTTAGTTCTTCAGATATTTTATGGAGAAGGCACAATTGTTTATGGCTCTAATGGGATTGATTTGTTTGGGTTCACGTCGTGCGATGGAGGGATAACAAGAGCAAATAAGAGGACATTTAGTGGTGTCGTAAACTGGTTGATGAAAACATTTAATCTTGATCCAAAACAACATCAGTTGACATTGAAAGGAATGAATAATTGCGCAAGAAATGGAATTTATTGGGATTTGATTGTTATTAAGGGAACAAAGAATTGGAGAAAATTTGTAGATTTGGTTGTGGAGTGGGGTTGGCCTCTAGTGCTTCTTGGGCAAGCAGAAATGAAAGAAGTAGAGATTGCAACGCAATCTGATGAAGCAAATAATATGGAAAATGAAGTAGGAATAGAAGAAGCTGGAGAGAACTCCATACATATAGAAGCACGTGGTGTGGAAGATGAAGGAGAGCACATTGAGAACATAGTTATACAAATAAGGATCGAAGATATGGAACAAAAATGTTCCAGAAGTTGACTCTTCTGATGATGAGAATGAGAATGATACTGTTGTTCCTGCAAAGTGGAACAATCCGATCCCGAGTAATTTATCAGCTACATAAAAGTATTGTGGCTTATCGGGATACCATGAGAATCAGTTAACACAAGGAGATATTTTTAAAAACAAAGATAGTTTGAAGGATGCAACGAAATATTGGTCTCTATCTGTGCGGAGATCATTTACAGTTTACCAGTCAAGTAAAAAATATTATGATGTAAAATGTGTGTTCTCAAGTTGTCTTTTTGGGGTCCATGGTTTCGAGGAGAAGTGGACGAAGCTATGGAGAGTATCAAAAAATGATTGATCACACATGCGAGTTGCATGAATTGGAGAAGTGCAATAGTGCTCTTACACCACAGTTTATTGCGAATCACATGTACGCCCGAATTGTGGATAACATTCGGTTTGAACTGAAATCAATAATAAACACTGTTGAGGAGGAGTTCAAGTACACTATAAGTTACTCTAAAGCGTGGAAGGCAAAACAGAAGGTGATTGAGCAAAGATTTGGTTCATTTGAAGCTTCTTATGAAAATCTTCCGAAGTTATTGCAGACCATCCTGGTGAGGAATGTTGGTACTTATTATGACATTATGGATGTGTCGAAAAGATATGCCTGGGAAGTTGTTTCTCCATCGTGCATTATTTGCATTAGGTCAATGTATTGTTGCATTCAGACATTGCAGGCCTATCCTCTGCATTGATGGTACTTTTTTTTTAACTAGAAAGTACAAAAGTCAAATTCTAACAGCTATTGCAGTTGATGGGAACCAACAGGTGTTGCCTGTAGCTTTTGCTTTTGTCGAAAGCGAGAACACTGAGAGCTGGTATTGGTTTCTTAGTCGGGTAAAGATGGTTGTAGTGCAAGAATGTCCTGATGTTTGTCTGATACACGATCGTCATGCTGGCCTGCTTAAAGCAATATCTGATTTGAAACATGGTTCCTCCGAGCGTGAGCAACAACCTTATTGGATATACATTCAATCAAGATATTGCATGAGGCATTTAGGTGCCAACTTTTTCAGTCACTTCAACAACAAACAACTTATGAATTTGTTCAAGATGTTGTGTAGTCAAAATCAAGAGAGGAAGTCTATTGCTCTATGGCAACGTCTAGATGAATTGACTACGACACAAGCAGAGGCGTCCACAAGCAAAGACAATCCTAATGAAATATCTGTTGCAACTGTAGGTTCATCAAGCCGAAACTTCTTTAGTTGGATTTGGCGCAAACCGGAAGAGAAGTGGTCATTGTTATACGACACTTATGGTGCTAGGTATGGCGTCATGACAACTAATTTAGCTAAGATGATGTCTTTCTTTTACATTACTTCTATTAATTTTTATTTAGTCTTCTATATTTTACACATGCTAATGCAGTGGTACTCAATACAGATATACAACTAGGTAATACGTGGTTTAAGAGGAATACTTTTGGTTGCTATTGTCGAGGGATTTTTATATGGGACATGCAAGTACTTTCGTGAGCGCTACGGTACTGCAATTTCAATAAGGAATGATGTCAATTTGGCTTATTCAACCTACATGTGCAAGTTCATGGAGAAGAAGATTCAAAAGGCCGCATTTCATCGTGTGCGTCCTATGGGAACTGCGGAGCACAGGTTCGAAATTCTGTGTAGGAACAAGAATCGTCATGGTGCTAACCGTGAGAGTGTTGTTTAGCAGTGCATTCTTCATCAGGATGATTGCACGTGCACATGTATGAAGCCACAACTCTTTCATAGGCCTTGTTCTCATGTTATTGCAGCTTGCTCATATACCAAGTTAACATCAAGTAATTACGTATCCTACTACTTCCACAAAGAGGTTCTTGTTAGTACTTGGAATGCAGAGATACATGGGTATGCTACCAAAGGCACGTTTACCACATATCCAGGACCAGACGCTTTGCAAGGACCTGACACCATGCGGTTGAAACAGAAAAGAGGTCGTTGTAAGACTCAACGTATCAGAAATGATATGGATAAGTCCAAAATTGGCAGATTTCAAGGAACATGCAGCAAGTGCAACCAAAATGGACATAATTAAAAAAATTGCATTTCAAATAATGAGGCAAATGTGGCTGAAGTTGGACCTTCTGGAATCCTAAGGATGACCAGCGTCCTCGTGCACGCCACACAACTATGTTTAGGGATGGCAATGCTATTTGATGTGCATCGTTATATTTTGATGTGCTATATTATGTAATATCTTATTATTATGAACTATTAATTTGTATGTGTACGTTAAGTGAAGTGTATTGTATCGAAAATTGACATATGTACTATTATAATATGTTATTCATGTCTCTTATTTGAATATGTTGTCCATGTCGTTCATTTGAATATGTTTTTCGTGTTTTTCGTCCTACTAATGTTATCCTTGTCATATATAGGTATGGCTGCAGAACAAGGACAATGTCCTGAGTTACTTCAGTTTCGGATTGATATAACTCACCGAGCTTTCCGACTTTGGTGTGGTGAGGATCTGCCCATTCTTCGTCCTCAGCTGCCTTCCATGTTTTGGAAGATAGACGATAGATGGATTTCCAGGTATGTTCTTCTGTTAATATGAACATAAATTTGTTTTTATCATTATGTAGATTTTAATTTATTGTTTGGTATGAAACAGGTTCAGTGCAACTCGACTACTTCCAATATGTTGGCTGCTTGAGGAGAGGCCATATAATCGGGATGATGATATGGATGAGTCCAAAATTGGCAGATTTCAAGGAACATGCAGCAAGTGCAACCAAAATGGACATACTTAAAAAAGTTGCATTTCAAATAGTGAGGCAAATGTGGCTGAAGTTGGACCTTCTGGGAATCCTAAGGATGACCAGCGTCCTCGTGCACGTCACACAACTATGTTTAGGGATGGCAATGCTATTTGATGTGCATCGTTATATTTTGATGTGCTATATTATGTAATATCTTATTATTATGAACTATGAATATGTATGTGTACGTTAAGTGAAGTGTATTGTATCGAACATTGACATATGTACTATTATAATATGTTATTCATGTCTCTTATTTGAATATGTTGTCCAGGTCATTCATTTGAATATGTTTTTCATGTTTTTCGTCCTACTAATGTTATCCTTGTCATATATAGGTATGGCTGCAGAACAAGGACAATGTCCTGAGTTACTTCAGTTTCGGATTGATATAACTCACCGAGCTTTCCGACTTTGGTGTGGTGAGGATCTGCCCATTCTTCGTCCTCAGCTGCCTTCCATATTTTGGAAGATAGACGATAGATGGATTTCCAGATATGTTCTTCTGTTAATATGAACATAAATTTGTTTTTATCATTATGTAGATTTTAATTTATTGCTTGGTATGAAACAGGTTCAGTGCAGCTCGACTGCTTCCAATATGTAGGCTACTTGAGGAGAGGCCATATAATCGGGATGATCGAAAGTACCGTTTCAGCCTCGACAAAGCCCTGCTGTCAGCTTTGACAGATCGTTGGAGGCTAGAGACCCACACATTTCACTTGCCTTGTGGAGAGATGACCGTCACACTGGAGGACGTGTCTTTCTTGTTGGGTCTTCCTATCGCAGATGCCCCTGTTTGCGCTCCTGAGGACTCACCCACCTGGCGCGCAGAGATGTCTGCGCGGTTTCAGGATGTGGCACGACACCCTGCAGCTGAACCTGTTTCTTCACTTCACAACGACCAGCACCATGGTCCGGCAAAAAAGTGGTTGACGTACTACGAGGTAATTTTTCACATTACTTAAGTGTTATTTCGATGCACATGAACTTTGTAATGCTATTATGTAATTTAAAAGAAACTTATACTTTTTTGTTTTCAAATTGTAGGTGGATACTATGCATCCACACGCCGATGATGCCACTATTACCAGATACTTGGAGGCATCCTTGTTGTGGCTATTTGGTGCGATCATGTGCACCAACACGCACGGTGAATCCGTGGACATACACAAGAATCTCTTTGCTTAACAGATAGCGAAGTCCGCACCACAGGAGATGCCTCAATACAGTTGGGGTTCGGCTGTGTTGGCGGCCACATACAGAGGACTTTGTGACGCTTGCACAAAGGCTCGAGGTAACCCATCCACACAGGTGCCTGCTTGGGCTCTAGGGCCGTACACACAGGTACCTGCAGCTTGGGCTCCAGGCCCATCCACACAGGTACCTGGTTGGGATTTTTGAGACCCGTCGGCACAGATACCTTCTTGGGTTCCTTCTTTGAACCTGGATGGCCCGCCCACGCATGTGCCACACATGGGCACAGGTATGACGTGCAACGATTATGTTACTTAAATACATAATGGACACAATGAACTTGCTAACTATATATTTTATCCCAATGTAGGAGAGGGTATAACAGACTACGATACTACGATTTCCGGCTCGCAGACGCACCACGATAGTCCTCCGGCTTCGCCATTCCAGATCGACGACTATCTGGTGGATGTGCCGCAGCAGGACACAGTTCTTGCATCGCAGTTGGATGGTGCTCCCATTCCGACACAGCCTTCACAGCAGTTTGAGACACCCGCGCCTGTTCAGCAGCGACGGAGGAGGGCAGCTCCTTCGCGCATGTCTTACGATCCAGCTCATGTGAATGCAGCGCGTAGGTTCGACAACAAGCGTGGTAGACGTTAGTAACGTGTACCCATGTATGTGTGTGTTATATTGAAGAAGAACTATGTTATGTTTTCTTTATGCACTATATCTTTCATCGTGACAATGCACTTTATGGTGTTAGGCCAATTTTATCCACGACATCAACAGATACATGCCAGACGAATCTCGTACATGAAAAGAACGACATTGCACTTTATCTTGTCAGACGAATCTTATCCATGACATCAATACATACTTGTCAGGCGAATCTCGTAGAAGAGAATAACGACATTGCAGGCGAATCTCGTACAAGAGAAGAACGACCTTGCACTCATCGCCTTATATAAATACGACTACTTGTGCATCCTTGTGTTCTTCACACCAACAATGACGAGTAGAGGTCGAGGTAGACGTGGACGTGAAACAATGGCGAGTACAAGTCGTGCTACGCGAGGAGGTAGAAACTTTAGAGCAGTGCCGGAAAATTACTTGATGGGAGCTCCAACTTTGCATGAACCACCATTAGATGAGTTCCCGCTTTTTAGTAAGGGTGATTTTAGCCCGTTTAATTCACTACAACCATACGATGGCAGCAAACAAGAGTGACCTAAGTGTCGTTGTGACCTGGATTGTATTGTCTAAATGATGGACGAAGGAGATGACAACGGTCATTGTTTCTTTCATTGTCCTGTTGGTGGAGTAAGTACTAAATATAATTTTCAAAACATATTCCATATATGCAGTTTTGATGACAATACTTTTAGTTTTAGGCTTACTATGACAATTAAAACTGTGGATATACACTCTGGGTTGATCCACCACCTATTAAGGCTACTCGAGAGTACATTAAACATGTACAATGTTGCAATCAAGATTTGGTTGGTGAACTAGCTGAAATGCAACTTCAACAAATGGAACTTTATCCTGTTACAAGTCAGACGAATGATAAGGATGAAAACGGCGTTTGCAATAACATGTCTTACAATTGTCCGCATCACAAGTAGTAGCGAATTAGAGAAATATGTTTCACATGTACCAGAAGTATGTTTCATATGTATCATAAGTATGGTTCCCATGTATAACAAGTATGTTACGAATGAGAAGTTCGTTAAAATTACTTTGTCGTCCTCCTACTTTGCGACTCGCCATACTACTTTCTACCTTGTCAGACGAATGTTATAAGATGAATCTTATCTACATACAATACAACAAAAACTCACATGAAACTTATCCACGATATCACCAGGTCCATGGCAGGCGAATCTCGTACAAGAGAAAAACAAAATTGCACTGCTCCATGTCAGGCAAATCTCGTACAAGAGAAAAATGAAATTGCACTACTCCATGTCAGACCACGTGAAATATCAGTTCACACTTATACATCTCGGGGATAAAATTTCTCCTACACTAGGTCCATACACCATCATCTGTTCGTCTATATAACACTCACCCCGGTAACAGCTTCAACACACACTCACTACAATCATTCCATATACTTTAGTACCATGGACGAGAACTCACCACCCACAAATAGAGAAAAGGTTCCAATACCTGAGGGATTACAACCTCCAATATGTTTCTGTGGCACTGATTGTAGGTTTTTAAGAGATCTTCGACCTGGTTACTCGTATGGTTGCCGACTTTGGATGTGCGACAACTACGAGTACGATCCTCCTCACATGACATGCCAATTTCTTCCAGGTGGTAGAAAACAGGTAATATGCAACATTATTTCTGTTTTATGAATGATATACAATCAGATTTATACAATCTAATCTTTTGTACAACAACTTGTGCTGTCGCCAGCACCTCTTTGTGACTTCAGGAACTACATCGACTAGGAACAATCGGCAGAAGACGCCGAGGAGGTTTAGAGAATGGCTCGACATGCATATTGGAAGTTCAAAGAAGAAATAGAGTGGGGTGAAAAAATAGAGCAAGAGAGGAGGAATAGAGCTGCACAGGAGGAGTGTCGTCGCAAGAGGCAAGAAGAAATTCGACAATGGAGAGCAGAGTATGATCACAAAGCTGCAGAAGAGGAATGCGTTGCAGCACAAGCACGGGAGACTGAGCGAGAATGCATGCGCGAAAGAGCTCGTCGCGCAAAAGAAGCCAGTCCGGATGCTTTGCAAAAGGGAAAATACCCCCGTTGCACTCAGTAGCAACTTGGGTAAATTATGCTCCGCGTTTAATTCAACTAAGGCATGTTAGGATTAGATCAACGCATCTTAAGTGTGTCGCACACACGCCATTTGTATTACCTATTTTATATTTTCTTCCAAAAATATGTGTACGTATGTTTTGCCTCATGTGTCGTAGTAGTAGAGTGGCAAACAATATGCACATATTTTGGAAACTATGTAATTTCATTTGATACAACCGCCATCGACCTTTTAAATTTTAGTACAATTAATTACTGTCAATTAATATGCATTTGTATAAATTAATACATTAATTGTATAATTTTCCAAACTATGCATTTGTTATCGCTATATGATTTTAAAAAATTTGAAGCTCCCATTAAACTCCCGTAAATTATATTCATAACTTATTTTTTATACTCAACAAAACTTACATTACAATAACTTTTATAAAGGTTTCTACCAATTCTAACTCTAAATATTTCTAAACAAAAAACCAAAACCGAATATATTTTACAAATGTGTAGAAACGTGATCATATTTCCTAATAACACATATAATTACTCTTGTTTCTACATACTAAACATAGAGGAAGTTCATTGAATTGAAAACTTCACAATGTATTCTCTATTTTATACTTTAGAAATTCCTAGCAAATCGGTCTAGAAATTTTTAAAAAGCTTTGCGTAAAATCCATTAGAAGCAGGGGCAAAACTGGGCTCGTAGGAATGTCGTACGTGCCTCTTACGAAGGTATTATTCACTTCGTATGAGGCAAGTACGAAATTCGTGCGTGCCCATTTCTTTCACCGTGACCAACGTTTCTCCACCGTGGCGGACACCAGCTTACGTGGCATAGACGAAATGAGCATTTTGTAAGTGTCTCATACGAAATTCGAATTTCGTATGAGGCACATATGACGGTGAGTCATTTTGACCAATTTCATATTCCGTGAATTATTAATTATAAATGATTTTTTAAAGATATATTAATAAAAAAATTTGATGTTCCTTATGTGCCGGTGCTGTGCAAGACAATATGCTTGCCCAGCAGTACTTCGGTTCAGAAAAGCACGGTACTTTGCGGTATGATCCGGAGTACTGTACTGACTGGCTGCTTTCTTACTCTTCCTTACTGGCACTAAACAATTTATATTCTGGGACCGGACGAATATAGAGGCTGCAGATACTGTTGAACGATACTAATAATTCTGTGTAATTGAACATATTCAGGGCGTCTTACTGACTGGGTGCAAGGGGGGCTTCAGGAAGTCTCCCAAAGGAAGTGAGAACAAAGACCATGGAAATAATACTTTATATGTGGTGGAATATATATACTGTTGAACGATACTAATAATTCTGTGTAATTGAACATATTCAGGGCGTCTTACTGACTGGCTGCAAGGGGGGCTTCAGGAAGTCTCCCAAAGGAAGTGAGAACAAAGACCATGGAAATAATACTTTATATGTGGTGGAATATAGATACTGTTGAACGATACTAATAACTCTGTGTAATTGAACATATTCAGGGCGTCTTACTGACTGCTGCAAGGGGGGCTTCAGGAAGTCTCCCAAAGGAAGTGAGAACAAAGACCATGGAAATAATACTTTATATGTGGTGGAATATCTAGAAGGGAATAAATAGGAGAGTTTTCCAGAGAATAAGGCTATCCGTACTAACGTACTCTAAAGCATACTCTATATACCCTATTTGGTTTCACTTTTTTACAACTCGATTATCTAGTCAGCATGCTTTTCTTATGAGCCGGTGGTCTGATTAAGCGACTGACTAGACCGCTGGGGTGTTTGGCAAATACGATTATTTTAGGTGGTTTATTTCTGATTTGTCTGTAAAATGACCTGTATGCCCTTGGAGATGCAAACTTATTTTTATTGTTTTTCTGTTTGTTTCAATGGTTACAATAATATTAATACTGATCAGCGGATCTGTTTTTCCTTTCGTCCTGTACATGAGCAGAGTGCAGACCTCCATTAAGAGCATCGAACAAAAATTTGGGAGAAAAAAAGAGATCTGAAATTTTCGATCTCAATCCCCTCACATGAACAAGGACCGCGTTCTTGGACGCGCCAGCAAGGAGTCGTCTGTGCACGGTAGGCCGCCATCGTGAGCGAACGAGTAAGCTGCCGACAGCGGCAAGGTCGATTAGGAGCTACTAGAGGACATCGTCATCACAGTCGCTGTTGGGGAAGTTGTTGAGGAGCGCAACGAAGTGCGGACACTATAGGAATCCCGACGATTTGTGACGGTCAAGGCCGTCGCAAATAAGGGATAAACCATCGCAAATAAGCTATTTGCGACGGTTTCTGGCTATCGTATGTTTCTTATCGCAATTAAGCTTATTTGTGATGGTGGCCGTCGAAAATAAATCTATTTGCGACGGCTAGCTGCAGCAGTCACAAATTATTGCCCCGACACCGGTGGGCCCCACGGGTCTATTTGCAATGGCCCGGTCGTCACAAATTAGATCCAATTTGCGACGGCTAGGCCATCACAAATAATACTAGCCGATGGGACCCACGCGACCATCTGATGGGACCCATATGGACATTTACGACGACCTAGCCATCGCAAATAGGATATTAATTGTGACGGCCTGGTCGTCATAAATAACAGAGGCTTGTTTGCGATGGCCAGGAGCCTTATTTGCAACGGTACTGTATAAAAGCCGTCGCAAATAAGGTTTTTTATTTAAAAAACATAAAATGCTACCTGACTCGATGGTCAGAAACACAACAGACAATATATCACAACCAGATCACAAAACAGATCACAACAGTAACATATTAGCATCACAACACATCGTCGATACATCGCATCACCATCAACAAATCAAACAAGGGCTCACTCACCCGCTGACCTTTGAAGCCATCGAAGTTGTCGTTGCGCCTCACTCTAGGTGGCGGTAACGACGACTACGGAGTTAGAGCAGCCGTCGCAGATCCCTGCAATTAATGAAACTTAGAGTAGAATAGAAATGCATCAACATCTCTCTCCCTCTGTTCCTCTCTCTCTATCTCCATCTACATCTTCCTCTCTCCATCTCTCTCTTCATTCCTCTCTCTCTATCTCAATCTATCTCTCTCCCACTATATCTCCCTATTGCTATCCTTTTCCCTCTATCTTCCTCCCTCTATCTCCATCTACATCTCCCTCTCCCTCTTCATTCCTCTCCCACTCTATCTCAATCCTTTTGCCTCTATCTTCCTCCCTCTTCTAACTCTATCTCTCATTCTTACTATCTCTCACTCACTCTCTTTCCTGTTTTATTTTGGCTAAGTTGAGGTAAAACTAGAATTGTTAAGTTGACATAAAAAATTACCGGACCCGCGGAAGAAGGGTCGCTTAGAAGGACCAGTAGTGACGGTAGCTGGATCCCCAGACCTTGCACCCGAGTCAGAGCCTGTCATTGCAAACATTAGGTGTTACCCATTAGTAAGTCATTTATGCCGAATTAATGAGAACTTCAATTTTCATTTGGTTACCTCCATTGTGTCTTGCATCTGCGCCATCCAGGCTGCCTGGGAATAGATTGTGGCCTACATTTGAATCCATCATTGTTGTGCCTCCTCCTATTGCCTGAGGTTCCCTTCTACGGTTTTTCGGAGGGACTACATCTCGATGTCTCTTTGCGAGACGCGGCGACCTGATGTGTCCACCGATGAAGCCTGCGTGGAGCTGCCTCTCGCAGGTCTCACCGCCCTCGAGTCGACAACTCCGTCGAATGTGGCAAGCCTATAAAAAAGAGTCAGTAATATGAAATTGAAATATCTTGAATACTTTGAATTGAAAACGATAAAATGACTTATGAACTCACCTTTCATGTGATTTTCCACATCTGCTTGCATACGCGGCTTGAGGATCGGTTGGTTCATGTTTCCAATCGAAATCTTCGCCGTGTATCTTCTTAGCCTCCTCCTCGTACTTAGACTAGAAAACAAGAAAACCCTGTAAGTTCAAGAATCCATATAGTTATATTTAATATGAATGATTTCTAAACTTACCGATTGCTTGGCTGCGGCCTGACTGCACCCTGAGGTTGAGAAGGGTCCCTATGACCTCTCTTCTAGATCTCAGCAGGGGTCAGCTGCACCCCCGTCTCGCGCTCCTGTCATACGTGTTAGTACGAATAGTATATTATGAATATATAAATATAAGTCACATACACTTACCATGCATTTAGCTAAATGCAAGTCGTTATCTTGGTCGTGCCTGCTCTTCCCCTCGACCCCTCTGCACACTCGATCCTTCCCGGACATAGCCTTAAACTCATCGCTAGCCCAGTACAGACAAAGGGCCCGAAAGGCATCGGACCGACCATGCAACCAGCTCACGTGGCCCAGCACATAGTTGTAGATCGTTAAAAATACCATTGAAGAAATTATCAGAAAAAATATTTACTACACCCCACGTACCTGCGCGTACTCCTCCTCTGTCAGGTGCCTCTCACTCTCTTGCTGGAAGTGTAGCACGTAGTGCTGGTTCGCCTTCAAGTGCTCATGGGTAATTTGAGTACGAGCGTTCGACAAAGCTTGTCGAAGCGCCTTGGCAGCATTGTAGTGAAACACTCTCCTCGCATCCTCAAACATGCGAGGGTCATTCGTGTCCTCTAAAATGTACCTTGCCTGTGATAAAGAATATATTGAAGAGATGTTCATTAAAAGAGTTTAAGAGTTAAAACTTAGAAACTTTATTTAACATACTTACCATAAAATCGGCACATACGCCTCCTAAAGGATTCCATGATCTTGGTGATGGACGCGTGCGTACTTCTCTCACGAAAGAGCAGACACGCCGTTGATGACCCCGGGATAGTGTAAATGCACTAAGGACCCGAGAACACTGTTCACCGATCTGTGGTGTCTCTCACCAGTGAAAGGCGCATTGTACCAAACCCTGCAGGATATTTATTGATTCATTACTTAAGTAACCAAAATAAACTAGAATTGAACACTACGATTTTATTACCTGTCTCCGACTGGACGAATCACGATCCTCTGTGAAGGGACCGTAGGAGGACTGACAAAGTGTCTTCCTCGCCCTCCGCGCCTGCTGGGGCGCCACGTGAGGTGATCCAGAAGGCTCGTCACCAGTCGAGCCAAAGGGCTCAGGAACAGAAGGCTTGCAAGCCAAGGGCTGGCTGGCCGAGGACTGGCTCACCGAAGGGTAGCCAAGCTCAACTGGGGTCATAGCCTCTGAGTCAGTCGATGAGGACTACAACATTCAAATGATTCATAAGTAAGTTTAATTGGAAATTATATTTGAAGAATTTGTTGAAAACAAGTGAAATTTACCTGTGACGAAGCTCTAGAGATTCTTAGAACATTCCCCAACAAAAGCGTCCTCACGTCAACGAGGCACCAGTGAAAGCGTCCTCAGGTATAAAGGGGTAGAACCCCCTCATCGGCGGCACCTTCTTACCCTTCTTTGACACCATCCCGTTTTAATAGATGTTAAGTAAATATGCAAATAAGATATACAAAATTCATGTTACTATCTTCAAGAAAACTTTTCTTGTAATCACTTTCAAATTCATCAACATCATTATCATGTGCCCTGCTTCTTAAACCATCCCAATGATCTTTCATTGTGGCTTGTTCTAATTTATGTTTTCGCATATCATCTGACTCTACATCTTCAACATCTCCAACTAATTGATCTAGTCCTGCACCAAGCTCGATGATAGAAGTGTCTGACAACTTTTCTTCTCGGTAAACTTCTTCAACGTCTTCACTAGCATGGTAACCATCATCCCTAGGAGTATATGACCGCTCATGAGGATTCACCTTATATACCACCCAGCAAGCACTAAGCTTTTTGCATGGATAAGGTAGATAATACACTTGTTCCGCTTGATGTGCAAGAACAAATGTATCGTAACCTCGTAGTCGGTCCTTATGTTTCACTTCCACCATTCCAAATTGGTTTTCTCGAGTTCCATGAGTGCTATCAAACCAGTTATAGTCAAAGAAGACAACTCGAAGGGTCTTATTTCCAATAAAAGTAAATTCAAGGATTTTGTTAATGATCTCATAATAATTGGTTACATTCCCTTGAGTGTCAATTGCTCTCGTCACAACAACAGAATTTGATGTTGCCGCGAGAGGATGAAGAGCTTCAAAATGAGTTGTAGGGAATTGAAAGCCATTTACGTCATATCGACCATAGCTTCTAACATTCACCAATCCATAAGATAGCTGTCGCAAATCTCCATGGACATTGTGAGTCCGACACTGTCAAAAATGATCGTAAGTCAAAATAACACTTCTTTAATAATAGTAACTTATAATATATAGAAGACGAGAGAGTATTATATAATCTTGAAACCAGGATAGGAAACTCGACCCTCCATCTATTCCTTTTTTTCACATCCCTTATACTTGTTTGGCCGTAGGTTGACGCCTATGTGGCCAACATTGTCTGTGGAACTCACTGAACGTGAAAAACCATCTTTTAGAATACATGTGTACCAAAATATGTCGATTAGCATAAATGTATGACAAACACTTACTCGATATTCCTGTATGCCTTCTACATTTGCGTACATGTAGAGTAAAGAAACAGTCCTGTCACATTCGGGTAGCACATTGGTCGTGTAGCTACCAACGGTAGTGCCCCTCGATTCAAAAATAGAGAGGTCGCTTAAAGGGGATGTTTCGTCCACATTGTACCGCATCGCCGAAGTATTGATATTGTTTTCTTCTGCAAAGTAGACACTTGAAAAGTATCCTACTTCCTTAAGAGCATATGCTTCAGCGATGCACCCTTCCACCCTTGCCTTGTTGCTAACCATTGGTTTCAGATATCATAGCGTTGTTTCAATGTGATACATCCACCTGTATTGCACAGGACCGCCAACTTTAGCTTCGAATGGAAGATGGATAAGCAGATATTGCGTTGGATTGAAGAAACCCGATGGAAAATTTTTTCCATCTTACATAAAAGTATGGGTATCTCCTTCTCTAACTTATCCATCAGCCCCATCTTGATTTCTTTAGCACAAAGCTGCCTATAGAAATAGCTGAGCTCAGCTAAAACCTTCCACACCGCATCATCTAGATAGCCCCAAAACATAACAGGTAAGAGTCTTTCCATTATAATGTGATAAACATGACTCTTCAACCCAGTGAGGTTTCCTGTGTTCACATTCACGGCTCGTTTCAGGCTAGCTGCGTAACCATTTGAGAATTTCAAAGTTTTTAACCATTTCATGACTTCTTTCTTTTCTTTAGATCGAAGATAGAAATAAGCACATAGCTTACCACCACTTTCAGAGATTTCAAGAGTTGGACAGTGACAAATGTCCGCTAAATCTAGTCTAGCTTTTATATTATCTTTCATTTTGCAAGGCATATCCATGCAAGTGCTTATGAATACTTTCGCTCATGTTACGCTCCTGATGCATGACATCAATATTGTGCATTAGAATCAATGACTTCACATACAGTAGCTCCCAAAGTCCACATATGTGAGTCCAATTGTGTTCCTCTCCATAACCTACGAAATATCCAGGACGACCTTCATCTGGCACCAGTTTGTCCAACATATCAGAAATTTCTGACCCATTGAGACGTTTCTGTGGTCCTTTAGTGACAACAGTGTTCTTTCTAAAGACATTCCTCTGTTGCCTAAATATGTGATTCGAAGGCGGCCAACGTCTGTGACAATCAAAGTAAGATATTTTGCCTCCATGAGTTAGTCGAAAGCAATCCGTGTCCGAAGAACATATCGGACACGTCAGATGATCGTGAGTGCTCCATCTGAAAAACATGTCGTATGCTGGCAAATCATGGACGGATCACAAATAAGCAGCTCAAAGGTTGAATTTCTGCTTCTTGTAACTATCGTACGCTTTGACTCCTATCCACAAAACTTTCAATTCTTCAATCAGCGGTTTCAACATCACGTTGAGACGTGACCCGGGATGATCAGGTACAGGTACAATGAGGCTAAGAAACATGAACTCATTCTTCGTACAAAGAGTCGGTGGCAGGTTGTACGAAATGACAAAGACGGGCCGCCAGGAGTATGGCGTAGCGTTTGTACCGAACGGTGAGAATCCATTTGTCGCTAATATGATGCGAATATTTCTCTCATCATGAGAAAAATCTTGATCGAAACAGTCTAGCGCCTTCCATGCATCACCATCGGACGGATGCATCAAGAATTCTTTGGTCTCACGTTTACCTTCTTTGTGCCATCTCATATGTCTTGCGGTTCTTTTTGAAAGAAACAACCACTTCAACCGAGGCATCACAGACAAGTAACGAAGCTGCTTATGTGCGATATCTATCATCACATTATGGCCATCGTCATTAACAACTTCGACATACCTCAGTTTACCATATTTCAAACACATGTTCTCGTTGGCGTGCTCTTACTAGAATAACATGCAGTTGTCTGAGCACACATCGATTTTCTCATAGTTTATACCGAGACTACATATCTCTGTCTTTGACTGATACATATCTTTAGCCGCTTTGTGAGGTTTGTGGAACGATATCGCAGATCAATTTCATGAGATCATTGTAGCACTTGATGGAAAAAAGTACTTAGACTTAATTGCCATAAATCTGGTAAAGAAAGCAAGGACGGTCACAGCCGTGTGTTCATGCAACTTGTGATTTCTTGAGCTCCTCGAAGAACTCCTTTGCCTCATTTGTAAGAGGATCCTCTGCTTCCAGAGCTTCTAGCATCTCATCCATCCTATCAACCTCTGTTATATCATCATCCTCATCCACTTCTTCTATGAATCGAGATTTAGTCTCACCGTGGAAGGTCCACACCTCATAATGTGGCGTAAAACCGTTTCTACATAAGTGAAACAAAAGTTCCATTCTGTTCAAAAACTTGGTGTTTCAACATTTCATACATGGGCACCATACCTTATCATCCGTTGACAACAAAAATGCTCGATCCAAAAATTTATCCAACTTGATGTATTACTCATGCGAGTGACCACCAGTTCTGCTCTTCCAGCCAGTATACATCCAACTGCAGTCTTCACCCATGTTTGACTCTGCAGTTTAAAGTGAAAGAAATTATTCTTAATGTGTGCAGGATATGTCCTAAAATTTTGACAGCATAACACCGCCTATTTAACACTACACCCCTCAATCTGGGCAGTTCTTAAAGTAAAAGGGGCATGACTATACAGTTTTAGTCGTCATACGTATGTCAGTCGCTCACTGGAAGCTGCAACTCTTCAAGACGAGCGAGGACGAAAGAAGGAGAGAGAGACAGGGAAGTAGGTCTATCGAAGTGTGCGATCGACACTTCCCCTGGTTGTAACACCCTCATTTTCATGCATCATGCCCTGCATACATTCATCTACATGTCTAACATTAATCAACACAAAAAGGAACAAGTTTAAAATGAATCAGAAACAAAACCGCACTTAAGAATTATGGAAAGTGCGGACTAGTCCGATTTCTCTGTGACCTCGATCGGACTTGACCGTTTTTCTGCGGACTAGTCTATTTTTGCCTTTGGACACTTTCGGACTTGTCCGGTCTTGTGCGGACTAGTCCGGTGTTTGAAATCTTTGAAAAATTCGCTAAGACCCTAGACTTGTCTCGTCTAGTCCGGTCTTCCAGCGGACTTGTCCGTTTTACTCTCTGACTAAAGTCGGACTTGTCCGATTTTTGGCCAGAGTTGTCCATTTTTTGCCACTGGATAAGTTTGGACTTGTCCGATATCTCTCTGGACAACTTCGGACTAGTCCGACCCTTTTCAGACTTGTCCGATAAATCGTGACTCCAAATTGATCTTTTGATTATACAACTTATTTCTTGGGTTTCAAATTAAGTGGGCCTAGAGATGTCGTGCCTAACTCTTTTAGAGCCCATGTTGGACTCTAAACCGGCCTCTACACACTCCCAAACTTGAAATCCATCTAACCTTGACCTCCACCTCTATATAAACAACCCCACCCCTTGGCTTGACATCTATTTGCCACTTTTCCACCTCACCCAAACCCTAGCTCGTGAGTAGCTGCCACCAAGGAGGGAGAAGGAGATCTAGAACAAGAAGAAGAAGAGGAGGAAACAAAAGAGGGTAAAGATCTCCATCAACTTCGCGTTCTTCGTCAACAATTCACCATCAAGTTCTTCATCAACCCTTGATCGTCAAGATCCAAGTGTTACCCCCAAGATCCTTGATTCTTTGTAGTACTAAACACCTGGTATACCTTCTATTCTCTTTTCCTAACATGAATTCAACCCCAAATCTCCAAATTCACATCGATCCAGAAAACCATAATCTGCTGATCTCGCGCAGTGCGGACTTGTCCAGTCCCTAGTGGAGTAGTCTGATTTTCATGGTTACTTTCTTTTGAATTAATTCTAAAATTGGATTTAATCAACTCTAAACCTGTATAAACTTGTTAAAAGCTATTAGAACTAGTTAGTGATCACTAGGAACAACTCATTAACAAGTTCCACCTTGCTTTTGCATTAATCATGTAGGTCATGTCATATTGAGAAATATTTGTACACTCTTTGATTGTATTCTTGTCGTGTATGTTTATTGTGCGGATTAGACGGATTTGCGCTAGAGAGTGCCGAAGAGGATCTCAAGCACCAAGAGTTTGAAGGCTTTGACCCGAACCAATCCCAAGAGCAATGCAAGTGTCCTTGAAACATATTGATCCTGTTTCTAAAATAAATGTTTTGTTTGCAAAAATGCATGCTTGTGTAAATTTGATGGGAATCCTATAGTAGGAAGTTTACTAGCTTTTTTTAACCACCCTTGTCTCCTGGAATATATGGTAAAGAGTCGAGAAGGGCTTTTAACCTTTCTGCTGCGCTTAATCAATTGGAATGGGAAAACAACTATACCACTTAACTTAATTATGCATTTATGAGATTATGATTAATATGAACTGTTTAATATGATATGGTGATGGGTGATCTAAGCAAGCCTGGTATGTGGATGGGTTGGATGTTATGGTGGTTTGCTTGCTTTAGATCTTAGGACTGGTCCGTGGAGCGACCATCCAAGATATACAATGCCACCATGAGGCCAAGTATGGGTGCATCGTAGCTGATTTATTAGGGCTTTGCCAGTGCTATTTGGACCATTAAGGATGATCGGGGAAGGGGTAGTCAGATTGGGATCCAAATGGCTCAAGAGGGGGCCCTTGGTTGAAGATGTGCTCTATAGGAGACATTGCCACCAGTGAAACCTTAGTGGGGTCTAAATAGGTTAGTAATCCCTTTGTAAAGGCTATTTTGTGATCTCTTGGCCACACACCTAAGGAAGTGTGAGACGGCATAATTGAGTTTCTCTAGTCATCGAAAGGTGATGAAATCACAAACACGTGGGTAAAGTGGTACAACCTCTGCAGAGTGTGTCTAAGGGTGTGTTTGGTTCGAGGGATATAGTGGGACGGGACGGGACGATCCCACTTTTCTGTTGTTTGGTTTGGAGACATGTGGGATGGAGTCATCCCTCAAAAGAGAATATTCCACCTAGATGCGGGATGGAACCATCCCACCGAAAACATGGGGACGGATCCGTCCCTCCTCCGTGGAGATAAGCGCGCGACCTTCCAGAAGTACTCATAATCACATGTCCCTGTCCCATCCTTTCATTCAAACAAGAGACGGGATCATTCCGTCCCACACCATCCCACAAAACAAACAAGAAACAGGGATCCTCTCATCCCTCTAGACAAACAGAAAACGGGACCATCTCATCCCTAAAAACTGGGATGGATCCATTCCATCCCACTTTGACTCCCAACCAAACACATCCTAAAACTATCATGATAGCCGTACTCCCGGTTATGAGCAACCTAGACTCTCACATGATTAGGGGGAAACTTGATATTGGGATGTTTGGTAATGGTTAAGATTAATAATATGGTTATGGTTGGTTATGAATTATATTTTGGTATTAGATATGATTAATGGTAATGGTGAGATCTGGTATATCGATGATGGTGATGAAATATGGACTGGTACTATGATATTACTTATGGTTTATGATGGGTTTACTTCACATACATATAATATGTTGCTTTTCAAATGTTTTAATGTACTTTTCAGCACTTAGCCTTTTTTATATTCGTCATTTGAATCAGCTACATAACATACTTTCCACACTTGCTGAGTACGACATGTACTCACCCTTGCAATCCCCCCCAATAGTTGCAAGTTAGGATTGGGAGTATAACGATGATAATGCGGAGTACTAGGTGGTGTCTAATGTCAGCTTTGCCTGTGGAGTGTTGGAGCTGCGCTATCCCTTTTGCTTAGCTGCTTAGTTTCTTAATTAGTTTATTTCCGCTGCATTAGTTAAAACTTGTCATTAATATTCATTATAGCTTGTATTTAAGGATATTCTAATTTATATGATAAAAGTGCTTAATTAATCTTATTCTGTGGTGATTTTCTGTATACTCTTTTGTGAATGCAGTCGTGCATGTGTGTTGAACGTCCTGGGCACACATATGCGTTCACTTGGTTCATTTTCGGAACCGGGTGTCACAAATTGGTATCAGAGGCACGGGTTGACCGTAGGACGCAACCTAGATAGAATGAACACTTTAAAGCACATAGGAGCACTCAGGAACCGATGTGTTTTTGCTTGGTGTGTTGTTTGGTATATAATGTTTGCTTGTGTGCTTAATAGAGGATTTTGGGATGCTTTAGCATTGCCATATCCACGTAGGCTAGTGTAGCTAGTTGTTTACATTCATATCCCTTGATGCATACAGTTGGGGACATTTCTAAATTCTTATCTCTTGCTTTTCTTTAGATGATGAGAACACGCAACCAGAGGGATGGCAATGATGAGGAGGAGAACAATGGAGCACCTCAGAACAATAATGGACAAGGACCCGCTGATGGAGCTATCAACATTGAGCAGCTTTTGGCTATGCAAAAGCAGCTCATGCAGACCATGATACAAACTATGGGACAACTGCAGGCTGGTAACATCAACAATCAGCCCTACATGCCACCACCGCCACCCCCACTGCCTCATCACTGGTTGGGAGAGTTCATGAGGACTAGGCCGCCGACCTTTGCTCAAGCTGCTGACCCTATGAATGCGGATGATTGCCTCAATTCTATGGAGAAGAAACTTGCTATTGTCCAATACAGTGATCGGGAGAAGGTCATATTTGCTTCTCATCAACTTGTTGGAGCAGCTGTGGATTGGTTGGATTCTTTATGCAATGCTCATGAGAACCAAGAGAGGATTACTTGTGCGGAATTCAAGGAGAGCTTCCGTTCTCATTATGTGTCGGAGGGTGTTATGATCTTGAAGAGGCAAGAATTTGAGAACTTGATACAAGGGAGATCGAGCATGGGTGAATACCTCAATAAATTCACTCAATTCTCAAGATATGCGCCTGAAGATGTGAGCCGGGACAGCCGGAAGCAATATTTGTTCATGAGGGGCCTTAACAACGAGATCGAAGTGGAATTGCTGAATTGTGGTTATGCTAACTTCTAGAAGCTTGTGGATAAATCAATTGTTGTGGAGAACAAGGTTTGTTAGATGGATCTAGATAACAATAGGAAGATGCCATATAGAGGACAACAACAAGGAAGCAATGTGCGGCCTCGCTTTGCGCCTCCTAATGCGCCATATTACAACTCCTCTGCTCCTGTACAGCGCCCTGCATATGCACCGTGCCCAACTCAGTTAGTGCAGCAGCGCCCTGTTATGCAAGCACCTAGGCATCCAATGCCTTATGCGCCTCGTGCTAAATTTCTTGGTGCAAATGTTCAGAACCAAGCTCGTCCCAATAATTCTGGTGGAGCAAGGAAGTGCTATACTCGTGGAGAAGCTGGACACTTTGCACATCAATGTCCTAAGTCAGGCCTTGGTCAAGGAAGCAATGCGTCAAGGCAAAATCCAAGACCCAATGGAGGACAACCGCAAGGGAACCGTGGACAGCAGAATTTTGGTTGTGGCAACGTGAACCATGTCTCTACAGAGGATGCTCAACAAGCGGATGACGTGGTGATTGGTATGTTTCTCGCAAACTCCAACCCGACAACTATATTCTTTGATTCTGGAGCATCGCACTCATTCATTGCATCGAAATATGTTGCCAAGTATCGTATGCCTATCTCTCATATGAAGTTTACTCTATTGGTTAAGTCTCCTGGAGGAGAGATGAGGACAAATATAGTATGTCCAAAAGTAAGCCATAGAATAAGGGGGGTAGACTTCTTTGCCAACCTTATAGTTTTGGATTCTCAAGGATTGGACATTATACTTGGTATGGACTGGTTGAGGAAGCACAATGGAGTTATTGAGTGTGCCACGAAAACAGTGAAGTTGACTAATGAGGAAGGGATCACCATAGAATTTGAAGCATCTCAACATAAACCAAAACAAGTGGAGTTGAATCACATAGATGGTACCGCAATTGAGAAGGTTCTGGTGGTGTGTGAATTTTTGGATGTGTTTCCGGACGAGTTGTCACGTATGCCACCTGAACGAGACATTGAGTTTGTTACTGATTTAATACCTAGAACTGATCCTACAGCTAAGAGGCCGTATAGGATGCCTCCTAAGGAATTGGCGGAGCTCAAGAAGCAGATTCGAGAGCAACTAGAGAAGGGTTTTATTCACCCCAGCTCTCCACCTTAGGGATCGCCCGTTCTATTTGTGGACAAGAAGGATGGGTTGCAAAGGATGTGTGTGGATTACTGAGCTCTCAACGAGGTAACAATCAAGAACAAGTATACTTTGCTCCGTATAGAGGACTTGTTTGATCATATGAAGGGTGCTTGTGTTTTCTTTAAAATTTATTTGAGGTCAGGGTACTTTCAAATGAAGATTTTGCCGTCGGACATACCCAAAACAGCTTTTAGGACACGGTATGGATCATATGAGTATACCGTGATGTCCTTTGGATTGACAAATGCACCTGCGTACTTTATGTACCTTATGAATAAGGTCTTCATGGAGTACTTGGATAAGTTTGTTGTGGTGTTCATTGACGACATTATGATCTACTAGAAGGATGAGAAGGAGCATGAGGAACACTTGAGGCTTACGTTGCAAAAATTGAGGGAGCATCAATTGTATTCCATGTTCAACAAGTGTGAGTTTTGGTTAAGGGAGGTATCATTTTTGGATCATATCATCTCGGGAGGAGGAGTATCGGTTGACCCAGGAAAGGCGAGGGACGTGTTGAAATGGGAACCCCCGCAGAATGTAAAGGAGATCCGGAGTTATCTTGGGATGGCTGGGTATTATAGTCGATTTATCAAGGACTTTTCCAAGACAGCCAAGCCAATGACGGAAATGCTAATGAAGGGGAAAGCGTTTCAATGGACTAAAGCTTGTCAAAACAGTTTTGAGGATCTAAAAAAGAGGTTAACAACAACCCCAGTTTTGGTATTGCCAGATATAAGTAAAAGCTTCGATATTTATTGTGATGCATTGGGACAAGGACTTGGATGTGTGCTTATGCAAGAAGGTCAAGTGGTCGCCTATGCGTCAAGACAATTGAATAAACATGAGCAGAAATACCCAACACATGATTTGGAACTTGCAGCCGTGGTACATGCATTGAAGATTTGGAGACACTATATTCTTGGACATAGGTGTGAGATTTATACGGATCACAAGAGTCTTAAGTATATTTTCACACAAACGGATCCGAATTTGAGGCAACAAAGATGGTTGGAGGTCATCAGAGATTATGATTTGGGGATCAACTATCATCCGGGCAAATCAAATGTAGTGGTCGATGCTTTGAGTAGGAAGGAAGTAAGTCATCAATTCACAGTTCGAGAGTTACCATCCGAGTTATTTGAGGATTTTGAACGGTTGAATCTCGGATTTGTAAATGAGATGGGGATGATGGAGTTAAATCCGACCTTGGAGCAAGAAATTCAAGAGGGTCAAACAGAGGACGAGGAATTCCAAGAAATCAAGGAAAGGACCCAAGAGGGGAGAGAATTAAGATTTGATGAGGACGAACATGGTACCTTATGGCTCAGAAAAAGGATTGTCGTGCCTAATGTGAAGCATATTCGGGAGACAATACTAAAAGAGGCATGTGACTCACCTTACTCAATTCATCCTGGTTGTACAAAGATGTACAAGGACTTGAAGACGTGTTATTGATGGGCTAGCATGAAGAAGGACATAGCCGAATACGTACCCTTATGTGATGTGTGCCAACGAGTCAAGGCAGAACAACAAAGGCCAGCTGAATTATTGCAACCATTGAAGATTTCGAAATGGAAGTGGAAAGAAATCAGCATGGAATTTATAGTTGGTTTACCGCGTACTCAGTCCGTTTATGACTCAATTTGGGTAATCGTGGATCGGTTGACCAAGTCAGCTCACTTTATTCCCTTCAAGACCACTTTTAATGGAGAGAAGTTAGTTGAACTGTATATGGGAGGAATAGTGTGTTTGCATGGAGTTCTAAAGAAGATAGTGTCGGATAGAGGTTCTCAATTTACTTCCAGGTTTTGGCAGAAATTGCATGAAGCATTGGGAACAAGATTAAATTTTAGTTCAGCATATCGCCCTAAAACGGATGGACAAACTGAGAGGACCAACCAGATTTTAGAGGACATGTTAAGAGCTTGGTCTTTCAAGCATGGGAAAAGTTGGGACAAAAGTTTGCAACATGCAGAGTTTTCATACAACATTAGTTACCAATCAAGTTTGAAGATGTCTCCTTATGAAGCACTATGTGGAAGGAAGTGCAGGACACTTTTGTTCTGGAATGAGATAGGGGAAACTCAAGTATTTGGTCCGGACGTGTTGCAAGAAGCTGAGAAACAAGTTCAAATTATTCGTGAAAACTTGAGGGCCCCTCAATCAAGGCAAAAGGGCTATGCAGACAATAGGAGGAGAAAATTAGCCTTTGAAATAGGAGACTTCGTTTACCTTAAGGTGTCACCAATGAGAAGTCATAAGAGGTTTAACATAAGAGGCAAGCTAGCACCTCGTTATATTGGGCCATTCAAGATTTTGGACAAAAGAGGAGAAGTAGCATATACGTTAAAGATGCCAGCTCACTTATCGGATGTTCATGATGTCTTTCAAGTTTCCCAGCTCAAGATGTGCTTGAGAGTACCGGAAGAACCAGTGCCAATGAAAGAATTGGAACTAGAGTTCGATTTGACTTATGCTGAGCAACCGATCAAAATCTTGGAAACTAAGGAGAGGGTCACAAGGAACAAGGTGATTTGATGGTGTAAAGTGCAATGGAAGCACCATACAGAAAAAGAAGCAACATGGGAGCTAGAAGATGATCTCAAGAAGGAATTTCCCTATCTTTTCTCTTCCACGTCGAATCTAGATGGCGAGATTCATTTTAAGGGGGTAGGTTTGTAACACCCTCATTTTTATGCATCATGCCGTGCATACATTCATATACATTTCTAACATTAATCAACATAGAAAGGAACAAGTTTAAAAGGAATTAGAAACAAAACCGTACTTAAGAATTCTGGAAAGTACGGACTAGTCTGATTTTGGTGCGAACTAGTCCGATTTCTCTCTGATCTGGATCGGACTTGTCCGTTGTTCTGCAGACTAGTCTGTTTTTGCCTCTGGGAACTTTTGTACTTGTCCAGTCTTGTGCGGACTAGTCCGGTGTTCTAAATCTTTGAAAAATTCGCTAAGACCCTAGACTTGTCCGGACTAGTCCGGTATTCCAGCGGACTTGTCCGTTTTCCTCTCTGACTAAAGTTGGACTTGTCCAATTTTTGGCCACAGTTGTCCGTTTTTCCCTACTGGATAAGTTTGGACTTGTCCGATGTCCAATCCGGACTTGTCTGATTTCTCTCTAGACAACTTCGGACTAGTCCGGCCCTTTTCGGACTTGTCCGATAAATCGTGACTCCGAATTGATCTTTTGATCATACAGCTTGTTTCTTGGGTTTCATGTTAAGTGGGCCTAGAGACGTCGTGCCTAACTCTTTTAGAGCCCATGTGGGACTGTAGACCGACCTCTACTCACCCCTAAACTCGAAATCCATCTAACCCTAACCTCCACCTCTATATAAACAACCCCACCCCTTGGCTTGACATCTATTTGCCATTTTTCCACCTCACCCAAACCCTAGATCGTGAGTATCCGCCACCAAGGAGGGAGAAGAAGATCTAGAACAAGAGGAAGGAGAGGAGGAAACGAAAGTGGGTCAAGATCTCCATCAACTTCGTGTTCTTCGTCAACAATTCACAATCAAGTTCTTCATCAACCCTAGATCGTCAAGATCCAAGTGTTACCCCTAAGATCATTTATTCTTTGGAGTCCTAAACACCTGATATACCTTCTATACTCTTTTCCTTACGTGAATTCAACTCCAAATCTCCAAATTCACGTTGATCTAGAAAACCCTAATCTGCTGATCTCGCGCAGTACGAACTTGTCTGGTCCCTAGCAGACTAGTTCAATTTTCCTGGTTAATTTCTTTTGAATTAATTCTAAAATTACATCTAATAAACTCCAATGCTGTATAAACTTGTTAAAAGCTACGAGAACTAGTTAGTGATCACTAAGATAACCTCATTAACAAGTTCCACCTTGCTTTTGCATTAATCATGCATGTCATGTCATATTGAGTAATATTTGTGCACTCTTTGGTTGTATTCTTGTCTTGTATGTTTATTGTGCGGATTAGACGGATTTGCGCTAGAGAGTGCTGCAGAGGATCTCCAGCACCAAGAGTTTGAAGGCTTTGACCCGAACCAATCCCAAGAGCAAGGCAAGTGTCCTTGAAGCATATTGATCCTGTTTCTAAAATAAATGTTTTGTTTGCGAAACTGCATGCTTGTGTCAATTTGATGAGAATCTTATGGTATGAAGTTTACTAGCTTTGTTTAACCACCCTTATCACCTTGAATATATGGTAGAGAGTCGGGAAGGGCTTTTAACCTTTTTGCTTCGCTTAATCAATTGGGATGGGAAAACAACTATACCACTTAACTTAATTATGAATTTATGATATTATGATTAATATGAACTTGTTAATATGATATGGTGATGGGTGATCTAAGCAAGCATTGTATGTGGATGGGTCGGATGTTATGGTGGTTTGCTTGCTTTAGATCTAAGAACCGGTTCGTGGAGCGACCGTCCAGGATATACAATGCCACCACAAGGCCAAGTATGGGTGCAGCATAGCTCTTTAATTAGGGCTTTGCCAGTGCTATTTGGACCATTAAGGATGCTCGTGGAAGGGGTAGTCAGATTGGGTTTGTTGATGATTGGAGGGATTACCCTGAGATCAAAATGGATCAAGAGGGGGCCCTTGGTTGAATATGTGCTCTGTAGGAGACATTGCCACTGGTGAAACCTCAGTGGGGTCTAAATAGGCTAGTAATCCCTTTGTAAAGGCTATTTTGTGATCTCTTGGCCACACACCTAAGGAAGTGTGAGACGGCATAATTGAGATTCTCTAGTCATCGAAAGGTGATGAAATCACAAACACATGGGTAAAGTGGTACAACCTCTGCAGAGTGTGTCTAAAACTATCATGATAGTTGTGCTCCCGGTTATGAGCAACCTGGACCCTCACGTGATTAGGGGGAAACTTGATATTAGGATGGTTTGGTAATGGTTATGATTAATAATATAGTTATGGCTGGTTATGAATTAAATTTTGGTATTGGATATAATTAATGGTAATGGTGAGATCTGGTATATGGATGATGGTGATGAAATATGGACTAGTACTATGATATTACTTATGGTTTGTGATGGGTTTGCTTCTCATACATATAATATATTGCTTTTCAAATGTTTTAATGTACTTTTCAGCACTTAGCCTTTGTTATATTTGTCATTTGAATCAGCTACATGTCATACTTTCCACACTTGCTGAGTATGACATGTACTCACCCTTGCAATCCCCCCAACAGTTGCAGGTCAAGATTGGGAGTATAACGATGATAATGCAGAGTACTAGGTCGTGTCTACCGTCAGCTTTGCCTGTGGAGTGTTGGAGCCGTGCTATCCCTTTCGCTTAGCTACTTAGTTGCTTAATTAGTTTATTTCCGCTGCAATAGTTGAAATTTGTCATTAATATTCATTAGAGCTTGTATTCTAGGATATTCCAAATTTTATAATAAAAATGCTTAATTAATCTTGTTATGTGGTAATTTACTGTGTACTCTTTTGTGAACGCACACGTGTATGTGTGTTGAACGTCCTGGGCGCACATATGCGTTCACTTGGTTCATTTTCGGAACCAGGTGTCACACTGGTACTACTAGATCGTAGTCCACGAAGATTCGTAATTGGTTGGGGCGTGCGTGAGATTAAGAATGAGACAGTGACAAAAGGATTTTTAGGTGGTTCGGGCCGCCTGAGCGTAATACCCTACTCCACAAGTTGTTGTTGTATGTATGTCTTGTGTGTGTGAGCGCTTGATCAACCCTCTCTTTTGTACCGTGCGGCACATCCGTTTTATAGTCCAAGGACTGGCCGTTACATAGTTAGCCTGGCCTGACATGTGGCCCCGCCGGTCTTTTAGGACTTAATACACGATTTTTATGTATTAATTACATTTAATAGTGTCATAATGCGCCTTAATGGCAGCATTATCGGTACTAAAGGTCCTCTGATCTTTTGTCAGTAACATGGCATTAATGACATGTAATCAGGTCTTGTAATGGTAGCTTTAACTGTCCCTTGAATGTCCACACTGTTGGAGATCCGGCAGTCTTCCTGTTGCAGGCTAAGGTTCGGAGGCTCGACACGTGGTAGCTCCAGAGCTTCCCTCTGTGGGGAGGCAGGTCCGAAGTCGTTATACACGTGGCAGCACCGGAGCTTCCCTCTACTGGAGGTTAGGTCTGGGGCCACTGGACACGTGGCATCAACAGTGCTTCCCTATACAAGGAGTTAGGTGCGGCCTTGCTTTACACGTGATAGTGCCCGAGCTACCCTAATGAGGGAGGCAGACCTAGTGTTGCGTGACACGTGGAGCCTTCGGAGGTCTTCAACACGGATAGGTGGAACTCTGTGGCTTTTCTTGCAGTATCGTGGGATACCCGGTACGCAGGGTACCAACAGTGGCCCCCGGGCCCACCTCTGGGAGAAATCCTTTGGGTTAAGTTATTCTACCAGAGTCGGGGCCATCTTCGATTCCCGCACTGCAGCTTCAAAGGTCTTTTCATGGGCTGTTGGGGCGATGGTCCGTATTTAAACCACCGCCACATGGCTCTTCTTGATGTAGCAGGTGAGATCCTGGCGTGCTGATCTCACGCAATTGAAGGTCGACAATACCCAATACGAAAACCGTATCAGTTTCGAGTGCCCTGTCAGGCCGCCGCCCTCAGGCTTCCAACTTCCCATCATGATAATGGTTCTCCTAGTGTGATAACTTTGACTCTTCCGCTGAAGTGGACCCGGGCCAATTTTTCATTGTTGGGGTAATCTTTGGAAATGAAATCTTGATTTCAATGCGGTTTCCATCCAAGCGTTGTGGAGGCTTACTTAAGAAGGAAAGCTCGCACGGTTTGAGGACTCTTTACACTTTCATTCGAACGCACTCAGAGCCTCCCAACCTTTGCATTGCCCTTCCAAATTTCGCTCCACTTTGCCGCAATGGAGTTAGGTCATCCCCACAGCTAGATCACTAGCGACGAAGATCTGTTGAGGGTCCGGACCTACATGGAGTGGTCCAGCGACTCCTTCAACAATGATATCCGTTTCGGCAAGCTTCCCATCAAGAAGAAGCGCACCGGCGAGATCGTTTTCTTCTTGGCGTACGCCATGGTGGATCTGATCCCTCCTTTTTCAAGTTTTCTCCTGATCCTGCTGGATTTCTATGGCCTCCAGATTCATCACCTCGGCCCCCACTCCTTCTTGCTAGTGGCGACCTTCGTCCACTTCTGCGAGATGTGAGTGGGTGTGCCACCATGCATCGATCTCTTCTGGAACTTCTTCATAGTCTACACTACCGGAAACGGGACAGAGCTGATTGGCTTCTACCACTTCGTGAAGCGCAAGAACTGCCCCTTCAAGTACTTGAAGACCTTCCCCTTCGGAAAAAGGGACAATTGGAAGAAAGATTGGGTGATCATCATAGTGGAGGAGCATGAGAGGTTGGAGTTGCCCAAGAGCCTCCCCAATGTCGACACCAACGCCTAGAATGCAGTTCCAGAGCTGTCTGAAGCGTACAAGCCCATCATGACAAGGATGCGGGAATGCACAGAGGGTGGAGTGACCCCTCAGATGTTCTTCGGCAATTTCCTGGTGAACAGGTGGGCTCCGCTGAGAACAAGGGAGTGGCACGCATGGGCCTTCAACAGTGAGATGGATCACAACCAGATAGAAGCCGGTTTTAATACCAACTTGACAATGAAGCTTTGAAGCTCCATCCCCAGATGTTTCAACTCGGGGCCATCACCCGCGATGCATTGAACCAACCGGCGGAATTCCTCCCTGTGAACATGGTTTTGGAGATCAGGAGGGGATGCCGGAGCTTGACGACCTCAGCCTAGTGGAGAGGCGTAGGACCTTCGAGATTGCTATTCCCGGAGCTTCGGAGACAGCGGCTCCGACCACTACTCCAAGCCAGAAGGTTGATGATGCCAGCAAGGGCAAGGGCAAGGGCAAGGATCCAGCTGAATCCCCCAGATGGAAGAGGAAGTTGAGACATGCTGATGAAAGCTCCCTCAGGTCGGCTCCATCTCCAGCAACTCCCACTCCCCGACCAAGCAGAACTTTGGTGACCAAGCCCTCTTTGGAGCCACCCTCCACAAGGGGCACTGGCTCCCGTAAATCGACCTCGACCCCAGTACCAGCTTTGGGCTCCAGGGCTGGAGGTCCTTCCAAGCCGAGGGAGGTCCCGGCTGAGGTGACTCCATCTGCTGCACAAGCTCCCGATCAAGATCTGAGGTTTTAGCCTCACCGGGTCCGGTGGGCTCCGACTTCGGACCTTAGAAAAAGAAGTTCCGCAACGGCTGGGGCAGAAGTTTTCCTAAGCATTGTCTTCTCACCCTGAGTTGTTGTTTCCACTATTTTCCTTTTTTGAATTTTCGATCTTTGCTTCCTGGATGTCGAAGAAGAAAGCCAAAACTTCAGCGCCTATTGCAGCAACTGATGTTGTGCAGGCTAAAGCTCCAGCTTCGATCTCAGTGCCTCCCCAAGTGGTGGCTGAAGACACGGCAGTTCCAGCGCCAACTGTCGTGGACTTAGATTCTGAGCCGTCGCCAGAAGCTCCCGTGTTAGCACTGGACCACGGGGGAGAAATTCGTGATGAAGCGTTGTCGGTCTTAGAGCTGACGGCTAAAGTTCTTGCTTCGAAGCTAGAGATGGCAGAAGCTGGGGTGCCTGAGCCAGAGGTAACTGTTGCTCCGGCCCCCAAGCCGAAACTCCAGCACCTGAGCCGGAAGAAATTGAAGTCACATCACCTAAGCCAGAGGTGGAGGGAGCTCCAAACGAAGCTGCAACATCTACCCTAGAGGTGATTACTCTGGAGGTGTTCATGTTAGAGCTGGAGCACCGAGAAGAGTCAACTGGAGCCCCTCCACCCACAGAGCCGATGATTGAAAACCCGGTGGGGGACCTTCCTCATCAGCTCGGGAAGTCGGTCCTAGTGCCATGAGGTCGCAAGCGACCACACTTGTGCCTTGAGACCCAATCAATATTTTTGAAGATCCGCTTGAGCCGGTGTTGACGACTCCTAAGATATACTAACAAATCAACCGCGACAACATCGCCAGAAATGCTTGTTGGTATTTCTTAACACCACAGATCATCTTCGGTAAAGAGATGAGATCCGCAAGCGCACGGAAGATACCGTTCTAGCATTTCACCCATGAGTATTCCCAAGGGTATTATATTTATCCCAAAGGAAGGCAATGGAGTAAAGTATATACTACTCTTATGGTCAAGCTATGGGACACTAATCAATTATCCGAACAGGGGGTAAGTTGATAACAGGATTACAAAGGACAAATAGGGCTGTCACCACCTACTGCCTACCTCTTCAATCCGTGGGTCTATGAGACATTCAACACTACTTAAATACCCTAGCACCATGCTAGCATACTGAGCAAATACCTTAAGAGCTGCAGCACAAGCCATCCTAAGGCAATGAACTAAATCATCATTGAACCAATGTTGATTGCATAGCATAGTTATTCATATTAACATAATCATATCATAACTACATAGACTATAGTGGGGGTCTATAGTGTTTATGACCATAAGATGTGATCATGAGAGTACAATCATAAAGACTATACCTTCCACTTACATGGACTCCACAATCAAACAAGAAACGCTTTGTCCAAGTATACGTATAAAAGAAGACTAAAGATAATATCTTTATTGAGCACAAAGTCACAAATACAAGAAGGAATACATGAGACATAGCTTTCCCAATGTGGATATGGGAAGAGAAACTCCATCTACCCCTTTCCCAATTTGAACTTGGGACTAGAGGCTCTCCTCTCTACATCCTAACTCCTCTAAGGACTATGGAAGATAGTGTATACAATAGAATGATGCCCAAGTGGTGTGTGTTGAAGTGAGGGGTATGGTGTCCTATTTATACTAGTGTTGAGGTCGGTTCCCACTACCAAAAGCGCGCAAATAAGTCGTCATTGACTCCAGGGAGCTGGGAGGAGCCAATACGTGGAAGTTGACCGCGTTTGGCGCCAGGACCAGGTCGGCCGACCCCCTGGTTCGGCCGACCTGGTCAGGGCTCCAAACGGCCCGTACTTCTTGTAAGACCTATGTGTGCTGAATACATTGGCTTGTATTGAATACACTTGCTTTGACGATAAAAGTTTTTGAATATCACCAAAACACCTTTTTATCAATGTCCGACTAGTTTTGGTTAGCTCCGATGAGTTTTGTCTTTAGCTCTGACATGTCCTTGTAAGCTCCGATGGGAACTTGGTTGTACTAGTTTTGGTAAGTTCCGGCGCTAGGTTCTACTAGCTTTTGTTAGCTCCAGCTCAAGGTCCGAGTTGCTCTGGCAAGGTCCAGAACTTGACCGCAATGCTTCCGTTTTTTATTTGCAATGTTTCGTACTTGCTTTACATCTCTGGAAAGATTGCTTAGTATTAATTTTCTAAGTCTTTGGTGCGTTTTTGGTTGACATTAATGATATTGTGTTACTGTGGTTTTGCAACATGCTTATGTGAGGTGCTCACATAAGGTGTTGTGTTCAAAACTAACTTGAGTCAAGTCGAGGACTTGGGCTCGTATGGATTGGTTGTTTATTCATGTGCAGGTGTTGCTTGAGTTCAAGACATGGATGGTGATGGTATCCATAGGACTAGTCTCAGGGAGGAGATGAGTTTCCAACAACCAAATTCAGGAGGAATTGTGGTTGAGCTGATCAGGAGGTTGCGCAGCATGATTGAATCAAGAAAAATGCATGTGAAGGTATCGTGGACGTCATTGGAAGATGATTGCACATGTGCAAGGAGTGCATGGACGTGGCTACATGGTTCCGAGACGTGATGAAGAGATGTGGACATAAAGAGTTGGTCGGAAAGGTCCAACCGACTAGGTTATGGACTCAGGCTGCGGCTGAGTCGGGTTTGACTCAAATATGGAATGATTTGAGTTGGTTATGATAGGATTTCGTATGGGTCACGAATTTGAGTTGTTTAGGAATGTGAGATACGTTCCTAAGGTGTTTGGAAGTCTTAAGATTGCTTCTATCTGCGTATAGAAGAATCCTAAGCTGTTATGGAAAGTTACGATTTGTGAACAGAGTAGGATTAGGTTCCTGATTTGAGTTGAGTTGGCTTTCGAGCTGGTTATATAAGCAATGGAGCCCAGAGCTCGTGGTGCATGACTTTGGGGCTGTTCCTATTGTGTTCTATTGAATAAAATTCGTAGTTTTAAGGAACTTTTGTACCTTGTTTGTCCGACTTGTTCCAGACAAGTTTTACTCGTCGAGTTTCTGGACAGCACTACCTTTTGTCGGTGGTTTTATCATAACTCGAGTTTTACAGATCCAATTGACGTGATTCTTGTTGGGTTGTCTTCACAACTTGATTATCTATCATCTTTCAAAATTTTACGGTCATTGGATTTGTGATATCTGATCTACACGAGTTTCTTTGCAGCATTCCAGAACTGTTTTTTTTTCTCGGGTAGGACAAATTGACCTTTGTTCGATCTTTCGATCATAACTTGAGTTTCTCTAGACGGATTTGAGTGATTCTTCTAGTGTTGTCTTCGTGACTTGATTATCTCTTATATCTATCACTTTTGTCACGGTGGAACACGTTTAGATTGGTCTCACACACGATTTCTTTAACAGATCGTTTTTCTACCGAAGGGGTTGGGGTTTAATTGTTTCCGCTGCGTAAGATTTTTAAATCTACCATTCACCCCCCATCTTGTAGCTTTTCACGTGCTCTTTGATCCTACAATTGGTATCAAATCCACGATGCTCTAATCTTTGTGATTTGCGCGTGATTTTGACTAATCATCATGGAGAAGTACTATGCCAAACCTTGTGTGTTCGCTGGTATTGATTTTCAGGTTTGGAAGGCACGCATGGAGGCTTTCATCGAGGCTCAAGGCTTTGCAATATGCGAGAAGGTATACAAGCCTTATGAAGTGCCATCAAACGATCAAGTTACAGCTACAAATCTGAGAGATGTCGACAACAACAACAAGGCTCGGAACTTGATCATACATGGATTAACACAAAGCGACTTCGACTGTGTTGCACATCTCCGATCTGCATACGATGTGTAGAAAGCACTTTTTGACTACCATGAAGGATCCAACACGATCAAAGAGGTAAGGCAAGACATGTTCAAGAAAGAATACATGCTCTTCAAGATGCAACCCAGTGAGTCTATTGATGACCTTTTTGCCCGCTTTAATAAGATTCTCAGCAACTTGCGTAGTGTCAATGTTAATTTTTCAGATGCTGAAAATGCTAGGCAATTGCTAAGTGCATTAGATATGTCAATTTGGGAGATGAAAGTCACATCTATTCGTGAATCTACTGTCATGATTTCACTTACTTTAGATGTGCTATATTCCAAGTTAAAAACTCATGAAATTGACATAATCTCACGCAAGAACCCCAACAAGTCTATTGCTTTTATTTCTCAACGTGACATGCCTAGTTCCAATGAAACATCATCTTGTGGTACACTTGCTTTACTGTCCTCTCTAACCCTTGAACAAATTGAGGAGTTTCCAGAGGAGGAGCTAGCGCTCATCTCTACCCGGTTATCAAAAGCATTGCAAAATGTGAGAACTAGAAGGAGAGGAAGCTCCGGACCTCAACGATGCTTTGAATGTGGTAAGACAGGACATTTTTGTTCAGATTGCCCTAACCTTTCAGGTCCTACTTCCCGGGATGAAAAGAAAACAAGAACGAAACACGCCTCTGCAAAAGATATGAAGAAAAAGAAGGGTTTTACAGGACGTCAATTGGTGAGCAGTTTTATCTCAGCACTCCAGGAACTTGGCTCAAGCAACGTGGACATTGGAAGTGATGAAGATGAAGATGATTTGGCAAACTTGTGCTTCATGGCGGGCAAGTCAAGATCAAGTATGGAGGAGGCAGAACACAACAGCAACAATGAAGTGGTATGTCCTACTTGCGAAGAAATGTGTGATGCTATTTCTCGTGCCACTGTTATTGTTAAGAAAAAAGGACAAAAAGCTTAGGGACAATGCTGTTAGAATTGAGTCACTAGAATCCGAAATTAGTCATTTGAAATCCTTGATTCCTAGTGATGATTCTTGTTCCTCATGTGACTTAATTTATGAACAAATATCCTCCCTAAGAAGTACAAATACCTCCACACTTGATAAACTTGAACTTGAAATTGAAAAGAACAAAAAACTTGCTGCACTTAATATTGGAAACTTAAAAGATGCTTCTTGTTCTACAATTGATTTGCATTGTTCTAGTTGTGATGATCTTGATAAGAAACTGCAAGATGCTATGAATGAAATCTCTATATTGAACAATGCTTTATGTTTTCATGAAGTTAAATATTGTTCCAATTGCAAATTAAAAGGAAAAACTTCATGTGAAAATTGCCTTGATCTGTCCAATAAACTTGATAACATGCATAAGACATTTGATCGGTTTTGTAATGGTAATAAGAACCTAAACTTGCTGCTGTATTCATCCAAGTCTTGCAATGATAAAACTGGTTTAGGTTTTGATTGTCAAGCTAAGACACATCCACCTAAAAGTGTAAAGTCATTAGGAAGTGGTTTGATTCAAATAGTTCCTAAACAAAAAGAAGTGATTTTCAAATCTGCAGTAGTTTGCTCATCTAGACACGAACACAAAGTTAAATTTCATTGTACCTACTGTGGTAGAGATATTCATGTCATATATTTTTGTTATAGACTAGCTAAACAACAGAAAAGGGAAAGAATGGTTGCTAGATATCATAACTTTCATGCAAAATTTGCTGCACATATTGAACCGAATGTACAACCTGCTGTTTTGAGTCAAAGACATTCAAAGTTTACCTCCGGACCTTCTGTTTTTGCCTCCGGAGCTACTGATTTTTGTGATACACAAGTAACACCTTATAGGTCAGTAGTTAAGAATAAAAAATCTCAAACTTTGTCTCATAAACCTGCTGTTTTGTCTCAACTTTCGCGTGTTTTTCCTGCTGCACGTCGTGTGACTCAGTACTGGATTCCTAAATGCCTTTTGACTAACCCCAGTATTGAGTCATCGACATATTGTGCTTCTATGTAGGTTACACGTTTGAGGAAGGAGAACATTTGGATTGTGGATTCAGGTTGCTCACGCCACATGACCGGTAACAAAGATTAGTTCTCCTCCTCTCTTTTGTGTCATGTGTATAGAATGTTACTTTTGCTGATAATTCTTCAACTCCTATAATTGCTAAGGGTTCGGTTAGAGTAAATGATCACTACACTTTGAAGGATGTGGCACTTGTCAAAAATTTGAAATACAACTTGCTTTATGTTTCACAATTGCTAGATGAAAATCTGGAAATTATTTTCAATAAAAACTGCTGCAAAGTTGTAAGTTCAAATAGTGAGCTTATTTTTAACATGTCTCGGTTTGGAAGAGTTTTTAAAACTGATTTTGATATGTCTTCCTCTAAGCATAGGTGTATAGTTGCTAATGATTCAAAGGACCTATATTTTTGGCATCGTAGACTTGGTCACGTAGACTTTGATCACCTAACGCGTGTTAGTGCTCTTGATCGCATACGTGGGCTGCCTAAGCTTAAAGGGGACAAAGAAATTGTGTGCTCTTCTTGTAGACATGCTAAGATGGTTGCAGGTTCACATACTCCTCTCACAATGATCATGACAACTGAACCATGTCAACTTTTACATCTTGACATCGTAGGACCTTCACGTGTTCAATCCTTCGGAGGTAAATGGTATGTACTTGTGATTGTTGATGATTATTCTAGATACTCTTGGGTTTACTTTATGGCGTCTAAGAATGAAGTTTTTAGTCACTTTAGAACTTTATTTCTTAGATTATCAATTGATTACCCAGGATCTTTAAAAGCAATTAGAAGTGATAATGGAACTGAATTTAAAAATCAATCTTTTGATCACTTTTGTGCTGAAAATAGAATAGATCATCAATTTTCTTCACCATATGTACCTCAACAAAATGGTGTTGTAGAAAGAAAGAACAGAACCTTAGTTGATATGGCTAGGACTATGCTTGATGAATATCAAACTCCTAGGAAATTTTGGGCTGATGCGTTAGCAACCGCTTATTATGTCTCAAATCGTGTTTTCCTGCGTGCTAAGCTAGGTAAAACACCATATGAGCTCCAGTTTGGACATAGGCCTAGTGTTACACACTTTCGGGTCTTTGGTTGCAAATGCTTTGTTAAGAAACATGGTAATCTTGATAAATTTGAACCTAGATCCATTGATGACATGTTTCTTGGTTATCCATCTCATACTAGAGGCTACCGTATGCTTTTACTTGACACTAACAAAATTGTGGAGACTTGTGAAGTGTCTTTTGATGAAGCTAGCCCATGTACTAGCTCAAACATTGCAGGTCCAGATCCATATCCGCAGGGGGGAGCATTTCCGTTGAAGATGAGGAAGAATTAGAGCTGCTGCCCGAAAATTCAGCAGCTAAAGACTTTGGTTCAGCTCCGGATGTTAATTCTCAACCAGCACCGACAACCATCAATGCTGATTCAAATCATCCTCAAGTCACAGGCTCATCGATTTGTGATGAACATGAAGAAGAAGAAGCTTGTGAGACATCTGTTCCCCTACGGTTTAACAAAGATCATCGCCCACAACAGATGATTGGAAGCTTGCACGAACGAGTCACACGGTCCAGGTTTTGCGATCCGAACTCTTATGCTCATTCTGCTTTTGTTGCTTCTTTTGAACCCAAATATATATCACACCCACTCACTAATGAATCTTGGATTATTGCCATGCAAGAAGAGTTAGAAAATTTTGAAAGAAATAATGTTTGGAAACTTGTACCTCCACCTCAAGGTCACACTTTAATTGGAACTAGATGGGTATTTAAAAATAAACAAAGTGAGGATGGGGTTGTGGATAGGAATAAGGCTAGTTTGGTTGCTCAAGGTTTCACTCAAGTTCAAGGTCTAGATTTTGATGAAACATTTGCTCCTGTTGCTAGATTAGAAGCCATAAGAATTTTGCTAGCTTTTGCTGCATCAAATGGTTTTAAGCTATATCAAATGGATGTTAAAAGTGCTTTTCTTAATGGCTACATAGATGAGGAGGTTTATGTGAAACAACCACGGGGTTTTGAAAATCCAGATTTTCCTAATCATGTTTACAAACTGTCGAAAGCCTTGTACGGTCTCGAACAAGCCCCTAGAGCATGGTATGATAGGTTAGAAACATTCTTACTTGAAAAAGGGTTTACCATGAGCAAGGTTGATAAAACTCCTTTTGTGCTTAAGCATGGCAATGAGTCATTATTTGTTCAAGTGTATGTGGATGATATTATCTTTGGTTGTACTTCTCATGATCTTGTGTCCACGTTTTCATCAATGATGAGTTACGAATTTGAAATGAGTATGATGGGTGAACTCACTTACTTTTTGGGGCTGCAAATCAAGCAAATCAAGGAGGGTACCTTTTTGCATCAGACGAAGTATACAAAAGACCTCCTAAGGCGCTTTAACATGGAAAAAAGCAAGCCTCTTCGGACACCAATGGGATAGCAATAACACTTGGACTTGATGAAGATGGTGAACCCGTGGATCAAAAAGAATATAGAAGCATGATCAGATCACTTTTGTACCTCATGGCATCAAGACCAGACATACAATTCAGCGTATGTCTTTGTACATGGTTTCAAGCCTCCCCACGTGCTTCACATCGTCAAGCCATCAAAAGGATTCTCAGGTACTTACATGGAACTCAAGAATTTGAAATTTTTCTTCCTTCTTCCTCAACTGTTACTTTGAATGCTTTTTCGGATGCTGATTTTGGGGGTTGTAGGATTGATAGGAAAGGTACTTCCGATGCTTGTCATTTTCTTGGTAATTCTCTTGTTGCTTGGTCCTCTAAGAAACAAAATTCAGTTGCACAATCCACAACCGAATCTAAATATGTAGCTGCTGCTAGTGCTTGCTCACAAATTCTTTGGATTGTTCAAACACTTAAGGACTATGGGGTTGATCTAGATAGTGTTCCACTATTATATGATAACACTAGTGACATTTGCATTGCTAAAAACCCCGTGCAACATTCTAGAACTAATCATATTGACATTAGGTATCACTTTCTCCGAGATAATGTTGAAAAAGGAAACATTGTGCTTCACCATGTAGATTCCGAACAACAATTGGCTGACATTTTTACAAAACCTTTGGATTTCACTCGTTTTTGTTACATTCGTAGTGAAATAGGGGTTATGCATCCTCATGGCTTAAATTGAGGGGGATTTTTGAAACTTGGGAAGTCTATGTGTGAATCTAAAATTAAAATATTATGAGCATAGTATTTCATACATATATGATTTTGTGATTCCTTTTACATGCTGAAAGTTCTTACTACATTACTCGTGTTATACAGTTTGTAGTTTTTGCCATGTCTAGTAATTGGAATAATTACTTACACTAAAACTGGTCATGGTCGAACTTTCTTGCTATTTTGAACTTGTTTCATGTTCACAAGTGCTTTTAATCATTAAGAATTATTCAAGTAATCAACTCACATGTTGAGTTTTTATGAACAAATATAAATTTGAGAAAAGATAGAGAGAATATGCATGCATCGCACTTCTTCTTTTGAGATAGCTTATCATTGCACTTAGATATGAACTTGGAAGAAGTTGTGTATGACTAAAACCATGTCCTTAAGCTTCTGATTGTCAAATGACATAGGCTTGGCTTGGTTGGTTAGAATAAGGCAGATGCGCATATAATCTCTTGCAAATATCATATGATCTAAATTTATGCTTTGAAAAATAATAAAATGCAACAACTAGTGTCATGATTTCAAGTTTTGAAATAGTTAAGTTTGTGAGATCATGACTTACTTAAATTGAAAATTACATTTGATCTCTAGCATGGCTTACACTACTTTATGTATTTCATTAATGTGATAATGTAAGGTACTTGATAGTATGACTTGGATGAGCTTTGTTTACGTGTATATGTTATAATATGCTCATAACAACTAAAGGGAGAGAGATAATTTGTTTATTGCTCATGACTTGCTGAATGCATTGTCAAAGGGGGAGAGATGAGCATGAAGAGAAAGAGAACATGTGCATAAGGAGAGATAATATAGGATAATTTTTGGATTTTCTTCTCATTTTACTTTTGATTTACAAAGGAAGAGAAATTGCCTTCTAAACTTTTATGTGAATAAGCCAATGTTCGGATTTTAAATGGTGTTGCTAATGCATTCATCAAGGGGGAGATTGTAAGACCTATGTGTGCTGAATACATTGGCTTGTAGTGAATACACTTGCTTTGACGATAAAAGTTTTTGAATATCACCAAAACACCTTTTTATCAAGGTTCGACTAGTTTTGGTTAGCTCCGGTGAGTTTTGTCTTTAGCTCCGACATGTCCTTGTAAGCTCCAGTGGGAGCTTGGTTATACTAGTTTTGGTAAGTTCCGGCGCTAGGTTCTACTAGCTTTTGTTAGCTCCGGCTCAAGGTCCGAGTTGCTCTGGCAAGGTCTAGAACTTGACCGCAATGCTTCCGTTTTTCATTTGCAATATTTCGTACTTGATTTACATCTCTGGAAATATTGCTTAGTACTCATTTGCTAAGTCTTTGGTGCATTTTTGGTTGACATGAATGATATCTTGTTACTGTGGTTTTGCAACATGCTTATGTGAGGTGCTCACATAAGGTGTTGTGTTCAAAACTAACTTGAGTCAAGTCAAGGACTTGGGATCGTATGGATTGGTTGTTTATTCATGTGCAGGTGTCACCACCTACTGCCTACCTCTTCAATCCGTGGGTCTATGAGACATTCAACACTACTTAAATACCCTAGCACCATGTTAGCATACTGAGCAAATACCTTAAGAGCTGCAGCACAAGCCATCCTAAGGCAATGAACTAAATCATCATTGAACCAATGTTGATTGCATAGCATAGTTATTCATATTAACATAATCATATCATAACTACATAGACTATAGTGGGGGTCTATAGTGTTTATGACCATAAGATGTGATCATGAGAGTACAATCATAAAGACTATACCTTCCACTTACATGGACTCCACAATCAAACAAGAAACGCTTTGTCCAAGTATACGTATAAAAGAAGACTAAAGATAACATCTTTATTGAGCACAAAGTCACAAATACAAGAAGGAATACATGAGACATAGCTTTCCCAATGTGGAATTGGGAAGAGAAACTCCATCTACCCCTTTCCCAATTTGAACTTGGGACTAGAGACTCTCCTCTCTACATCCTAACTCCTCTAAGGACTATGGAAGATAGTGTATACAATAGAATGATGCCCAAGTGGTGTGTGTTGAAGTGAGGGGTATGGTGTCCTATTTATACTAGTGTTGAGGTCGGTTCCCGCTACCAAAAGCGCGCAAATAAGTCGTCATTGACTCCAGGGAGCCGGGAGGAGCCAACACGTGGAAGTTGACCGCGTTTGGCGCCAGGACCAGGTCGGCCGACCCCCTGGTTCGGCCGACCTGGTCAGGGCTCCAAACAGCCTGTACTTCTTGTAAGACTTATGTGTGCTGAATACATTGGCTTGTAGTGAATACACTTGCTTTGACGATAAAAGTTTTTGAATATCACCAAAACACCTTTTTATCAAGTTTCGACTAGTTTTGGTTAGCTCCGGTGAGTTTTGTCTTTAGCTCCGACATGTCCTTGTAAGCTCCAGTGGGAGCTTGGTTATACTAGTTTTGGTAAGTTCCAGTGCTAGGTTCTACTAGCTTTTGTTAGATCCGGCTCAAGGTCCGAGTTGCTCTGGCAAGGTCTGGAACTTGACCGCAATGCTTCCGTTTTTCATTTGCAATATTTCGTACTTGATTTACATCTCTGGAAAGATTGCTTAGTATTCATTTGCTAAGTCTTTGGTGCATTTTTGGTTGACATGAATGATATCTTGTTACTGTGGTTTTGCAACATGCTTATGTGAGGTGCTCACATAAGGTGTTGTGTTCGAAACTAACTTGAGTCAAGTCAAGGACTTGGGCTCGCATGGATTGGTTGTTTATTCATGTGCAGGTGTTGCTTGAGTTCAAGACATTGCTGGTGATGGGATCCATTGGACTAGTCTCAGGGAGGAGATGAGGTTCCAACAACCAAATTCAGGAGGAATTGTGGTTGAGCTGATCAGGAGGTTGCGCATCATGATTGAATCAAGAACAATGCATGTGAAGGTATTGTGGACGTCATTGGAAGATGTTTGAACGTGTGCAAGGAGTGCATGGACGTGTCTACATGGTTCCGAGACGTGATGAAGAGATGTGGACGTAAAGAGTTGGTCGGAAAGGTCCAACCGACTAGGTTATGGACTCAGGCTGCGGCTGAGTCGGGTTTGACTCAAATATGGAATGATTTGAGTTGGTTATGATAGGATTTCGTATGGGTCACGAATTTGAGTTGTTTAGGAATGTGGGATACGTTCCTAAGGTATTTGGAAGACTTAAGATTGCTTCTTTCTGCGTATAGAAGAATCCTAAGCTATTATGGAAAGTTACGATTCGTGAACAGAGCAGGATTAGGTTCCTGATTTGAGTTGAGTTGGCTTTCGAGCTGGTTATATAAGCAAGGCAGCCCAGAGATCATAGTGCATGACTTTGGAGATGTTCCTCTTGTGTTATATTGAATAAAATTCGTAGTTTGAAGAACTTTTGTGCCTTGTTCGTCCGACTTGTTCCAGACAAGTTTTACTCGTCGAGTTTCTGGACAGCACTACCTTTCGTCGGTGGTTTTATCATAACTCGAGTTTTACAGATCCAATTGACGTGATTCTTTTTGGGTTGTCTTCACAACTTGATTATCTATCATCTTTCAAAATTTTACGGTCATTGGATTTGTGATTTCTGATCTACACGAGTTTCTTTGCAGCATTCCAGAACTGTTTTTTTTTCTCGGGTAGGACAAATTGACCTTTGTTCGATCTTTCGATCATAACTTGAGTTTCTCTAGACGGATTTGAGTGATTCTTCTAGTGTTGTCTTCGTGACTTGATTCTCTCTTATATCTATCACTTTTGTCACGGTGAAACACGTTTAGATTGGTCTCACACACGATTTCTTTAACAGATCGTTTTTCTACCGAAGGGGTTGAGGTTTAATTGTTTCCGCTGCGTAAGATTTTTAAATATACCATTCACCCCCCTCTGGTAGCTTTTTATGTGCTCTTCGATCCTAAACTTCTTCTAGGTGGCTGCCAGGTGGGTCCCAGTGACTAATATTGGTGCTACACTGTTGAATGGCCTCAAATACTTCTGTTTGTGGGCCATTTGATCCATGTGGTGCCACGTGTCGTCGCTTGATTGCCTGGGATGATATTTTATAGGATTTCTCCGTATACCTTTCCTCAATTCCTGTATAAATATATGCATACACATATTTCTCCAAGTACAAGTAGAAATAGGTCTAGTAGAAAGGTGATGTGTGCAAGAAATGATCAATCCTTTACATAATTCAGTTATATTGATGGCTGAAATTGGTATATAACAGCCGTCAACAAACTCCCCCAAGCTTATCCTTTGCTTGTCCCGAGCAAAGTCAAGACTTCAGGTTGATGATCAGGAGTTGCTACAATGTTCTACCTTTCGAAAGTACCAAGTGCACAACAAAATACTCTACCTAGTATTACAAAAAGTGGCTATGGTACTTCACTCTTCTTAAGTCATTATGGGAGTTATTCCTTCTCCTATTCATGGGTAATTGAAAGATAGAACAACAAATGGAGCAAGTATAGCCTAGATATCAAGTTCCACTTAAATTCAGGAGAGATTCAAATTAGATTATAAGTACCTCAATTGATTCTCTCAATCACTCCTTTGTGTATAGTGGAAATATGTCCTCACCAAGGCATTATGCCTATACTATTCCTACTCTTTGAATATGGCTTGTATGTGGAGCTTGGTAGGGAAAGTAAGTAGGCATATTTGCAACACATAATATTGCTAAGTCAAAAGAGCAAGCCTTAGGAGAAATCAATTCAAACTTTTGAATCAAGACTTGTGCATGTGTGATGGAATGGAGGTGGATGTGGAAACATTGAGATGACTCCTTTTGATGTGGACTCTCTTTATTGCATGGATGAAACATGGCTACCTTTTTTTGATGCTTAAAGTAAGCATATTTTTTCCTCATGCTTATGATATAAGCATGCATTTTTTTTTCCTGTAGCCATGTCTTCTACTCCTTTTTATGCAATAACTTGAAGAGAGTGCTAACTATGAATAGCATGGAGTTTCTCTTTTTATTGTGGAATGGTGGATATGATGGAATTTTGCTTCCTTCTAGTGTAGAAGTATAGCATGTGCAAGTGAAGTCTTGAATTCAAAAAGAATTGAATGATTTCTCACATAGGTCTATACTAGTTTGACTAGGATCAATGTGAAAGCAAATAGCATATGCATAAGGTGTTGTTTATGTATGAATATCATATGGCTTTGGTAGGTATTTCGAATCAAATGAGGGAAACTTAAATCTTGATAGAATTTCTCCGGAAATCTAAGTTTCACTTTCAAAATAGGAATAGCAACCCTATTACTAATTCAAATCTCCCAACAACCTAGAAGTAGATTAAGCTTTTGCTACCCACAATTTATAAATCAAGGCAAAGTTAATTTTATCCAATTTAAGGAATATTCGAAGAGTAGCAAGTTGTAAACTAGGGACTTAGGAAAAATAAAACAGAGCACTATTCATCATTTCATCTATGTGAATTTTAAATCATTCTTACCGCACATCTTTATTTGATAAGCAAAGCAAATCCAAGTTCCTATTTTTATGTTTTTTTTAGATGCATGGTGGATGGTGGATGAATGTAAAGTAAATATGCAATGGATGATAAAAATGCAGTGGGTGTGATACAAGTTACCTCAAGTGGGGGTCCTCCCCCAAGCTTATTCTTGATCAAGTTCCATGATAGGGGTTGAAACACTTACGACGGAGGTAGGCCATGAGTTATCCTATCCTTTTTGTGGCATTGAGAATGGAGAGTTGAGTGTTGATTGTTGTGTTGCCTCCCTTGGACACCATGAGTGTGGTTGAAAAGAGTGTTTTCGCTGTTGTTCATCCACACATCAGGGTCTCCAAGTGTTGGGTGTGATTTGTCATTCCTTGGCTTCTAGCCACATAGGAACAACTTGCACCCAATGATGGTTGCAAATCCCTTGAGATTGAATGTGTGCTTAGAATAGTTGAGAGCATATTGCTCTCACCTATTCGTGGCAGCTCATTGGTTGCTCATGGAGGGTTCCCATTACAAATCTCTAGCCTCGTATAGTTATGATTGACCTTCGGGCATAATTTACGATAGGTAGCAACCATCATCATTTACTCCTTGGCCAAGATATGTTGAAATGGTATCCTCTAGGGATCCCAACAATCATCTTCTTGAATGCCTGCATAGTAATATTACTCCTGCAAACTTCCTCTCTTGAATAGAGAGGGATGGTTAGCTCCCAATACTTGTACAAATGAATGTTCGGGTTAGGTAACCGAACTTCCATTTGTACATACGTGTAGGATCGAAGAGCACGTGAAAATCTACCAGAGGGGGGGGGGTGAATGGTAGATTTAAAAATCTTACGCAGCGGAAACAATTAAACCCCAAACCCTTTTGGCAGAAATACGATATGTTAAAGAAATGGTGTGTGAGACTAATCTAGACGTGTTTCACCGTGACAAAAGTGATAGATATCAGATAGAAACAAGTCACGAAGAAAACAAAAAAAGAATCACTCAAATCCGTCGAGAAAAACTCAAGTTATGATCGAAAGGTCAAACAAAGGTCAATCTGCCCTACCTGAGAAAAAAACAGTTCTGGAACACTGCAAAGAAACTCGTGTAGATCAGAGACCACAAATTCAATGACCGTGAAATTTTGACAGATGATAGACAATCAAGTTTTGAAGACAACCCAAAAAGAATCAGGTCAATTGGATTTGTAAAACTCGAGTTATGATAAAACCACCGACGAAAGGTAGTGCTGTCCAGAAACTTGACGAGTAAAACTTGTCTGGAACAAGTCAGACGAACAAGACACAAAAGTTCCTTCAAACTACGAATTTTATTCAATAGAACACAAGAGGAACAGCCCCAAAGTCGTGCCCCACGAGCTCTGGGCTCCCTCGCTTATATAACCAGCCCTTAGGCCAACCCAATATCAACTAGGACTCCAATCCTACTCAGATCATGAATCGTAACTTTTCATAACTGCTTAGGATTCTTCTATACGCAGATAGAAGCAATCTTAAGACTTCCAAACACCTTAGGAACGTATCCCACATTCCTAAACAACTCAAATTCGTGACACACACGAAATCTTAACATAACCAACTCGATACTTTCCATACCGAGCCATAACCGACTACGCCGCAGCCAAAGTCATCAACCGGTACGATCCGATCCTTCCAACCAGATCTTCCCTTCCTTACCCCCATATTCGGAACCATGTTGCCACATCATGCACCGCATGCATATGTGCGAACACCTTCCTTCGACGTTCAGTAACCTTCATATGCACTGCCCTTGATTCAATCATCCTGCGCGACCTCCTGATCAGCTCAACCACAGTTCCTCCCGAACTTGGTTGTTGGAACCTCATCTCCTCCCTGAGACTAGTCCAATGGATCCCGTAACCAGCCATGACTTGAACTCAAGCAACACCTGCACATGAATAAACAACCAATCTATACGAGCCCAAGTCCTCGACTTGACTCAAGTTAGTTCCAAACACAACACCTTACGTGAGAACCTCACATAAGAATGTTGCAAAACCACAGTAACACGATATCATCCATATCAAACAAAACTCACCAAAAACTTAGTAAAATAATACTAAGCAATCTTTCCAACAATGTAAAGCAAGTACGAAACATTGCAAATGAAATGTAGAAGCACTGCGGTCAAGTTCTGGACCTTGCTAGAGCAACTCAGAGCTTGAGCCGGAGCTAACAAAAGCTAGTAGATCCTAGCGCCGGAGCTTACCAAAACTAGTACAATGAAGCACCTGCCGGAGCTTACCAAAACTAGTAGATCCTAGCACCGGAGCTTACCAAAAACTAGTCAAAACTAGTCAACCCAAAACCGGAGCTAGACAAAGTACGTCGGAGCTTAGCAAAAGCATTCCGGAGCTATCAAATATATGTCAGAACTATCAAAGACATGCCAGAGCTAAAGATAAAGCTCACTGGAGCTAACCAAAGCTAGTCGGACCTTACCAAGAAGTCGGACCTAGCTTCGAACATAGCCGGAGCTACCCAAAATAAGTCGGACCTATGGTCGGACCTTGCTATAGCTCGGAGCTAGATTCAGACCTTGATAAAAAGGTGTTTTGGTGATATGTTAAACTTTTATCATCAAAGCCAAGTGTATTCACTACAAGCCAATGTATTCAGCACATATAGGTCTTACAATCTCCCCCTTGATGAATGCATTGGCAACACCATTTAAAATCCGAACATTTGCTTATTCACATAAAAGTTTTGAAGAAAATTTCTCTCCCTTTGTAAATCAAAAGTAAAATGAGAAGAAAAAATTATCCCATATTATCTCTCCCCCTTTATCATCTCTCCTTATGCACATATTCTCTTTCTCTTCATGCTTATCTCTCCCCCTTTGACAATGCATTTAGCAAGTCATGATCATATAAACAAATTATCTCTCCCACTTTAGTTGTTATGAGCATATTATAACATATACATATAAACAAAGCTCATCCAAGTCATACTATCAAGTACCTTACATTATCACATCAATGAAATACATAAAGTAGTGTAAGCCATGATAGAGATCAAATGTAATTTTCAATTTAAGCAATTCATGATCTCACAAACTTAACTATTTCATAACTTGAAAGCATGACACTAGTTGCTGCATTTTATTATTTTTCAAAGCACAAATTTAGATCATATGATATTTGCAAGAGATTATATGCGCATCTGCCTTATTCTAACCAACCAAGCCAAGCCTATGTCATTTGACAATCAGAAGCTTAAGGACATGGTTTTAGTCATACACAACTTCTTCCAAGTTCATATCTAAGTGCAATGACAAGCCATCTCAAAAGAAGAAGTGCGATGCATGCATATTCTCTTGATCTTTTCTCAATTTATATTTGTTCATAAAAACTCATCATTTGAGTTGATTACTTGATTAATTCTTAATGGTTAAAAGCACTTGTGAACATGTAACAAGTTCAAAACAACAAGAAAGTTCGACCATGACCAGTTTTAGTGTAAGTTATTATTCCAATTACTAGACATGGCAAAAAGTACAAAATGTATAACACGAGTAATGTAGTAAGAACTTTCAGCATGTAAAAGGAATCATAAAGTCATATATGTATGAAATACTATGCTCATATTATTTTAATTTCAGATTCACACATAGACTTCCCAAGTTTCAAAAACTCCCCCTCAATTTAAGCCATGAGGATGCATAACCCCTATTTCACTATGAATGAAACAATAACGAGTGAAATCCAAAGGTTTTGTAAAAATGTCAGCCAATTGATGTTCGGTATCTACATGGTGAAGCACAATGTTTCCCTTTTCAACGTTATCTCGGAGAAAGTAATACCTAATATCAATGTGCTTAGTTCTAGAATGTTGCACAGGGTTTTTGGCAATGCAAATAGCACTAGTGTTATCACAAAACAGTGGAACACTATCTAGATCAACCCCATAGTCCTTAAGTGTTTGAACAATCCAAAGAGTGTGTGAGCAAGCACTAGCAGCAGCTACATATTCAGATTCGGCTGTGGATTGTGCAACTGAATTTTGTTTTTTAGAGGACCAAGCAACAAGAGAATTACCAAGAAAATGACAAGCACCAGAAGTACTTTTCCTATCAATCCTACAACCCCCAAAATCAGCATCCGAAAAAGCTTTCAAAGTAACGGTTGAGGAAGATGGAAGAAAAATGCCAAATTCTTGAGTTCCATGTAAGTACGTGAGAATCCTTTTGACGGCTTGACGATGTGAAACACGTGGGGAAGCTTGAAACTGTGCACAAAGACATACGCTGAATTGTATGTCCGGTCTTGATGTCGTGAGGTGCAAAAGTGATCCGATCATGCTTCTATATTCTTTTTGATCCACGGATTCACCATCTTCATCAAGTTCAAGTGTTGTTGCTGTTCCCATTGGTGTCCGAAGAGGCTTGCTTTTGTCCATGTTGAAGCGCTTTAGGAGGTCTTTGGTATACTTCGTTTGATGCACAAAGGTACCCTCCTTGGTTTGCTTGATTTGCAGCCCCAGAAAGTAAGTGAGTTCACCCATCATACTCATTTCAAATTCGGAACTCATCATTGCTGAAAACTTGGACACAAGATCATGAGAAGCACAACCAAGGATAATATCATCCACATACACTTGAACGAATAATGAGTCATTGCCATGCTTAAGCACAAAAAGAGTTTTATCAACCTTGCCCATGGTAAACCCCTTTACAAGTAATAATGTTTTTAACCTATCATACCATGCTCTAGGGGCTTGTTTGAGACCGTATAGGGCTTTGGACAGTTTGTAAACATGATTAGAAAAATCTGGATTTTCAAAACCCGGTGGTTGTTTGACATAAACCTCCTCATCTATGTAGCCATTAAGAAAAGCACTTTTAACATCCATTTGATATAGCTTAAAACCTTTAGATGTTGCAAAAGCTAACAAAATTCTTATGGCTTCTAATCTAGCGACAGGAGCAAAAGTTTCATCAAAATCTAGACCTTCAACTTGAGTGAAACCTTGAGCAACCAACCTAGCCTTTTTCCTAATCACAACCCCGTCCTCACTTTGTTTATTTTTAAATACCCATTTAGTTCCAATTAAAGTGTGACCATGAGGTGGAGGTACAAGTTTCCAAACATTATTTCTTTCAAAATTTTCTAACTCTTCTTGCATGGCAATAATCCAAGATTCATTAGTGAGTGCGTGTGATATATCTTTGGGTTCAAAAGAAGCAACAAAAGCAGAATGAGCATAAAAGTTTGGATTGCAAAACTTGGATCGTTTGACTCGTTCGTGCAAGCTTCCAATCATCTGTTGTGGGGGATGATCTTTGTAAAAACGTAGGGGAACAGATGTCTCACAAGCTTCTTCTTCATTAGGTTCATCGTAGATTGATGAGCTTGTGACTTGTAGACGATCAGGACCAGCATCGGTGATAGCAAGAGCTTGTTCAATGTCCGGAGCTGGACACGTGTCAACTTCAGAACTACCAGGCAGTATCACCGGCTCATCTTCATCTTTGAAAATACCCTCCCCCTAAGGATACGGATCTGGTCCTGCAACACCGGAGCTAGTACCTGGGCTAGCTTCATCAAAAGATACTTCACAAGTCTCCACAATTTTATTAGTGTCAAGTAAAAGCACACGATAGCCTCTAGTATGAGATGGATAACCAAGAAACATGCCATCAATGGATCTAGGTTCAAATTTATCAAGGTTACCATGTTTCTTAACAAAGAATTTGCAACCAAATACCCGAAAGTGTGTAACACTAGGCCTATGTCCAAACCGAAGCTCATATGGTGTTTTACCTAGCTTAGCACGCAAGAAAACACAATTTGAGACATAACAAGCGGTTGCTAACGCATCAGCCCAAAATTTCCTAGGAGTTTGATATTCATCAAGCATAGTCCTAGCCATCTCAACTAAGGTTCTGTTCTTTCTTTCTACAACACCGTTTTGTTGAGGTACATATGGTGAAGAGAATTGATGGTCTATTCTATTTTCAGCACAAAAGTGATCAAAAGATTGATTTTTAAATTCGGTTCCATTATCACTTCTAATTGCTTTTAATGATCCTGGGTGATCAATTGATAATCTAAGAAATAAAGTTCTAAAGTGACTAAAAACTTCATTCTTAGATGCCATAGAGTAAACCCAAGAGTATCTAGAATAATCATCAACAATAACAAGTGCATACCATTTACCTTCGAAGGATTGAACACGTGAAGGTCCTACGGTGTCAAGATGCAAAAGTTGACATGGTTCAGTTGTCATGATCATTGTGAGAGGAGTATGTGAACCTGCAACCATCTTAGCATGTCTACAAGAAGAGCACACAATTTCTTTGTCCCCTGTAAGCTTAGGCAGCCTACGTATGCGATCAAGAGCACTAACACACGTTAGGTGATCAAAGCCTACGTGACCAAGTCTACGATGCCAAAAATATAAGTCCTTTGAATCATTAGCAACTAGACACCTATGCTTAGAGGAAGACTTATCAAAATCAGCTTTAAAAACTCTTCCAAACCGAGACATGTTAAAAATAAGCTCACTATTTGAACCTACAACTTTGCAGCAGTTTTTATTGAAAATAATTTCTAGATTTTCATCTAGCAATTGTGCAACAGAAAGCAAGTTGTATTTCAAATTTTTGACAAGTGCCACATCCTTCAAAGTGTAGTGATTATTTACTCTAACCGAACCCTTAGCAATTATAGGAGTTGAAGAATTATCGGCAAAAGTAACATTCTGTACACGTGACACAAAAGAGAGGGAGGAGAACCAATCTTTGTTACCGGTCATGTGGCATGAGCAACCTGAATCCACAATCCAAATATTCTCCTTCCTCAAACTTGTAACCTACATAGAAGCACAATAGGTCGATGACTCAATACTGGGGTTAGTCAAAAGGCATTTAGGAATCCAGTACTGAGTCACGCGACGTGCAGCAGAAAAAACACGCGAAAGCTGTGACAAAACAGCAGGTTTATGATTCGAAGTTTGAGGTTTTCTATTCTTAACTCTTTTAGCACCAAAACCAGTAACTCCGGAGGTAAAAGCAGCAGTTCCAAAAGACAGGGCTGAAGCTCCAGAAGCAAAAGCTGAGGTTCCAAAGGAAACAACAGAAGGTCCGGGAGCTCTCTGAGCTATCAGAACTATCGGAGCTGCTTTTGCGGATTTCTTACCAGAAGGTCCAGAAGCTACCTTTTCAAATTTCTGACTCACTAAAGCAGGTTGTGTTTTTCTAATTGCATGAAAGTTATGAGATCTAGCAATTTTTCTTTCCTTTTTCTGTTGTTTAGCTAGTCTATAACAAAAATCTATGACATGACCATCTCTACCACAGAAGGTACAATGAAATTTAACTTTGTGTTCATGTCTAGATGAGCAAGCAATATTTTTATTTGAATCCGAATGAGGCAACACTCCTGCAGATTTGAAAACCACTCCTTTTTGTTTAGGAATTGTTTGAATCAAACCACTTCCTAATAACTTTACAATTTTAGGTGGATGTGCCTTAGCATGAGCATGAGAATCAAAACCCAAACCAGTTTTATCATTGCATGACTTGGAAGAATTCAGCAGCAAGTTTAGGTTCTTATTCCCATTACAAAACCGATCTAATGTCCTATGCATGTTGTCAAGTTTATTGGACAGATCAAGGCAATTATAACATGAAGTTTTTTCTTTTAGTTTGCAATTGGAACAAATTTTAACTTCATGAGAACGTAAAGCATTGTTCAATATAGAAATTTCATTCATAGCATCTTGCAGTTTTTTATCGAGATCATCACAACTAGAACAATGCAAATCAATTGTAGAACAAGAAGCATCTTTTATGTTTCCAATATTAAGTGCAGCAAGCTTTTTGTTCTTTTCAATTTCTTCATCAAGTCTATCTAGAGTGGAGGAGTGTGCACTTCTTAATGTGGACAATTATTCATAGATTAAGTCACATGAGGGACATGCATCATCACTAGGAATCAAAGCTTTTAAACGGTTAATTTCAGATTCTAGTGATTCAATTTTAGCAGCACTATCCCTAAGCTTTTTGTCCTTTTTCTTGACAATAATAGTTGCACGAGAAAGAGCATCACACATTTCATTGCAGGTAGAACATACCTCATCGTCTTCACTGTTGTGTTCTGCATCCTCCTAACTTGATCTTGATCTTGTTTTGCCCGCCATGAAGCATAAGTTGGCCAGATCGTCATCATCTTCATCACTTTCAAAGTCTACATCACTTGAACTAAGTTCTTGAAGTGCGGTGATGAAGCTGTTAATCATCTTGCGTCCTATGGTACCTTTCTTCTTCTTGTTGGAATTTCCAGAGGAGGTCTGGACCTTGCTTTTTTTTTCTTCCCAGGTGGTCGGACCTGAAAGTTTAGGGCATTCTGTACGAAAGTGTCCTGTTTTACCACATTCAAAACAGTGTTGAGGCCCGGAGCTTCCTCTCCTTCTAGTTCTCACATTTTGCAATGCTTTTGAGATCTAGTAGAGATGAGTGCCAACTCCTCTTCTGGAAATTCTTCGATCTGCTCCAGGGTTAGTGAGGACAACAAAGCAAGAGTATTGCAAGATGATGATTGGCCGGAGCTAGACATATCACGTTGTGAAACAAATGCAATAGACTTATTTGGGTTCTTACGTGCTAGGATGTCAATTTCATGAGCTTTTAGTTTAGAATAAAGTACATCTAATGTAAGAGAACTCATGACAGTTGATTCACGAATAGATGTTACTTTCATCTCCCAAATTGACATGTCTAACGCACTAAGAAGTTGCCTTGCATTCTCAGCATCAGAAAAATTTACATTGACACTACGTAAGTTGCTGAGAATTTTATTGAAACGAGCAAAAAGGTCATCGATAGACTAACCTGGTTGCATCTCAAAACGCATATGTTCCTTTTTGAACATATCTTATTTTACCTCCTTGATTGTGTTGGAGCCTTCATGGTAATCACAGAGAGCTATCCAAACATCGTATGCTGATCGGAGGTGCGCGACACGATCAAAGTCGCTTTGAGTGAGTCCTTGGATGATCAAGTTTCGGGCTTTGTTGTTGTTGTCAACGTCCCGTAGGTTTGTGGCCGTGACTTGATCATTAGGTGGCACTTCATAAGGCTTATACACCTTCTCCCATATTGCAAAGCCTTGTGCCTGGATGAAAGCCTCCATGCGTGCCTTCCAAACCTGGAAATCAATACCAGCAAACACACAAGGTTTGGCGGAGTACTTCTCCATAATTATTAGTCAAAAACACATGAAAATCACAAAGATTAGAGCACCGTGGCTCTGATACCAATTGTAGGATCGAAGAGCACGTGAAAAGCTACCAGAGGGGGGGTGAATGGTAGATTTAAAAATCTTACGCAGCGGAAACAATTAAACCCCAAACCCTTTAGGCAGAAATACGATTTGTTAAAGAAATTGTGTGTGAGACTAATCTAAACGTGTTTCACCGTGACAAAAGTGATAGATATCGGAGAGAAACAAGTCATGAAGACAACACAAAAAGAATCACTCAAATCCGTCGAGAAAAACTCAAGTTATGATCGAAAGATCAAACAAAGGTCAATCTGCCCTACCCGAGAAAAAAACAGTTCTGGAACACTGCAAAGAAACTCGTGTAGATCAGAGACCACAAATCCAATGACTATGAAAGTTTGATAGATGATAGAAATCAAGTTGTTAAGACAACCCAAAAAGAATCACGTCAATTGGATCTGTAAAACTCGAGTTATGATAAAACCACCGACGAAAGGTAGTGCTGTCCAGAAACTTGACGAGTATAACTTGTCTGGAACAAGTCGGACGAACAAGGCACAAAAGTTCTTTCAAACTACGAATTTTATTCAATATAACACAATAGGAACAGCCCTAAAGTCGTGCCCCACGAGCTCTGGGCTCTCTCGCTTATGTAACCAGCCCTTAGGCCAACCCAATATCAACTAGGACTCCAATCCTACTCAGATCACGAAGCGTAACTTTCCATAACTGCTTAGGATTCTTCTATACGCAGATAGAAGCAATCTTAAGACTTCCAAACACCTTAGGAACGTATCCCACATTCCTAAACAACTCAAGTTCGTGACACACATGAAATCTTAACATAACCAACTTGATACTTTCCATACCGAGCCATAACTGACTCCGCCGCAGCCAAAGTCATCAACCGGTACGATCCGATCCTTCCAACCAGATCTTCCCTTCCTTATCCCATCTTCGGAACCATGTTGCCATGTCATGCACCGCATGCATACGTGTGAACACCTTCCTTCGACGTTCAGTAACCTTCATATGCACTGCCCTTGATTCAATCATCCTGCGCGACCTCCTGATCAGCTCAACCACAGTTCCTCCTGAACTTGGTTGTTGGAACCTAATCTCTTCCCTGAGACTAGTCCAATGGATCCCGTCACCAGCCATGACTTGAACTCAAGCAACACCTGCACATGAATAAACAACCAATCCATACGAGCCCAAGTCCTCGACTTGACTCAAGTTACTTCCGAACACAACACCTTACGTGAGAACCTCACATAAGTATGTTGCAAAACCACAGTAACACGATATCATCCATATCAACCAAAACACACCAAAAACTTAGTAAAATAATACTAAGCAATCTTTCCAACAATGTAAAACAAGTACGAAACATTGCAAATGAAAAGTAGAAGCACTGCGGTCAAGTTCCGGACCTTGCTAGAGCAACTCGGAGCTTGAGCTGGAGCTACAAAAGCTAGTAGATCCTAGCGCCGGATCTTACCAAAACTAGTACAATGAAGCACCTGCCGGAGCTTACCAAAACTAGTAGATCCTAGCACCGGATCTTACCAAAAACTAGTCAAAACTAGTCAACCCAAAATCATTCCGGAGCTATCAAATATATGCCGGAACTATCAAAGACATGCCGGAGCTAAAGATAAAGCTCACCGGAGCTAACCAAAGCTAGTCGGACCTTACCAAGAAGTTGGACCTAGCTTCGAACATAGCCGGAGCTATCCAAAATAAGTCGGACCTATGGTCGGACCTTGCTATAGCTCGGAGCTAGATTCGGACCTTGATAAAAAGGTTTTTTGGTGATATGTTAAACTTTTATCATCAAATCCAAGTGTATTCACTACAAGCCAATGTATTCAGCACATATAGGTCTTACAATACGCGGAAGAACAAAATCAAAGATGTATTGGTTCCAATGTCAAGTGTATCCATGATCAATGTGTTATTCATTGATAAGAGTGGAGCTTTATGGATAACTCATGTTGCATATTTTCTAAAGCTCCTACTCATAGCAATGCATGTGATAGAAATATACTATATGGATCCCTACATATTTTAAAGTTTCTAACCATCTTAGCTTTCAAGAGCAAATTTTATCATTTAGACCATGACAAACAAGATTCTCAATTTTATCCTCCTGAACTTCACTAGAAATTTAAAATTTAGTGACTCCTCCAAAAAATGCAATTCAATCTTAGAGCAAGGATATCACTTATTCCTAGGAGTTTGAAATCTAGTGACACCATCTATGCATGAAGCTCAATTAAAAAATTATGGATGTCACTATGCCCAAGTTTCTATATGCCAATTCACCAATTAAGTCATGCCCAAAAGTTTTATTTTCTAAACCTAGACAAAAATGACTAAGTCTACAAAACAATGCTTAAAGGATTCTAGGTACTTGTTTTAGATTTTTCCAAGTAAGGTGGTATTTCCTTTTGGAGATCCAAAAGTCAATACCCACACTTACTCCTGTAAGGATGCGTGAGAATTAAATGATGAGGAAGTGTCAACCTTCCTCACAAATGCAAGCAAATACATTCAATTCTATGACAAAGCAAACAATGAAAAATTCTAAACTCATACCTCATTTGAAGAACAGTTGGTGACGAAGGTCTTTGTGTGAGAAACTCACAACCTTGATTTTCGGCGTAGGCTTGATGGTTGATGTCAAATGCCAAGTTGAGATTGGATTTGGCAATGGATTTGGTTCTGGCTCCTCCATTGGGTCATCATCTTGAACATTTCTCTTTCTCAAACTCAAAATGAGTTTGAAGGAGAGAAGTGTTCTCAAATCCTCCCAATGGTGACTTGAGCTGATGAAACCTTCCACTTTCTTGCCATACCACCTCTTCACAATTTTGACCTAACTGCACTTTAATCAAGAACACACAAAAAACTCAAAAACGGGTTACGTTAGCCAAAATCAAATTGAACCCAATTTTCAAATTGTCTTGCCCAGCTTGAAATAACTTGTAAACGCAATGAGGGTCAAAGCAAATCTTTTTGGTTTGAACTAGGAAGATAAATTCAAGTGGTCATGCACGTAGTTCATATCCAATTAAATTTCTCCCCTAATTCAAATTTTTAGTTTTATGATGGTTGGAAATTTTACTTTCCAACATGCAAGTTTGGAATTTCAAACATGCAAATCCGTTGATGCAATTTGGAAAACAAATATGAGATAACTACCAATTAACCTATTGGCAAGGACTCACCGAATTTTTGAAGTCCGATGAGTAGGACTTACCTCCGTTCTGTTCTGCGCGATGATTTATTGTCCAATCCCAGAGTTGAAGATGTGGACGATTTCTTCTGTTTTGACATGCCAAACTCATTTGGCTGTCATTTGGACATGTGGGCCACATGGTGGCCCTAGCCTCTCCCCGTTGTATTTATATATACATGTTGTTGTAGCGACGGGTTCTCCCTCTTGAATGTATTCCTTCATGAGCATGGTGAGGCTTTGTCCTTCTAAGGGGTGCCACTCTGACCATATTGATATTCCATTGAATCAACCCGTACCTTAATCATGGATCAAATGCTTCCTTGGGCATGATGACATGTGGACTCCACAATCAAACAAGAAATGCTTCATCCACAATATCACTTGCCATAGGTTGAATGGGTTTGGTCGAAGTGTGGGAATCCCAACAAGTGATGTGGGATATCTTGGACTTTGAATGCTCCATAAGTTATTGTCCTTTGCCAAGATCTTCATGTGAATGTTGTCTTGATTTTTGCTTGGCCAAGATACTTCGAGGTAGGCTAGTTGAACTTAAATCCCTTGGAAAGCCATAGCCTCCTTGAATACAATCGTGATGTTAATTCCACCCTTGACCTCCTTCTGAATGGTAGCCATTGGAGTTGTTGTTTGAGAAAGGTCCTCATGGGTCTTAGGGAAATAATTCCCACGCGTCCCATGATGACATGGATTTTCACAAAGCATGTGAATATGCACGACTTGGATTATCCATACAAATCTCCAACGACTTGGATATTCATGACACTTCAATGGGAGGTGTAGTTCCATAACTAGCATATCCACCTTGTGAAGCGGTGTGCATGACAAGCTATGGGAACTCGAGCATTCTTCAATCCACCCCTTGAGTGGAAACCTTCTTCTCATCCATGATGAATGAGAATAGGACTCCTTCAGCTCCAGCATGAATGTGGTCATGGATTGGTGGAGCCAACCCATGACACGAGTGTTGGATGAAGAGCCAACTATCCACCCCATGGTGGAGGCAAACCAAGAAGAACTTCTTGGAGCCATCCCCAAGCTTGGATATGGATGACTTTGGCTCCTACTGAAAGCTGAAACTCCCCCGCAATAGGCAATGGTGTTGCCTAGCGGACATTTGTTGAGGTACGCCTTGAATCATCTTGCAATTTAGCACTTGCGTCCTCGTTGGCCACCCCATACAATGGGTTGGCCAACACTACCCTGTTTTCACACAAAGGAGAAAAAAACAAGGGTAATCATGTCTAAAAACTATTAGTACCTATAGCTTAATCACAAGTGACAGCTATCTTTCCCTTCCTTTGCCTTCCCCGGCAACGGTGCCAGAAATGCTTATTGACGGCTCCTAAGATATACTAACAAATCATACCTGGCAACGGCGCCATAAATGCTTGTTGGTATTTCTTAACACCACATATCATCTTTGGTAAAGAGATGGGATCCGCAAGCGCACGGAAGATAGCATTGTAGCATTTCACCCATGAGTATTCCCAAGGGTATCGTATTTGTCCCAATGGAAGGCAATGGAGTAAAGTATATACTACTCTTATGGTCAACCTATGGGATACTAATAAATTATCCGAATAGGGGGTAAGTTGATAATAGGGGTAGTGTGACACACACCTAGGCAATCTATTCTAAAGGGTAAATGGGTCCTAGAGGGAGATTGGATTAAGAGTTAGAGAGTTACTCCTACAATGCTCCTAATACATATACATAGCCTAAGGTAGATACTAATGGTCATGTCAATGATGAATTCCTATACAATGCTATTCAACACATCGGGCACGGGCTTACCCCTACCAATACTAGGGCGACTCCCGCCAAGAGCGTGTGGCATAGCCGAACGTGGAGGATTATAAATGACAAATAGGGCTGTCACCACCTACTGCCTACCTCTTCAATCCGTGGGTCTACGAGACATTCAACACTACTTAAATACCCTAGCACCATGCTAGCATACTGAGCAAATACCTTAAGAGCTGCAGCACAAGCCATCCTAAGGCAATGAACTAAATCATCTTTGAACCAATGTTGATTGCATAGCATAGTTGTTCATATTAACATAATCATATCATAAATACATAGACTATAGTGGGGGTCTATAGTGTTTATGACCATAAATGTGATCATGAGAGTACAATCATAAAGACTATACCTTCCACTTACATGAACTCCACAATCAAACAAGAAACGCTTTGTCCAAGTATACGTATAAAAGAAACTAAAGATAATATCTTTATTGAGCACAAAGTCACAAATACAAGAAGGAATACATGAGACATACCTTTCCCGATGTGGAATTGGGAAGAGAGACTCCTTCTACTCCTTTCCCAATTTGGACTTGGGACTAGAGGCTCTCCTCTCTACATCCTAACTCCTCTAAGGACTATGGAAGATAGTGTATACAATAGAATGATGCCCAAGTGGTGTGTGTTGAAGTGAGGGGTATGGGGTCCTATTTATACTAGTGTTGAGGTCGGTTCCCGCCACCAAAAGCGTGTGAATCATTCGTCATTGACTCCAGGGAGCCGGGAGGAGCCAACACGTGGAAGTTGACCGCATTTGGAGCCAGGACCAGGTCGGTCGACCCCTGGTTCGGCGGACCTGGTCAGAGCTCCAAACGGCCTGTACTTTTTCCAGGTGGCTGCTAGGTGGGTCCCATTGACTAATATTGGTGCTACACCATTGGATGGCCTCGGATACTTCTGTTTGTGGGCCATTTGATCCATGTGGTGCCACGTGTCATCGCCTGATTGGCTGGGATGATATTTTATAGGATTGCTCCCCATACTTTTCCTCAATTCCTGTATAAATATCTGCATACACATATTTCTCCAAGTACAAGTGGAAATAGGTCAAGTAGAAAGGTGATGTGTGCAAGAAATGATCAGTCCTTCACATAGCTGAGTTATATTGACGACTGAAATTGGTATATAACAGCCGTCAACAGCCGGCGGGATATATCCAGGATGGTCCAAAGCCAATTCCTCTAACGTTGTCTATCGACAACGCCTGCTCCAGTTTGCGCCAAGTTTAGCTGGCCTTCGAATATGAATGCAAGACTCTCGAAGAAGAGTGCAACACCTTGAGGAGTTGGCGCAATAGGCTTCACTTCGAGACAAAGCTGACACAATCAAAGCTTGCTGACCAGCAGGAACAGGTGGCAATGGAGAAGGCCTGGCTAGCAGTGATGCACTGCTTGCTGAACGGGCAGGAGGCTGGTATTAAAGCTCTCGACCAGAAGGCCCGGCAAATTCTCGAGCATGCTTGGAAGAACATTGAGGCTGCTGATGAATGTCAGGACAACCTTAATGAGTTAAATGAAGTACTCCTCAAGCATCGACGACCCTCGATGAGAGGGAGGAGAAGCTCCTGGAGAAGTCGGAGGACATTTTGAGGATAGAGGAGGAGGTCGCCCAGAGGCTATCTCTGGGGGAGCAAAGTTTGGCTGACCACACCAAAAATTTGAGCAGCAGTGTAAACGAGGAGGAGAAGAATTGGAAGATTGGACATGAGCTCTCCAAGATGGAAGCTGATGTCGCCACCAGGGAGGAGAAGGTGAAAGGTAGGTAGAAGGACCTGGCGAACCGCCAGAACTGTATCCACCTCCGCGATTTGGAGCTTGCAGACCGTGGAAAGAAGGTGCCTGATAGTATTCAACAGCATGCCAAAGTGGTTGAACGCATCGCCCGGGAGGATTCGAAGCTTGGAGACGCCAGGAGGTCACTAGAGGAACTAAGGAATTTGCAGGCGACTTAGTCCCAGCGAGTCTGGGATTTCTTGGGTCATGCCAATAAAGCTCTGGTGCCACCTGACTTCAGTCCGGTACATTCAGATGACTGGGAGACGGAGCTGGACAAGGCGCTGGCGGCGTTGAGCTCTAAAAGCAACAAGCTGGGTTCGATGGGTGACCTCATCGCCGATCAACTAGAGACGAATGGGAATTCATTGGCCAAGAACATCGCCTAATATGTGCTAACATGTTTCAAAATATGGGACCCCAACCTATCTCTAGATCCGGTGGTCGAATGGCCCATTGCCGAATAGGAAGATGCCGCCAGGGCCAGCGTTCAAGAAATTTCCCAAAAAGTTGCCTCATTTTTCCGTAGGACATAGGACCTCCAGTAGCTAGGACCTTTTTCTTGTGCCCTTTACTTGTAATCCTCATTTTGTAATACAATCCTTCAAATGAATAAAATCCAATCTTCTTGAATGAATGAATTCCATTTTGTCTTTGTCTTCAATGCATTGTCCTTTATCTTATTGGCCCCCTGGTAGATTTACACAATTTGATTGTGAACATGTACCAAAAAGGATCTGACAATGTTTTGATGACTTGAACGCTTCCAACTTGTAGCTAGAATGCTTAGCTTTTAGGTCTGAAGTTTACTTCCGACATCTCCAGGGACCCTTTGTGATGTCGACGGTGGGCCCCCTGGGAGTTGTCGGAGCTTGGTAGGCCAGACGACACCCACCACCAATGCTTAGAAACATCAAAGGCGGGTCCCCTGGGGTTGTTGGAGCTTGGTAGGTCCGACGGTGCCCACTATAAACACATAGAAACGTCAATGGCGGGCCTCCTGGGAGGTGTTAGAGCTTGTTAGATCCGACGGTGCCCACTGCCAACACATTGAGCATCAACGGCGGGCCCCCTAGGATCGCCGGAGCTTCCTGGCTTCGACGGTATCCACTGTCAATATATAATACATCGACGGCGGGCCCCCTCGGGGTGATTTTTCCACCATCTTTGTTTATTCATCACATCAGCGGCTGGCCTCCAAGGGTGATGTCAGAGCTTGTTAGCTCCGAGGACGTCCACTTTCAACGTATAAAACGTCGATGGCGGGCCCCACTGGGGGTTGTCGAGCTTAGGAGCTCCGACATCGTCCACCATTGCCATGAGTTTTTTATTTTTTTCTGCGTGTTAAAGACAAGAAAAACAGTAAAATTCGTCCTCTTGTCTATAGGTTGTTCGTGGCTTATTGCTCTTATTTGAACATTAGATCCGAAGGAACCCAACATGATAACAAGTAAATTAATGTAATCTCTTCAGATCCGAATGTCTTCTGCACCCGCCCTACGGAGGCCCGCCGAAATATAGGTAGAGTGGCGTACTTAGGGTGCTAGACCAGTCTAAGTCGATAGCGCACTCCGGACCTGTCATTGGCTTTGGTGTTCAGGTGAGTAGACTATCTAGCAATGCTAATATCCTAAAAAGGTCAACAATTAACTTGCATATCATATGAATAACTTGGACTAAATGTCAAAAAGAATTGCACAACATCGCTATAGATAAGAGGAAAAGATAACAAAAGAAAACGAGCCTGTATAAAATTAATGCACGTGGATTCTACTTTCACACAACCATGTCTTTCATTATAGGTCCGAATTACAGGGGAGACAATGACACACTTAGGGTACGGAACCAGGCCAAGTGTGCTATTCATCTTGTTCTAACCCCGGGTAGGTAAGCCACACTTTCAGTACAGTGACCAAGTTAGGTGGGCTTGAACTGCCCGGACCCTCCCAGAAGGGTCTGGATGTTTTCCTTTAGGACCTACCCGACTCTATGTAAGGACTCTATAACTTACACTACGTGTAATTACAAACTCACCTCCGTGAAACTAAGTATAAAACTTATGGAGGTGCTCGATGTTCCATGGATTGGGAAGCAGAGTTCCATCCTCTGTTGCCAAGCGAACGCATCCGGGACGAGATACTTTGATCACTCGGAAAGGGACCTTCCCATCTGGGGGAGAGTCATCCCTTCACGAGTTAGTATTCTCCACAGCACCAGATCGCCTTCTTCAAGCTGTCGGTTGCGCACATGCCTTTGGTGATAGCATCGGAGCGCCTAGCGATATCGTGCATTCCAAACAGTTGCTTGGCACCTTCCCTCGTCGATGAGGTCAAGGTATTCACGCCAGAGCTTGTCCTGCACGGATTGGTCGAAAGTCCGGACCCGGAGTGACCCCATGGTGATCTCCAGAGGAAGGACTGCTTCATCTCCGTACAACAGGAAGAAGAGTGTCTCTCCAGTTGACTGGTTAGGTGTTGTCCTGCTCTCCCACAGTGCAGACCAAAGCTCCTCAATCCAGTTGGCTCCATATTTATTCAAGCGCTCATATGTGTGTGCATCTTGAGTCCTTTTAGTATTTCTGCATTTGCTCTCTCGGCTTGGCCATTACTTGCTGGGTGAGCTACTGATGCGTAGCTGACTTGAATGCCGAGGCCTTCGTAATATTCTTGGAATGCTGCACTTGTGAATTGGGTTCCGTTGTCAGTCACGACTCTCTTTGCAACTCCAAATCTGCAGACTATGGACTTCAAGAACTTGATAGCAGATTGCTTGTTGATTGTCACAACTCGAGTAGCTTCCGGCCACTTGGTGAACTTGTCGATGGTGACGTACAGGAACCTGTAACCTCTGATGGCTTCTGGCAAAGGGCTCAAAATGTCCATCCCCCACACAAAGAATGGCCATGTAGGAGGTATCATTTGCATTGATTGAGCCGATTTGTGAATTTGTTTCGCGTGGAACTAGCTCGCTTCACACTATTTTACTAGCTCAACTTCATCCTGGAGAGCTGTAGGCCAGTAAAATCCATGTCGGAAGACTTCACCGACCAACGTGTGGGAAGACGCGTGGTTCCCACACTCGCCTCCATGGATTTCCGCGACGATCTCACGACCTTCTTCTTTGGTAATGCACTGCATTGGGACGCCGTTGGCACCGCGCCGGTAGAGATCCCTTTCTACCAGCATGTATCTTTTAGCCAATCTGACCATCGGATCAGCGGATGCACCGTCTTCAGGAAGGGTGTTGTCTTTCAAGTAGCTCCGGATCCCTGAGATCCATGCATCAGATCTAACTTGAGCCTCCGGATCTTGCGCGCTGGGTTGCTTGGAGCTTCCTGCAGTGCCTACGATCCTTGGTGGGCGCCATGGTAACAAGGCCACCAGGACCGCCAGCTTATGGGTGCTGGTCTCTCCACCTCACTACGTAAGAAAGGCTCACACGAGACGTGCACGATTGAAGAAGGGATACGAACAAACTGTGTGTCTCCGTCGTTGCATCTCGCATTACGTTATCATCAGAGACGAGTGGCAAGGCTCATCGCCGATCATACTAGGTGCGTGACACGCTCAAAAGTAGTGCGTCTCCTTCGATGAGTTATAACAGATGGTCTTTGCAAGGTCATTGGAGACGAGCATGGTCCGTGTCGACCATAATTCTGAATGAGAGACACACTCTTATGACGCGCGTCACAGATATGTTGAATGATCCGAGACGTTCTTTATGACAACCTATCGCACATTCGTTGACTGATCTAAGACGAGCTATAAAAAATCATGTCTCCTTTATTTAGGTAATCCAAAACATCCTCTGTTACAGCGCGTCGCAGATTGTTTATAGGCAAGTTCAGTGCGTCACTCACAGGAGATGCTCCCTGCTAGACGCACGTCTCCTATTAGGTGCCCCCACCCCTGATTATGCTGGTGCCCGGCTGCATCCTGGAGCTAGCCAGGATTTGGCATCCACATTGCCTTTGTTAGCAACATACACATATAGAAACATATGTAGCCAAATGTCTCCTGTTCTACCAGCTTAACATGTAACTAACCAAATATTAACAAATATAAACAAAGTGTACACACATTGACCAATCAAATATTAACAAGTGTAAATCATGGTTACCAAGTAACTATTTACATAGAATTCCACTGTTCATCCAACTACATGTAACTAATTTACACAAAGAATAACTGTCACGTAATCATCTATTGGGTAATGAAATTCTCCATTTGAATTAATGATTTCAGAAACGATAAACCTGCATAGGACGTCTCTAACTTGCTCAAGGCTACGACCATCAATGTTCTTGAAGGCGGGTTCATAGTCCCGCTGCACGCTAAAATGACATTTAGCAAAAGATTAGTAATAAAGTAAAATAAATGCACTTACATATACATTGCAATTAGGTTGCTCTCCAAATAAAGCCATGTATAAGGAGATGTGGAAGCCGCACGTGTTGCCCGAAGCTCGTTGTTGGACATCGAATGCATTATGATGTGTTAGATGTCGGTGTTTTCCTTTTACTTGCACAAAAGCCCTAAACAAAAACATTCACAGTTAACGTAATATTATTGTGCAAGGAAACTAAAGTGAAGAAGAAACTTACTCGTCAATAACGAAAGAGATATCATTCCATGACTGGGTCTTTCGCTCACTAGTTTTTTCATCTGTTGGCCTTGAGGAGTCACAGTATCAGACCTGGTTGTACCGTGTAGATATTGCCATGGTTACCCAATTGTTACCCGTGTTGAACGGTAGGACTAGAGGATCCTTATCACTGTACTGTTTCACTGCCTTCACCAAATATTGAATAACCTCTTTTCTACCGCACGACGTTTGCAAAAGTGCTGGTACGTGCGGCTCAAGATATGCAGCAGACATTTTCGCATGTTGTGACGAGCATGTTGTTGCTGGTGCCTGCACGCAAAATGCCAATTTTGTCACATATAACACTTGTATTGAGTATGTATCGAAGAACCTAGTTTTTTAGGAGACTTACAATGTGAAGCAGCGTATTAGGGAGATATCCAACGCATTGAGGTTGAAATGTTCATAGAGATTGAACCATGCGATGACAAAAGCGCCATCACCTAAGAGAAAGTGACTATCCTTCAATGACACTAGTATGGTATCACGCTTATTGCAATTTTCCATGTAGTATTGATGAAGCTGAACACAAGGTTTAGGAACTTGTTTGAGTGCGGCCGCAGTTAACATCGGCTTTCCCTTTTCATACTTCGTCTTTGCATGCGTCATAGCTTTCGGCGCCCACGGGTTAGGTTCGGATTGTTTCACTGGTTTCTTCCAACCTTCCTTCATCGATACTCATCGCTGCGGCACACCCTTTTTGTTGGCACGCTTTGCCGATGGCTGATCATGTTTAGGGTGTAGGGTACTGCGAGTGCGAGGTGGAGAGTGACGCGGCTGCTCTTCATGTGGAGAGTTTTGCGGCAACTCTACAGTTGGAGACAGATGCAGGTTCTCTGTAACTAGAGGCAACTACTCTCCAATTGGAGACTTCTGCTGCTTTTCTATAACTGAGGCAACAATAGCTCTGGAATTGGAGACAGCTCCATTTGTTCTAGATTTTAATGCAGAAGCAGACGTGCCTCAGGAGACATTGAAGCGGTCGACGCGGAAGCTGCTGCTGTTGGGTCAACAACAATAAGGCTCCATCTCCACTAACCCCTTCTAGTAACTGCATCCCGCATAGTCAGCGTTGTATCGTCCGGTGGCACTTCAAGCTCCAGGTTTTTTGTATTTTCATGCACCGTGTACAGCTTGACCACAACATAGGATGTTGTGTTCACCTAAAGTTGTCAAGCATGGTCTGATCGAGACACACTAGCCCTCTCCCGACCTCCATTTGAGCGATTCCTCTGACCATTAGCAGAAGGTTGCATATTGTTGGCTGAGCCAAGTTATCTATCATGTCCGGCTCAACTGAAGGTTTTGACGCTGGTGCCTGAAAGATCCTACTGTGGTTGTCCACCCCCAGCTGCTGTAGAAGCAAAGTTGCTCCTACGCTCATCATCGTTGAAAATCGCATTAGGGATTGGTATACACGCTCCCTCGAACATTTGCTTAACGTATCCTAGGAGCTCCCTTCTGTGCCGTGTTTTCGGCTCCTCGACATCAACCTGTGATTTCGAGGCCACTTTCTGCTTCTGAGAAGTAGTTCTGTGTTCCGAAAAACCCTCCCTCTAGGCCAACTTACTGGAAACACTACGAACACGACCTCGTTGCTCCGGTCTTTGCAGGGCCTTGGTGAGGGCATCATTTTACGTCTCAACATTTGACTCTTCGCTGCTCAGGTTCCAAGCGCTTTGAGCGATATTTGCAGTGCTCGGGTTGTAGAAGATAATACCTCCTGAGTCAGACAGCTGTGAACGAGCACGCATAAATGGTTTCAGCCGTTCACTAAAACTGTCGTACGGATTCTGATTACCTAGCTCGGCCAACATTGAATCCTGTTCTTCCCAAGTCCTTTTTTTACTGGCATAATCGGTGTTGCCGAGGTGGTGGTCAAGCTCGTTCTGCAATCGAAGCCACTTCATATGTTCACTCCTCTTGGCAAAATCCTGTGATTCGCACGTTTCAACATATCTCATCCAGTTCTCTTCTGACACATGTGGATACTTATGCAAGGGGGTTTCACGATTCTTCGCAAACTCGCGGAGCTTAGTTTTGTAGGTCTTCCGTGCATGAGAGATCATCTTCATAGCTAGCTTCTTCCCCTTCTGTTTCATATGTTCCGGATATTGAACATATGGTTGGATAGAGTGTTCGAAGAGTTCATCTTTTTCATTTTCGGTCAAGCGATCGAATCTCTTCAGGTTTAGTGGCACCCTTTCCCGAGCAGCTAGACCACAAATTCTGGACAGTCTTGTATTCATATCATGGTCCAGAGGTACGCCTTCATCATTGGAATCATCAATAGTCACAACGTCTGTCGGCCATGTCGTCCGTGATCTTTTCTTTCTTTTGTTACCAGAGGCATATGCATCCTCTTCATGTGTCTGCTGCTGAGTCTACAGCTGGGCCTCCTCTTCAATATGTTGCTGATGCTCCATCTGAGACATCTTCAAATTCACAAAAAACACTGAAATCCTATAAAACATTATCAAATTTCAGTCACATTCGCACAAACGGTTACATAAGGTAGCAAATTCTCTCATGGCATTTGTACCAAAGCGCGATTTCGACTCGAACCAAATCGCGAACAAACCTTATTAGGGCAGTGCTGAGCTGGTTGACGGGGAGTTGAGGGTCAACAGCGGCAGCGCGGCAATGATCAAGAAGGCAGTGTCATGGAGGCGACGAGATCTGGGAAGCGGACCGACACGGCAGCGTGCTCTGGGAATGGGACGACGCAGCAGTGGTTTCTAGGCTGAGAATTGATCAGCGCGCGTCATGAAAAGTTGTGCTAAGTGTTGTTAAGAGAGCGTGAAAAAGATCTAAAAGTACCTTAGGGCAGTGTCAAGGTGGCGACAAGCTCCGGGGAAGCGGATCGACGCGGCGGCGTGCTTTGAGGAAGGGCACGACGTGGCGGCACTTTCTAGGGCGAGAAGTGATCAGCGCGCGCCGTGAAAAGTTGTGCTAAGTGTTGCGGAGAGAGCATGCAATATAGCTAAAAGTACCTTAGGGCAGTGTCAAGGCGACGACAAGCTCCAGGGAAGCTGATTGACGCGGTGGCGTGCTCCGGGCAAGCGGACTGACGCGGCGGCGTGCTCCGGGGAAGGGGACGACGCGGCGGCAGTTTCTAGGGCGAGAAGTGCTCAGCACGCGCGAAGAGTGAAAATTTGTGCTAAGTGTTGTGAAGAGAGCATCCGAGAGAGGTAAAAGTACCTAAGGGCAACTATTGCAGACACGCCTCAGAAGAGCCACCGCTAAGCGTGCCTCACTTTCGGAAAGAGCGTCTCTTTTCTTTTGAATTAATGTGCGTCCGTTGCTGTAATGCCATTCGGCACAAAATTTGAAGCGCCCCGACCTCATTGTTGATGACATGTGGGACCGTGCCAAAACTAAATAACAAAAGACAAGTTCCGCATGGACCGTCCCTGTCAGGGACCGTCCACGTAGAACTTGATGCAAACATTGCAACGCCACGCCTTATATGCTCGTTGCAACGCGCTTGGTGCTCTGATGTGGGACAAAGAGCAAGGGTCAAAATCGGAGAACCGCTTTTTGGAAACGCGTCTTACATTATCTTGCCTGATAGACGCGTCTTCGTGAGGCGCGTCTCACATCACTTTTGTAGGTAGAGCACATTATCTTACCTGACAGACGCGACTTCATGAGGCGCGTCTCGCATAACTTTCTTAGGCAGAGCAAGGGTCTAAATCAGAGACACGATTTTTGAAAACGCGTCTCACATTTTCTTGCCTGATAGACACACATTTGTGAGGCTCGTCTTGCATAACTTTCTTATCGAAATTTTTAGGGCAGAGCAAGTGCTACATTTTGGTACTGCTTCCTTAAGAAACAGAACACAAGGCATCAATACTTCTCCTAAAGAAACCGAAAACATATGACCAATGAAAGTCAAATTTTCATTCAAATGGCAATATTTTCACACATTTGAGCATATATCGCACAAATATCCAAATGGAAGTCCATTTTACACTCAATTGACCATATTTTAACATATTTGAACATATTTACACACAATCAATTTGGTACTTTACGTTGCGGTCTTGGTTTTTTGAAATTCTTAACTTTATCATGGTGACCGTTCTGCAAGTAAGGAAGTTCGTTGGCCGAAGGTATTCTTAGCTTGATCATCAAGGTGACAAAAGGAGGAATCTCATAATATTGGTCAAACTCATCCTCATCAGTGGCATTCTCGACTCTGACGATTCATCGTTTTACATGTATAACCACCTTAAGACTTTTATTTGTTGTGTCTTGAAGATATAACACTTGAGCAACGTGTTCTACTAATAAAAAAGGCTCCCACTTATATCCTTGACAGTTAAGATCAACGCTAGTGAAATTGTACTTGTCTTGTATAACATCTTTGATTCCATCGACCCAGTTGCAACAGAAAAGAAGAATCTTGAATCCTTGAAAGTCAAGCTCCCATATCTCTTGTATTTGACCATAGTACATTTCTTTGTCTTGGCCCGCAACATTATAAGCATCAACACAAACACCACTATTCTGATACGTGCTTTTCTTATCTTATTCTACAGTGTAGAACGTGTATCCATTTATGTCGTACCCTTGATATGTAATAACTGTGAATATAGGACCACGAGCCAAATTTTTTAGGTATTCACTTGTTTGAGTATCGATGAGTGAGAAATCCGATGCCGGAGTTAGCCAATGAATTTTCTCCTGTGTTCATTGGCTAACCATGATTCATTGCAGACAGGATTGTCTCTATGCACCACCTCCTTGTGCTCATCGAGGTACTCTGACACAATGGACATGTGTTGCAACACGTTGAAATAAGCGCAGAAGAATAAATGTGAATATGGAGTTATATCCTTCTTACCAATGGTCCCTTTTCCTGTGAGCCTCCCCTCATTATGAGACTTGGGAACACCCATCGGGTTACTCGGGTCAGTGTAGTTTAGAGCTCACTCCACAGCTTTCTCTGTAGAGTATCCTTGTACCATGCTGCCCTCGGGGTAAGCTCGATTTCTAACGAAGGACTTTAGTATGCCGTTGAATCTCTCGTAAGCATACATCTGGTGAAGGAACACATGGACAAGTAGCTTTATCTCCTTAATAAGATAAGTTGTGAAATGGACGCTTATGTCGAAAAAGGCAGGTAGAAAATACATCACTAGGAAGCATAAAGTTTCATAGTGCCTTTTTTCTAATGACTCGAGATCTTCTTCACATAGTATTTTTTGACCAATTGCATTGAAGAAAAAGCAAAAGTTCATTATAGCCTCCTGAACATTGACTGGTAGGATATTCCGAATTCCAACAGCAATCATCTGCATAAGCAATACATGGTAATCATGAGACTTCACACCGGGAGCTACTTCTAGATCTGGAAATGAAATAATCCTTGAGGCGTTCGTCAAGTAGTCGGATGGTACTTTCACATTTTTCAAGAACCCACAAAACTCTTTTTGAATGGGCAATGCATGATGTGGGTAGTTTTGTTTCTTTTACCGAGTCATCGATCCACAACTCAGGCCTAATTCCCATTTTCTTTAGATCTACCTGTGCATGTCCATGGTCCCGAGTTTTCCCATCCGTGTTAAGCAATGTTCCGAGTAGGCTCTCGCACACATTCTTCTCAACATGCATCACATCAATCAAATGACGAACGTCTAAGTCTTTCCAATATTGTAGCTCCCAAAAAATCGATTGCTTTTTTCCACATGTCATCTTCGCTAGTATTTTTCCAGTCCTTTTCCGCTTAGCAAGGATGACATGGATATACTTGTCTATTTCATAGACTTCATGACCCATGATGTTTGGTGGAGGATGCCACTTCTCAGTGTCACCATTGAAATTATCCTTCATACTCTGAAACGTGTGCTTTATTGGAATGTAGCGTCAATGCCCATGTACACTGTTTTTCATGACTCGCTCAAGTACTGTGAGTCTATTTCTCTCAAACAATGTGGACATCTGCAACCTAGTTTCTTACTCTGTCCAAACAAGTTACGTGCAGCTGGAGAATCACTAACAGTCACAAATAAAATGGCTTTGACGCAAAAGTACCCATGCTTGTGGTCATCCCAGGCCTGCACTCTGTCATTGTATCACAACTGCTTCAAATCTTTAACCAGAGGCCTGAAATAAGTGTCGATGTCATTCCTAGGTTGTTGTGGCCCCAATATCAGTCCTGATATCATAATATATTTCCTTTTGTGGCACAACCAAGGAGGAAGGTTCAAAATTGTAAGCACAATTGGCCATGTGCTATGTGTTCTACTGTTCAAAAAAGGATTCATGCCATCGGGGCTCATTGGGATCCTAACATTCCTTGGATCAATGGCAAATTCAGGATTTCGTGAATCAATGTTTTGCCATTGTGTGGCATCAGCAGGATGTCTTATCATTCTAGCATCATGCTTATGCTTCTCTTTGTGCCATCGCAACAATTATGACTCCTTCTTGTTTGCAAAACAACGCTTCAAAAGAGGAATGATAGGAAAGTACCAAAACACCTTTTTAGGCCCTCTTTTTCTTCTATTGTAGTTCTCATCATCACCGTCATCTTTCATATGATTGAATCTGTCCACTCCACAGATAGGGCATTTCTCGAGGTTTTCATACTCAGGTCCACGATATAAAATACAATCATTCTTGCACGCGTGTATTTTCTCAACCTCCAAACCCAGTGGACAGATTATCTGTTTTGCCTCATAAACTTTCGTAGGGGTTGTGTTACCATGGGGTAACATGTCCATAAGGAGCGTCAACAATTCCTTAAAACTACAATCACTCCATTCGTTGCTCGCCTTCAACTAGAAAAAATTTACCATCACAAACAGTCTGGTGTACTTAGCCGCACAACCATGATACAATGGCTTCTTCGAGTCTTTGATCATCTTCTTGTAATTTGCAAGTTCACCATTACTGTACCAATCATCGTCGCCATGTCTCTCGACATTGCATACCATATCCTCTATGTTATGCACCTGAAACAAAATGTCGTCATCGGTGAACCCTTATATATCTAGCTCGTTGACATCCTCATCGTGATCTTCTTCGACACTAGTAGTGACCTCCCTCTCTAGATATGAATCTCTCATCTCTGCTTCATTAAGCCCTTCCTCCTCATGTTTGTTCCAACATTGATAAGCCACCATGAATCCATGCGCGATCAAATGTAACCTCAACACTTTATCTATGTGATATTCTTCTCATTCTTGCAGTGTTTGCAAGGACAACAAATAGTCCCTCTATTGTTGTCCAACATCTATTTCTACGCGAAAGCGAGAAATGCATCTACCCCATGGATATATTCATTGCAAAGTCGCAGCCCATACATCCAACTTCGATCCGATGACATCTACGTACAGAAAAGAAGAGCTAAATCAAATAAATTCGGAGCCACTGATAATCACCGCAAGCCAACTTCAATCCAAAGAAGAACTAAAGGAGAAAAAATAGTAAGGAACAGGAGAGGAGGAGAGGACTAAACTTTTGTTTTAAGATCCAGTGATAATCACCACAAGACTTTTAGAACAAATGAGGGAAAGAACAGGGCAAGAAGAGAGCAGATCTGGTAGCCACTTGTTCTGCCACAACAAGGAGGTCGTAGAAGGGCAATAGAAAATTGAGACGGACCGATACAAAGCATGTCTCTCTATAGAGGGAATGGGAGACACACCCACTTCCACAGCTAAAGGAGACGAGCCAGACCGGTGGTTATGGGAGATGCACCTTATTCCACAATGAAAGGAGACAATCTGAAACCAAAGTCCATATCAGTTACCTAAAATATATGAGTCGCGCTTAGTTAGAGCGCATCTCCCATTTTTCACAGAGGAGGGCGCGTCGCAGATATCTACTTAACTAAGACGGGCTGTATCGTAATGCATCTCCTTGTACATTCAACCGAGCCATGTCAGATCCTCGCTGAAGTGGGCTCGTCTCGCTTAATCTTATCAGAAACGTTCTCCTTTTAGCTCATCGCCCATCTTTGTCTCCTATTTTGGTTTCTTACGTAGTGCCTTCGCCTAGTTCAACAGGCTGAGCGGTGGGTCTTGATAATATCCTGACAAAAACTATGTCGGGAGCTTGAGCTTCGATTGAAGCCTTCGTTGAGAGTTCATCATCTTTACAATTGTTGAGATGCTGGAAATGGCACAGGTCCAGGACGTGAAAGTCCTCCTGGAGCTTCTGGACTTCAAGGAGGTAAGTAGCGAGTTGTGGGTTGTTGCAGCTACATTCGTCTTTGACTTGCTTGATATAGAGATACAAATCACCATTTACCAGCATCTGCTTGATGCCATATGATAGTGCCACCTTGAGCCCGTAGATGAGAGCTTCATACTCCACCATGTTGTTGGTTGCCTTGAAATTCAAGGTGTATTATGTACTTGACCTTCTCCCTTGTCGGAGCAAGGAGGAGGATTCCAGCTCCGGCCCCCTGCTTTTGCATGGAGCCGTCAGAGTAGAGGGTCCCGTGAGGCTCGGTGAAGACCAGGACCTTGGGTTCCGGCTTCTGCTCACTGGGCCCCCTAGATTTGATGAAGAAGGGGTCCACTCTGCCATGAAGTCAGCCAATCCTTGACTCTTGATACCATGTCGAGGTAGGAATTCGTGTGAGACCTATGTGTGCTGAATACATTGGCTATGGCGATAAAAGTTTTGAATACTACCAAAACACCTTTATCATCAAGGTCTAACTCTAGGTCTGAGCTCCAGCAAGGTCCCAATTTAGGTGTGGCTTGTTTTTGGTAGCTCTGGCAAGGTCCGACTCTAGGTCCAAGCTCCAGCAAGGTCCGATGATAGGTCCGGCTTGTTTTGGGTAGCTCCGGCAAGGTCCGACGTAAGGTCCCACTTCTTTGTCTAGGTCCGACTAGCTTTGGTTAGCTCCAGCTCTAGGTCCGACTAGCTTTGGTAAGCTTCGGTGCTAGGTTCGACTAGCTTTGGTTAGTTCAGGCGCTAGGTCCTTCTAGCTTTGGTAAGTTCTGGCGCTAGATCCTATTAGTTTTGGTAAGCTCCGGTTCAAGGTCCGGTTAGCTTTGGCAAGGTTTGGAGCTTGATCGCAGTGGTTCTGCTTTTAAGTGGCAATGTTTTAAACTTGCTTTTTGGATTATGGAAAGTTTGCTTAGTATTCTTTTACTATGTTTTTGGTGTGTTTTGGTGGTTATGACTGATATCATATTACTATGGTTTGCAACATGCTTGCGTGAGGTGCTCACGTAAGGTGCTGTGGTTTCCGAACTAACGAAAGTCAAGTCAAGGACTTGTGCTCGGAAGTATTGGTTGTTTATTCATGTGCAGATGTTTCTTGATTTCAAGACATGGCTGGTGACGGGATCCATTGAACTAGTCTTATGGAGAAGATGAGGTTCAACAACCAAGTTCGGGAGGAATTGTGGTTGATTTGATCGGGAGGTCGCACAACATGTTTGAATCAAGAACAATGCATATGAAGGTATCGTGGACGTCGTTGGAAGATGTTTGCACGTGTGCAAGGAGTGCATGGATGTGGCTACATAGTTCCAAGGCGTGATGAAGAGATGTGGACGTAAAAAATTAGTCGGAAAGGTCCAACCGAATAGGTTATGGACTCAGGCTGCGGCTGAGTCGTGTTTGACTCAAATATGGAAAGTTTTGAGTTGGTTATGATAGGATTTCGTGTGGGTCACGAATTCAAGTTGTTTTATGAATGTGGGATACGTTCCTAAGGTGTTTGGAAGTCTTAAGATTGCTTCTATTAGCCTATAGAAGAGTCTTGAGCAGGTATGGAAAGTTTCAATTCGTGAATTGCGTAGGATTAGAGTCCTAGTTAGGTTTGGAATTGCCTAAGGGCTGGTTATATAAGCATGGGAGGCCAGAGCTCGTGGGGCACGACCTTGGGGCTGTTCCTTGTAAGTTTTGATCAATAAAATTCATAGTCTAAAGGAGATTTTGTGCCTTGTTCATCCGACTTGTTTTCCTCAAGTCTTTCTCGTCGAGTTTCTGCACAGCACTACCTTTCTTCCGTGGTTTTATCATAACTCGAGTTTTACAAATCCAATTGAAGTGATTATTTTTGTGTTGTCTTCAAAACTTGATTTTCTATCATCTGAGAAAATTTCACGGTCATTGGATTTGTGGTTTCTGATCTACACGAGTTTCTTTGCAGTGTTCCAGAACTGTTCTTCTCGGGTAGGATAGATTGATATTTGTTCGATCTTTCGATGGTAACTTGAGTTTCTCTCAATGGATTTTCGTGATTCTTGTTGTGACGTCTTTGTGACTCGATTCTCTACAATATATACTAGTTTTATCACAGTTGAACACGTTTAGATTAGTCGTACACATGGTTTCTATAATAGATCGGTTTTCTGCCGAGGGATGTTTTGTTGCTTCTGCTGAAAAGTTTTAATCTACCATTCACCTCCTCTAGTAGCTTTAAACGTGCTCTTCGATCCTACAATTGGTATCAGAGCCACGGTGCTCTAATCTTTGTGATTTGCCCATGTTTTTGACTAATCATCATGGAGAAATACTCTGCAAAACCTTATGTATTAGTGGCATTGATTTTCAGGTTTGGAAGGCACGCATGGAAGCTTTTATCCAGGCGCAAGGCTTCGCGATATGGGAAAAGGTGTACAAGCCCTACGAAATGACGGAAAACGACCAAATCATGGCTACAAACTTAAGAGACATCGACAACAAAAACAAAGCCTGCAATTTTGATAATCCAAGGACTAACCCAGGGCGACTTAGACCGTGTTGCACACCTCAGATCGGCGTACGATGTGTGGAGAGCACTTTGTGACTACCACAAAGGATCCAACACGATCAAGCAGGTAAGGAAGGATATGCTCAAGAAAGAATACATGCGCTTCGAGATGCAACCCGGTGAGTCCATTGATGACCTATTTGCTCGCTTTAATAAAATTCTCAGTAATCTACGTAGTGTCAACGTAAAATTTTCTGATGCTGAGAATGCTAGGCAACTTCTTAGTGCATTAGACATGAAAATATGGGAGATGAAAGTAACATCTATTTGTGAATCAACTATCATGAGTAATCTAACTTTAGATGTGCTTTACTCTAAACTAAAAACTCATGAAATTGACATTTTATGACGTAAGAATCCAAATAAGTCTATTTAATTCGTTTCACAACGTGATATGCCTAGCTCTGGCCAATCATCATCTTGCAATGCTCTTGCTTTATTGTCCTCACTAACCCTGGAGCAGATCAAGGAATTTCCAGAAGAGGAGTTAGCACTCATCTCTACTCGGTTCTCAAAAGCATTGCAAAATGTATGAACTAGAAGGAGAGGAAGCTCCGGACCTCAACGATGCTTTGAATGTGGTAAGATAGGACACTTTTGTACCGATTTCCCTAACCCTTCAGGTCTTTCTACCTGTGATGAAAAGCAGAACAAAGTCAAGTCCTCTTCTGGAAACATCAACAAGAAAAAGAAGGGTTTTACAGGACGCAAATTGATAACCATTTTCATCACCGCACTTCAAGAACTTGGCTCGAGTGATGCAGACATTGGAAGTGACGAAGATGAAGATGATCTGGCAAACTTATGCTTCATGGAGGGCAAAAAAAGATCAAGATCAAGTCAGGAGGATGCAGAACACAATAGTGATAACGATGAGCTATGTTCAACGTGTAATGAAATGTGTGACGCAATTTCTCGTGCAACTATTATTGTCAAGAAAAAGGACAAAAAGCTTAGGGATAATGCTGCTAAAATTGAATCACTAGAGTCTGAAATTAACTGTTTAAAAACTTTGATTCCTAGTGATGATGCATGTCCCTCACGTGACTTAATCTATAAACAATTGTCCACATTAAGAAGTGCTCACTCCTCCACTCTTGATAAACTTGAGTTAGAGATTGAAAAGAACAAAAAGCTTGCTGCACTTAATGACAGAAACTTAAAAGATGCTTCTTGTTCTACAATTGATTTGCATTGTTCTAGCTGTAATGATCTTGAAACGAAACTAAAAGATGCTATGAATGAAATTTCAATACTGAACAATGCTTTACATGCTCATGAAGTTAAATATTGTTCTAATTGCAAATTAAAAGGAAAAACTTTATGTAAAAGCTGCCTAGAATTGTCTAAGAAACTTGATGACATGAATAGGACATTAGAGCAGTTTTGTATTGTGAACAAAAATCTAAACTTGCTACTAAATTCATCCGAATGCAATGATAAAACTGGTTTAGGTTTTGATTCTCATGCTCATGCTAAAGCACATCCACCTAAAATTGTAAAGTCATTAGGAAGTGGTTTGATTAAAACAATTCCTAAACCAAAAGAGGTGGTTTTTAAACCTGCATGAGTGTTGTCACATTTGGGTTCAAATAAACATACTGCATGCTCATCTAGACATGAACATAAAGTTAAATTTCATTGTACCTATTGTGGTAGAGATGGTCATGTCATAGATTTTTGTTATAGACTAGCTAAAAACCATAAAAAGGAAAGAATGCAAGCTAGATCTTATAACTATCAAGCAAAATTTGCTGCACATACTAAACCAAATGTCAGGAACATGCAACCTACTGTTATGTGTCAAAAACATTCAAAGTTTACCTTCGGAGCTTTAGTTTTTGCCTCCGGACCTTCTGTTGTTACCTCCAGAACTTCTGTTTTTGCCTCCGGAGCTACTGATTTTTGTGCTACACAAGTAACACCTTATAGGTTAGTAGTAAAGAACAAAAAATCTCAAACTTTGACTCATAAACCTGCTGTTTTATCCCAGCTTTCGCGTGTTTTTCCTGTTGCACATCGTGTGACTCAGTACTCGATTCCTAAATGCCTTTTGACTAACTCCTGTACCGAGTCATCGATGTATTGTTTTTCTATGTAGGTTACATGCTTGTGGAAGGAGAACATTTTGATTGTGGATTCAGGTTGCTCACGCCACATGATTGGTAACAAAGAATGGTTCTCCTCCCTCTCTTTTGTGTCACGTGTAGAGAATGTTACTTTTGCCGATAATTCTTCAACTCCTATAACTGCTAAGGGTTCAGTTAGAGTAAATAATTACTACACTTTGAAAGATGTGGCACTTGTTAAAAAATTGAAATACAACTTGCTTTATGTTTCGCAACTGCTAGATAAAAAATCTGAAAATTATTTTCACTAAAAATTGCTGCAAAGTTGTAAATTCAAATAGTGAGCTTATTTTTAACATGTCTCGGTTTGGAAGGTTTTTAAAGCTGGTTTTGATATGTCTTCCTCCAAGCATAGGTGTCTAGTTGCTAAGGATTCAAAGGACTTATATTTTTGGCATCGTAGACTTGTTCACGTAGGCTTCGATCATCTAACGCGTGTTAGTGCTCTTGATCGCATACGTGGGCTGCCAAAGCTTAAAGGGGACAAAGAAATTGTGTGCCCTTTTTGTATACATGCTAAGATGGTTGCAGGTTCACATACACCTCTCACAATGATTATGACAACTGAACTGGGTCAGCTTTTGCACCTTGACACCGTAGGACCTTCACGTGTTCAATCCTTCGGAGGTAAATGGTATGTTCTTGTGACTGTTGATGATTATTCTAGATACTCTTGGGTTTTTTTATGGCATCTAAGAATGAAGTTTTAGTCACTTTAGAAATTTATTTCTTAGATTATAAATTGATCACCCAGAATCTTTAAAAGCAATTAGAAGTGATAACGGAACCCAATTTAAAAATCAATCTTTTGATCACTTTTGTGCTGAAAATGGATTACATCATCGGTTTTATTCACCTTATGTACCACAACAAAACAATGTTGTAGAAAGAAAAAACAGAACCTTAGTTGAGATGCCTAGGACAATGCTTCATGAATATGAAACTCCTAGGAAAGTTTGGGCTGATGCGATTGAAACCGCTTGTTACTTCTCAAATCGTGTTTTCTTGCACGCTAATCTAGGTAAAACACCATATGAGCTCCGGTTTGGACATAGGCCTAGTGTTACACACTTTTGAGTCTTTGGTTGGAAATGCTTTGTTAAGAAACATGGTAATATTGATAAATTTAAACCTAGATCCATTGATGGCATGTTTCTTGGTTATCCATCTCATACTAGAGGCTAGCGTGTGTGCTTTTACTTGAAACTAACAAAATTGTGGAGACACGTGAGGTGTCTTTTGATGAATCTAGCCCAGGTACTAGCTCAAACATTGCAGGTTCATATCCATATCCTCGGGGGGGGGGGGGGTATTTTTGAAGAAGAAGAAGAGTCGGTGATATTGTCTGATAGTTCCAAAGATGACACGTGTCCAACTCCGAACTTTGAACAAGCTTCGATTACCATCTCTACTGGTCCTAATCATCCACAAGCCACAAGCTCATCAATCTGCGATGAACCTGATGAAGAAGAAGCTTGTGAGACATCTGTTCCCCTATGGATTTACAAGAATCATCCCACGCAACAGATAATTGGAAGCTTGCATGAACAAGTTATAAGATCCAGGTTTTCTGACCCCAATTCTCATGCTCATTCTGCTTTTGTTGCTTCTTTTGAATCCAAAGATATATCACACGCACTCACTAATGAATCTTGGATTATTGCCATGCAAGAAGAGTTACAAAATTTTGAAATAAATAATGTTTGGAAACTTGTACCTCCACCTCAAGATCACACTTTAACTAGAACTAAATGGGTGTTTAAAAATAAACAAAGTGAGGATGGGGTTCTGATTAGGAATAAATCTAGATTGGTTGCTTAAGGTTTTACACATTGAAGGTCTAGATTTTGATGAAACTTTTCCTCCTGTTACTAGATTAGAAGCTATAAGAATTTTGTTAGCTTTTGTTGCATCTAAAGGTTTCAAGTTATATCAAATGGATGTTGTGAGACCTATGTGTGCTGAATACAATGGCTTTGACAATAAAAGTTTTGAATGCTTCCATAACATCTTTTTAGCAAGGTCCGACTCTAACTCCGATCTTCTACAAGGTCCGACGTAAGGTTCGACTTGCTTTGTCTAGGTTCAACATGTTTTTGGTAGCTCCGGTGAGCTTTGTCTTTAGCTCCGGCATGTCTTTGATAGCTCTGGGATGTCTTTGTTAAGCTCCGATATGTTTTGCTAGGTCCGTCTTATGTTGGTTAGCTCCGACATGTTTTTCTAGCTCCAACTTTTGGGATGACTAGTTCCGACTAATTTTGGTAAGCTCCGGTGCTAGGTTTTACTAGCTTTGGTAAGCTCCAGCGCTAGGTTGTGTACTATCTTTGGTAAGCTCCGGCTCAAGCTCCGGTTAGCTTTGGCAAGGTTCGGAGCATGATCGTAATGTTCCAAATTTTCATGTGAAAGGTGTCTTAGTATTCTTTTACTAAGTTTTGGTGTGTTTTGGTGGTTAAGGCTTATATCATTTTGTTGTGCTTTGCAACATGCTTATGTGAGGTGCTCACGTAAGATGTTGTAGTTTCAGAACTAACTTGAGTCAAGTCGAGGACTTGGGCTCGTACGGATTGGTTGTTTGTTCATGTGCAGGTGTTGCTTGAGTGCAAGTCATGGCTGGTGACAGGATCCTTTGGACTAGTCTCAGGGAGGAGATGAGGTTCCAACAACCAAATTCAGGAGGAATTGTGGTTGAGCGGGTCAGGAGGTCGCGCAGGATGATTGAATCAGGGGCAGTGCATATGAAGGTTACTGAACGTCAAAGGAAGGTGTCCACACGTATGCATGCGGTGCATGATGTGTCAACATGGTTCTGAAGATGGTTTATGTATGGGAAGATCCGGTTGGAAGGATTGGATCGTATCGGTTGATGACTTTGGCTGCGGCGGAGTCGGTTATGGCTTGGTACGGAAAGTATCGAGTTGGTTATGATAGGATTTCATGTGGGTCACGACTTTGAGTTGTTTTAGGAATATGGGATATGTTCCTAAGGTGTTTGGAAGTCTTAAGATTGCTTCGATCTGCGTATAGAAGAGTCCTAAGCAGATATGGAAAATTTCGATTCGGGATTTGAGTAGGATTGAGATTGGGTTGGCCTAAGGGCTGGTTATATAAGCAAGGGAGGCCAGAGCTCGTGGTAGAGGACTTTCGGGCTGTTCCTCTTGTGTTCTATTGAATAAAATTCATAGTTTCAAGGAACTTTTGTGCCTTGTTCGTCCGACTTGTTCTAGACAAGTTTTACTCGTCGAGTTTCTGGACAGCACTACCTTTTGTCGGTGGTTTTATCATAACTCGAGTTTTACAGATCCAATTGGCATGATTCTTTTTGTGTTGTCTTCACAACTTGATTATCTATCATCTGTAAAACTTTCACGGTCATTGGGTTTGTGGTTTCTGATCTACACGAGTTTCTTTGCAGCGTTCAAAAACTGTTTTTCTCGGGTAGGACAGAATGACCTTTGTTCGATCTTTCGATCATAACTAGAGTTTTTCTTGACAGATTTGAGTGATTCTTCTTGTATTTTCTTTGTGACTTTATTATCTCTGATATATATCACTCTTGTCACGGTGAAACACGTTTATATTAGTTTCACACACGATTTCTCTAACAAATCATTTTTCTACCAAAGGGGTTGGGATTTAATTGTTTCCGCTGCATAAGATTTTTAAATCTACCATTCTCCCCCCCTCTAGTAGCTTTTCACGTGCTCTTCTATTCTACAATTGGTATCAGAGCCGCGGTGCTCCAATCATTGTGACTTGCACATGTTTTTGACTAATCATCATGGAGAAATACTCTGCCAAACCTTGGGTGTTTGCTGGTATTGATTATCAGGTTTGGAAGGCACGCATGGAGGCTTTCATCCAGGCGCAAGGCTTTGCAATATGGGAGAAGGTGTACAATCTTTAAGAAGTGCCACCTAACGATCAAGTTACGGCTACAAACCTACGGAATGTCGACAACAACAACAAAGGTTGAAACTTGATCATCCAAGGACTCACTCAGAGCGACTTTGACCGCGTTGCACATCTCCGATCGGCATACGATGTATGGAGAGCACTTTGTGATTATCATGAAGGATCCAACACGATCAAGGAGGTAAGGCAAGACATGTTCAAGAAAGAATACATGCGCTTCGAGATGCAACCCAGTGAGTCCATCGATGATCTTTTTGGTCGCTTTAACAAAATTCTCAGTAACTTGCGTAGTGTCAATGCTAATTTTTCTGATGCTGAAAATGCTAGGCAACTTCTTAGTGCATTGGACATGTCAGTCTGGGAGATGAAAGTTACATCTATTCGTGAATCTACTGTCATGAGTACACTTACTTTAGATGTGCTTTACTCAAAACTCAAAACTAATGAAATTGACATCTTATCACGTAAGAACCCAAATATGTCTATTACATTTGTCTCACAACGTGATATGCCTAGCTCCGGCCAATCATCATCTTGCAATACTCTTGCTTTGTTGTGCTCACTAACCCTGAAGCAGATCGAGGAATTTCCAGAAGAGGAGTTATCACTCATCACTACTAGATTCTCAAAAGCATTAGAAAATGTGAGAACTAGAAGGAGAGGAAGCTCCAGACCTCAATGCTATTTTGACTGTGGTAAGACAGGACACTTTCGTATATAATGCCCTAACCTTTCAGGTCCTACTACCCGTGAAGAAAAACGGAACAAGGTCAAGACCACCTCTGGAAACCCTAACAAGAAAAAGAAGGGTACCATAGGACGCAAGATGATTAACATCTTCATCACTACACTTCAAGAGCTCAGTTCAAGCAATGTAGACTTTGAAAGTGACTTAGATGATGATGATCTGGCCAACTTATGCTTCATGGCGGGCAAAACAAGATAAAGATCGAGTCAGGAGGATGTAGAACACAACAGTGACGACGATGAGGTATGTTCTACCTGTAATGAGATGTGTGATGCAATTTCTCGTGCAACTATTATGGTTAAGAAAAAGGACAAAAAGCTTAGGGATAATGCTGCTAATATTGAATCACTAGAATCTAAAATCAACCGTTTGAAAACCTTGATTCCTAGTGATGATTCTTGTCCCTCATGTGATTTAATCTATTAACAATTGTCCACACTAAGAACTGCACACTCCTCCACTCTAGATAGACTTGACTTGAAATTGAAAAGAACAAAAAGCTTGCTTCACTTGACATTGGAAACTTAAAAGATGCTTCTTGTTCTACAATTGATTTGCATTGTTCTAGTTGTGATGATCTTGAAAAGAAACTAAAAGATGCTATGAATGAAATTTCAATATTGAATAATTCTTTACTTTCTCAAGAAGTTAAATATTGTTCCAATTGCAAATTAAAAGGAAAAACTTCATGTGAAAATTGCCTTGATCTGTCCAATAAACTTGATAACATGCATAGGACATTAGATCGGTTTTGTAATGGGAATAAGAACCTAAACTTGCTGCTGAATTCTTCCAAGTCTTGCAATAATAAAACTGGTTTAAGTTTTGATTCTCATGCTCATGCTAAGGCACATCCACCTAAAATTGTAAAGTCATTAGAAAGTGGTTTGATTCAAACAGTTCCTAAACAAAAGGATGTAATCTTCGAATCTGCAGGAGTGCTTTCTAATTCTGTTTCTAATGTTGGGTGCTCATCTAGACATGATTATAAAATTAATTTCATTGTAATTATTGTGATAAAGATGGTCATGTCGTAGATTTTTGTTATAGACCATCTAAACAAATCAAAAAGGATAAAATGTCTGCTAGATCCCATAACTTTCATGCTAAACCTAAAATTAGAAACATGCAAACTGCTTTAATGAGTCAGAAATTTGAAAAGGTAGCTTCCGGACCCTCTGGTAAGAGACTTGCAAAGACAGCTCTGGTAGTTCCAATAGGTCCGAAAGCTCCCAGACCTTCTTGTGTTCCCCCCGGAGCATCAGTTTTTGCTTTCGGACCTTCGGTTTGTGCATCCGGAGCTTCAGCTGTTTCTTTCGAAACAAATGTCCACACCTCTAGAGCTACTAGTTTTCGCTCTAAACGAGTAACAACTTCTAAATCAATTGTTAAGAACAGAAAACCTTAACCTTTGACTCATACTCCTGCTGCTTTGTCACAGCTTTCACGTGTTGTTCCTACTGGACGTCGCATGGCTCAGTACTGGATTCCTAAATGCCTTTTGACTAACCCCAGCATTGAGTCATCAATGTATTGTGCTTCTATGTAGGTTACACGTTTGAGGAAGGAGAACATTTGGATTATGGATTCAGTTTGCTCACGCCACATGACCGGTAACAAAGAATGGTTCTCCTCCCTCTCTTTTGTGTCACGTGTAGAGAATGTTACTTTTGCCGATAACTCTTCAACTCCTATAATTGCTAAGGGTTCGGTTAGAGTAAATGATCACTATACTTTGAAGGATGTGGCACTTGTCAAAAATTTGAAATACAACTTGCTTTCTGTTTCTCAATTGCTAGATGAAAATCTGGAAATTATTTTCAATAAAAACTGCTGCCAAGTTGTAGATTCAAATAGTGAAATTATTTTTAACATGTCTTGGTTTGGAAGAGTTTTTAAAGCTGATTTTGATATGTCTTCTTCTAAGCATAGGTGTCTAGTTGCTAATGATTCAAAGGACTTATATTTTTGGCATCGTAGACTTGGTCACATAGGCTTTGATCACCTAATGCGTGTTAGTGCTCTTGATCGCATATGCGGGCTAACTAAGCTTAATGGGGACAAATAAATTGTGTGCTCTTCTTGTTAGACATGCTAAGATGGTTGCAGTTTCACAGACTCCTCTCACAATGATCATGACAACTTAACCGGGTCAACTTTTGCACCTTGACACCGTAGGACCTTCACGTGTTCAATCCTTCGGAGGTAAATAGTATGTTCATGTGATTGTTGATGATTATTCTAGATACTCTTGGGTTTACTTTATGGCATCTAAGAATGAAGCTTTTGGTCACTTTAGAACTTTATTTCTTAGATTATCAATTGATCACCCAAGATCTTTAAAAGCAATTAGAAGTGATAACGGAACTGAATTTAAAAATCAATCGTTTGATCACTTTTGTGCTGAAAATGAAATAGATCATCAATTTTCTTCACCATATGTACCTCGACAAAACGGTGTTGTAGAAAGAAAGAACAGAACCTTAGTTGAGATGGCTAGGACTATGCTTGATGAATATCAAACTACAAGGAAATTTTGGGCTGATGCGATTGCAACCGCTTGTTATGTCTCAAATCATGTTTTCTGTGCGCTAAGCTAGGTATAACACCATATGAGCTTCGGTTTGGTCATAGGCCTAGTGTTACGCACTTTTGGATCTTTGGTTGCAAATGCTTTGTTAAGAAACATGGTAATCCTGATAAATTTGATCCAAGATCCATTGATGGCATGTTTCTTGGTTATCCATCTCATACTAGAGGCTACCGTGTGCTTTTACTTGACACTAACCAAATTGTGGAGACTTGTGAAGTTTCTTTTGATGAACCTAGCCCAGTTACTAGCTCTGGTATTGCAGGACCATATCCATATTCTCAGGGGGAGGGTATTTTCAAAGATGAAGAAGAGCCAGTGATACTGCCTGGTAGTTCCGAACATGACACGTGTCCATCTCCGAACTGTGGACAAGCTCCGACCACCACCTCTGCTTGTCCTGATCGTCCACAAGACACAATCTCATCAATCTACAATGACCCTGATGAAGAAGAAGCTTTTGAGACATCTGTTCCCCTACGAATCTTTAAGAATCATCCCCCACAACAGATTATTGGAATCCTGCATGAATGGGTCACACGGTCCAGGTTTTACGATCCAAACTCTCATGCTCATTCTGCTTTTGTTGCTTCTTTTGAACCCAAAGATATATCACATGCACTCACTAATGAATCTTGGATTATTGCCATGCAAGAAGATTTAGAAAATTTTGAAAGAAATAATGTTTGGAAACTTGTACCTTCACCTCAAGGTCACACTTTAATTGGAACTAAATGGGTGTTTAAGAATAAACAAAGTGAGGATAGAGTTGTGGTTAGGAATAAGGCTAGGTTGGTTGCTCAAGGTTTCACTCAAGTTGAAGGTCTAGATTTTGATGAAACTTTTGCTCCTGTTGCTAGATTAGAAGTCATAAGAATTTTGTTAGCTTTTGCTGCATCTAAAGGTTTTAAGCTATATCAAATGGATGTTAAAAGTGCTTTTCTTAATTGCTACATAGATGAGGAGGTTTATGTCAAACAACCACTGGGTTTTGAAAATTCAGATTTTCCTAATCATGTCTACAAACTGTCCAAAGCCTTGTACGGTCTCGAACAAGCCCCTAGAGCAAGGTATGATAGGTTAAAAACATTCTTACTTGAAAAGGGGTTTACCATGGGCAAGGTTGATAAAACTCTTTTTGTACTTAAGCATGGCAATGACTCATTATTCGTTCAATTGTATGTGGATGATATTATCTTTGGTTTTGTTTCTCATGATCTTGTGTCCAAGTTTTCAGCTATGATGAGTTCAGAATTTGAGATGAGTATGATGGGAGAACTCACATACTTTTTGGGGCTGCAAATCAAGCAAACCAAGGAGGGTACCTTTGTGCATCAAACGAAGTATACAAAAGACCTCCTAAGGCGCTTTAACATGGACAAAAGCAAGCCTCTTCGGACACCAATGGGAACAACAACAACACTTGAACATGATAAAGATGGTGAACCTGTGGATCCAAAAGAATATAGAAGCATGATCAGATCACTTTTGTACCTCACGACATCAAGACCGGACATACAATTGAGCGTATGTCTTTGTGCACGGTTTCAAGCTTCCCCATGTGCTTCACATCGTCAAGCCGTCAAAAGGATTCCCAGGTACTTACATGGAACTCAAGAATTTGGCATTTTTCTTCCTTCTTCCTCAACCGTTACTTTGAAAGCTTTTTCTGATGCTGATTTTGGAGGTTGTAGGATTGATAGGAAAAGTACTTCCGGAGCTTGTCATTTTCTTGGTAATTCATTTGTTGCATGGTCCTCTAAAAACAAAACTCAGTTGCACAATCCACAACCAAATCTGAATATGTAGCTGCTGCTAGTGCTTGTTCACAAATTCTTTGGGTTGTTCAAACACTTAAGGATTATGGGGTTGATCTATATAGTGTTCCACTGTTTTGTGATAACACTAGTGCCATTTGCATTGCTAAAAACCCTGTGCAACATTCTAGAACTAAGCACATTGATATTAGGTATCACTTTCTCCGTGATAATGTTGAAAAAGGAAACATTGTGCTTCACCATGTACATACCGAACAACAATTGGCTGACATTTTTACAAAACCTTTGGATTTCACTTGTTTTTGTTTCATTCGTAGTGAAATAGGGGTTATGCATCCTCATGGCTTACATTGAGGGGGAGTTTTCAAACTTGAGAAGTCTTTGTGTGAATCTGAAATTAAAATGATATGGGCATAGTATTTCATACATATATGACTTTGTGATTCCTTTTACATACTGAAAGTTCTTACTACATTACTCGTGTTATACATTTTGTATTTTTGCCATGTATAGTAATTGGAATAATTACTTACACTAAATCTGGTCATGGTCGAACTTTCTTGCTCTTTTGAACTTGTTGCATGCTCACAAGTGCTTTTAATCATAAAGAATTAATCAAGCAATCAACTCACATGTTGAGTTTTTGTGAACAAATATAAGTTGAGAAAAGATCAAGATAATATGCATGCATCGCACTTCTTCTTTTGAGATGGCTTATCATTGCACTGAGATATGAACATGGAAGAAGTTGTGTATGACTAAAACCATGTCCTTAAGCTTCTGATTGTCAAATGACATAGGCTTGGCTTGGTTGGTTAGAATAAGGCAGATGCGCATATAATCTCTTGCAAATATCATATGATCTAAATTTGTGCTTTGAAAAATAATAAAATGCAGCAACAAGTGTCATGCTTTCAGGTTTTGAAATAGTTAAGTTTGTGAGATCATGACTTGCTAAATTGAAAATCACATTTGATCTCTAGCATGGCTTACACTACTTTATGTATCTTATTGATGTGATAGTGTAAGTTACTTGATAGTATGACTTGGATAAGCTTTGTTTTATATGTATATGTTATAATATGCTCATAACAATTAAAATTTGTCTTATAAACCTTGCTGAATACATTGTCAAAGGGTGAGAGATAATATATGTATTTTTAAAAACAAATATACAAGGGGGAGACATTGATAACACATTGCACATATTCACAATTGTTTTTGGCACGATTCTTCTCAGGGGGAGAATTTCTTTTTCTCATTTTATTTCTGTTTTACAAAGGGGGAGGAACTGTTTTCAAAACTTTTAATGTGAATAAGCCAATGTTTGGATTTTAAATGGTGTTGCCAATGCATTCATCAAGGAAGAGATTGTGAGACCTATGTGTGCTGAATACATTGGCTTTGACAATAAAATTTTTGAACGCTGCCATAACATCTTTTTAGCAAGGTCCGACTCTAGCTCTGAGCTTCTGCAAGGTCCGACTTGCTTTGTCTAGGTCCGACATGTTTTTGGGTAGCTCCGGTGAGCTTTTTCTTTAGCTCTAACATGTCTTTGACAGCTCCGACATGTCTTTGTTAAGCTCCGATATGTTTTGCTAGGTCCGACTTATGTTGGTTAGCTCCGACATGTTTTTCTAGCTCCAACTTTTGGGATAACTAGTTCCGACTAGTTTTGGTAAGCTCCGGCGCTAGGTTGTACTAGCTTTGGTAAGCTCCGACTCAAGCTCCGGTTAGCTTTGGCAAGGTTCGGAGCTTGATCGTAATGTTCCAAATTTTCATGTGAAATGTTCCGGACTTGCTTTACACTTATGGAAAGGTTGCTTAGTATTCTTTTACTATGTTTTTGGTGTGTTTTGGTGGTTAAGGTTTATATCATTTTGCTGTGCTTTGCAACATGCTTATGTGAGGTGCTCACGTAAGGTGTTGTAGTTTCGGAACTAACTTGAGTCAAGTCGCAGACTTGGGCTCGTACGGATTGGTTGTTTGTTCATGTGCGGGTGTTGTTTCAGTTCCAGTCATACTGGTGACAGGATCCTTTGGACTTGTCTTAGGGAGGAGATGAGGTTCCAACAACCAAATTCAGGAGGAATTGTGGTTGAGCGGGTCAGGAGGTCACGCAGGATGATTGGATCAAGGGCAGTGCATATGAAGGTTATTGAACGTCGAAGGAAGGTGTTCGCACGTATGCATGCGGTGCATGACGTGGAAACATGGTTCTGAAGATGGTTTGTGGATGGGAAGATCTGGTTGGAAGGATCGGATCGTATCGGTTGATGACTTTGGCTGCGACGGAGTCGGTTATGGCTCGGTATGTAAAGTATCTTGTTGGTTATGATTGGATTTCATGTGAGTCACGAATTTGAGTTGTTTTAGGAATATGTGATATGTTCCTAAGGTGTTTGTAAGTCTTAAGATTGCTTCTATCTGCGTATAGAAGAGTCCTAAGCAGTTGTGGAAAGTTTCGATTCGGGATTTGAGTAGGATGAGAGTCCTTGTTGAGATTGGGTGGGCCTAAGGGCTGGTTATATAAGCAAGGGAGGCCAGAGCTCGTGGTAGATGACTTTGGGGCTGTTCCTCATGTGTTCTATTGAATAAAATTCGTAGTTTGAAGGAACTTTTGTGCCTTGTTCGTCCGACTTGTTCTAGACAAGTTTTACTAGTCGAGTTTCTAGACAGCACTACCTTTTGTCGGTGGTTTTATCATAAGTCGATTTTTACAGATCCAATTGACGTGATTATTTTTGGGTTGTCTTCAAAACTTGATTATCTATCATCTTTCAAAATGTCACAGTCATTGTATTTGTGGTTTCCGATCTACACGAGTTTCTTTGCAGCGTTCCAGAACTGTTTTTCTCGGGTAGGACAGATTGACCTTTGTTCGATCTTTCGATCATAACTTGAGTTTTTCTCGACATATTTGAGTGATTCTTCTCGTGTTTTCGTCGTGCCTTGATTCTCTCTGATATATATCACTCTTGTCACGGTGAAACACGTTTAGATTAGTTTCACACACGATTTTTCTAATAGATCATTTTTCTACCGAAGGGGTTGGGATTTAATTGTTTCCGCTACATAAGATTTTTAAATCTGCCATTCACCCCCCCTCTGGTAGCTTTTCACGTGCTCTTCGATCCTACAGATGTAAAAAGTGCTTTTCTTACTGGCTACATAGATGAGGAGGTTTATGTTAAGCAACCACCTGGTTTTGAAAATCCAGATTTTCCTAATCATGTTTACAAACTGTCCAAAGCCTTCTACGGTCTCAAACAAGCCCCTAGAAATGGTATGATAGGTTAAAAACATTCTTACTTGGAAAGGGGTTTACCATGGGCAAGGTTGATAAAACTCTTTTTGTGCTTAAGCATGGCATTGACTCATTATTTGTTTAAGTGTATGTGGATGATATTATCTTCGGTTGTGCTTCTCATGATCTTGTGTCCAAGTTTTCAGCAATGATGAGTTCAGAACTTGAAATGAGTAAGATGGGTGAACTCACTTACTTTTTGGGGCTGCAAATCAAGCAAACCGAGGATGTACCTTTGTGCATCAAACGAAGTATACAGGATACCTTCTCAAGCGCTTCAACATGGACGAAAGCAAGCCTCTTTGGACACCAATGGGAACAACATCAACACTTGAACTTGATGAAGATAGTGAACCCGTGGATCAAATAGAATATAGAAGCATGACCGGATCACTTTTGTACCTCACGACATCAAGACCGGACATAGAATTTAGCGTATGTCTTTGTGCATGGTTTGAAGCTTCCCCACGTGCTTCACATCGTCAAGACGTCAAAAGGATTCTCAGGTACATACATGGAACTCAAGCATTTGACATTTTTCTTCCTTCTTCCTCAACCGTTATTTTGAAAGCTTTTTCGGATGTTGATTTTGGGGGTTGTAGGATTGATAGGAAAAGTACTTACGATTCTTTTCATTTTCCTGGTAATTCACTTGTTGCTTGGTCCTCTAGAAAAGAAAACTCAGTTGCACAATCCACAGCCGAATCTGAATATGTAGCTGCTGCTAGTGCTTGCTCACAAATTCTTTGGATTGTTCAAGCACTTAAGGAGTATGGGGTTGATCTAGATAGTGTTCTATTGTTTTGTGATAACACTAGTGCCATTTTTATTTCTAAAAACCCCGTGCAACATTTTAGAACTAAGAACATTGATATTAGGTATCACTTTCTCCGTGATAATGTTGAAAAAGGAAACATTGTGCTTCGCCATTTAAATACTGAACAACAATTGGCTAACATTTTCACAAAACCTTTGAATTTCTCTCGTTTTTGTTACATTCATAGTGAAATAGGGGTTATGAATCCTCATGGCTTAAATTGAGAGGGAGTTTTGAAACTTAGGAAGTCTATGTGTGAATCTGAACTTAAAATATTATGAGCATAGTATTTCTTACATATATGACTTTGTGATTCCTTTTACATACTGAAAGTTCTTACTACATTACTCATGTTATACATTTTGTATTTTTTGCCATGACTAGTAATTGGAATAATTACTTATACTAAATCTGGTCATGATCAAACTTTCTTACTATTTTGAACTTGTTGCATGATCACAAGTGCTTTTAATCATAATGAGTTAATCAAGTAATCAACTCACATATTGAGTTTTATGAACAAATATAAACTGAGAAAAGATCAAGAGAATATGCATTCATCACACTTCTTTTGTTGAGATGGCTTATCATTGCACTTAGATATGAACTTGGAAGAAGTTGTATATGACTAAAACAATGTCCTTAAGCTTCTGATTGTCAAATGATATAGGCTTGGCTTGGTTGGTTAGAATAAGGCAGATGCACATATAATCTCTTGCAAATATCATATGATCTAAATTTGTGCTTTGAAAAAAAATAAAATGCAGCAACAAGTGTCATGCTTTCAGGTTTTGAAATAGTTATGTTTATGAGATCATGACTTTCTAAAATTGAAAATTACATTTGATCTCTAGCATGCCTTACACTACTTTATGTATCTCATTGTTGTGATAGTGTAAGTTACTCGATAGTATGACATGGATGAGCTTTGTTTTATATGTATATGTTATAATGTTCTCATAACAAATTAAAATTTTTCTTTTGTAGCTTGCTGAATACATTGTCAAAGGGGGTGAAGTGTGCAAGGGGGAGAAATATGTAAAGGGGGAAGAATTGTTTTAAAAACTTTTTATGTGAATAAGCCAATGTTCGGATTATAAGTGGTGTTTCCAATGCATTCATCAATGGGGTTATTGTGAGACCTATGTGTGCTGAATACATTGGCTATGGCGATAAAAGTTTTGAATACTACCAAAACACCTTTATCATCAAGGTGATAGGTCAGGCTTATTTTGGGTAGCTCTAGCAAGGTCTGACTATAGGTCAGAGCTCCAGCAAGGTCTGATGATAGGTCCGGCTTGTTTTGGGTAGCTCCGGCAAGGTCCGACTTCCTTGTCTAGGTCCGACTAGCTATGGTTAGCTCCGGCTCTAGGTCTGACTAGCTTTGGTAAGCTCCGGCACTATGTCCGACTAGCTTTGGTTAGCTCTGGCGCTAGGTCCTGCTAGCTTTGGTAAGTTCTGGCGCTAGATCCTATTAGTTTTGGTAAGCATTGGTTCAAGGTCCGGTTAGCTTTGCCAAGGTTCAGAGCCTGATCGCAGTGGTTCTGCTTTTAACTTGCAATGTTCTAAAATTGCTTTTTGGATTATGGAAAGTTTGCTTAGTATTATTTTACTAAGTCTTTTGTGTGTTTTGGTGGTTATGACTGATACCATTTTGCTATGGTTTGCAACATGCTTACGTGAGGTGCTCACGTAAGGTGTTGTGGTTTCGGAACTAACGAGAGTCAAGTCGAGGACTTGTGCTCAGAAGTATCGGTTGTTTATTCATGTGCAGGTGTTGCTTGAGTTGAAGACGTGGCTGGTGATGGGATCCATTGAACTATTCTTAGGGAGAATATGAAGTTCAGAAACCATGTTCGGGAGGAATTGTGGTTGAGTTGATCAGGAGGTCGCACAACATGTTCGAACCAAGAACAATGCATATGATGGTATCGCAAACGTCGTTGGAGGATGTTTGCACGTGTGCAAGGAGTGCATGGACGTGGCTACATGGTTCCGAGGGGTGATGAAGATATGGGGATGTGAAAAATTAGTCGGAAAGGTCCAACCGACTAGGTTATGGACTCACGTTGCGGCTGAGTCGTGTTTAACTCAAATATGGAAAGTTATGAATTGGTTATAATAGGATTTCGCGTGGGTCACGAATTTCAGTTGTTTTAGGAATGTGGGATACATTCCTAAGGTTTTTGGAAGTCTTAAGATTACATCTACCTGTGTATAGAAGAGTCTTAAGCAGTTATAGAAAGTTTCAATTCGTGAATTGAGTAGGATTAGAGTATTAGTTAGGTTTGGATTGGCCTAAGGGCAGGCTATATAAGGAAAGGAGGCCAGAGCTCGTGGGGCACGACTTTGGGGCTGTTCCTTGTAAGTTTTGATCAATAAAATTCATAGTATAAAGGAGCTTTTGTGCCTTGTTCGTCCAACTTGTTTTCCTCAAGTCTTTCTCGTCGAGTTTCTGCACAGCACTACCTTTCTTCGGTGGTTTTATCATAACTCAAGTTTTACAGATCCAATTGACGTGATTCTTTCTGGGTTGTCTTCAAAATTTGATTTTCTATCATCTTTGAAATTTTCACGGAAATTGGATTTGTGGTTTCTGATCTACACAAGTTTCTTTGCAGTGTTATAGAACTGTTTTTCTTGGGTAGGACAGATTGACCTTCGTTCGATCTTTTGATCGTAACTTGAGTTTCTCTCGATGAATTTTCGTGATTCTTGTTGTGACATCTTCGTGACTTTATTGTGTACAATATATACTAGTTTTATAACAGTTGAACATGTTTTGATTAGTCGCATACACAGTTTCTTTAACAGATCGGTTTTCTGCTGAGGGGTGTTTCGTTGCTTCCACTGAAAATTTTTAATCTAACATTCACCCCCTTTGGTAGTTTTACACATGCTCTATAATCCTACAATTCGAGATTGAACTCTGCCAGCCCCGCTCCCACTTTGCAATGTTCCCAGTAGAATTGGGGTCATGCAATATAGCACGTAGTGGATAGGAGGTTACCACTGATATCTTGTTGGCTTGGAAGTAGTGACGTAGCTTCCTTGAGGCGATGAGAACTGCATAAAGCAGCTTATACACCTCAATCTATCGAGTCTTAATGTCATGGAGTACTTCCCTAAATCTTCTTCATTAACTCGGACCCTCTCGGAGCGGTCCGAACCTTCTTCTTGAGCTTCCCGGACCCTCCCGGAGGGGTCTAGAACTTCTTCTTCAGTCGTGTGAACTCCCTCAGATGAGAGAAGTTGATCCTCGGGGAGCTTGCCTTGAGGATCCGTGCCTGGGGGTTGTAACCCAAACTCTCCTTCAGGTAGCTTTGGACCCTCCCGAAGGGGTCTGGGCTCCTGAGCTGTAGGTGGCTCCAGTCTTTCCGCAAACAGAACCATACTGGCAACCTATGTGGTTGCCAAAATGTAAAGCAAATGCGACTCACCAGGGTTTGGAGCTACCAGGATAGGTAGTGTGGTGAGGAGCTGCTTGAGCTTTTGAAATGCCTTTTCTACTTCTTCGGACCAATGGAATGGCCCGGACTTCCTCAATAACTTTAAGAAGGGTAGTGCCCATTCTGTCAGTCTTGAGATGAACTGGCTGAGTGCAGCTAGACATCCAGTTAGCTTCTAGACAACCTTGATGCAGGCTGGGTGTCGCGTGTCTTCAATAGCCTTGATCACCGTCGGGTTTTCCTCAATTCCTCGGTGAGTCACCAAGAATCCGAGGAGCTTCCCAAAGCTAACCCCGAAGACACATTTGTCCGGGTTTAGCTTGGTGTGCGTCATGCACAGCTTGTCCAAGACAGCTTGTAGGTTGTCAAGGAGTAACTCCTTGTTCTTTACCTTCATGATGATATCATCGACGTAGACCTCCCCCAAGTCCCTTATGTGCTCTCCAATTGTTTCATGCATGGCCCGCACAAAAGATGAAGCATCTACTGTTATGAAGGCAGTATGCTCTTCATCTTCCCTAGACATTTGGATCTCATGATATCTAGAGTATGCATCTAGGAAACACAATAGCTCACACCCAGAGGTAGGGTCCACTATCTGGTATATCCTAGGTAGTGGAAATGGATCTTCTGGACATGCCTTATTTAAGGTGGTGTAGTCGATACACATCCAAAGTTTCTCGTCGGCCTTGGGTACAACAACTAGGTTTGCTAGACATCGTGGATGATGAGCCTCCAAGATGAAACCACCTTCGAGGAGCTCCTTGATTTCTTGTCGAATGATGTTTTGCCACTCAGCTGATTGCTTCCAGGGCTTCTGGTGTATTGGTCATGCGTCACAATATATCTTCAGGTTGTGCTCAATCACCTCCCTAGGTATGCCAGACATTTGTGACGGTTGTAATGCAAACTCGTCAACATTCTCCCGGAGGAAAGTGATGAGCGCGAGTTCCTATTTGTTGTCCAGACCTCTCAATAGACAAGTGGTCTCGGCAACATCAGAACCAATTTGAACGACTTTGACAGGGATGTCGGTGTCGCCGCTTGGCTGCACGTGTGGTGCAGAGGTTGAGCCTCGATGACGAGTGCTCGGAGGTTGAGCATCTAGCTCCTTACCGAATGCTTCCTCCTGCACTGTTGTAAGTGCATGGAGTTCTTCCAGCGTAGTGACTCCTGCAGTATGATTCCCGCGGATCCGTAAAACGCCTGAAGGTGTCAGCATCCTTAACACCAGGTAACCATAGTGGGTTGCGGCCATGAACCTATATAGGGTTGGTCTTCCTAGGATGGCATTGAAGGTTAGGCTGATGTGCACCATGTCAAAGATCAGCTTCTCAGTCCTGTAGTTCTCCCGAGTCTCGAAGGTCATTGGGAGTGTAATTGAGCCGAGAGGACAGATGGCCCCCGAACCTACCCCAGAGAAAGGACGTGAGGGACGAAGGTCAGAGAGTTTCAAGTGGATCTTGACAAACGCTTCATAGCTGAGGAGTTTAAATGCCGCCCCTCCATCCACCAAGACATGGTAGAGCTGGATGTTATTGATGGTAGGGGACACCATTAGTGGCAGTTGTCCAGCTCTAATCATGTTTCTTGGGCAGTCTGAAGCATACAAAATGATGGGTGTGTCCATCCACTTCTGATGGGGTTCTGCTTTGGCGGAAGGAGCTGTGGCAGCCGTCTCCCAATGCATAGTCTTGAGGACGTGGTGGGAGGTGATATACCAGGACCCACCATATATGGTATTGAGGGTATTTCGATGCTCATTGTCGGAGATGTCAGAATCATCATCGACGGTGTTGTACACAGCCTTCAGGACCTTCTTGGGGTCTTGCAATCTTAGCTCTGGATCAGTTAGAGCTTCGTCGACTTTCTGCTTTCCTTCCCGCTGGCGGAAATGAACTTCTTCTCGGCGCTTGTTAAAGCGTTCGACAAGTTTTTGGACCTCGCGACAATCTTCAAGATTGTGGGTGTCCATTTTGTGGATCGGACACCACATATTTTGACCACCGCCGTCTTCAGACGATGGTCGAGGACGTTTCCCGGAGTGTGGCCCCCGGCCACCCGGAGCCCAGCTGCAGTAGCAGTAGGTGTGCCAGCCGAGGCTTCTTCTCACTGTTGGACTTTTTCTTCTTTTTTCCACTACCGGAGGTAGAGGCTTCAGCTTTGGAAGACCTTTTTCCAGCCTCCAGAGCTGGTTCGGAATGCATTTCATGGTCCTCTGCAGCCCTAGCACACTTATCGACCAGGCTGAAGAGTTCCGTGACGCTGGTGACTTCTTTTGATGCCAACTTCTGCAACATCTTCTTGTCTCTGACGCCCTGTCGAAATGCCACAATGACAGATGCGTTGGAGATGGAAGGAATGGTGTTCCGTACCTGAGAAAACTACTGGATGAATGATCGTAGGGACTCTCTCGACTTCTGTTGTACGGCAAAAAGATCCAGCTCTATGCCAGGTCGGGTGTAGGAGCTCCCGAAGTTGGTGGTGAACTGGTGGCATAGCTCTGCCCAACTGTTGATTGAGTCATGCAGAAGACTCATGAACCAGGACTTGGTTGTCCCAGTTAGAGCCACAGGAAAGTAGTTGGCCATCACAGCCTTATTGCCTCCTGCCGTGAGATTGGCGGTGGAGTATATTTGAAATAATTCGATAGGGTTGACAGTCCCATCGTACTTCTCCAGCAGTTGAGGGCGGAACTTCTACGACCATCGGACCGTGCGAAGGTCCATGGCCAGGGCTGAACAGCCGCCCTCTTCCCCTGAAGGAGAAGGATTTTCCCGATCTTCTCGCCTTTCGCGAGCACGCTCGATGTGGATGCGACCGACCTACTGCCTGTAACGATTATCAAGCTCCGACCGTAGATCATGGGTCAAGAGCCTTGAAGCCGTGTGAGTACGGCATGCCCCGAAGGGCAGGGACGTCACTTGCTGAGAGGGCATATGCCTCTGGTGCTGTGACGTCTGAGGACCCAGTCTCCCAGACAAAGCCCTTCACTAGGAAGGTGCCTGCCCCATAGGGGGAGGACCTTTGTTGCTGATGGCATCGGCTGCTACTGCAACCAGATGCTCTACATCAGCGTGCCACTGCTCCATTGCACCCTGAGGTGCTCCAGGCGTCGGTGGATGTTGCAGATGAGTACGCGCTGCGTTGATTGCGTTCTCAGTGTTGTTGTGCGTCGATGCAATGACCGACACGAAGACACCATCCTGTTGTCCAGCGTTGTTTGCTGGGGTAGTTGGTGGTAGTGATGGTGGAATGACGCCCGCCGGGACAACAACACCAGCTGGCTGTTGCACGTTGGAGGGATTTCCTCCAGGAGGTTGCTTAGTGTGGTTGTTAGATGATCCAACGGCGGAGTTCACCATCTTGAAATCTCAAACCCCCCTACCTGGCGCGCCAAATGTTGAAGTGTGCAATTTAAACTTCCCCCGTACTACTAGATCGTAGTACATGGAGGTTCGTAATTGGATGGGGCGCGCGTGAGATCAAGAACAAGACAGTGACATGAGGATTTTTACGTGGTTCGGGCCGCCTGAGCATAATACCCTACTCAACGGGTGGTTGTTGTGTGTATGTCTTGTGTGTGTGAACTCTTGATCAGTCCTCTCCTTTGTACCGTGCGGCACAACCCTTTTATAGTCCAAGGACTGGCCGTTACATAGTTAGCCTGGCCCGAGATGTGGCCCCAGCGGTCTTTTAGTACTTAATACACGATTTGTATGTATTAAGTATATATAACAGTATGATAACGCACCTTAATGGCAGAGTTACTGGTACTAAAGGTCCTCTGATCGTGTGTCATTAACATAGCATTAATGACACGTAATCATGTCTTGTAACGGTAGATTTAACTGTCCCTTGAATGTCTGCACCATTGGAGATCCAGCAGTCTTCCCGTTGCAGGCTAAGGTCTGGAGGCTCGACACGTGGAAGCTCTGGAGCTTACCTCTGTGGGGAGGCGGTTCTATAGCCGTTATACACGTGGCAGCACCGGAGCTTTCCTATATTGGAGGTTAGATCTGGGACCACTGGACACATGGCATGACTAGAGCTTCCCTATACAAGGAGTTAGGTCCGGCCTTGCTTTACACGTGACAGCGCTGGAGCTACCCTAATGAGGGAGGCAGACCCAGTGCTACGGGACACGTGGAGTCTTTGGAGGTCTTCAACTCGGACAGGTGGAACTTCGTGGCTTTTCTTGCGGTATCGTGGGGTACTCGGTACGCAGGGTACCGACAAGGTCTGTCGAGGTCCACCATGCTCATGCGCAGGTGTTTGTTGTCTACATCGTCGTCGTTCATCTCCGTGTCCATTTAGACACATACTTTAACATCTAATTAAATGGGCCTTGTCGGGCCCTAAAGGGTTGTGCCGGGTCAAGCCGACTCGAATCCCATTTTTGTACAACATGATAGGTCTTAAAATTTTGATAGCATAACACTGCCTATTTAACACTACACCCCCCTTTCCGGTGTAGTTTTAAAGTAAAAAGGAGCATGACTATACGGTTATAGTCATCATATGTATGTCAGCCGCTTGCCGAAGGCTGCAGCTCTTCAAGACGAGAGAAGAGGAAAGAACGAGAGAGAGTTAGGGAAGTGGGTCCGTCGAGGTCTGCCATCTTCACGCGCGGGTGTTTACCCTCCGCACCGTCGTCGTTCGTCTCCGTGTCCGTTTAGACGCATACTTTAACTTCTAACAAAATAGGCCTTGTCGGGCCCTAAATGGGTTGTGTCGGGTCAAGCCAACCCAAATCCCATTTTTATACATATAGTAACACTCAAGCAATCAAATTAAAAATTATAACCATAATCTAAAAAACAAAGCAATTCAATTAAACGTAAACATAACAATTATTAAATTATAACTTATCAATTAATAAACATAAACCTAAACATAAACAATTTTATTATAAACATAGGCATAAGCATTAACCTAAACCTTGCTTAGCAAACTTAATTGCAATTAACAAAAAATTGAACATAGGCATAAATAAACCTAAACATAATTAAACCTAAACCTAGCTAAGCATGATTAACAGAGACATAAGCATTATTAATTTAATAGAACAATTCTTCCACTAATCAACAATTTAATATACAAATTACACAATTCAATCAACTAATCACCAATTTAACCAACAAATTACACAATTCAATCCTCTAGTCAACTAATCACCAATTAACCTAACTAATTCAAAACATTAAGCAAAAATTCAACACATTAGTTTAACACTAATTAATCAAATTAAACCATGGAGGAGGGGAGGGAGGGGGCGGCCATGGAGGGGGGAGTGGCCATGAAACGTGGGAAGGGGGGGTCGGCTAGGAGGAAGGGGAGGGGCGGCCATGGAGGGGGGGGGGGGGGTAGGGAGGGTCGGTTAGGAGGGGGGGCCATGGATGGGGGAAGAGGGGTGGCGACCATGGAGGAGGAGGGGAACCGGCTATGGAGGGGAGGGAGGGGGGAGGGGGCGGTCATGGAGGGGGGCGGCTATGGAAAGGAGGGAGAAGAGGAGGGGGCGACCATACCTTGAGGCGGCGGAGCGGCGGCGCCAGCGGCAGGCGCGTCGAGCGGCGGAGGACGAAGGAAAGCAAATGGCGATGCTGGGTTAGGAAATGAGTCGATCCCAACGGGTATAAGACTTTAATTTGCGACGGCCGCGTTAATTGCGACGGCCCTAGGATTGGCCGTCACAGCTAACCTTGTTTGTGATGGTCTTAGAAACCGGCGGTCCCAAATAAGCGTTATTTGTGAGGGCGGCCTATTTGTGCCGGCTCGGGGGCCAGCCATCACAAACTAGCCGTCTGTTTGCGACGGCATTCGTTATTTGTGACGGCCCGCAACAGGCCGTTGCAAATAGGCTTATTTACGACGACTGGCCTAATTAATAAGAGCTCAAATTAATTAAGTCCGCTGAACACATCAAGTGTTTTGGTTCATTATTTATTGAGGATGGTTTTTGTTTCTTAACCCCAGAGAAGAGCACATACAGGTTCGTGTTATCAAATGATGAACTTTTGATCAACCTTCAGACTTTCATTTGCATGGTGGGATAATGGTTAGTCTCCGGAGTTCCTATAGGAAGAAAACATATGCTGGACTTGCAGCCCTATTTTTTATTTGTAAAGTTGGGCCATAGGGTGCTGGACTAATTATTGGGCCTTGGCCTCTTTGGACTGCTGCCTCCAATAGCTGATGTGTCGGAATCCTGTACATAGGGGTGGTAAATGGTCAAAAAATGCACTAAATGAAACAGTCGAATTGGATTTGACTCGGCTAAATTTAAATTCATATTAGCCTAATTTTTAATAAGAGGTCAAATGAATTATGAAGGAGTCATTTGAGCCAAGCCCATTATCGGCCCTACATGTACGTAGCGTGCTCTACCCCTAGCCTCGTTGTAGTGCGCTTGAAGATTCATGAACACGAGGCAAAATGAACAAATGTGATTGTCAGAGCATGTGAAGTAATGAAAGCAGACAGATGAAATATATCATTGTCTCGTCAGAGGAGCTAGGCTTACACTACTATAAAAAAATAGAGACAATTCTAAATTCATTACATTGACAGATAAATAACTTTTTTATTTTAGCACGATTTTTAATGATTTAATATTAATAGCCTCCAAATATTGTTTTGCAAAACTAGCTAACATACGGCAGACACACGTGGCAGTGGAGCCGTCCACAGTGTGGACGGTTTAGCCACGTGGACAGTAGAGCCGTCCACACCAGGGACTGCTTGCCCTCGTGCCAGCCATGCAACTTACCGTCCACAGCGTGGATGGCAAGCTCCCACGTCCACAGTAACTGCAATTTCAATACTTTGGGTTCTTATACTCAGTTTTGAACATGGATTTAAAAATATTTAGGGACATATCTTTGAAATGTTCGTATAGAAGTATATGTAGTACACATTGTTGTTATTTCATGTGCTGACTTATTGGTCTAAGGAGTGAATTTTTTTTGTACTTTTGAATTATGCATTACGATCACAGAGTTGAATTTCATAAATTTGACCTCTACAGTATTCAATTTTCGAAAATGATTTAAAAATACTTAGCAAAAAAATTGGAAGATGTTCTTATGAAAGTAAATATAGTTTACATTCTTATGATTTCATGATATGACTTACACAAAATGTCGATATAAGGGATGAATTGTTATGTACTTTTGAAATATGAGTTACGGGCATAATACCAAAGTGATAAATAGATGCAGTTAGTTAAAAAACTCGACGATTACATACATTATGAAGTTCACAAATAAGTGTATGTTCTCTGCCTCTCTACTACTACGATATATAAGGCAGACAATACATATTTATGAACAGAAAAGTAAAGGTGACGATAAAAATTATGTATGTACTAAGGAAACCAATGTAAATCGAATAACTGAAGAAGGAGCAATCTTACCGCAACTAAGGTGTTACGATCTCGGTACCTAGGGTACGTGACACTAGTAGACGCAACATGTACCACCGGCTCAGCTGATATGTACGTGATCCTGATACGAGTTCGAGTCACGTACCATTGCATGTACTCCTCGTACGACTCCAGAGTGAACAGAAAAGAGTCTTCAATGATGTCCAAAATGGCACATGCCCATTGCTGCACCCACGGTTCTATGCGAGGCCAGAACAAGGTAGAGGCAAAACCATTGCGTGTGTGCCTGCATGCATCACTCAATGTTATCGAGGAATAGAAAGGATAATTTATGATAGATATGGAAATGAAAGAATAAACATACGTGTGAGCAGAAGCTGGAACCACGAGACCTCCCGGGACTGGAAAAACCTGCTGCGTCCGAATTGACACATCACCCGATGAGGTGAGTACTCCTACAGGAAAATGTCGTACACGAGAGCTTTTCGTGTGTACCAAAATTCTGCATCTCTCGTGCACAACAAGGACAACCCGCTGGGCGCGCGCTGCTGCACAGCCTCGTAGAAGTAAGGCATCCAAACGACAATGGAGTTGCCGTGTAGGCGATCGAACCACATCGTGTACTCTGTGTACCCGTATGCAATGTGTCGTCACCCCATGCATGTTGAAAAATAAAACATTATATTTAAGTTAGTACATTTTGAAGTGACGTTCAACATATATGAACAACAATTTGAATTACCCTGCATCGAGTCCACAATGTGCCCATTGTCGCTCTGTCCTCCTTCGTGTCCCGTACAAAGCATCGTCATACGGGTTTACGTCAACCATTGGACGACCTATTGTGAATCGCTCATACGCTCACAAAATCAGCAACGTAGGACACCTAGGCAATATTCCGTCCGACGTGATCTTCATACAATAGAAATAAGACATATTAGATAATTATGAGATAGTAATATAACATATGCATAAATATTAGATTGTTATAACTTACCTTCGTGCAAGCCGTACAGAGACCTTGACATGTAGCCGCAAGCACCGATGAACCCCAACTATACTACGGTAGTACTTCAGGTGGAGTGTCAGCTATCTCCCTAGCAAAGACGATCAGGTGCTTGTCGCAGGAGTCCCCATGTGAATCTATAAACATTATCCACCCAAACAGCCACAACAAGTACGCCTCCAAGTGTCTAAAGACCGTGTACTCATCCGCATTGTGGTGAATGTTTTCAGGCTTTAATGAACAAAAATCAACTAAGTTAGTAACTAATATTTATTAACATATGAAATTTGTGACTACAATTCTTAAAATACATACCACGTACTGCTGCAACCAACTCTTGGGCGGACTGTGATCCTGTCCCTCTAGAATCAATCTTATTGGACCATTCATTTGGGTGTACCTTGGGTGACCGACGACACTCAAGAAATGAGCCAGTATATCCTCATGGCAGCCGTCTGTGAAGTCTGTGAAGACCAAGAAGGTACAACATATCTTGTAGCGTTGCAGTTATCTCCCCACTATGATTGTGGCAAATGTGTTTCTCCGGTCTCCATCGATCAACCAACGCCGTAAGTAGGAAATGGTCATATGTCAGCCGCATGGACTTCTCTTTAGACTGTTCAATTGTTTGAGGCTCCAACATCCTACACAGTGGAAGAAGCCCCGCTACACGTAAACTGTGTCATGAATTTACAAGTTAGTATGAAGACCTTATAACATTATTTTAATTGTTTTATTTAAAACATATGTACCACTACAGGAATCCCGATCAATTACATCAGCCAGGGCCGACGTAATTATGGCCTAAACCGACGTAAGTTACTTAATTACGTCGGTTTTATCTTAATTACGACGGTTACTGGCCGACGAAGCAGTTTGGACGTAATTAAGGTAACTTACGTCGGCCGTCAACGTAAGTTACGTAATTACGTCGGTATCCGGCAACCGACGTAAGTTATTTACTGGGATGGGCCGCGGGCTGGGCCGGAGTACTTATGTCAGCGGCTGGCGGCCGACGTAAGTTAAGTGGTATAACTTACGTCGGTTGCATGAAACCAACGTATAACTTACGTTGGTATGGCCTGACCGACATAAGTTAAACTGGGCTAACTTACGTCGGCTTGACCATAGCCGACGTAAGTTAAGTTTTCACTTTTTTTAAAAAACTGAAACTCACTACCTCGTAGGATTGCGAGCTCCAGACAGATCACAAAATAGTCCAGAAACAGTTTATACAATACACAAATCACAAAATAGTCCAGAAAACATTCAAAACATCCACAACAACACAAAATAGTTTCAAAACCACTTACCAGGCTACACGCTAGACCTTCCACTACCTCCAGAGTCGAGATCTTCTCGTCGTGTCCCTCTGGGTGCCTGTAGATGTGGCGAAGGATTTTGAGCCGCCATTCCTGAACCGTACAAAAGAACCTTATATTCCATATATTAGCCTTGTACAGAATTCCACAACCATATTATACTTCAATCGATCCATTTAAAGCATGAACTATCACATACTATGAAATCAAGCAAATTTTACCAAATTCCACATACTGCATATGAAGTAATGGTTATTTTGATATTGAGTGATGCATGCAAGCAACAAGTCTCATGTCTCAACACGTGTTATGGGAACATATAGTTATTGTGCTCCTAAATATGCTATGAGAGGACAACTTACCGTCAATTCACATGTTTATAACTTTGGTGTTGTCTTACGTGAGCTGATTACTGGACGGCAGACCATTGATAGCTCCAGACCACATGGAGAACAAAACCTTGTGTCATGGGTAAGTTTATTGGGCTCATTTATTGATTTTCTTTACTAGCAGAATATGTCTGGCGACTGTTGATATTGATATATCAATGTCTTAGGACTTTTTTGATAGTGGGATATCTCATTTTGATGGGAAGCGAAACTGAGTAGAGAAGATGTAGAAGAACATTCAATTAGAGAAATTATGTCTAGGAGGTGTAGAAGATAGTGTTATGAATCGGATATTGATTGTAAAAGCTACATTGAAGTGATAGAATTATGTCAACTAAGCAAAAGCACTCCAAATTTTTCTGTTAATGTTTTTCCTATTTTCCCCCTTTTTTTTACAAATTTTATACATGATGCATATCCCTGCTAGACTTCTTGTATAAATATATATCAAAAGCATATGGTATGCCATAGGAAAAAGATTGAGAATTATGTATCCTTCCTCCAATGGTTAATGGTTGTTATCTTCCATATGCATTTAGTAGTGTTTATTTTCTATTCACTGGCAGGCATGACTCCATTTCAATGATCAGTGGAAGCACCCGAAGATGGCTGACTGAATGTGGCCTAGAGGGGGGGGGTGAATAGGCCTTTTTGAAAATCGTCAGATCCTGCAACACTTAACAACCAGTTCAAAACCAGAGAAATCTGACTAGTCCGGTAAAGTGCGGACTAGTCCGGTGTATACGGACTAGATTGATTAGATTTGATCGATTAACTTTGTTCTTCAATGTATGCAGCGGAAGTATGCGATTAAACAAAGTGTCACAAAGTTATGAATTAGGTTATATCACAAATCAAACTTATACTTGATATGTCAACGTAAAGTAATCAAAATCAGTTTGTAACCCTAGATTCATATGAAGTAAGAACAATGAACACAATAGAGAACACAATAGATTTATCTCGTGGTTCGGTTCCCACAAAGGCAACCTACATCCACGTTGAGGAGCCCACAAAAGGACCGGGTCTTATCCAACCCTACCCTCGTCGGATCGCCATGAAGGCCAATCCTCTTCCACTTATCTCAAAGGGGTGAATAACCGAATTCAAGGGGCTTTCTCACACGTTGAGAGCTCCCTTGGATTACAACACAAAATACCACCAAGAACACACTCAAAAATTACAAATAAATCGCAGGAGTGTGTTAGAGAATCAAACCAAGAGCTCAATGTGGTGTTGAATGTGTCTCTCCAATGAACTAGAGTAACTCCTCAAAGGATTGATCTTTGTTGCACTTAATTTCATGGAGAGATGTGGTTTTTGAGTCTCTTGGGAGGTGTGATGGCGCTAGGGTTTGAGAGAGTGTAAAATATGGCCGTACAACTCTATTTATATGGATTTCTAAAAGTGATCGTTAGGGTTCAGAAAGATTGGACTAGTCCGTGGTGGTCACCAAACTTGTCCGGTGTGCTATGTGAAGCAAACCCTAAGTTTTCCGAAATATCGGACTAGTCCGGTTAGGAGCGGACTTGTCCGATTTCGCTACTGGAAATCTTCGGACTAGTCCGATAGTCATCAGACTTGTCCGGACATGTGAAATCCTATGTGTATAGGATGACAAGTCCGCACTTGGAGGACTTGTCCGATTCAGTTCAGAGGGTATTTCGGACTAGTCCGTGCAAACATCAGACTCGTCCGATTTGGATCAGAACGAATATCGGACTAGTCCGGTTGTGATCGGACTTGTACGATTTAGTGTGACTTGTAAAGTGTTTTGAGGACTAGTCCGCACTGAGGAGGACTAGTCCGATTCTAGTCAGAAAGGATATCAGACTAGTCCGATGGATATCGGACTTGTCCGATTTCGTGCAGAAAGGATATCGGACTAGTCCGGTGTCAGTCGGACTAGTCCGGTCCTGTGTAACTTTGTGCAATGTGTGTGTTTAATTGTTATTGAGCTCTTGGGATGTGTTTTCTTAACACACTCCATACATAATGATCTACTATTCTTCTTCCTTGAGCTCATTTCCACTTTGCTCCTCATTATTCCTTCCTTTTTTGGCACTTTGCTCATTTTCCTATTAAAGTCCTGCACTTATCTCAACAAAGAGGTTAGGATCCGAATTGCTTGTTATAAATCATGTAAAACCCACAAGGGAGTCCAAGATGCACTTTCAATCTCCCCCTTTTTGGTGATTGATGACAACAAATTGAGATTTCACAAAATATGATAAAAATTGAGATTTTCATAAAGCATGCACATATAGGTCCAAAATACATCAAGTAGTGAAAGCATAGTCCATATGTGCATTCTTTATGGTGGGATGCATAACTAAGTGCACTGAAACATGGAGAATGACATAATTGACATTCATTATCCAATAGCAAGCATATATGTCATTCTAGAGCAAAATCACAGTTTTCATAAATACTACTCAAAGGATCAAGTCATTGCATCACAGAACCATAATTAACATAAGATCATTGTTAAAACATTACAAGTCACAAAAGAGTTAAAAACAAAGCATAGAGCTCTCTACTCGCAAACTGCAGCTAATCTAAGACTAAGACTCCCCCTCAATCTCTCCCCCTTTGGCATCAAGACACCAAAAAGAAGGAGAGGAGGGTCCTAAGGTCTTCACTCTTCGCTGTCGGTCCTCTCATCGTCGTCTTCATCATCTTCATCTTCAGCTTGATGAGGAGGAGGCGGAGGAGGTGCGGAGGTACTCGAGTCCCCAACGCCAAAGTATGCAAGCTCGGAGGGGGTTAAGGGCCCGAGCTCGGTGAAATCAGAGTTTGAGTCTTCCGAGATTGTTGGATACCCAATTGGCTAAATCTTCAGCTTCTGGCAAATTTGCTTGACATTTGCTTTGATATACTTCATGTCCTCCTTTCTTTTCTCGCTGAGCTTATGGGCCTTCACTTCGGCCTTTTTGCAGGAGGCAGAGATTGCAGCCAGGTACTTGAGAATTCCACTGGTAAACCTTTTTGAGGGGCTGCTCTAGAAGCGTGGGAAGCCCTAGCATCTTCTCTTGATCTTGCCGGTGCCTCGGGACTGGAGGCCGGTGAGGGAGCAGCCTGCACACTCGGCTTTTGAGGCATTTGAGGCCTCAAGGGGAGATGCTCCATATCTTTCACAGACTCAATGCCGGTGACTTTCTCAATCACAAACATTAGGTAAGGAGCATATCCGCAAGATCTGTTGGGAGTGCAGGATATGTTCACCATATCATTCCAAATGTATTCCGCCACATGAAATGGGCGGTCCTTGCTTATGACCCTCATCAGAGTCTGGAGGTATCCTTGCACACTCCCAGCATCTCCATCCTTGGGAGCAATTGTCTTCCTTAACACTCTGTTCAGCACCACAAAGAATGGCTTCATGTTTTTGGTGGAAGGAGGGTTGAACTTTGAGTTTGGCTCATATAGGAACTTCATCCTATCCTTGTCAATGACATCAATGTTGTGTATGACCAAGCAATCAAATCTTGTGGTGTCAAGGTGAAGCAGGTTAGCAAAATCTTCTTGAGTAATGGTGTACTTGGATCCATGGGTCATCAAAGTGACACTCTCCTCATCCTCACTTGAGAAGTGACAGGTTGCAAAGAACTGTGCAATCACTTCATCACTACAGTTATTTCTGAAAGCAAACAGATCTCTCAGTCCATGCTTCTCAATGGCTCTCACTACATCAGTGAATGGTGAGCAGTCCTTCTTCTCAAAATGTGCCCAGTCAATCCACTGACTGCGCACAACTGGTGTCTTCATTGGGAGATACACCGATCTGTAGAAATTAGCATGGAAGTTGCACTAGAACCTTCCATCAGCCGCTTGCTTCGGTCGGCCATACCAATCGATGCTTCTAAACTTGGCCGCCGAGTCACTTCCCTTCCCGTTGAACTTCTCTTCATTTGGGTCCCGAACCCCTTCCCTTGGAGCATGAAGTTTCAACGGGCCAACCGGACCCGTAGAAATCCATTTGCCCTTGCCCTTTGCTTGGCGAGGGCCACTCGATGATGCAGCTGCCTTGGAGACTAGCTTCTTAGCTAGCACCTTCCTCCGAGCCTGTGGAGGAGACTGAGCTGGCTCGGACGGTCTTTCATGGCGCTTCTTGCCAAGACTCGTCGAGGTCCGAGGTGTCACCTTGTGGTCCATCTCGGCCTCAAAGTCGGAGACATCATTGCCGCAGCTCGACATGACCTGAGAGAGAGTGGTATGAATGATAATGAATGACACAAGGCAAAGGTGTGAACGGGTAGCAAGGAATTGCATTGAGGAATTGAAGACTTAGGTTTTGAGTTCAGAAACATCGGACTTGTCCGTGCATGGATCTGACTAGTCTGGTGTTCATCCTCAAAAACCTAAGAGACGGGATAAATGGTGAATTCTAATGCACAACGACCTTAGCATACACGTAATACATCAAGAGAGCATGTATATAGCGAGGAATGCTAGGCTATTTGATCAACAATGAAGAAATTTGCGATTTTCTAGGGTTTGAGCAAAAATTACCGAAGAATTGCTTGAAACTTGGAGATGAGGGTGTTGAAGGCCGGACAAGTCCGCAAGCTTCAATCCTCAAGTGGACAAGCTTGATTTCCGCCAAAATGTGAAGATTTTTCGTAGAGGGAGCAAGGAATCACCTTGGGAGCTCGAGCACGAAGAGAGAGAGCGTGTGAGGCAAGAGTGGAGGTGAGGAAATTAGGGTTTAGCGGCGGCTAGGGTTATGGACACGAAAAATCGGACAAGTCCGGAGATGACCGGACTAGTCCAAACTTTTCCAGAGGCTATATCGGACTAGTCCGTTGTCTACCGGACTATTCCGGCCTAACCGTCACTCTACAGACTAGTCTGCATGGGCGGACTAGTCCGGGCAACCACGGACTAGTCCGTGGTCACCAGGCAAGAACTTTTAGCCCATTCATATATATTTGAAGGTACATATTTAGAGAAAAGAGAGGCAAAACACATCAAATTATCTTGATAAATATGATCAGTAAGCATACAACAATCAAGCAATGATCATAATTCACCAAGATCTAGTAATCGACATAGTTTTTTAGAGAAAAATGAGAGAGATGATTTTCACAATCCAATCAACATATTTGAAGAATTCATACAGGTATGAAACATTTTAAGCCACACTCCGAGCATCAAGGATATTTAGTTCATTTCGGAGTTCACAAAAACGTTTTTCATCAAGTGGCTTGGTGAATATGTCGGCCAATTGCTTTTGAGTGTTGACATGTGAAATGGCTATGTCTCCTTTCATGGCATGATCTCTCAAAAAGTGATGTCTTATGTCTATGTGTTTAGTTCTGGAGTTCTCAACTGGGTTGTGGGCGATTTTAATGGCACTCTCATTGTCACAAAGGAGTGGAATTTGGTTCATATTCTAACCATAGTCCCTTAGAGTTTGTCGCATCCAAAGGAGTTGAGCACAACAACTCCCGGCTGCAACATACTCCACTTCGGCTGTGGATAAGGCAATGGAAGGCGCTTTTCACATCCATCTGATACAGCTTGAAATCATGGTGAGTAGCATATGCAAGTAATATTATAATAGATTCAAGCCTAGCTACTGGAGCAAAAGTCTCATCGAAATCCAGACCTTCGACTTGTGAATACCCTTTGGCCACAAGTCGTGCCTTGTTCCTTGTCACCACCTCATGTTCATCTTGTTTGTTGCGGAAGACCCATTTTGTGTCGACGAAGTCTGCATTGGGTCTTGCCACAAGTTTCCACACTTCGTTCCGCTTGAAGTTGTTCAATTCTTCTTGCATTGCCACTACCCAGTCCGGATCTTTGAATGCATCTTCAACCCTGCGTGGTTCCAAAAAGGATACAAACGAATAGTGTTCAAAAAAGTTAGCTATGCGAGATCTAGTGGTTACTCCCTTTTGGATGTCACCGATGATGTTGTCGATTGGGTGATCCCTTTGGACGCATTGGTGTACTCTTGGGCGTGGCACTTGAGGAGTTGTATCTTCATGATCATCCGCTTCTCCCCCTAAGTCATTGTCTTCGTTGACTTGTTGATTATCTTCGTATCCTTGTGGTTGATCTTGTGTTGAAGCTCCCCCTTGATTTTTGATCTCCTCTTGTGGTTCATCTTCTTCATGTATGTGTGGAGGTGGCTCTTGTGTTCGAACCTCACATAGAGCCATTCTTTTCAATTCTTGACAAGGAGCTTCTTCTTTACCTAGTTCACATGGATCAACTTGCTCCTTTTGGGAGCCATTAGTATCATCGAACACTACGTCACGTGCTACTTCAACAAGTCCGGAGGTCTTGGTGAAAACACGATAGGCGTAAGTGTTCGAATCATAACCAAGCAAGAAACCTTCATCGGACTTCGAAGCAAACTTTGAAGTCCTAGGCTTCTTGTTCAAGATATAACATGGAGAACCGAAATCACGAAAATATGAAATATTTGGTTTGTTACCGGTGAGTAGCTCATATGATGTCTTCTTGAGTAGTCGATGAAGATAGAGTCGATTTACGGCGTGGCAAGCGGTGTTAATCGCTTCCGCCCAAAATCGATTCGATGTCTTGTACTCATCGAGCATTGTTCTTGCCATTTCTATGAGTGTTCGATTCTTTCTTTCGGAAACTCCGTTTTGCTATGGGGAGTACGGCGTTGAAAATTCGTGCTTTATGCCTTCGTCATCAAGGTACTCCTCCACTTGCGTGTTCTTGAACTCCGTGCCATTGTCGCTACAAATATTCTTGATTGTCAATGAGAATTCGTTTTGAGCTCTCTTGAGGAACTTCTTGAGTGTTCCTTGTGTCTTTGACTTATCATGCAAAAAGAAAACCCAAGTGAAGCGAGAAAAATCATCAACGACAACTAAACCATATTAGTTACCGCCGATGCTTATGTAGGCTATTGGACCAAACAAGTCCATGTGTAGAAGCTCGAGTGGTCTTGTTGTAGTCATGACGTTTTTGGCGGGGTGAGGTGCTCCAACTTGCTTCCCGGCTTGGCACGCGCTACATGGCCTGTCTTTCTCAAATACAACATCCTTTAAACCTCGGATATGGTCGCCTTTTAGGAGTTTTTGAAGGTTCCTCATACCAACATGCGCTAGCCGTCTATGCCACAGCCAACCCATGTTGGTCTTTGCAATCAAGCATGTTTCAAGTTCAGCTTTATCCTTGTTGAAGTCAACAAGATAGAGCTTTCCCTTTAACATACCCTTGAATGCAACGGAACCATCACTCCTCCTAAAGACGGTCACACCCTCGTTAGTGAACAAGCAATTATAACCTTTGTCGCATAATTGAGATATGGACATCAGGTTATAATCTAGATATTCAACATGTAAAACATGAGAAAGTGTGTGTTTGGAGGATATTGCAATTTTACCGGTACCGAGCACCCTTCCTTGACTATTATCTCCAAAGTAGATGCCCTCGTTTGGGTCCTCATTCTCTTCATATTCCACGAACATACTTCTTTCCCCGGTCATATGATTGGTGCATCCACTGTCTAGCACTCATTTAGATCCACCGGAGGAATAGGCCTGCAAAAACAAATCATGCCTTGGTTTTAGGTACCCAAGCTTGCTTGGGTTCTTGGAGGTTAGTTACAATACATTTGGGCACCCAAACATGAGACATGGTGTTCCCATGGCGTGGCCCAACATAATGAGCATTAACCTTGCCAAAGTTATTTCTCATTAACACATAGGAGGCATCAAAAGTTTTAAACAATAGCTGTTGTTGTTTATGTACAGGGCTAGTCTGGGGGGTCGGACTTGTTCGGAGGACCGGACTTGTCTGGACACCGACCGGACTAGTCCGGTGTTCCTGTGCAGTTACAGTCTTAATTTGTGACTTTCCAGTTTGAGAGGGCCTTCCTTTCACAAAGGTAATCCTCCCCTTGTTATTCTTATGGCTTCTAGCACGTTTCTTCTCACCATAGGAATATTTTACATTTGGAGGTCTTTTGACCAAGTATGCACTATGTGCATATTTGATCTTCTCCTTGTCAAATATGCCACTTTGGGCAGGATGTTTTTCCTATGGAGAAGTTGGCTTATCCTTCAAACTGGTGTCACTCTTCTTACATGTGCAAGCATGAGCAAAATCAGTTTTAGTTAGTTGAGAAGGTGAACTCGAAGAGGAGGAAGGTTCACTTAGCTTGAGTGACTCAACCTGTACTTCAAGGATCTTGTTGACCTTGATCAGGTCAGCAAGTTGGTCCTTGATGGTGGCATTTGAGTCAGTTAGCTCCAAGCAAGTTTCCTTGCTCGAAGCTAACTCAAGCTCTAGTGATTTGCTTCGTTCCTTTTCAAGTTCTAGAAGTTTGTCAAGTTCGACATATTCCTCCTTTTGGGAGATGATCATGTCCTCTTGACGATGTATTAATCTCTCCTTCTCAACAAGTTGATCAAGCAAAAATTTCATTTTAGTGGAAGTTTTCCTATCTAGTCCAATAAGCATGTCCTCATTATCACTATTGAGTTCATCATCGCTAGAATAGGAATGCACGAAAGAGGGTTTAATGGATACCTTGCGTTTACCTTCCTTTGCCATAAGGCAAGTGCCATCTCCCTTCCATGCGCCAAGTGTGGGAAAAAGGGTAGACTTCTTGGATGTCTTCTCGATTGCTATGCTAGCCATCTCTTCCCCTTCGGACGATGAGGACTCGTCATTTGAGTCCCATTCCTTTCCGATGTGCGCTTGTTAGGCTTGTTTCTTCTTCTTGAAGAATTTCTTGGGTTAAGTCTTGGCTTCTTTGGTCTTCTTCTTGTTCTCATCATATGGGCAGTCAACTATAAAGTGGTTGTATTCACCACAACTATAGCATGCCCGCCTCAACTTTGGCTCCGTTCTTTCCTTGTACTTTCCTTCGCTTGACTTTGTACCTTGTTTCTTTTTCGTTATTCTCTTGAATTTCTTCATGAACAATATCATGTCTTCTTCATCCAATTCACTACTCTCATCGTCACTATCTTCCTCTAGTTGTGCTTCTCTAGCTTCTTTGGATAGTGGCATGAGAGTGGACTTCAAAGCAACCCCTTTCTTCTTTGCCGAGGTGAGATCGGCAATTTCCTTGACATGTTTTGCTTGCTTTTCCATCATCTCGAAGTTGATGATCTTTCCAAGCAGTTCATCCGGAGTCAACCTTTTGTATATTGGGCTTTCTCTAATCATGGAGCATAGTGTGACGTTGCGAGGCATAAAAGCTCTAAGGATGAGCTTTACTACTTCGTGGTCATTCCATTTCTTGCTTCCATATGATCTGACCTTGTTGACAAGTGTCTTTAATCGATTGTACATTTGTTGGGGTGACTCGTCTTCTTCAATTGCAAATCTTCCTAACTCGCCTTCAATCATCTCGATTTTTTCTTCATACACATGTCGGTCACCTTTATGTGAAGTTTGTAGTGTGTCCCATATCTCCTTTGCAATTTCGAGTCCATCCACCTTGGTGAACTCGTCCTGACTGAGTGAAGAGGTAATTACGGCCGTGGCTTGAGCATTTCGGTGAATTGTCTGCTCTTCGCTGGGGGTGAGCTCTTCGTTGTCGTCCGGAATATCTATCCCTGTGCACACAATATGCCACAAGCTTGGATTGAGGGAAATTAGATGCATTTTCATGTTTTGCCTCCACATTGAGTAATCACTTCCATCGAAGTGTGGGGCTTTTCCAAGTGGGATAGATAAATAATGATTGCTATTGGAATTGAGACGATCATAGTTAAAAGGATATCGGGAGTAGTCGGTGTGACTACTCCCCTTCTTCTTCTCTTCCACTTTTACTTTCCCTTTGGAAAGTGTCTTCTTTCTTAGGAGCGCCTTAAGCTCCAGCGTCTCCACATCGTCGTCCTCGAAGTCTTGAATGGCTTCGAGGAGCTTTTCCACCTTGAGATTCATTTCATCATCAACCTTCTCTTGGTTGTTGATCTTGTGGGTGTCCTTCATGTCCGACATGATCTCCTTCGAGCGATTAGTTTCTTTCTTGAAGAACCTGCTCCGATACCAATTGAATGTGGACTAGAGGGGGGTGAATAGGCCTTTTTGAAAATTGTCAGATCCTACAACACTTAACAACCAGTTCAAAACCAGAGAAATCGGACTAGTCTGGTAAAGTGCGGAATAGTCTGGTGTATACGGACTAGATTGATTAGGTTTGATTGATTAACTTTGTTCTTCAATGTATGCAATGGAAGTATGCGATTAAACAAAGTGTCACAAAGTTATGAATCAGGTTATATCACAAATCAAACTTATACTTGATATTTCAATGTAAAGTAATCAAGATCAGTTTGTAACCCTAGATTGATATGAAGTAAGAACAATGAACACAACAGAGAACACAATAGATTTATCTCGTGGTTCGGTTCCCACAAAGGCAACCTACATCCACATTGAGGAGCCCACAAAAGGACCGGATCTTCTCCAACCCTACCCTCGTCGGATCGCCACGAAGGCCAATCCTCTTCCACTTATCTCAAAGGGGTAAATAACCAAATTCATGGGGCTTTCTCACACGTTGAGAGCTCCCATGGATTACAACACAAAATACCACCAAGAACACACTCAAAAATTACAAATAAATCACAGGAGTGTGTTAGAGAATCAAACCAAGAGCTCAATGTGGTGTTGAATGTGTCTCTCCAATGAACTAGAGATAATCCTCAAAGGATTGATCTTTGTTGCAATTAATTTCATGGAGATATGTGGTTTTTGAGGCTCTTGGGAGGTGTGACGGCGCTAGGGTTCGAGATTGTGTAAAATATGGCCGTACAACTCTATTTATATGGATTTCTAAAAGTGACCGTTAAGGTTCAGAAAGATTGGACTAGTCCGTGGTGGTCACAGGACTAGTCCGGTGTGCTGTGTGAAGCAAACCCTATGTTTTCTGAAATATCGGACTAGTCCGGCTAGGAGCGGACTTGTCCGATTTCGCTACTGGAAATCTTCGGACTAGTCCGATAGTCATCAGACTTGTCCGGACATGTGAAACCCTAAGTGTATAGGATGACAAGTCCGCACTTGGAGGACTTGTCTGATTCAGTTCAGAGGGTATTTCAAATTAGTCCGTGCAAACATCGGACTTGTCCAATTTGGATCAAAAAGAATATCGGACTAGTCCGGTTGTGATCGGACTTGTCCGATTTAGTTGACTTGTAAAGTGTTTTGAGGACTAGTCTGCACTGGGGAGGACTAGTCCAATTCTAGTCAGAAAGGATATCGGACTAGTCCGATGGATATCGGACTTGTCCGATTTCATGCAGAAAGGATATCGGACTAGTCCGGTGTCAGTCGGACTAGTCTGGTCCTGTGTAACTTTGTGCAATGTGTGTGTTTAATTGTGATTGATCTCTTGGGATGTGTTTTCTTAACACACTCCATACATAATGATCTACTATTCTTCTTCCTTGAGCTCATTTCCACTTTGCTCCTCATTATTCCTTCCTTTTTGGCACTTTGCTCATTTTCCTATTAAAGTCCTGCACTTATCTCAACAAAGAGGTTAGGATCCCAATTGCTTGTCATAAATCATCCAAAACCCACAAGGGAGTCCAAGATGCACTTTCACTGACCCACGGTTCGCTGGGCGATATCCTATGTGTGGGCTTTACCAGGTGCTTGCAGTTGCATCAATGTGTATTTAGTCGGAGGCTGCCTCCTGCCCGCTTATTGCCGACATCGTGACGACTCTGTCCTACCTTGCAAGGAAGGCATTTGATCCTAACGCAGGCAGCAATTCCAAAAAGGAAGGCGGGGGCAACCAGCTCAGCAGAGTTGTTGATGGTGGAAGGGCACTGCTAAAGAACGATGATTCAGGCAGCTCTGGGCACAAATCACCGAACAAGGACTAGGAAGACTCCCCCAGAAACCTGGACAGGGAGCGGATGGTGGTTGAGGCCAAAATACTACTCCCAACCTCCTAGCCGCACCAGGAACCATCCAACCTCCTGGCCGCAGCCTACACCAGAAATCCTATGTTCTACCTCTATCTGACTCTCTCCCACTCTATGTACTACCTCCTTATCTCCCTATGTAAATACTAAAATGGATAAAACAATTTTAAAGAAAGAGTTTATCACCTGCTCTGGTGTCTGCTACGGCGGAAGCATAGGAATCTCGATATCCTGACCGATGTTTCGAGCAAGAGTCTGCCATTGCAAAATATTAGAAGATATATGTTATTGAAATGCTATGAAATTTAACTATGGTACTTTAAATTACTTACCGCCACTGTTCCTTACATCTGAGGCAGCATTAAGGCCGACCTCCGCTGCTCCTCCCTTGCCTCCGCCCTCGACCTCTCAAGCTCTGCCTGGGTCTGCGTCAGCGTCTCCTTCAAAGCGAGGAGCTCCAACTAGATCTGCGAGAGACGACCACTTGAGGTCCCAACAGAATAAATTTGCATCGATGAAGTGCCTCTCAAAGGTCGCGTCGACCTCAAGTCGACAACTCCATCAAAAATGGCAAACCTGCAAAAGAATGAAAACACTAAGTAGAAGAAGATAAATTAAAAAAGAAATGAAACAAATGACCAACTCACCGTCCATGGGCCTTCCCGCCTCTGCTTGCGTACGCGGCTTGGGGGTCGATCGGCGCGTACCGTGTATCTTCGCGACCTCCATCGCATACTTTGCCTACGAAACAAAGAAATATTGTAAGCATGTCAATAATAGTATTAGTTATAATGAAATTGATGAATTTTGAAAACTTTCCAGTCAATCGGCTGCGACCTGACTACACTGCCCTGGCTGAGAAGGGTCACTTCCCTTGTGAACCTCTCTTCCAAGCCTGGGTCGGGGCTGGCTCCTGACCCATCTCTCGCTCCTGTATAGCTGTGTTAGTGAGATAAATATATTAGGAACACATAAATAAATTGAAAAAGTACTTACCATGTGTTTAGCCAAACGCAAGGAGCCGTTGCCGCCAAAGTTGTGCTTGTTGTCGGACCCCATGCGGCACTGTCTAGCCTTTGTGGACTTATTGATGAATGCTTCACTAGTCTAGTACCGACAGAGGGCTAAGTACGCTTTGGTGTTACCCTGTAACCAGGAAATACTAACCTGCACATATTACATTTTTCATCAATGCAATTAACATACATAGATATTGTAAATATTTAACAACATTAAAAACTTACCTCTGCGTACTGCTCCTCTGTCAAGTACACGTCAGAGTCCTTCCTAAATGGACCCCTTTGCTGCTCCTTCTCCTACTCCCGGGGGTGCCACTTGTAGTACGCCTTGATAGCCTGAATCCAGGTGTCGACAACGCAACCGTGATGAGCTTCCAAGCGTTGTAATGGAATATGTGTCTCGTGTGGTCCTCCATGCCCGGTTCCTCTACTTGGTACCTTATCTTTAAGCAAACAAACATTTAAGTAATATGCATTAATTATTCAAACGAGTTAAAAAATGAAACATTTAGACTCACCATAAAATCGTGCCACACGACTCCCTGAACCGTGTCTTGGACCGGGTGAGATACACGAGCGTAGTCATCCCACGATAGGGCAGGGAAATCATCAATGACACCGGGGTAGTGCAACTTCACGATAGCACCCAACACACTGTTAACCTGTCTGCGGTGTTTCTCAGCCCCCGTGAACGAAAAGTTGTATCAACATCTACAAAATATATTAAATCATTAAGTAAAGAAAAACAACATCTAATATTTAATATACTATATACATTTTTTACCTGTCTCTGACAGGACGGATCGTGATCTGCTGAGAAGTAACCGGAGGAGGAGCCACAAAGTGGGTCCTCCTCACCAGTCGCCAATACTGCGACGCAGCCGCATCCTGTGACCCTGAAGGCTCTACAGAACCACCAGATTCCAAAGAAAGGCTAGCGGTAGCCGGCTGCAGAGGGAGGCTAGTGCTAGTCGCTCTGAAGAGAGGCTAGCGCTAGAGGGCTCCTGTAGCGGCCCCACCTCTTACTCGGGCTCCTGTAGCGGCCCCGTAGCCTCTGACTCGGACTCAGAAGACTTTGAGTCAGACTGCACAAAAGAAAAAGATTGACAATAAGTAATTATTAACAACTGCAATTTATAAAATAACTTTATTGTACACTAAAATTTACCTCCGTTCGCTAAAAGCACACGTGAGCTGAGGGTGGAGCGTGCGCCAGAAAGAGGGAACGTCGGCTCGAAGGTAACGAGGTCCCTGAGCAAGGGTCTTATGGTGGCTCAAACCCTCTCACTGGCTTCCCCTTCCCCTTCTCCTTCGACGACATCCAATTGCAAGGAATAAATGATTAGTATGCAAAGATAATATACAATATCAATGTTAAGTTAGTGAATAAAACTTTACTTCATAAATTTAAAAATTCATCAACATAACGGTCATGCACCCTACTCCTTAAACCAGCCCATCGATCTTCTTCTTCTGCATATCGTTTTCGTTTGCTCAAATCAGCAGGTTTGACTAAGTCACCGATATCTTTAATTTCCGATTCTGATTCTATTTCTGCTTTCGTGCCAGTCTCGATACCTTGAGCGTCTCCAACTAAGTCATCGAGTCCTACACCGGGATCGACTGAGAAGGAGTCTAGCAACTCTTCCTCTTGGTAGACCACATGAGCCTCAGCTTCCTCATGGTAATCATCATCTCCTAGAGCGTATAACTGATCACGAGGATTCACCTTATGTACCACCCACCAAGCTTTGAATTTATTGCATGGTTAAGGTAGATAGTACACTTGCTCTACTTGGTGTGGAAGAACTAATGAATCAAATCCTTTCAACCGTTCCTTGTGTTTTACTTCGACCATGCCAAATTCGTTTACTCGGATTCAACGAATGGAATCAAACCATTCGCAGTCAAAGAATAATGCTCGAATTGTCTTGTTTCCGACAAAAGTGAATTCAAGGAATTTTTTAATTATCCCGTAGTACTGAGTTTCATGTTCTTGCGAATCGATTGCCCTCATCACAACTCTGGTATTACATGTTGCCGCGAGAGGAAAAAGAGATTCAAATTGAGTTGCACGGAATCGAAAGTCGTTGACGTCATATCGACCATAGCTTCTAACGTTAACCACTCCACATGATAGTTGTCACAAATCTTCATGGACGTTGGCATCTTTTTTGCACTGTCCAAGATATGAAGTTATTAGAAAACGTAAGCATTCTTAAGTTATAAGAAAACGTTGTTAATATTGATAAGTTAACAAGAAAAAATTACATGATCTCGAAACCAAGAAAGAAAATTAGATCCCCTGTTTATTCCTTCCCGTCGAATATGTTCTATTTGCTTGCTCGTGGGTTGATGTCTATGTCTCCAATTTTGCTTGTTGAATATACTACATGAAAACAAAACCTTTTAGAATACATGTGTTGCAAAATATGGTGAAAAGCATAGGTTTAGGAGAAACACTTAATTGAAATATGCATCCATTTCTTCCATATTAGCATACATGTAGAAGAATGTAGCACGCCTTTCTTTTTCGCTAACATCGTAGGAAGTGTAACTACCAACAGTAGTGCCTCTTGTTGCAAAAATGGAGAGATCGCTACAAGGAGGTTTCTCATCCATATTGTATCACATTACCGAAGTACTAACATTGTGTTTCTTTGCAAAGTAAACACTTGAGAAGTATCCTACTTAAGAGTAAAAGCTTCGGCGATGCAACCTTCAACCCTTGCCCTGTTACTAATTATTGGTTTCAGATATCCGAGTGATCTTTCAATATGATACATCCACCTATATTGCATGGGACCGCCCACTTTCGCTTCAAATGGAAGATGAATTAAGAGATGTTGCATTGGATTGAAAAATCCTGGAAGAAATTTTTTTCCATCTTACAAAAAAGTACCAGAATCTCCTTCTACAACATAGTCATCATCTCTGGCATGATTTCTTTAGCACAGAGTTTCCTATAGAAGTGGCTAAGCTCGGCTAACACCTTCCACACCGCATCGTCAAAGTAGCCTCGAAACATAACAAGCAGAAGTCTTTCCATGATTATGTGATAATAATTTCCTTCAACCCAATGAGCTTTCCCGTTTTCACATTCACGGCTCGTCTCAGAGTAGCTGCATAACCATCTGGGAATTTCAGCCTTTGCAACGATTCGAGAACTTCTTTCTTTTCTTTAGGTCGAAGATAGAAAGGTGTGCGTGGCTTACCACCATTTTCGGGGAGCTCAAGAGTTTGACGGTTACAAAGCTTGGAGAGATCCTTTCAAGCCTTTAAATTGTCTTTTGTTTTGCCCGTCATGTCCATGCATGTGCTTATGATACATTAGGCCATGTTACGCTCTTAATGCATGACATCAATGTAGCTCCCAAAGTCCACATATGTGAGTCCAATTGTGTTTGTCTCTGTAACCTTCAAAATATCCAAGACAACCTTCATCTGGCACCTATTTGTCCAACATATTAGATTCTGACCTTTTAAGACGTTTTGGTGGTCCTTTAGTGACAACGGTGTTCTTTCTGAAGACATTCCTCTGTTGTCTAAACAAGTGATTCAGAGGCAGCCAACGTCTATGACAATCGAAGTAAGATATCTTGCCTCCATGGGTAAGTCGAAAGCAATCGGTATCCGAGGCACATATCGGACACGTCAACCGACCATGAGCGCTCCATCCAGAAAACATGTCGTATGACGGAATAATGGACGGACCACAAACAACCAGCTTGGAGGTTGAATTTCTGCTTCTTCTAACAGTCGTACACTTCGACTTCTATCCACAACATTTTCAACTCTTCGATCAACAGTTTCAACATCACGTTGAGACGTGACCCAGGATGATCCGGCCCAGGTACAATGAGGCTAAGAAACACGAACTCATTCTTCATGCAAAAAGCTGGTGGAAGATTGTACGGAATGACAAAGACGGGCCAACAGGAGTATGGTGTGGCATTTGTGTTGAACGGCGTGAACCCATCTGTCACCAACCCAATGCGAACATTTCTTGCTTCATGACCCAATTCTTGGTCGAACCGATCCATCGCCTTCCATGCCTCAGCATTGGATGGGTGCGTCATGACTCTATTGTTCTGACACTCACCTTATTTGTGCCATCTCATGTGTCTGGCCATTTTTTTTGAAAGGAACAGATGGTTCAACCTCGGTGTCACGGGTAAGTAATGAAGCTGCTTACATGCGACTTCCATCATCATAGTGTCACCATCGTTATTAACATCTTCGACAAACCTCAGTTGACCACATTTCAAACATTTGTTCTCATTGGAATGCTCTCTCCAGAAAAGCATGCAGTTGTTCGAACACACATCAATCTTCTCGTACTTCATACCGAGACCGGAAAGAATTTTCTTCGACTTATATATATCTTTAGGAACTTTGTTGGGATGTGGAAGGGCATTGTTGAACAAATTGATGAGCTCGTTGTAACAGTTATTAGAAAAGAAGAACTTAGACTTAATTTCCATAAGTCTAGTCATAAAATTGAGGATTGTCATTTTAGTGTGTCCATGCAGCGGCTCTTCTAAATCTTTGAGAAGTTTGAAGAACTCTTTAACCTCAGCTGTTTGAGGTTCCTCTGTAAGCTCTGGTCGTATAGCTTCCATCATCTCATCCAGCATATCAACCTTCGTGGCATCATCATTGTACGCTTCCACTTCTTGTACAGCTTGAGAAGCTGTCTCGCCGTGGAAGTTCCACAACTCATAATGTGACACGTAACCGTTTCGACACAAGTGTATCGTAAGTTCCACTTTGTCAAAAAACGTTCTGTTTCGGCATTTTGTACATGGGCATCGCGCCATATCGCTATTTGACAACAAAAAAGCTCGTTCCACAAAAGCTTCTGTGCTGGTGTACCACTCATCTGAGTGATCACCAGTCCTGCTCTTCCAACCAGTATACATCCAACTATGGTCTTCGCCCATGTTTGACTATGAAATTTAAATCCCGACAAATTACTGTTTGTTTCTCGTTAATTTATAAACGATAGAGGAAATAATGAGAGAGACAGTGAATTGGGTCCGTCGGGGTCCGCCATACACATGCGCGGGTGATTTAGTCGCATACCTTAACTTCACACTAAATGGGCGACAGAACCTAAGTGCCCGTCAGGGTTGGGCGGCAACTTCTGCGCGCCTCTCCTCCTTCTCCACGGCATTGGCATGGCAGCCATCCGTGGTGAGAAAAACAAAGGGGATGCAGTCGTTCACACCCTCCTATTTCATTTTCATCACTGATCGACCTCATGGATTCTGATGGCCTTCACCATGCATCTCCTTCCTTGTGCCTTGCCCCCGGCCCTTTGGGAGGTGGGAGACTGGGACTGGGACCAGAGAACAGTGGAGGCAGGCAGGATTGGGCTCAGGGCCCTTGGCTTCTTAACTCGGGCCGCCACCTGTCGCAGTGGACCTAACCAGGATGCCCCCGCCGAGGACATCTAACCAGCCAGTCCATGCATCCAACTAACCAATCTGCGGCCCACATGCCCCACCTCTCTTATCTTCCTCGAACAATGCTGCTCGCACCTCTCGCTCTCCTGGAGCCACCGGCCATCCCCGACGCCGTGACATCCAACAGTCGGCCGCCCCCGACACCGCACTCCTCATGGCGCCCGATCTCGGTGCCCCAATCGCACTTGCCTCACACCGGCCACCCCCGGGGCCGCAGCACCCCAACGGCCGGCGGCACCCGTCTCCGCCCTCCCCACGACGCGGTCATGCTCGGCGCATAATGAAACCAATGAAGCATAATCTACACTAAACTTATTAAGCATAATCTACACTAAGCAAATTAAGCATAATAGGCCAAATTAACCACTTAAGCGTAATTAAATAAACATAATCTACACTAAGCATAATTAATAAAATTAACTACTTAAACATAATTAAATAAACAATTATGCAATTTAATCATAATTAAATAAAAAATTAAGCAATTCAATTTCAAAATTGAATTTTAGGGGGAGGGTTAGAGTGGGGGTGGGGGGATGGGGAGGGGAGTGGGGCTCCGGGAGGGGAGGGTGAGGGTGGAGGGGCCTCTAGAGGGAGGGTGAGGGTGGGGGGTTGGGTTGGGGGGGGGGGGGAGGCTCGATTAGGGGAGGGGAGGGGGGCCCGTGGAGGGGGAGGGTGGGGGGCTCTACAGGGAGGGTGAGGGTGGGGGCTTGGGTTGGGGGCGCTCGGGGAGGGGGAGAGCGGGGGGTTGGGTGCTCGGGGAGGGGGAGTATGGGGGAGTAGGAGTGGGGGGGAGAGGACTCCATACCTGGTGAAGACGCGGCGGCGCAGTGATCGGGCGACGGCGGTGTGGTCACCGGGCGGCGTCAGGTGCGGCGGTGGCGGGTGCGGCGGCGGCGGGCTCGGCGGCAGCGTCGAGAGCTAGCGGCTGGGAAAGAATGAAGAAGCAGCGGGGAAGGAAAAGAAGAGGCGTGCGGGTATAGGTTAAATTCCGCAACTTACGTGAGCTAAATTAAACTAATTACATCGGCTTGTATTACTTACGTCGGCCATGCTCAAGGCTGACGTAAGTTACTCTTAACTTATGTCGGCCACCTTATTCACGTCAGTTGCAGGTCTCGACTGACGTAAGTGTATGTTTTTTACTGTCGGCCTTGGAACTTACGCCGGCCGCCGACGAAAGTAAGATAACTTACGTTTGTTTCTTCCGACCAACATAAGTTATAAAACTTTCGTAGGCTGGCCGACGAAAATTAAGCTGACTGGCGTAAGTGTTTGCGTTTCCTTCAGTGTACCGCGGAATCCACCACTCGTGATGGGTAAAAACTTATTCAGCACTCTCGGTCGCGATGTGGCAAGTTCCATAGCTCAAACACTAGTCAAGTACAACCGGTGCAGAATGTCGAAATGAGCGTCCAATAGCTCTGGAGTGCTCCCTCTAGCTGCAAGCATAACTATAGAAATACAATATAGTAACTTCTTAGTGAGATCAATGTACATTATAACACTTTCTCAGTAATCATATATCAAAATATCAAGTTAAGACAAAATACGTTAACATAGCCAAGTTTTGGATAAAGCAAATACTTCATTACAACATCTTACCAACATAATTCAGCTATGTTCTAATATTACATCATTTAGCTTTGTTCTAAGATTATATAAGGACATTTCATGTTTATCCCTTTTTTTGTGGTTGTTGACGTTTCTTACGTCACAGATAAAAATCCGTAAGCGCACGGAAACTGTCGTCAAGCACTTCTCCTTAATGAGTATTCCCAAGGGTATTGAATCCAAGGAACGTGTGTGCTAATCTTACAAATTAATTCACCCTAGGACAGAAAGTTCTTTTGTAGGCAGGGAACAAAGAGGAATTCAAAGTATTGATTCTAATTCAAAGAGATTTGTGGTAGCTGCTTGCTTCGGGCACAAGTTTACTCGTAGCAACACTAGGACGACTCCAGCCAAGAGCCTACGGCATAGACGAACGTGGAGGATTACAAAGGACTGATAGTATTGTCACCACCTACTGCCTGCCTCTTCAATTCGTGGGTCTGCGAGATATTCGCTGGTTATTTCTAACCTAAGCACATGCTTACGTTCTAAATCACTACTCTAGTTGTTTCGAACACAAAGATACAACTGGAGCCTTTAAGAATTTAAAGCAATGAACCCACAAGTTACTACCTGTGCAAACTAATTTGAATTGAAAATCAAAATTGAGATGAATTCACAAAGGTGTACTTGATTTTGAATCAAACCTTTGTAGGGGTACATGTGTAGATGAGGGACTTGACAAGCCCAAGCCTCCTCCTCCTAGACTCTTCACCACACTCTCCTTCTACTTGGCAGCCTCTAGGAATACTCTAAACCTTGGGAGTGGTATTCTATTCTCAACTTTTGGTGTGTGTGTGTGTGAAGTGAGGTGTAGGGTGCTATTTATAGGTGGAGGAGGGTTGGTTCCCGCCACCAAATGTGCATGATTCAGTTATCCCCGCCAACAGGAAGCCAGGAGGAGTCAACACGTGTTGACAGACCAAGTTTGGCTCCAAGATGACTTCGGCCGAACTCCCTGTTCGGCTGAAGTGTTTTTCTGACCGTTTCGCGTGTGATTTCTCCAGGTCGCTACAAGGTGGGTCCCATTGACTGATATTGGAGATACACCGTTGGATGGCCTCGGATACTACTGTTTATGGGTCATTTGATCCATGTGATGACACATGGCATCGCCTGATTTGTTAGAATCCAATTTAGTGAATTACTCCCTGCATGTCTTGGTATTTTTGGGCATTAATTCACACGCATACAAATAAACACCAAGACTTGAGGAATTGGTTAGTATTTAACCCTACCACTACGTTGTGTTTCTCTTTTGGCCACATTATGAGGTGATTTGACAGTCTAAATATGGCACTTATGGACCATCAACAAACTCCCCCACACTTAGTCCTTTGCTCTATCTCGAGTGAAGGCAAGAAGAAGAACTAAGGTGTTGTCATAAATTTGCTATACGTTAGAAAGTGAGAATACTAGATATTTCAACTTATACCTCAGTCCATGAGTTTCGTCTTTGGAATGTGGCCACCACATCGATCTTGGGTGTTTGATGAGTGGAACTGATAGAATGTAGTTCCCTTGGATCTTCTCATGCTAAAATGATTTGGCAATTTGCTATATTCCGAAAGTCAAAGAAACAATTGCCTTTATCTATCAGTTGGAATCTCTCAAATCTCTCAAAGTGTTTTGATCCTCACCTTGGAAGGTTTTGCCAGTTTTGTCCCTATACTAACTATGGCTGTATCTGGAGCTTCGTAGGGATAAATGTAGCACACATTGCAATTCATATATTACTAAGTCAAAAACTTGATCCTATTAGAGATCTATGCCATAAACAATTTCACAGAGAAAATACTTGTGCACATGAATGGAATGGATAAATGTAGGCTCGATGAATTTTCTCTATTTAAGGATGAAATATGGCTACCTATTCTTTCTCTTTTTTTAGCGGTCTTCCTCTTTTTGGAGAGTAGATGCTTTTTCTTTTTGTAGCCATGTCTTCTACTCCTTTTTATTTTTCTAGAGAGATGTTGATAATGATAATGTAGGGGAGTTTCTTTATGGATGGATGAATGGTGAATGCAAATCTCAATGCGAGAAGTTTTGCATGAATGGGGTGAAAAAGAATTTCCAAGTCAAAAGTTCATGCATGTCAATCAATTGGGTCACAAGTTTGACAAAGTTCAATGAAAAGCAAAGTGCCATATGCCTGTGGTTTTCAAGAAATTGTATCATATGGCCTTGGTGGGTAATCAAATTTCCAATGAGAGAATTAGGCAAAGTTCAAGACTCCAAATTTTTGCAAACATCAAAAATCAATTTCAAGCAAAGAGATATCTCCTCGAGTAACTCATTTACCATATCACACTAGTCAAATACTTAGATGAAGTGTTTTTCATACTTTAATTGTGGGAATCATAAAAAGGGTAATAAATTGAAATATAAAGTATTCAAGTTTTCAGCTGAAGCAAATTTTAACTACCAAGTTTTAATTCTAATTATTGAGTTGATTCATTTTAAATATTCAATTTTAAATAGGAAATCAACTTAAACTGTACAGTAGCATGTATATTCGAGGTTAGGAGATCCAAACCGAATATGTGGAGCGAAACGGGGCGGTGTAGGGCCCATATCAGTGCAGCCAAACAGGGGGTTCGGCCGAACCTCCTCTGGCCTCTCTAGCGCTCCGTTTCGACGTGTCGAGTTGTATGATCAGTTGCGACGTGTTTCAGGATAAAATACTATTTTTGCACGTCAGGATTTCGCGACATGGGGTAGCTCCCCACACTTGTACCTTGAATTCTTTATTCAACAAAAATAAACTAAAGGGGGGAACTTTGCTGGTGCTAGATAAACCAGTAAGTTCACTTTATTGACTTTCAAAAATTGGGGATGCTTACATTTTTCATTCTTAACAAGAAAAATAAAAATTTGAAATAAAAATAAACTTTAACTAGTAAGCATCCTATGTTGTCAGAACATCTAAACCATGTTGCATTGTAGATGTCGGGCTCCCAAACGGCATTACATAAACGCTGCAACTTGTCGCTCATGCCACGTCAAACACTGTCAATCTCCTCCTTAAGTGAGATGAGTTCATTCTTTAGTTCCTCCATCTTGATGCACTCTTTAGCCACTAAGTCAAATAGCTTCTTGTTCTCCAAATGAAGAGAATCTAACTCCTTAGAAAATTGTGCCACTTTAGGGGCACGAGGAGATTTCCCGTCACAGTCCTCAAATTGGCCAGGTGGCCCTCTAATGGCAGGCGGAGAGAGGTGACGCCTAATCGTGGAGGGCAACGAGCCCGTCCACTCCTCCTTCGCCAAACTATCAATGCACTTGAAAAAGCCTTTTTCATAGCCTCCTTCAGGCTTGCGCTCCCGTGGATAATGAGGCAGTCTCCCATATGCTCTGGCGAGGAACGTGTAGGTGACTTTAGTGGTGGCTTAGTATGTCACCGTTCTTGGTCTTCAGAGTGTACAAAAATTCCTCGACGGGCTGAAGCTTCGGGAGAGACTCGTCTTTTATAAGAAAAACACGGGTCTTGACTGGATTAAGGTCAGCCACAGTCAGAAGACATGTAGGTGTCATGGAATTGATGGGCGTCATCCGTGGAGAGAGCGATCAAACATCACCATGAGGTGTGGTGCTACGCCCACGTGGAGTCTTCGTCGGTAGCGGAATCATGGCAAGTGGTGTAGCATCTAGTGCCATGATGGACTCCAAAGCGAGGGTGGTGTTGTCAGTGGCCAACACGATTTCTCCGCTCAGATTAAAGGTTGAGCTAGAGGAGGCATGAGGGATAATTTTCTTTGCTGCCATGACTTGGATGGGAGGAGCAGGAGATATTTTTTTTCTAGGAGGTGCAAGGTTCCCCTCTCTGTTCTCGTCATTAAATAAGGGTTTAAAGATACAATAGAACTGAGAATATTGTTGGGATAAGTCAGGAGAGTCCACACAAGAAAACAGAGCGCTGACGGCGTGAAGGAGGCTTCGGTCGAACCTAGGGTTCGGCCAAACCCCTTCTGGCTCCGTTCGGGCTAAATTTTCATGTGTTGACTAAATGGGCCTCATAGATGAATATTTGGATGATCCCATCAGTTGGATGCAGAGAATTTAGACAGAATTTAATAAAACAGCATGAAAATCAATAAGATTTATCACGTCGATTTCTTTTTACGCCTCCTCTTGGGATTCAAGAAATAATTTGAGTCAGTGTCCATTCACTTTGAATAGCTGACCATCATCACCTTGGAGTGTGATTGCTCCTGGGATGAGGTTTCTACTACAGTGAAGGGTCCTTCCCATTTACTTCTAAGCTTCCCATATCCAAAGAGTTTAACCCTCTAATTAAAGAGCAACACTTTATCCCTAGGTTTGAACTCTTTTGGCATAATCTTGTTACCGTGCCATCTTTTGGTTCTTTCCTTGTAGATTTGGCACTATGGTACGCCTTACGTCTTTATTCTTCCAACTCAGAAATTTGTTTCAATCGGTGTTTCCCAGCTCCAAGAAGATCAATGTTCCACCATTTGATGGCCCAATAATCTCTATGTTCCAACTCTACAGGAAGATGGCAAGTGTCGAAGTGTAGACTAAGACACTTCCCCTGCTACTACTAAGAATAGTCCGTAGAGGTTCGTATTTAGGAGAGGTTCTAATCAAGATCAAGAACAAGGGTGAACACAAAGGATTTTACGTGGTTCAGGCCGCCTGAGCGTAATACCCTTCTCCACGGGCTGTGTGTTGATTGTACGAGCTTGCGTAAGCCTGAGCTTATTCAGGAATTGCCTTCTACCGTGCAGCACATCCCTTTTATATGCTAAGGACTGGCTATTTACAGTATGAGCTATGGCCCGACAGGTAGACCTGGCTATAATAACTGCCCTATATAGGATCTACAGGTGTTAAGGATGGTTAATAGTGTGGTAACATGCCATAATGGCAGCATTACCTGTCTTCATAGTGTTTTGATTGTGCGTCATTAATATGGTATTAATGACGTGTTAACCAGGCCTTGTAACAGCCAATTGATAGCCCTTGAATATCCGCACCTTTGGAGATCCTGTTGTCTTTCTGTTGCAAACATAGGTCCAGGCATGTGACTCGTGGTAGCTCTAGAGCTTCCCTCTGCAGGGAGGCAGGTCTGGAGCTACTGGTCACGTGGAAACACTAGAGCTTCTCTTGTCGAGGAGGCAGATCCGGTGCCCTGGGAGACGTGGCAGCACCGGAGCCACGGTGAGGAGGGAGGCAGGTCCGATACTGCGGGACACGTGGCAGCGCCAAGCCACCCTAAGGAGGTGGTAGATCCGGTACTACAGGGCACGTGGTAGCGTCGGAGCTTCCCTAAGGAGGGAGGCAGGTCCGACACTGCAGGACATGTGTTGCCTTCAGAAGTCCACACACTAGAAGGTGGAACTTAGCGCGTCATCTTTTGGTACGAAGGGATACCTGGTATGCATAGTATGGATAGCAAGTCTTCTTGTAGACAAGTTGGAATGGAGACATGCCGATTTTAGTTTTGTAGGTAGTACGGTATGCCCATAGTGCGTTTGATAGCTTATACTTCCATCTCATTCCCATTTCCAAGACGGTCTTTTGCAAAATATTCTTAATTTGCTTATTAGATGTTTCTGCTTGACCACTTGTTTATGGATGATATGGAGTAGCAATATTATGTTAGACACCAAGCTCCCTCAAAAAGTTCTGGAAGGTCTTATCTATGAAATGAGACCCTCCATCACTTATGACCATAGGGAGAGTGCTAAAGCATGGGAAAATGATCTCATGGAACATTTTCCTAGCTTGCTTGGAATCAGCATTATTGCATGGCAAGGCTTCTACCCATTTTGACACATAATCTACAGCCACCAGGATATACAAGCAATCATAGGACCTTTAGGTCCCATGAAATCAATCCCACACATCAAATAATTCCACTTGGAGATTATATGTATTCCTCCATGCTTATGGAATTTCCAACATCTCGCGAATGAATTCCTTTGTGTATTCATACATAGAAGGCCAATAAAATCCACTTCGCCAGATCTTTGCGTCGGTACGGTAAACACCGTAGTGACCACCATAGGGGTCAGCATGACATTTCTCAATAATTGTGGTGCCTTCGATTGATGGGACACACCTCCTAAGAAGGCCATCGGCACAAACTTGATAGAGGTATGTGTCATCCCAAAGGTTTCTACGACTCTCATAGATGAGTTTCATTTTGTTTTCCCTAGTGATACATATCCCGTGACCATGAAGTTCACGATATCCGCATACCAAGGGTGAGAGTCAGTCACCTTGAGAAGCATATCATCTCGTAGGAAGTCATTGATAAGAATGTCCATGGTTTGAGTGACTTTCATACGCGAGGGATGATCTGCAATGGAATTCTCTACTCCACTCCTATCCTTAATTTCCAAGTCAAATTCTTGGAGTAGAAGAAACCATTGGATTAGCCTAAGTTTAGCATCCTTTTTGGTGAGCAAATACTTCAAGGCAGCATGGTCTGTGTAGATTGTGACCTTGGCTCCAACAAAATAGGATCTAAACTTATGGATAGTAAAAACTACAGCTAAGAGCTCTGTCTCGGTTGTGTTATAATTGAGTTGAGCTCCTTTCAAAGTTTTGCTAGCATAGGCTATTGCATCATGCTTTTTATCTTTTGTTTGGCCTAGGACCACACCAACAGCAAAATCACTAGCATCACACATGATTTCGAATGGCAACATCCAATCAAGAGGTTAGATGATTGGTGCTGAGGTCAGTGCCATTTTTAGTGTATCAAATGATTTAAGGCTTTCATCATCGAAAACAAAGGGAGCTTCCTTAGCTAGTAGGTTGGTGAGGGGTCTAGCGATTTTCGAGAAATCTTTGGTGAATCGTCGATAGAACCCGTATGACCTAAAAAGCTACGGATTCCCTTAACATTGATAGGCGGTGGAAGTTTTTCAATGACTCCAATCTTAGCTTTGTCCAATAAGTTTTTCCATAGACAGAGAAACCGTCCATGAAAACTTCCATGATCTCCTCAATCATGTCGGAAAAGATAGACATCATACATCTCTGAAAAGAGGCAGGAGCATGTTGACGGTTCTTGTATACCAATTTCACCCATCAATATAACTCAATTATGTGAAGAAAAATATCATTTTTTGCACACATCACCTTTCTATTTAACCTATTTCCACTTGTATTTGAAGAAAATAGTGCATGCAGGCATTCTATGCAGAATTGAAGTGAAACAAGGGGATGGATCCTATAAAATATCATTACAGCCAATTAGGCAACGCCCCGTGGCACCACATGGATCAAATGGCCCACAAACAAAAGTATCCAAGGCCATCCAACGGTGTAGCACCCATATCAGTCAATGGGACCCACCTGGAAGTCACCCTGATGAAGCACACCAGAAATGGTCAACATTTCTGTTCGGCCGACTAGGAGGTTCGGCCGAACCCTTCCTGGCGCCAAACTCGGTTAACTTCCACATGTCGACTCCTTGTGGTGCCCTGGTCACGATAAAGACTTATTCGTGTGCTTTTGGTGGTGGGAACTAACCCTTCTCCAGGCTATAAATAGGACCCCTAACCCCTCACTTCAACACACACCACCCGAGTAATCATCCATTGTATCTACTACTCTCCATAGATTTAGAGGAGTATAGGCTGTAGAGAGGAGAGTCTCTAGTCCGTAGTCCAAGTAGAATAGGAGTAGAAGGAGTCTCTTTCAAATTTCCAATTGGGAAAGTTATGGCTCTTATATTCCTATTTGTATGTGTGACATTGTTGTTAATAAAGATGTTATCTTTAGTCTTCCATTAGTCATATACTTGGATGAAGCGTTTCTTGTTTGATTGTGGATTCCATTTATGTGGTAGGAGTATTATTTATTATTATGCTATACCATTATCATTATATCATCATAAACACTATAAACCTCCACTATAGTCTAATTAACTATGACATGATTATATTAACATGAATCACTTATGCTATGAATTAACATTGGTTCAATGATGATTTAGTTCATTGCCTTAGAATGGCTTGTGCCTAGCTCTTTAGGTAATTACTTAATATGCTAGCATGGTGCTAGGATAGAGAGTAGCGTTGAATGTCTCATATGCCCACGGATTGAAGAGGTAGGAAGTAGGTGGTGACAACCACATCTGTCCTTTGTAATCCGCCACGTTCGGCTATGCCACATACTCTTGGCGGGAGTCGTCCTAGTATTGCTAGCGGTAAACCCATGCCCGATGTGTTAGTCTACTTAGCATGATAATTCATAATTGACATGATCATTAGTAACTAACCTAGGCTATGTATATGTACATTAGAAGCACTGTAGGAGTCTCTACGTAGTTCTTAGCCTTGTCCCTCTTTACCCCATATTATCCCCTTAGGATAGAATGCTCTTCTGTGTGTCATACTACCTCAATTACACTTTATCCATCCATGCTAGAACCCTACCTAGGCCAACCTAGCCTCTCCACTTGATGATTGCTTTACTTCCATCTAGCCTTCCTTTGGATGAATATAAATAACACCCTTTGGGAATACTCTTAGAGGGGTCATGCTACATCGATAGTTTCCGTACGCTTGCGGCTTTACCTATATAATCTAAAATCTATTGACAAACAGTTCTGGCACCACTACTAGAGATGAATTGTTAGTAGTGCGTAGGAACCATCAACAAGCATTTGTGGCGCCATTGCTGGGGAGGGCAGCCGAAGTATTGCATGATTGAGTGAATAGGATAGGACCCTGGTGGGTTTTAGTAGGATGACCCTTCTTTGTTTTCGCATTTTATTCTAAAACAGGGTAGTGTATGTCTGGTTTCCGCTTGCCAGAAAACTTTGTTGAAGATCCTAAATCCCTTCTGAGAGATCGACCTCGTGTCGTTACTCCTCAGAATCTTCGAGTGGCAAAGCAATTCAGCACAACTGCACCAAGAACTGAAACACCAATGGCCCAGAAGACCCTTCGTGAGTTTTCAGCTCTCTCTGCTAACAATGTGCCTGTTGGACCCATTGTTAACATGGGAGATGTAAACATTGAAATCAAAACTAACCTTATCACTATGGTGCAAGCCAACCCATTTTGTGGGAAGGCTAACGAGGATGCAAGGGCTCACATGCAACAGTTCCTCGTGATCTGCATCACTTTTAAGATCAAGGACATATCTCCCCATGCTATCCGTCTTAGGCTGTTTCCATTCTCACTTCTTGGGAGACTGAAATAGTGGTTCTACGCGGACTGAAGTGTTGTAGATACTTGGGATAAGTGTTCTATGACATTCCTTGCCAAGTTTTTCTTCTTGGGCAAGACCAATGCCCAACGTGGAAGAATTTTCAGCTTCCAGCAAGATGCCAAGGAATCTATTCTCGAGGCTTGGGAAAGTCTTCAGGAGTACATCCTAGCCTGTCCCCACCATGGAATGGATGACTGGCTCATTATCCAAAACTTCCACAACGGGTTGATCCCTTCCGTCCGTGACCATGTTGATACTGCTGCAGGAGGTGCCTTCTTCTCATTGACAGTGCCCAAAGCTAATGATTTGATTGAGAAGATGGTGTTAAACATGGGTTGGAGTGACGAGCGTCTCCATAACCACCAGTGAGGCATGCACACCTTGAAGGAGGTGGACATGATCGCTGCCAAATTGGACCTCCTTATGAAAAAGATTGATGGACAAAGAAATGGTGAGGTATGTGGCAATGCCTATTCCTTAGAGACTCACATCACTTATGAAGTCTGTGGCAACACGGGCCATTTGGGCAATGATTGCCCAGAAACATGTGAGGATGCCTTATACATGGCCAACAATGGAAGTAACAATGACTATCGTCTAGGAGGTCAAGGGTGGGGCCAATGAGGCCCATTCTTTCAAGGAGGGTACAACAACAATGGCAACAATGGAAATCAACCCAACTTGAGAGACCTTGCCACTGGCCAGCTGAAGATCAATGAGGCTATATCCGAGAAGCTATTGGCCAATGAAAAGACCCTAGAGAGCACAAATGCCAAGATTAAAGGACTATTCTTAGCCTTCGAGAATCAATTGAGTTTCAACGAGATGTTGGGGACTCAATTGGCTCAACTGGCAGCTACTATTCCTCCTGTGGAGAATGGCAAGATGCCAAGACACCCCTAACCACCTATGGAGAATGTCAACATGATTTCTCTACAAGGAGGCAACTGGCTGAAGGACCCCGGATGTCCTGCAATCTCATGCTCAATTGGGGCACATCACTTTGACAAGGCCCTTTGTGACCTTGGAGCAAGAGTGAGTGTGATGCCCAAGGTGGTTTTTGACCAGCTGAACTTCTGGGAGCGTACTCCAACACCAATGCAGCTCCAACTGGCTGATTCCTCAGTCTAGTATCCAGCGGGTATTACTGGAGATTACCCGGTGAAAATCTGGAAATGCTTCATACCCGTGGATTTCGTGGTGCTCGACACTGAGGTCTAGAAGGATACACTGCTCATTCTTGGACGTACATTCCTAAACACCGCGAAGGCTCGCATAGATATGGGAGCTGGAGAAATCCACTTCCATATCAATGCAAGAAGGATAAGTTTAACTTCCAACTAAACTTGGAGCAATGCTCCATGATCCGTATCAAGTATGGGTCGAATGTCAAAACATTCGAGAGGTCGAAATCACACCTCCGAAGGTGGTCCTGCTCATTGAATTCATGAGGAATTTGATTTATGCGGAAAACCTGTCTTATAGTCCACATCGACACCCCAAGAAGACGGAGAAGTCTGTGCCTCTCCAAAGGCCCAAGTCCACCAAGCTGCCAAAGAAGGAATGGTGGAAGAAGCAAGACAAGCAGCCGAGGCCATTCCTCCGGTTCCGGATGTCAAGAAATGAAGAAGGAGGAATGTCCATCTCATCGGACGGTGGTGAGACCTAACAAATAGATTAAATTGGTAGTTATCCTTTTATTTTATTTTTCCTTTCTCTTTATTTGGATTTCCCCATTTAGTTCATATTTGATTTTCTTAGTAAGTTGAGAATCTTATATTATCAACTATCATTTTTATTGCATTATTTTTCACAGAAAGAAAATGGTTGGGTTTTGAAAAAGGAGTTATTATTTGGAAAAAAAATCTGAGATGCAAATGTGGTATTTCACCAACGTGCTAATTTCATAGCCGTTGGGGAGCCACCTACCAGAAGGGAGAACACGGGAGGCGACCTGTCAGGTCGACCACCCCCAACCCCCCTGTTCGGCCAACTAGGGGAAAGAGCCATTTTGGCTCTCTCTCCAACGGCTACATTTGGTTCCCTAGTGACCGTTGGGGAGTGCACACTATGAATGGTGTCCATGAGGAGCTCTTCTCCTCACACTTCACCTCATTTCATACCTCCCCAATGTCACTCTTGCTCACATTATTTTCTTGCTCTTCATTGAAGTACTCTTGATCAATTCCCAACTCAAAAAGATTTGCTTTTGTTTGCATTTGCAATTTGCTCTCAAGTTCTTCAAGCAAAAATTTGTTGGGGCTTTGCTTTTACTAACATCATCTCTTTTGAGTTTTTGCCTTGTTGTGTTCTTGCTTGTTGTGACCATGAAAGGAATGAAGAGGTTGTTTGGGAAGAGGAAGGAGGCTGCAAGCTCAAGCCATGGTGTAGACTCAAGTGTACGCCCCTCTTCTGTTGCTACACCAAGTTCATGGAGGAGTGTAGGAGAGGATACTCCCATGGGTGACAGGAGCAACCCACACCAACTTCTTCACGACGACAACCTCGACATCCAAAGTGAAGTTGAAGATCAAGCACGAAAGCTCCTCCAAGATCGTGAGTTTTCTCATACGAAAGCTTATGATCCGGATTTCATACCCAAAATTGGTATGGATTCCGAATTCTTTTCCATTTGGCGTGCATTAGGATGGGAAAACTTTGCTCACAAAGAGGAGAAAGGTTGACACCTTTTGTCCATACAATTCCTTTGCACACTCAAGATAGGATTTGAAGGTATTACATTTAGATTATTTCAAAAAGAATACAAAATCCTATGAAAAGAATTAAATGAAATCCTAGGCTACCATAAATGTTGTTTGCTAGATTTGGACACTTTGACAAAATTTAACAAACAAAGTTTTTGGCAAGATTTGACTGGTGAGGTCAGATGTAGTGCACCTAGGAATAGCCACTTGCACAACCCTACTTTGCGCTTCATGCATAGATGGGTGACTATGACTATGTTCCCTAGAGGAGATGTAAGGGTAGTGCGTGATGATGAGCTGAAAATTTTATTTTCCATGATTAAAAAGATAAAAGTTGCTCCAGTTATTGCCATGATAACACAGTGGTTAGATTACATTCCAAGGGTAGAGTCAATTGAATGTACTTCATTGATTACCCGTATTGCTACTAGGGTTGGAGCACTAGAATATTCTTTATTTGAGTATATTGAAAATATAAGAGAATTAATTGATGAAGATTATTTCGTGAAAGGACATACCCTTAAGCATGATCAAGATGGCTCTTAGATATTTTGTTATCCCGACTTTGTCAATGAAATTCGGTTACGTAACCCGGATTATCTTTTGTACAAATACCGGAAGCTAACCATTGACCTCCTTTCGATCGAGGAAGTTGGAAGAAGTAATGTCTCTAGCAGGATAACTAGAAGATGTATAAGGAGAGCGGCTATGCCCCCGACAACCTCCACGGTCCATGAGTATGAAGAGGAAAAGAACCAACTGGTGCTGCACCCGGATGGACTCAACCTCCATCGTATGAGACAGGAGGTCTGTCTTGGCATGGATGGCTAGGTGCCACATGGGAACTGCCCCTATCCACTTCAAGCTCTAGCAGCTTGCCTCCAACGTCCATGAAAAGAGGTCGTTTCTCTTTGGCTAGAAGTCATCATGACTATAGCCAAGGAATGACGGATCCCACTAGACGTATGGAAGACCTTGAAGTGAGAATGGATGACATCTACAACACTCTCCAAGGGCATGTCCAAGGTACCCAAGACTGGCAACAACACATGGACGCTCAATTTATCAACCTCAACTCCATGTTACAACAACAACATGTCAATATCGCGGCATAATTCCATCATCAAGGGTTCAACCCTCGACACGGATGTGAGTGAAGAACAAGTTCGGGGAGGACCCCCACTTGAGGTAAATTGTATCAACCCCTTGCATATTTATTTTCCACTCACCTATCATCCACCTCACATTTTAAAAAATATAGATATATATAGGATAGATTTTCTTCCAAATAAAATAAATTATGTGCGTTAAGAATGGTTTGGAATTCACATAGATGAAATGATGAATAGTTGCTCTGTTTTAATTTTCCTAAGTCCCTAGTTTACAACTTACTACTCTCCAACATATTGCTCTCATTGGCTAAAATTTCTTTTGCCATGATTTGGAAATTGTGGGTAGGAAAAGCTTAATACATTCTAAGTTGTTGTGGGATATGATATAGTGAAAGGGCTGTTATTCCTAGTTTGAAAGTGAAACTTAGATTTACAGAGAAATTCTAAAAAGATTTACGTTACTCTCATTTGATTGGAAATACCTACCAAAGCCATATGATATATTACATTGATAGACCTTATGCATATGCTATTTGTCTCCACATTGAGCTTTGTCAAACTAGTATAGACCTATATGACATTTCATTCATTAGTTTTTGAATTCAAGACTTCACTTGCACATGCTATACTTCTACACTAGAAGTAAGCAAAATTCCACCATACCACCATTCCACAATAAAGAGAGAAACTCCATATCGTTCATGCTTTGTACTCTCCAAAATTTATTGCATAAAAGGGAGTAGAAGACATGGATATAATAAAAAAAAGAAAAGTAGCCATGTTTCATCCCTACAAAATAAGAGAGTACACTCAAAAATGAGTCATCTCAATTATCCACATCCACTTCATCCCATCACACAAGCAAAAGTCTTGAATCAAAATTTTTTTGAATTGATTTCTCCTAAGGCTTGCTCCATTAACATAGCAATATTATGTGTTGCAAATATGCCTACTATATTCCCTACCAAGCTCCACATACAAGACTTATCTAGAGGTATGATGAATTTAGGCAAAATGCCTTGGTGAGTATACATTTCCACTACACACAAAGGAGAGTGTTGCAAGAATCAAATTGAGATACTTAAATCTAAATTGAACTCTCCGGAATTTGAGTGGAACTTGACTTCTAGGATATGTGTGCTCCATTTGCTATTCTATCTTTCAACCACACATGAATAGGAGATGGCATAATCCCCAGAATGACTTAAGATGGGGGAAGTACCGTGCCAATTTGTGCAATACTAGGTAGAGTATTTTGTTGTTCACATGTTACTTTTGAAAAGTAGAACATTTTAGCAACTCCTGATCATCAACCTAAAGACTTGACTTTGCTCGGGACGAGCAAAGGATAAGCTTGGGGGAGTTTGTTGACGGCTGTTATATACAAATTTCACCCGTCAATATAACTCAATTATGTGAAGGAAATATCATTTCTTGCACACATCACCTTTCTATTTAACCTATTTCCACTTTTCTTTAGAGAAAGTAGTGCATGCAATCATTCTATGCAAAATTGTAGTGAAATAAGGCGATAGCCCACAAATAGATGAATCCGAGGCTATCAACGGTGTAGCACCCATATCAGTCAATGGGACCCACCTGGAAGTTACCCCGAGGAAGCACACCAGAAACGGTCAACATTTCTGTTTAGTCATACAGGGGGTTCAGGCGAACCCTTCCTGGCGCCAAACTCGGTCAACTTCCACGTGTCGACTCCTTGTGGTGCCCAGTCACGATGAAGACTGATTCGCGCACTTTTGGTGGCAGGAACCGACCCTTCTCCAAGCTATAAATAGGACCCCTAACCCCTCACTTCAACACACACCACTTGAGTATTCATCCATTGTATCTACAACTCTCCATAGGTGTAGAGGAGTATAGATTGTAGAGAGGAAAGTCTCTAGTCCATAGTCCAAGTAGGTGAGGAGTAGAAGGAGTCTCTCCCCAATTTCCAATTGAGGAAAGTATGGATCTTATATTCCTATTTGAATATGTGACTTTGTTCTTAATAAAGATTTTTGTTAGACCTATGTGTGCTGAATACATTGGCTATGGCGATAAAAGTTTTGAATACTACCAAAACACCTTTATCATCAAGGTCCGACTCAAGGTCTGACTAGCTTTGGTTAGCTCCGGTGCTAGGTCCTGCTAGCTTTGGTAAGCTCCGGTTCAAGGTCCGGTTAGCTTTGGCAAGGTCCGGTGCTTGATCGCAGTGTTTCTGCTTTTATCTTGCAATATTTCGAACTTGCTTGACACTTATGGAAAGATTTCTTAGTATTTATTTGCTAACTTTTTGGTGTGTTTTGGTGGTTATGGTTGATATCATTTTGCTATGTTTTGCAACATGCTTATGTGAGGTGCTCACGTAAGATGCTGTAGTTTCAGAACTAACATGAGTCAAGTCGAGGACTTGTGCTCGAAAGTATTGGTTGTTTATTCTTGTGCAGGTGTTGCTTGAGTTCAAGACATGGATGAGGATCCATTGAACTAGTATTAGAGAGAAGATGAGGTTCAACAACCAAGTTCGGGAGGAATTGAGGTTGAGTTGATTGGGAGGTTGTGCAACATGTTTGAATCAAGAACAATGCATATGAAGATATCGTGGACGTCGTTGGAAGATGTTTGCATGTATGCAAGGAGTGCATGGATGTGGCTGCATGGTTTCAATGCGTGATGAAGAGATGTGGACGTAAAGAATTGATCGGAAAGGTCCAACCGACTAGGTTACGGACCGGCTGCGGTGGAGTCGGTTATGGCTCGGTATGGAAAGTATCGAGTTGGTTATGATAGGATTTCATGTGGGTCACGAATTTGAGTTGTTTTAGGAATGTGAGATACGTTTCTCAGGTGTTTGGAAGTCTTAAGATTGCTTCTATCTATATATAGAAGTGTCCTAAGCAGTTATGGAAAGTTTTGATTTGTGATTTGAGTAGAATTATTGTCCTAGTTGAGATTGGGTTGGCCTAAGGGCTAGTTATATAAGCAAGGGAGGCCAGAGCTCGTGGGTGACGACTTTGGGTTTGTTTCTCTTGTGCTATAATGAATAAAGATCGTATTTTAAAGGAACTTTTGTGTCTTGTTCGTCCGACTTGTTCCAGACCAGTTTTTCTCGTCGAGTTTTCTGCACAGCACTACCTTTCTTTGGTGGTTTTATCATAACTCGAGTTTTACAAATACAATTGATGTGATTCTTTTTTGGTTGTCTTCACAACTTGATTATCTATCATCTTTCAAAATTTCACGGTCATTGGATTTTAGGTTTCTGATCCACACGAGTTTCTTTGCAGCGTTCCAGAACTGTTTTTCTCGGGTAGGACAGATTGACCTTTGTCCGATCTTTCAATCGTAACTTGAGTTTCTCTTGGCGGATTTTAGTTATTCTTATTGTGTCGTCTTCGTAACTTGATTCTCTCTGATATTTATCACTTTTGTCATGGTGAAATACCCTTAGATTAGTCTCACGCACGATTTCTATAACAGATCGTTTTTATGCCAAAAGGGGTTAGGATTTAATTGTTTCCGCTGTGTAAGATTTTTTTAAGCTACCATTCACCCCCCCCTGGTAGCTTTTGACGTGCTCTTTGATCCTACAATTGGTTTCAGAGCCACGATACTCTAATCTTTGTGATTTGCACGTGTTTTGACTAATCATCATGCAGAAATACTCCACAAAACCTTGTGTCTTTAGTGGTATTGATTTTCAGGTTTGGAAGGCACGTATGGAAGCCTTCATCTAGGCTCAAGGCTTCGCAATATGGCAGAAGGTATACAATCCTTTCGATGTGCCGTCAAATGATCAAGTTACAGCTACAAATCTGAGAGATGTCGACAACAACAACAAGGCTCGGAACTTGATCATACAAGGATTAACTCAAAGAGACTTCGACCGTGTTGGACACCTCCGATCTGCATACGATGTGTGGAAAGCACTTTGTGACTACCACAAAGGATCCAACACGATCAAGGAGGTAAGGCAAGACATATTCAAGAAAGAATACATGCGCTTCGAGATGCAACCCGGTGAGTCTATTGATGACCTTTTTGCTCGCTCTAATAAAATTCTCAGCAACTAGTGTAGTGTCAATGTTAATTTTTAAGATGCTGAAAATGCTAGGCAATTGTTAAGTGCATTAGATATGTCAATTTGAGGGATAAAAGTCACCTCTATTCGTGAATCTACTGTCATGAGTACACTTAATTTAGATGTGCTATATTCCAAGTTAAAAACTCATGAAATTGACATAATATCCCGTAAGAACCCCAACAAGTCTATTGCTTTTGTTTCTCAATGTGACATGCCTAGCTCCGGCCAACATTCATCTTTTGGTACACTTGCTTTGTTGTCCTCTCTAACCCTTGAACAGATTGAGGAATTTCCAGAGGAGGAGCTAGTACTTCTCTCTACTAGGTTCTCAAAAGCATTGCAAAATGTTAGAACTAGAAGGAGAGGAAGCTCCGGACCTCAACGATGTTTCGAATGTGGTAAGATAGGACATTTTCGTTTAGATTGCCCTAACCTTTCAGGTCCTACTTCCCGGGATGAAAAGCAAACAAGGACGCACTCCTCTACAAACGATAAGAAGAAAAAGAAGGGTTTTACAGGATGTCAATTGGTGAGCAGTTTTATCTCCGCACTTCAAGAACTTGGCTCAAGCGATGTGGACATTGGAAGTGACGAAGATGAACATGATTTGGCAAACTTGTGCTTCATGGCGGTCAAGTCAAGATCAAGTATGGAGGAGGCTGAACACAACAGCGATAATGAAGAGGTATGTCCTACTTGCGAAGAAATGTGTGATGCTATTTCTCGTGCCACTATTAGTGTTAAGAAAAAGGATAAAAAGCTTGGAGATAGTGCTGCTAAAATTGAACCACTAGAATCTAAAATCAACCGTTTAAAAACATTGATTCCTAGTGATGATGCATGTCCCTCATGTGATTTAATATATAAACAATTGTCCTTATTAAGAAGTGCGCACACCTCCACACTTGATAAAATTGAGTTAGAAATTGAAAAGAATAGAGAGCTTGCTGCACTTAATGATAAAAACTTGAAAGATGCTAGCTGTTCTACATTTCATTTGCATTGTTCTACTTGTGATGATCTTGGTAAGAAACTACTAGATGCTATGAATGAAATTTCTATATTGAACAATGTTTTATGTTCTCATGAAGTTAAATTTTGTTCCAATTGCAAATTAAAAGGAAAAACTTCATGTGAAAATTGCCTTGATCTGTCCAATAAACTTGATAAAATGCATAGGACATTAGATCGGTTTTGTAATGGGAATAAGAACCTAAACTTGATGCTGAATTCTTCCAAGTCTTGCAATGATAAAGCTGTTTTAGGTTTTGATTCTCATGCTCATGCTAAGGCACATCCACCTAAAATTGTAAAGTCATTAGGAAGTGGTTTGATTCAAACAGTTCCTAAACAAAAAGAAGTGGTTTTCAAATCTGCAGGAGTGTTGTCTCATTCGGTTTCAAATAAAAATGTTGCTTCCTCATCTAGACATGAACACACAGTTAAATTTCATTGTACCTACTGTGGTAGAGATGGTCATGTCATTGATTTTTGTTATATTCTAGCTAAATAACTGAAAAAGGAAAGAATGATTGCTAGATCTCATAACTTTCATACAAAATTTGCTGCACTTGCTAAACTGAATGATAGGAACATGCAATCTGCTGTAATGAGTCAAAAACATGCAAAGGTTGCTCCCAAACCTACCATTTTTTGTGCTACACATGTAACATCTCATAGGACAGTAGTTGGGTACAAAAATCCTCAAGCTTTGGCTCATAAACCTGCTGTTTTATCTCATCTTTCACGTGTTATTCCTGTTGGACGTCGTGTGACTCAGTACTGGATTCCTAAATGCCTTTTGACTAACCCCAGTATTGAGTCATCGACGTATTGTGCTTCTATGTAGGTTACACGCTTGAGGAAGGAGAACATTTGGATTGTGGATTCAGGTTGCTCACACCACATTACCGGTAACAAAGAATGGTTCTTCTCCCTCTCTTTTGTGTCACATTTAGAGAATGTTACTTTTGCCGATAATTCTTCAACTCCTATGATTGCTAAGGGTTCAGTTAGAGTAAATAATCACTACACTTTGAAGAATGTGGCACTTGTTAAAAATTTGAAATACAACTTGCTTTCTGTTTCACAATTGCTAGATGAAAATCTAGAAATTATTTTCACTAAAAATTGCTGCAAAGTTGTAAATTCAAATAGTGAGTTTATTTTTAACATGTCTCGTTTTGGAAGAGTTTTTAAAGCTGATTTTGATATGTCTTCCTCTGAGCATAGGTGTCTAGTTGCTAATGGTTCAAAGGACTTATATTTTTGGCATCCTAGACTTGGTCACGTAGGCTTTCATCATGTAATGCATGTTAGTGCTCTTGATCGCATTCGTGGGCTGCCTAAGCTTAAAGGGGACAAAGAAATTGTGTGCTCTTCTTGTGGAAATGCTAAGATGGTTGCAGGTTCACATACTCCTCTCACAATGATCATGACAACTGAACCGGATCAACTTTTGCACCTTGACACCGTAGGACGTTCACGTGTTCAATCCTTCGGAGGTAAATGGTATGTTCTTGTGATTGTTGATGATTATTCTAGATACTCTTGGGTTTACTTTATGGCATCTAAGAATGAAGCTTTTAGTCACTTTGGAACTTTATTTCTTAGATAATCAATTAATCACCCAGGATCTTTAAAAGCAATTAGAAGTGATAACATAACCGAATTTAAAAATTAATCTTTTGATCACTTTTGTGCTGAAAATGGAATAGATCAAAAATTTTCTTCACCATATGTACCTCAACAAAACGGTGTTGTAGAAAGAAAGAACAGAACCTTAGTTGAGATGGCTAGGACTATGCTTCATGAATATCAAACTCCTAGGAAATTTTGGGCTGATGCGATTGCAACTGCTTGTTATGTCTCAAATCGTGTTTTCTTGCGCGCTAAGCTAGGTAAAACACCATATGAGCTCCGGTTTGAACATAGGCCTAGTGTTACACACTTTTGAGTTTTTGGTTGCAAATGCTTTGTTAAGAAACATGGTAATCTTGACAAATTTGAACCTAGATCCGTTGATGGCATGTTTCTTGGTTATCCATCTCATACTAGAGGCTATCGTGTGCTTTTACTTGACACTAACAAAATTGTGGAGACTTGTGAGGTGTCTTTTGATGAAGCTAGCCCAGGTACTAGCTCAAACATTACAGGTCCAGATCCATATCCGCAGGGGGAGAGCATTTTCGTTGAATATGAGGAAGAGGTGGAGCTGCTGCCCAAAAATTCAGCAGCTAATGACATTGTTCCATCTCCTGCTTTTGAATCACAGCCAGTACCGACGACCACCATTACAGGTCCAGATCCTCCTCAAGTCACAAGCTTATCAATTTGTGATGAACATGAAAAAGAAGAAGCTTGTGAAGTGTCCACTCCCCTCTGGGTTCTCAAAATTCATCCTCCACAAGAAATTATTGGAAGCTTGCACGAATGAGTCACATGGTCCAGGTTTTGCGATCCAAACTCTCATGCTCATTCTGCTTTTGTTGCTTCTTTTGAACCCAAAGATATATCACACACACTCACTAATGAATCTTGGATTATTTCCATGCAAGAAGAGTTAGAAAAATTTTGAAAGAAGTAATGTTTGGAAACTTGTACATTCACCTCAAGGTCACACTTTAATTGGAACTAAATGGGTGTTTAAAAATAAACAAAGTGAGGATGGGGTTGTGGTTAGGAATAAGGCTAGGTTGTTTGCTCAAGGTTTCACTCAAGTTGAAGGTCTAGATTTTGATAAAACTTTTGCACCTGTTGCTTGATTAGAAGCCATAAGAATTTTGTTAGCTTTTGCTGCATCTAAAGGTTTTAAGCTATATCAAATGGATGTTAAAAGTGCTTTTCTTAATGGCTACATAGATGAGGAGGTTTATGTCAAACAACCACCGGGTTTTGAAAATTCAGATTTTCCTAATCATGTTTACAAACTGTCCAAAGCCTTGTACGGTCTCAAACAAGCCCCTAGAGCGTGGTATGATAGGTTAAAAACATTCTTACTTGAAAAGGTGTTTACCATGGGAAAGGTTGATAAAACTCTTTTTGTGCTTAAGCATGGCAATGTCTCATTATTCGTTCAAGTGTATGTGGATGATATTATCTTTGGTTGTGCTTCTCATGATCTTGTGTCCAAGTTTTCAGCTATGATGAGTTCAGAATTTGAGATCAGTATGATGGGAGAACTCACGTACTTTTTGGGGCTGCAAATCAAGCAAACCAAGGAGAGTACCTCTGTGCATCAAACGAAGTATATAAAAGACCTCCTAAGGCGCTTCAACATGGACAAAAGCAAGCCTCTTCGGACACCAATGGGAACAGCAACAACACTTGAACTTGATGAAGATGGTGAACCCGTGAATCAAAAAGAATATAGAAGCATGATCGGATCACTTTTGTACCTCACGGCATCAAGACTGGACATACGATTCAGCGTATGTCTTTGTGCACGGTTTCAAGCCTCCCCACGTGCTTTACATCATCAAGCCGTCAAAAGGATTCTCAGGTACTTACATGGAACTCAATATTTTGGCATTTTCTTCCTTCTTCCTCGACCATTACTTTGAAAGATTTTTCGGATGCTGATTTTGGGGGTTGTAGGATTGATAGGAAAAGTACTTCCGGTGCTTGTCATTTTCTTTGTAATTCACTTCTTGCTTGGTCCTCTAGAAAACAAAACTCAGTTGCACAATCCACGGCTGAATCTGAATATGTAGCATCTGCTAGTGCTTGCTCACAAATTCTTTGGATTGTTCAAACACTTAAGGACTATGGGGTTGATCTACATAGTTTTCCACTATTTTGTGATAACACTAGTGCCATATGCATTGCTAAAAAACCCGTGCAACATTCTAGAACTAAGCACATTGACATTAGGTATCACTTTCTCTGTGATAATGTTGAAAAAGAAAACATTGTGCTTCACCATGTAGATACCGAACAACAATTGGCTGACATTTTTACAAAACCTTTGGATTTCACTCGTTTTTGTTACATTCGTAGTGAAATAGGGGTTATGCATCCTCATGGTTTAAATTGACGGGGAGTTTTCAAACTTGAGAAGTCTATGTGTGAATCTGAAATTAAAATAATATGAGCATAGTATTTCATACATATATGACTGTGATTCCTTTTACATGCTGAAAGTTCTTACTACATTACTCGTGTTATACATTTTGTAGTTTTTGCCATGTATAGTAATTGGAATAATTACTTACACTAAATTTGGTCATGGTCGACCATTCTTGCTGTTTTGAACTTGTTGCATGCTCACATGTTGAATTTTTTTGAATAAATATAAATTCAGAAAAGATCAAGAGAATATGCATGCATCACACTTTTTCTTTTGAGATAGCTTATCATTGAACTTAGATATGAACATGGAAGAAGTTGTGTATGACTAAAACCATGTCCTTAAGCTTCTGATTGTCAAGTGACATAGGCTTGGCTTAGTTGGTTAGAATAAGGCAGATGCACATATAATCTCTTGCAAATATCATATGATCTAAATTGTGCTTTGAAAAATAATAAAATGCAGCAACAAGTGTCATGCTTTTAGGTTTTGAAATGTATAAGTTTGTGAGATCATGACTTGTTTAAATAGAAAATTACATTTGATTTCTAGCATGGCTTACACTACTTTATGTATCTTATTGATGGGATAGTGTAATTTACTTGATAGTATGACTTGGATGAGATTTGTTTTATATGTATATGTTATAATATGCTCATAAAAATTAAAATTTGTCTTATAAACCTTGCTGAATACATTGTCAAAGGGGGAGAGATAATATGTGAATTTTTAAAGATAAGTATGCAAAGGGGAGAAATTGATTACACATTGCACATATTCCCAATTGTTTTTGGAATGATTTTTCTCAGGGGAAGAAATTATTTTTCTCATTTTATTTCTATTTTACAAAGGGGAGAAATTGTTTTCAAAACTTTTAATGTGAATAAGCCAATGTTCGGATCTTAAGTGGTGTTGCCAATGCATTTATGAAGGGGGAGATTGTGACACCTATGTGTGATGAATACATTGGATATAGCGATAAAAGTTTTAAATACTACCAAAACACCTTTATCATTAAGGTTTGACTCTAGGTCCAACTAGCTTTGCTTAGCTCCGGCGCTAGGTCCTGCTAGCTTTGTTAAGCTCCGGTTCAAGGTTCGGTTAGCTTTGGCAAGGTCCGGTGCTTGATCGCAGTTTTTCTGCTTTTATCTTGCAATATTTTGAACTTGCTTTATACTTATGGAAAGGTTGCTTAGTATTCATTTGCTAAATTTTTGGTGTGTTTTTGTGGTTATGGTTGATATCATTTTGCTATGTTTTGCAACATGTTTATGTGAGGTGCTCACGTAAGATGTTGTAGTTTCGGAACTAATGTGAGTCAAGTCGAGGACTTGTACTCGAAAGTATTGGTTGTTTATTCATGTGCAGGTGTTGCTTGAGTTCAAGACATGGCTGGTGATCGGATCCATTGAACTAGTCTTGGGGAGAAGATGAGGTTCAACAACCAATTCGGGAGGAATTGTGGTTGAGTTGATCGGGAGGTTGCGCAACATGTTTGAATCAAGAACAATGCATATGAAGGTATCGTGGACGTCGTTGGAAGATGTTTGCACGTATGCAAGGAGTGCATGGACGTGGCTGCATGGTTCCAAGGCGTGAAGAAGAGATGTGGACGTAAAGAATTGACCGGAAAGGTCCAACCGACTAGGTTATGGACTCCGACTGCAGCGGAGTCGGTTATGGCTCGGTATGGAAAGTATCGAGTTAGTTATGATAGGATTTTGTGTCGATCACAAATTTGAGTTTTTTTAGGAATGTGGTATACGTTCCTAAGGTGTTTGGAAGTCTTAATATTGCTTATATCTGCGTATAGAAGAGTCCTAAGCAGTTATGGATTCGTGATTTGAGTAGGATTAGAGTCCTAGTTGAGATTGGGTTGGCCTAAGGGCTGGTTATATAAGCAAGAGAGGCCAGAACTCGTGGGTGACGACTTTGGGGTTGTTCCCCTTGTGTTCTATTGAATAAAGGTCGTAGTTTAAAGGAATTTTTGTGCCTTGTTCATATGACTTGTTCCAGACATGTTTTTCTCGTTGAGTTTTCTGCACAACACTACCTTTCTTCGTCGAGTTTTACAGATCAAATTGACGTGATTCTTTTTTGGTTGTCTTCACAACATGATTATCTATCATCTTTAAAAATTTCACGGTCATTGGATTTGAGGTTTCTGATCTACACGGGTTTCTTTGCAGCGTTCCAGAACTGTTTTTCTCAGGTAGGACAGATTGACCTTTGTTCGATCATTCAATCGTAACTTGAGCTTCTCTCGACGGATTTGAGTGATTCTTGTTGTGTCGTATTCTTAACTTGATTCTCTCTGATATCTATCACTTTTGTCATGGTGAAATGTGTTTAGATTAGTCTCACACACGATTTCATTAACATATCGTTTTTCTGCCGAAGGGGTTGAGATTTAATTGTTTCCGCTGCGTAAGATTTTTTTAAGCTACCATTCACCCCCCATCTGGTAGCTTTTCACGTGCTCTTCGATCAACAATTTTATCTTTAGTATTCCATTGGCCATATACTTGGATGAAGCATTTCTTGTTTTATTGTGGATTCCATTTATGTGGTAGGAGTAGTATTTATCATTATGTTATACCATTATATATCATTATATCATCATAAACACTATAAACCTCCACAATAGTTTAATTAGCTATGACATGATTATGTTAACATGAATCACTTATGCTATGAATTAACACTGGTTCAACGATGATTTAGTTTATTGCTTTAGAATGGCTTGTGCCTAGGCTCTTAAGGTAATTACTTAATATCCTAGCATGGTGCTAGGATAGAGAGTAGCATTGAATGTCTCGTATGCCCACGGATTGAAGAGGTAGGCAGTAGGTGGTGACAGCCCTATTAGTCCTTTGTAATACTCAACGTTCGGCTATGCCACAGACTCTTGGCGGTTGTCATCCTAGTATTGCTAGGGATAAACCCGTGCCCGATGTGTTAATCCACTTAGCATGAGAATTCATAATTGATATGATAATTAGTAACTAAACTAGGCTATGTATATGTACATTAGAAGCATTGTAGGAGTCTCTACGTAGTTCTTAGCCTGGTCCTTCTTTACCCCATATTATCCCCTTAGAATAGAATGCTCTAGTGTGTGTCAGACTACCTCAATTACCGTTTATCCATCCTTGCTAGAACCCTACTAGGACAACCTAGCCTCTCAACTTGATGATTGCTTTACTTCCATCTAGCCTTCCTTTGGGAGAATATAAATGACATCCTTTGGGAATACTCTTGGATGGGAAATGTTACATCGATAGTTTCAAGTGTGCTTGCGGATTGACATGTATAATCTGAAATCTATTAACAAACATTTATGGCACCACTCCTAGAGATGAATTGTTAGTAGTGCGTAGGAACCGTCAATAGAGCATTACACAGTCCAAAAGACATACGCCGGTAGTCATAAGTTCCGTAAGGACATGTGAATGTGGTCTTACTCTGATCATCAGGATGGATTGGGATTTGATGGTAACTCGAATACCCATCAAGGAAACAAAAGTAGGAGTGTTTTAATAACCGCTCTAACATCACATCAATGAAGGGCGGTGAAAAATGATCCTTTCTTAGTAGCCTTGTTAAGTTTTCGGTAATCAAAGCACATCCTCCAATCTGTGACGATTTGTTTAGGAATTAATTCATTATTCTCATTTTGGATGACCGTCAAAACTCCTTTCTTAGGCACCACTTGAATTGGGATGACCCATCGACTATGAGGAACAGGGTAAATAATTCCTGCATGCAGAAGTTTCAAGACTTCTTTCTTGACTATTTCCCACATGCATTATTCAATCGCCTTTGAGGTTCCCTTTAGGGGACACTCTTGAGGTCAATAGAGATGTGATGGGTGCATAAAGCTAAATTAGTTCCCTCGAGATCTTGTAGTGAATAGCCAAAACATCTTTATGCTTTTCTAGCATGGCTATGAGTTTGAGTGTCTCATCATCTGAAAGCTTGTCACTTATGAGGACAAGGACTTCCAAATCGCCATTTAGAAAGGCATAACATAGGCCTAGAGGTAAAATTTTGAGTTCAACAGGAGGTTTCTGAGAGAACTCTTCTTTTAGCAATTCAATTGCCTCTTGAAATTCATTTTCTTTGTGGATGAAATCTTATTCTCCTTCAATTTCAGGGGGTGCTAAGAATTGAAGAGATCTAACCTCCTCTATTGGTTCATCTTGAATGGGAGATTATGCGTGTCGGTACCCTGGGAACCGTACACCCCTTGAGATTACAAAGATCTCAAGGGAAAGTCATCTACTTGATTTGAAGACCTTCGGAGGCCACATGTCAGACATAACCGGACCCGCTTCTCCAACATGGTTAGTCCCAGGATCGCCACGTGTACAATCAAACTAGAGCTACTGCCCATAAGGGGGAAGCTCCGGGCTATGTACCGAAATGGCACCCCCGAACCTAACCCCAGACCGAGGGAAGCTCCGGAACTGACACGTGTTAGGTAACTCCGGAGCTATCTGTTTCCCACAGTACGCTCCGGAGCTGCCACGTGTCCAACCGTCGGATCTTCAGCCTCTAACCTCCAGAAGACTCCACAACGGCTCCAGATCTTCAAAGGGGAATCAAGAACTTCAAGACCCGATTAAGTGTCATTAATACCATATTAATGACACACGATCGGACGACCTTAATCACCAGTAACGGTGCTGTCAATGCCCATAACTAGGTCATTAAGGGCAATTAAATGTGTTGAATGTGTATCAATATCAGTAACCGTCGGGGCCACATGTCGGGCCAGGCTAACTTGTAATGGTCTGCCCTTGTACTATAAAAGGACAGGCCGACGATACACTCCATATGGACTCTACACGTTCCATAGACGCTCGATACACGATACGCTCACTCTACACTCTGAACTCACTTTGAGCTCAGACAACCAATACAACACCAACACATCCCGTAGTGTAGGGTATTATGCTCAGGCGGCCCGAACCACGTAAATCTCCGTGTCTCTTGTGTCATTTGCAATTCACCTTCTTGAATCTCCGCGCACCCACACCGAACATCAAACTCCTCTAACACATTAGTAGTCCGGATCAAAACCACCGACAGTTGGCGCGCCAGGTAGGGGCGCCTGAGATTTCAAGAATGGCGAACTCAGCTGCTGGATCATCCAAAGGTCATCCTGCTGTTCATGCTGTTGGGGGCAATCCCTCCAATATGCAGCCATCAGCAGGAGCCTCAGCGCCAGCAAGAGTCACACTTCCACCACCGCAGCCTCCACCAGCAAATCAAGCTAGACAATGCGATGGTGCACCGGCGTCAATCACTGCATCAGCAAATCATGACAACCCGGCACACGCGCTCCATGCAGCACGTGCTCTTCTCCAACGCCCACCACCTCCGGATGCATCCCGGGATGCACTGGAGCAGTGGAGGGCTGATGTGGAACATTTGGTTGCAGCAGCAGCTGACCGCATCAGCAACCATGGTCCTCCTCCTTTAGGATGGGCCCCATTGCAGCGACGGACCTTGTCTGGCAGACTTGGTCCGCACGTTTCCAACAACAGGAGACGTGCTGCATCACAGCAAGTGACGTCATTTCCCTCCGGGGCACGACGCACTCACACGGTATCAAGGCTTTCAACTCATGACCTCCGGGCGGAGCTTGATCGCCGATACCGCCAACAAGACGGCCGAGTCCATATTGAGCGTGCTCGTGAAAGATGAGAAGCTCAAGACGTTCCTGCTTCTGAAGGAGTAGGAGGAGGTTGTTCAGCCTTGGCCATGCATCTACGTATGGTCAAGTGGCCACAGAAGTTACGGCCTCACCTGCCGGAGAAGTTCGACGGGACCGTCAATCCGGTCAAATTTCTTTAGATTTACTCCACTGCCATCTTGGCAGCTGGAGGATGAGGCCGTAATCGCCAATTATTTCCCAGTGGCTTTAACTGGGACCGCCAGGTCCTGGTTTATGAGCCTTCCACCCAACTCCATCAACAGTTGGGAGGAGCTGTGCCGGCAGTTCACTGCCAACTTCGGGAGTTCATACACCCGACCAGGCACTGAACTGGACCTTTTTGCAGTCATGCAAAAAGGGGGAGAATCCCTGCGATCATTCATCCAGAGGTTCTCTCAGGTACGAAACACTATACCTTCTATCTCTAGCGCCTCTGTCGACAGGGTGTACGGGATAAGAAGATGCTGGAGAAACTGGCGATCAAGGAGATCACCAGTGTCACGGAACTCTTGAGTTTGGCCGACAAATGTGCCAGAGCTGCGAAGGGCCGTGAAATGAACTCCAAACCAACTCCGGAGGATCACAAGAAATCCTCCAAAGGAGAAGCCGCTACCTCCAGGGGTGGCGAGAAGAAGAAGAAGACCAACGGCAAGAAGAAGCCATCAGCCGGTGCATCCAATGTTGCAGCTGCTGCAGCTCCGAGTGGTCGGGGGCCACGCCCCAAGAAGTGACCTCGACCGTCTTCTGAAGACGGTGGCAAACCCAAGGTGTGGTGTCCAATTCACAAAACGGGCAGCCACAGTTTGGATGACTGCCGGGAGGTCCAAAACCTTGCCGAGCGCTACAACAAGCGTCGGGAAGAAGCTCCTTTCCGAGAGAGGGAAGGAAAACAAAAAGTCGACGAAGCTCCGGCTGAAGAGGAGTTAGGTTTTGAGGACCCCAAAAAGGTCCTGAAGGCCGTCTACACCTCCGTCGACGACGATTCCGACGTCTCCGACAATGAGCGTCGGAAGACTATGAACACCATTTTTGGTGGATCATGGGACATCACCTCCCGCCGCGTCATCAAAACTATGCGTCGGGACATGGCTGTGTAGCTCCTACAACCAGATCGGAGCCTCATCGGAAGTGGATGGACACAGCCATCACTTTTTATGCTTCGGACTACCCTCGAACCATGGTTGGAACGGGTCAACTACCTTTTCTGGTATCTCCTACCATCAATAACATCCAACTCCACCATGTCATGGTAGACAGAGGTTCGGGGCTCAACCTCATAAGCTTAGAAGCTTTTACCAAGCTACAGCTCCGACTTTCGGATCTCCACCCCTCCCGACCTTTCTCCGGAGTAGGTCCGGGAGCCATTACCCCACTCGGAGCTATTACCCTCCCGTTACCTTCGGGACACGGGAGAAGTATCGCACTGAGAAGTTGGTCTTTGACGTTGCTCAGATCAACTTACCCTTCAACGCCATCTTGGGTAGGCCTGCCTTGTACAAATTCATGGTAGCTGCTCATTATGGTTACCTGGTGTTAAATATGCCAACACCAGTAGGCGTTCTCTGAATCCGCAGAGATCGTACCGCCGGAGTAACTGCTCTGGAAGAACTCCATGCGCTTACTACGATGCAAGAAGAGGACTCCAGGCAGGAGCAAGCTCCAAAACCCTCGAGCATTCGTCAGCGAGGCTCGACTTATGCACCTCGTGTGCAGCCAAGCGGCAACACCGACATCCCCGTCAAAGTCGTCCAAATCGGTTCTGATGCCGCTCAGACCACCCGTATATCGGGAGGATTGAACAACAAATAGGAACTCGCGCTCATCGCTTTCCTCCGGGCTAATGTCGACGTGTTTGCCTGGCAACCGTCACAAATGTTTGGGATCCCCAGGGAAGTGATTGAGCACAATCTGAAGATCTACCCCGACACCCGGCCTATGCATCAGAAGCCTCGGAAGCAATCCGTAGAGCGACAGAACTTCATTCGAAAAGAAGTGAAGAAGTTGCTCGAAGCTGGATTCATCTGAGAAGTCTTCCATCCAAAATGGTTGGCAAACCCAGTCGTTGTGCCCAAGGCCGGCGGGAAGCTTCGGATGTGTATCGACTACACTACACTAAATAAGGCATGTCCAAAAGATCCATTCCCACTACCTAGAATAGATCAGATAGTGGATTCCACCTTCGGGTGTGAATTACTGTGTTTCCTAGGCGCATATTCTAGGTATCATCAAATCAGAATGTCTAGGGAAGATGAAGAGCATACCTCTTTCATCACAGTAGATAGATTGTAGTGTTATACAACCTTGCCATTTGGTCTCAAGAATGCAGCTTCAACCTTTGTACAAGATATGTACAAAACCTTTGAAGAACTCATTAGAGACATAGTGGAAGTGTATGTTGATGACATCGTGGTTAAGGTCAAGAACAAGGAGTCACTTCTTGACACCTTGCAGGCTGTCTTCGATAAACTGCGGGTCACCCGCACAAAGCTAAAACCAGACAAGTGTGTCTTTGGGGTTAGCTCTGGAAAACTTCTTGGTTTCCTGGTAAGTCACCGGGGCATAGAAGCTAATCCGGCGAAGATCAAAGCCATTTAAGACAAGCGGCCACCAGCCCGCATCAAAGATGTCCAAAAGCTAACTGGATGTCTAGCAGCCCCCAGCTGGTTCATTTCAAGACTGGCGGAATGGGCACTCCCCTTCTTCAAGTTATTGAGGAAGTCCAGACCATTCCAATGGTCTGAAGAAGCAGAAAAGGCGTTCCAGGAGCTAAAACAGTTCCTCACCACCCTACCAATTCTGGTAGCTCCGGAGTCTGGTAAGCCTTTGTTGCTTTACATTTTAGCCACTGACGAAGTCGTCAGTATGGTCCTGGTCGCGGCGAGACCAGAACTACCCCATACTCAGGAATCTAGACCCCTTCGGGAGGGTCCGAAGAATCCTGAAAGCGAGTCTGGGTCCCAGCTCCCAAACTTGAATCCACAAGAAGTCACTTCAGAAGACCCAGACCCCTCCGGGAGAGTCCAGGTTGCTTCTGAAGAAGCTCCGGGTTCCTCTAGCCAGGACTCGGAGGTCCCCGAAGAAAATCTGGATCTCTCCGGGAGGATCCGGGTCAGTGAAGAGGAAGCTCCGAGCCCCTCCGGGAGGGTCCGGACCATTCAGCACCTAGTGTACTTCATCAGTGAAGTACTACATGATGCCAAGACTCGATACCTAGAGGTGCATAAGCTGCTCTATGCAGTTCTTATCGCCTCCAGGAAGCTTCGCCATTACTTCCAAGCTCACAAAATCTTAGTGGTGTTCTCTTACCCACTTCGAGCAATCTTTCATAATCCCATTTCAACTGGGAATATTGCAAAGTGGGCAGCGGAATTGGCCGAATTCGATCTCGAATTCATTTCAAGGCAAGCAGTCAAGAGTCAAGCATTGACGGACTACGTGGCAGAATGGACTCCCTCTCCATCAAACCCTGGGGGCCCCAGTGAGCAGAAGCCGGAACACGAAGCTCCGATCTTCACCGAGCCTCATTGGACCCTCTACTTCAAAGGCTCCATGCAAAAGCAGGGGGTTGGAGCTGGAATCCTTCTCCTCGCACCAACCGGGGAGAAGGTAAAATACATGGTACACCTTGACTTCAAGGCGACCAACAACATGGCAGAGTACGAAGCACTCATCTACAGACTAAAGGTGGCACTGTCATACGGTGTCAAGCAACTGCTGGTCAAGGGAGATTCACAACTCATCATTAAGCAAGTGAAGGGTGAATGCTCCTGCAACAATCTCCAGCTAGCTGCTTACCTCCTGGAAGTCCAGAGGCTTCAGAAGGACTTCGAAGTCCTAGATCTCCACCATGTCCAGCGTGCTCACAACGCTGAAGCTGACGAACTATCGACGAAAGCGTCAACCGAAGCTCCGGGTCCTTACGGAACTTTTGTCCGGAGGTTGTCAAAACCCACAGCTCAGCCTGCCGAACTGAGCGAAGGGGGCGAGATCAGCATCCAGAAGCTGACGGTCCCGATGGCCCTGTTACCATGGCAGCCATCAAGGGTCGTAGGTGCTGCTGGAAGCTCCAAGCAACCCAGCACGCAATACTCAAATGCTCAAGTTAGTTCCGATGCATAGATCTCGGAGATCCGGAACTACTTGAAAGACAACATCCTTCCTGACGATGATGTATCCGCTGACCAGGTAGTCAGATTGGCTAAAAGATACACGTTGGTAGAAGGGGATCTCTACCGGCGCGGTGCCAACGGCATCCTAATGCGGTGCATCACAAGGAAGAAGGTTGCGAGCTCCTCGCAGAAATCCATGGAGGCGAGTGTGGGAACCACGCGTCTTCCCGCACGCTGGTTGGTAAAGCCTTTCAGCATGGCTTCTACTAGCCTACAGCACTCCAGGATGCTACTGAGCTGGTGAAGAAATGCGAAGCATGTCAATTTCATGCAAAGCAAATTCACACACCGGCTCAGCCCCTACAAATGATACCTCCTACATGGCCCTTTGCTGTGTGGGGGATGGACATCTTGGGACCATTCCCAAGAGCCGTCGGAGGTTACAAGTTCCTGTACGTTTCCATTGACAAGTTCACCAAGTGGCCGGAAACAACAAGCAATCTGCTATCAACTTTTTGCAGTCCATTGTATGCAGATTTGGAGTCCCAAACAAAATCATCACAGGTAATGGGACCCAATTCACAAGTTCTGCATTTCAAGGATATTGCGAAGACCTCGGCATTCAAGTTTGCTACGCCCCCGTAGCTCACCCAGCAAGCAATGGCCAAGCCGAGAGAGCAAATGCTGAAATCCTTAAAGGACTCAAAACGCACACCTATGAGCGCTTGAGAAAACATGGAGCCAACTGGATTGAAGAGCTTCCGCCCACTTTATGGGCCAATAGGACAACTCCAAACCGGTCAACTGGAGAGACACCCTTCTTCCTGGTGTATGGAGCTGAAGCAATCCTTCCTCCGGAAATCACCTTGGGGGCACTCCGGGTCCGGACCTTCGATGAAGCCACACAGGACCAGCTCCGGCGTGAAGACCTAGACCTCCTCGAGGAGGGAAGGTGCCAAGCAGCTGTTCGGAATGCCCGATACCGCCAAGCCCTTTGGCGCTATCATCAGCGGCATGTACACAACCGACAGCTTGAGTAAGGCGATCTGGTGCTATGGAGAATACAATCCAGAGAAGGGTTAAACAAACTCTCCCCCAGCTGGGAGGGACCCTTCCGAGTGATTAAAGTATCCCGTCCCGGAAGCGTTCGCTTGTCTACCGAGGATGGGACACCTCTCCAAAATCCTTGGAACATTGAGCACCTCCGTAAGTACTACACTTAATATCACGGAGGTGACTCTGTAGTAACTTGAGGTGTATGTTATAGAGTCATTGTACAGAGTCGGGTAGTTCCTCCGGGAGAACAGCCGGACCTTTCCCGGAAGGTCTGCAAAGTTCATGCAACACTTGTCACAGTCTCAGGACTAAAAGTGTGGCTAACTACCCTGGGTTAAACGAGAAATGAAACACGCTTAGCCTGGTTCCGTACCCTAAGAGTGTACTTGTTTCCCCTGTACCCCGGACCTATAATGAAAGACATCTTCATATGAAACAGACTCCACGTGCATTTATTTTGTACAGGCTCAACATTTTTTATTTTTCTCTTTCTTGTCTATAACAAAGATGTGCAATTCTTAAGAAATTTTAGTTCGACCGGTTCATATACGATTCGAGTTGTATTGTCGATTCTTTTGGATTCAAATATTGTTCATGGCCCACTTGCTTGAAAGCCGCCAAGCCAATCTAGGGTCGGAGTGTGCTATCGACTTAGCCTGGTCAAGCACCCTAGGTACGCCACTCTACCTACACCCCGGCAAGCCGAAGTAAGGCGGGTCCAAGTAAAATTGGATCTGGAAGAAAAGACAACGCATTCGGTTGTATTTAGAATCGCGTTTGACCTAAAATTTTCTTGAGAATCGTAAGCCGCGGCGAAGTTATAGGCAAGAAACGAATTTTACTATTTTCTTGGCTTCAGTGTGCAGGAAAAATAAAAAATCTACATTGATGGAGAAAAGCCGGAGCTAACAAAGCTCTGACTCCCCTAGGTGGCTTGTAATCAATGTTAAGCATTGAAAACGAGCATCACCAGAGCAACCAAGCTCCGGTAGAGCTAGGGGGACCAGCCATCGATGCTAAATAAAAGATGGTGAGAAGACCCCGCAAGCGGAGTTTGCTGCCAACCAACTACGTGTTGGCAAAGGTCACTGCCGGAGCTACTAGCTCTGACACCCCGGAGGACTAACTATCGATACTCTACGCGTTGATAGGGACTATTGCCAGAGCTACTAAGCTCCAACGATAGACAATGTCGGAGCTTCTAAGCTCCGACAACCTCATGGGGCCTTCACTATCAAAGACTTCGGACCTACACTCTACAAGTTCGAATCAAATGAGTCTTCAACAAAACACAATATCCTCTTGGTACATGTTCACAATCAAATTGTGTACATCTACCAGGGGGCCAAGTGAAGATAAAAGTGTTGAAGACAAAAAGTGAAATTCACAAAAGTTTGGGGATTTCATTCATCTGGAGACAAAGGATTACAAAATTGAGGAAGAAGAACAGAGAATACAAGTGGGAACTACAGAGATGGTCCTAGACCCTATGAAAGAATTGGGTGACCTTCTGGGCAACCTCCGACACGTTGGCTCGAGCAGCTTCACCTTCTCCCTCAACGAGACCTTCAAGCACTGGGTCCAGAGGAAATTGGGGATTCCGGCTGGTGTAGCACGTCAGCATATACTCTGCGATGTTCTTCGCCAGGGATTGCCCCTCAACCTCCAATTGGTACGCGATGACGTCGCCCACCTTGGAGAGTTTGCTACCTGCCGAGCTCAACGCCTGCAACGCCAGGTCTGGCTCTGGCTCCGGATCATCCGGACGCACGGGACTGAAGCCCATCGGTGTCAGCACGTCGTTGGCCTTGCCCAGGAACTCCCAAATTTGTAGGGAGTCCGCAGTCCTCAAGCCATTCAATTCTTCCAAGGATCTCCTAGCCGCCACCAGTTCAGAATTCTCGCGAGCGAGGCGCTCAACTTCTTTGGCGTTTTGCTGAATCTTTTCAGCAACCCGCTTTTTGAGTTTTCTGAGCTCCTCCTCCCGGAGGTGGATCTTGTTCTGGCGGTCAACCAGGTCCTTCTCCCTGCCCCTCACTTTCTTCTCCCTAGCAGCAAGGGCACACTCTTGCTCGTAGAGTTCCTGCCCTCGCACCCAGGCCTTCTCCTCCTCCTCAGTGCAGCGCTCTTCCAATTTCTTGGCGCGCTCCTCGAGGCCCTTGTCAGCCAGAGCCACCTTTTTGGTGAGCTCCTCCTCCCTCCTCAGAACGTCATCCCGCAGCTCTAGGAGTTTCTGCTCTTCATCTTCGAGTCGTTTCTCCCTCTCCTCAAGTGCCTCCCGGCGCTTGATGAGAGTAGTGTTAATGGCCTCAAGCCTTTCTTGGCGTTCATCGGCCGCACTGTTAGCTACTTTGGTCTACTCATAAATCTCCTGGGATTGAGCGTCGAGGGCGCGAGTCATACTTTCCCTGTCATCCAATAATTTGCCCCAGTATTCCAGGCGGACCTTCTCCCGCTTGATCCACTCTTTGTCATCCGCTAGCCTCGACTGCGCCAGCTTGGTCTCGAAGTAGAGCTGGTTACGCCACCGCCTAAGGGTTTGGCGCTCCTCTTCAAGAGCCTTACTTTCGTGGAAGAAGGCCAATTGAACTTGACGCAGACTGGAACAGGCGTTGTCAATAGACAATGACAACGAGATAGGTTCCGGACCTGCTGGGGTCTCCTCCGCTGGTTCCAGTGGGTTTTCAGATACAAAAATTGGGTCCCACTCCACAAGAGTGGTCCCTTGAGTCTCCATGGCACTAGGGCCGTCCTCCGGGATGGCCTTAGTCGCCATCGAGGAAGGCCTCGCCACCAGGTCTTCATTTGCCCCCTCAGGCAGGGGGCCAGCAACTTCACCAGGGCACTCTGGCTCAGCTGCGAGTACCTCTGATGTCATCACTTCCGGAACAGGGGCCGCTTCTGGCTTCGGCCTGGGCACCTCCTCTGATGGGGGCTCGAGCTCCGACGCCTCTGCAACAACCGGCTCGGGAGCCGGAAGATCTTCATCATCAACCGGCCCTGCGGCCGGAACTCCAACAACAACCGGCTCTGCGGCCGGTGCTTCTGAGGTAGCCAGCCCAACCGCCGGGACTTCCTCAACATCCAGCGCGCACGCCGGGACTTCAATCACCTCCGGCTCAACTGCTGGAGCTTCGACAATTTCCGGCTCTGGGGCCAGAATTACAGCTTCCTCCGACTCAACAGCCGGAGCTTCCATCATCTCAGCACCAGGACCCAGAGCTTCAACCTCCGGGACAGGTGCCGCTGGCGCATCTTCTATCCCGCGGTCCGGCGCTACCACGGGAGTCTCTGGGGATGAGTCGAGGTCCATGACCACGACAGCTGGCGCCGGAGCTGTCGCAGCTTCAGCCACCACTTGGGGCGGCACCGGGAAAGGAGCAGAAGCTCCCGCCCTCACAGCTTCAGCTATTGTGGCTGAGGGTGGAGCCTCACTCCTCTTCTTGGGAACGCTGCAGATGATGGACGAAGAAACTTATAAAATAGTTACTACAACAAAACAACTGTCCAAGGTAAAGATTAAAAATTACCTTCGGAGGCTTCTGCACCAACTTGCGCGGAACCTCTTTCCTGGGCATTCTGGGCTGGTCATAGCCACTGCCGGCGTGGAAGCTCCGGAAGGCCCCCCAGAACTTGTTGCAGCCACGGGCATTTCACTAGTCGAGGCCCCCCTCGATCGGGAGGAACCTCCGGACCTAGAGGCCTCAACCGGCCCTGGTGCTGGAGTCGCATGCCCGGAGCTAGCACCCCGGGAGGACGACGCTGCGGGTATAGTCACCGCGGTTGTAGAAGACCTCCCCCTCCGGGGAGAAGGAGCTGATGCAGAGGTGGTAGGCCTAACGGACCTTCTGTCGGCGTGCTGCAGCTTCCTCTTTCGGCTCAAGGGTTCATCCGCCGGCTCCTTGCCCTTGCCGACGACCTCGACCCTTGGCTTCGGGGCAGGGTCGGAGCCACCTTCGGGAACCCCAGGGATCACCACCCTGGAGATTGATCTTCTCTCGACGACACCGAGGTCGTCAAGCACAGGCATCTTCCGCCGGAGTTCCCTGCTGAACTCTACTTCCACGTTCAGAGGGAGAAAAGCTGATGGCGGAGTCAAGTCGTCACCCGCGACGTCGATGCCGTGCTGGAACTTCTTGAGGTGGAACTCCAAGGTTGTCCCCACCATGTTGGACTTCAGCCCGGTCTCAACCCGGTCGTCGTCCATCACGCTGTTGAGGGCCCAAGCGAGTTTTTCTCTCCTCTTCAGCGGTGCCCACCTGTTGACCAGGAAGTTACAAAACACCGCCTGAGGGGTTAATCCTCCCTCCATGCACTGGCGGATCCTGGTCAGAGCAGGGTTGAAGGCGTCCGCCAGCACCGGAGCTTCACTCCAGATCGTCGTGTCAATGATGGGGAGGCCTTCAGGCAGCTCCAGCCTCTCGTGCTCCTCCACCCAGATGACTATCCAGTCCTTCTTCCAATCATCCCACTTCCCAAAGGGAAACGACCGGAGGTACTTGAATGGGCACTTCTTGCGCTTCACGAAGTAGTAGAAGCCAAGGTACTCATTGCTCCTACCGGTGGTATGGACGGTGAAGAAGGTCCGGAAGAGTTCAATGCAGGGGGGATTCCCACCCACATCTCACAGAAGTGGACGAAGATAGACACAAGGAGAATGGAGTGGGGGCCAAGGTGGTATAGCTGCAGACCATAAAAGTCTAGCAGCATCAAGAAAAAGGAGGAAAAAGGTGGGGTCAACCCCACCATGGCGTACAAAGAGAAGTACACCATTTCGCCGGCGTGCTCCTTCTCAAATGGGAGCTCTCTCCCAGCGCGGACCATGCGGTTGAAGAAGTCCAAGGACCATCCCATGACGGCCCGAACCTTCTTCAGGTCACCGTTGGTCTTCAAACGACTCTCGCGGAGACCCAACTCCATCGCAGCACAGCAAGGCAAGAAAGGAAAAGCAAAGCACAAGTTGGGAGTTTGAGCGCAAGATCAGATGAGAGGCGTAAAGAACTCCAGACGGTGCGTGATTTCCTTCTTAAGTAAGCCCTCGCAATGCTTGGATGGAAACCGCGAGGAAGTCGAAGATACCACTCAAAAATTCCACCCAGCCGATGACAAGAGGGCCCAGGACCACCCCAACGATCAAGTCGAGGTTCTTACCCAGGCGAACGGTTGTCATCATGAGGCGGGATGCCCGAAGGCGGCGGCCTGACAAGGCGCGCGGAACCGATACGGTTTTCCTATCGGGAACCGGCGACCTTCAAATTGCGTGAGATCCGCACGCCAAAGATCTCATCTGCCGCACGCAGGATACGCCACACGGCGAGGATTTAACTCCGAACCATCGCCAACGGCACATCCGAAGAATTTTGAAGACTCCGTTCAAAAGTCGCGAGGATGGACCCACCTCCGGCGGAATGACATCACCCAAGGGGTCTTCCCCAGAGGTGGGCCCAGGGGGCCACTGTCGGTACCCTGGGAACCGTACACCCCTTGAGATTACAAAGATCTCAAGGGAAAGTCATCTACTTGATTTGAAGACCTTCGGAGGCCCACATGTCAGACATAACCGGACCCGCTTCTCCAACATGGTTAGTCCCAGGATCGCCACGTGTACAATCAAACCGGAGCTACTGCCCACAAGGGGGAAGCTCCGGGCTATGTACCGAAATGGCACCCCCGGACCTAATCCCAGACCAAGGGAAGCTCCGGAACTGACACGTGTCAGGTAGCTCCAGAGCTATCTGTTTCCCACAGTACGCTCCAGAGCTACCACGTGTCCAACTGTCGGATCTTCAGCCTCTAACCTTCAGAAGACTCCACAACGGTTCCGGATCTTCAAAGGGGAATCAAGGACTTCAAGACCCGATTAAGTGTCATTAATATCATATTAATGACACAAGATCGGACGACCTTAATCACCAGTAACGGTGCTTTCAATGCCCATAACTAGGTCATTAAGGGCAATTAAATGTGTTGAATGTGTATCAATATCAGTAACCGCCGGGGCCACATGTCGGGCCAGGCTAACTTGTAACGGCATGCCCTTGTACTATAAAAGGACAGGCCGGCGATACACTCCATACGGACTCTACACGTTCCATTGACGCTCGATACACGATATGCTCACTCTACACTCTGAACTCACTTTGAGCTCAGAAAACCAATACAACACCAACACATCCCGTGGAGTAGGGTATTACGCTCAGGCGGCCCGAACCACGTAAATCTCCGTGTCTCCTGTGTCATTTGCAATTCACCTTCTTGAATCTCCGCGCGCCCACACCGAACATCAAACTCCTCTAACACTTTAGTGGTGTCGGGAGATCTGCCGGATCCAAACCACCGACAATGCGGATGTGTTATTTGAACGCATAATGGGAATAGAGAAATTTATCCCTCCAAGTTTGACATTGAGGTTTCCTTCCAAGGTAATTTCCATGAAAAAATTCTCAATGGGAATCCTAATCATAATGTTGAAATCTTGGATTTTGAACAAATGGAAGTCTAGAAAAGACTCAATATCTTTGTGTCTTATAGACACTTGTTGCAAAACCCCACATCCTCCAAGGATTTTTCGAAAGAATCTCTGAAGGATTTTCATGTTGGTGTCAATGACACATCGCCCAGGATGGCGAGAGAACAAGAATCAAAAATGAGATTTGCTCCAACTGTTGGGTCGTATAGGACCCTCATTGGTGTCCCTCTAATGAAGCATAGAATGGTGGCCAAAGGTGAGGTCATCCGAAGGATTTTGGGCAACTGCTCAACTTCTGTAGTCCATTCTCTACTTAGAATAGAGGTTAACTCCTTGACCATCTGTTGGACGAACACTCCATCAGGTGGGTCAGGTGGAGTTTATGGCAATGATGGTTCCCTATGGCAATAGTACTTCGAGTATTACCAAAATCTTCAAATATTTCTTCCTCAAAGTAAAAGGGAAACTCCCAAGGTTGAATTTCTTCTTTCTTCGTAGTTTCTGGTTCGAAAGAGGATTCTTCCAGCAAGGTTTGAGATAGGCAAGAAATATGTTCATCCTTGTCCATGGAGTTATCCTCAGTTCTTGACACAACTTCCTCTTGAGGAGGCACATTAAGACCCATAATGAAAGAAGAATTTTCTAGAATTCTATCCAGAAGATCCTTGCCTTCTTCTGGCATCTTATGGAGGAAAGATCCTCCGGCCGTAATGTCAAGATGTAGGGCAGAATCTTTGTTCAACCCCATGTAGAAGTTTTGCAAAAGCAACAGATCAGGGATGGACAAATCTGGGCCAGAATTTCTCAAAAGAGAAAATCTATTCCAAGCTGCACCTATGGATTCCTTCTCCATTTGTTGGAAGAATAGTACTTCCTTTCGTAAGGAAACAATTCAAGTAATTGGAACAAAAGCAAGACAAAATTTGTCTCGTAATTCATTCCAATTTTCGTTTGTCTTCCTAACGTTGTGATCGTACCATTGTTTGGCTTTTTCCTTGAGGAAAAAAACAACTTCCATTTGAGAGTTTCTTGTGTCATACCTTTGATTAGAATGCATGAACACAGTTGTTCGAACTCTTGTAGATAGTGGTAAGGGTTTTCATAATCCGTTCCTAAGAAGTATTGTTCTCGATCCATGGCTATGAAGCCAGGGCGAAGTTCATCGCTAGTAAAACAAATGGGTTCCGCCGAAGGTGGTGGCTCACAGAACATGCCCTTTGGGGCAGAATAAGAAAGAATAGTGGACTACTCCATATATGTGGTGGTGATAAGAAAAGGAAAGGAAAGGTAAGAAGATAAATACGAGGGTGAACAAGGTTCAAAGATTAACAGCAACCGTTCCCCAGCAACGGTGATAGAAATGCTTGTTGATGTTTCTTACATCACAGATAAAAATCTGCAAGCACACAGAAACTGTCATGTAGCACTTCCCCTTAAAGAGTATTCCTGAGGGTATCTAATCCAAGGAACATGTTTACTAATCTTACGAACTAATTTATCCAAGGACACAACGTTGTTTTGTAGGAAAGGAGTAGAGAGGAATTCAAAGTATTGATTCTAATTCAAAGATATTTGCGGTATCTGCTTGCTTCGGTCACGGGTTTACTCCTAGCAACACTAGGACCACTCCCGCTAAGAGCCTATAGCATAGCCAAATGTGGAGGATTATAAAGGACAGATAGGGATGTCACCACCTACTGCCTGCCTCTTCAATCCGTGGTCTACAAGATATTCACTGGTGATTTCTAACCTAAGCACCACACTTACATTCTAAATCAGTACTCTAGTTGTTTCGAACACAAAGCTACAACTAGAGCCTTTAAGAATTTAAAGCAATTAACGCACAAGTAACTACTTGTGCAAACTACTTTGAATTGAAAATCAAACTTGAGATGAATTCACAAAGGCTTACTTGATTTTGAATCAAACAATTGTAGGGGTACAAGTGTAGAAGAGGGACTTGACAAGCCCAATCCTCCTCCTCCTAGACTTTTCACCACACTCTCATTCTACTTTCAAGCCTCTAGGACTACTCTAAACCTTAGGAGTGGTATTATATTCTCAACTGTGGGTGTGTGTGTGTGTGGGTGCTATTTATAGGTGGAGGAGGGTTGATTCCCGCCACTAAATGTGTGCGATTCAGTCATCCCTACCACCAGGAAGCCAGGAGGAGTCGACACGCGTCGATGGACCGAGTTTGGCACTAGGATAACTTCGGCCGGACTCCCTGTTTGGCCGAAGTGTTTTTGTGACCGTTTCACGTGTGCTTTCTCCAGGTCACTGTCAGGTGGGTCCCATTAATTGATCTGGGTGATACGCTGTTCGATGGCCTCGTATACTATTGTTTGTGGGCCATTTGATCCATGTGATGACACTTGGCATCGCCTGATTTATTGGAATCCAATTTAATGGATTACTCCCTGCATGTCTTGGTATTTGGGGGTATTAATTCACCTGCATACAAATAAACACAAATACTTATGGAATTGGTTAGTATTTAACCCTACCATTATGTCGTGTTTCTCTTTTTTCACATTATGAGGTAATTGACGGTTTAAATATGGTACTTAAGGACCGTCAACAGCGACGACCACGAAGACGTATCCCGTCATTCGGATTTCCTCAAGGTCATGCTTTAGCTGCTCCCGTATTACTCTGAATGCAATTCTTGTAACCATGGCCCAATCTGTTACAGTTGCTACATCTAACTTGTAGTGAAGATGAGGACTCATCAATATCATCTCTTACATGTCTCGTTTTACGACGGCCACACTTCTTCTTCAACTTGAAATAATCAGGACCTCTTTCAAAATCTTGTCATGGATCTGTGGTGAATGTACCAACAATGCAATAACCGAATATCTTAGCGTTTCAAGACGTTTGCCAAGCTCCTTGCAGAAGTAATTTTACACATACATGTTTGGAGATAATTTACTCCGACTGCATGTAGCAATAAAATGTGAACAAGGCCTATGAAGGAGCTTTGGCTTCATACAACTACATATGGCCCAGTACTCAGTAATAACACACTCGTGCACCGTTCTTTCATGTGTGCCAGCACGCCTGCCTCTGTCTCTGCAAGCGATCTCGAACCTGTTTTGTATAGTTCCTGTTTGTTTCACTCTATGTAAATGGTCCTTCTTAACCTTCTCATCCATGTAGTTAAAAATAAATTTTGAGAAAACCAAATTGGAATCACCCATAAGTAGACATGCTTTTGCATAACAATCATGAAAGTACATCATTGTTCCACTCGAGATTCCTTCAACAATACCAAGAAGTGGTAAAACTCTTGATTAACGAAGGACGAAGTTGTACACCTGTAACAATATCATATTAATTTTGAATACTATTACGTACAAAAAATACCTCAATTACTACTCATAATTATGTACCTCTTCTGAATTAGTTGTCATAATTTCGTACCTTGCACCATGTGTGTCATATAACAAAGACCAATTCTCTTTCGGCTCGTTATGAATCCAATGCGAGAAGCATCGAATAGATGATCCTGCCCTCCAAGCAATTGTATGATCATTAGATGGAAGACTAGAAAGAGGTACATAATTATCTTAATTATTATCCCGTCCAAGGCTCAGTTTGTTTCCCTGTCGATACTTCAAGACGACGCCACAAATCATTGAACTTTCTCTCTTGATTCCGACAACAAAAACACATGTACATGTTCATAAGCTGTTTGTTCTTGAAGTGACTATAAAAGTTTGAACCCAAGTGTCTCATGCACCATCTTGATTGTATATCCGGCCAAACTAGTGAGAATCCATGCTCAGCGCAACCATATTTGATATCCATTATTGACTTCAACAAACCAGCATGGCAGTTATGTATGACATATCCATTTTGTCGACCTTGCACTATATCAACTTTAACCCGATACAGGAACTAGTACAAACTATTAGAATTTTCACTCTCAACAAATGCAAAGGCCACATGTAAAATTTGATTGTCGCCATCAACTCCAATGGCTGTAAGGATTTGACCTCTGTACTTTCCAGTTAGGAACATACCATCCATACAAAGAATGGGCCAACATTGTTGAAATGCATTTATGAATTGACCCAAAGAAAAGAATGCACAGGGAAGAATCAGCTTTCCGGCAATCCTAGGGTTTGCAGGAACATCTTTGACACCCAGTTCCGAAAAATGAACCAAGTGCAGTATATGTGTGTCAAGGATGTTTAACAAAAATACACAAGTGATTAAAAAATGATAAACAAATAATTATCACAACACAAATTATTAAGTACTTTTATTACAATATTCAAATAATCCTCAAATTACAACTCTATTGATCAATATTGATAGTTCTGAAAACTAATGCAGCTAAAATAATCTAATTAAGTAACTAAGCAAACTGAGCCAATAGGATAGTACAGCTCCAAGCAACACCATAGGCAAGTCAGCGGCAGCACACAGCCTGGTACTCTGCATTATCCTTGGGATACTCCCAAACATCACCTGAAACTGTTGGTGGGGGAATTGCAAGGGTGAGTACATTAGCAAGTGTGGGAAAGTATGACATGTAGCTTAAACGAGGAATAATAATAAATAATGGCTATTTCATGAAAAGTACATTTAAAACATGTAAAAAGGAATACTAAGATGTCTATGTGAATTAATCCCATCATAACCCGAATAGTCACCTATAACGAGTCCATTACCATCGATTACCATTATATCACATCCAACAATGATTATCCATCCAAATACCAAGTTCCTACCATTATCATTGACCATATTCAATTATCGCTACTCAAACCATAACTATGACCATAACCCAACCATAACCATCTGAAATCCCAAGTTCCCTCTAATCATGTAGGTCATCCAGGTGCTCTTAACCCAGAGCATGGCTACCATGATAGTTTTTAACACTCTGCAGAGGTTGTACCACTTTACCCATAAGTTCGTGATTTTATCACCCGTCAGTGACTAAAGAAACCTCCCTTATGCCAATTACACTTCCTTGGGTGTATGACCAAGAGATCACAAAAATGCCTTCAAAGGGACTACCAGCAAATATCAGACCCACTAAGCTTTCACCGCTGGTGATGCCTCCAACTGAGCACATCCAACCAAGGGCGCTCTCTTGTGCCGTTTGGATCCCAGGGCAGTCCCACCACTATTGCAAACCCAACAGACTCCCATTCCCGCTCCTCCAAATGATCCAAATCAATGCTAATAATACTCCTCATTAATTGGCTAAGCCGCACCTATACTTGGCCTTGTGGTGGCATTGTTGTCCTGGCCTATTCTCGCATGAACCGGTCCTTAGATCTAAGGCAAGCAAACAACCATATCAACCAACACGCCATGACATGACATGCATAATTAATGCTCATATATTACTCAATACGCCATGACATGTATAATTAATGCAATTATGTGGTCAAAATTGTTAATAACTTGCTATCAATATTTACTAACTAGTTACATTGGTGCTTAACAAGTTTGAACAGATTTTAAGTTGATTCGAGTCAATTTGGACTTAATTCAACACAATTCAAATTCAGAGACCAGACAAGTCTGGTTTCAGGGGTCGGACTAGTCCACCCTGATCAGAACTTGTGAACTAGGGTTTTCTTGATCAACAAGAATTGGGGTTGAATTGATGTATAAACTTGAATGTGGAGGGTGTACCACGTGTTTAGAGATCCAAAGATCAAGAATTGGGTGCAACACTTGGATCTTGACGATTAGGGCTTGATGAAGACAAGTTGAGGGTGAATTGGAGACGAAGAATGAAAAGTCGATGAAGATCTTGCTTGATTGATTCTCCTTTGTGTTCTCCCCCTCCTACTTGCTGCTGGATCTTCTCTTGATGGTGACTCCCACGAACTAGGGTTGAGGGTTTCTTCAATTATTGCAAAGAGGTGAAAAGTTGGGGTGGTGGGTTGTTTATATAGAGGTGTAGGTGGTAGGGTTTGATGGATTTTCGAGTTTAAGATGTTGGAGGCTGTGTAGGGGTCCCATATGGGCTCCAGAGAGGTTGGGCACGGCGTTCTTGGGCCCCATTAAGGTAATTACCCAAGGACAATTCGTGGAGGAAAAGATTGAATCCGAGTCGGGCACACCATACAAGTTCGCTAGAGGCCGGACTAGTCCGATATTAAATAGAAACGTGAACGGACAAGTCTGGTGGGGTGGCACAAACAAGTCCATTTTGGAACAGAGACATTTTGGACAAATCCGCTGTTGCTCTGGACAAGTCTAATCTGGAATAGATACAAAATCAGACAAGTCCAGGGTATTAGGCCGAACAAGTCCGGGATAGCAAAGAAAATGTTTTCCGGACTAAAATTTAACAAGGAACAGACTAGTCCACTTGGACCACGGACGAGTCCGGACAAACATCAGAGACCAAAACGGACTAGTCCGTGCATTTTTCCGGACAAGTCCGGGCTCTGAATGAACGGAATTTCCTTAAGAAGAATAGGGTCACCGGACTAGTCCGGGGTTATGGTCAGACAAGTCCGCACCCTGACCGTTTTAAATTGTTGTTTTGTCCTGAATTCATTTTAATCTCGTTCTTTTTATGTTGCTTTAGGTTAAACATTTATAAGAATGTATGCAATGCATGATGGATGAAAATGATGGTGTTACAAACCTACCCCCCTTAAAATGAATCTCACCCTCAAGATTCGACGTAGAAGGAAAGAGATAGGGAAATTCCTTCTTGAGTTCATCTTCTAGCTCCCAAGTTGCTTCCGATTCTATATGATGCTTCCATTACACTTTGCACCATCAAATCACTTTGTTTCTTGTGATTCTCTCCTTCGTTTATAAGATTTTGACCGGTTGCTCGGCATAAGTAAAATCTGCCTCTAATTCCAATTCTTCCATTGGCACTTGTTCTTCTGGTACCCTTAAGCATTTCTTGAGCTGTGAAACATCAAACACATCACGAACATCGGAAAGATGTGATGGCATCTCCAGTTTATATGCTACTTCTACCGTTTATCCAAAATCTTGAATGGCCAAATATAGCAGGGTGCCAACTTGCCTCTGACATTAAACCGCTTATGACCTCGCATAGGTGATACTTTGAGATATACGAAGTCTCCCACTTCAAAGGCTAAGTTCCTACGCCTATTATTCGCATAGCCATTTCGTTTTGTTTGAGCGGCCATTCTCGCGGATTATCTGAACTTGCTTTTCAGCCTCTCTTGCAACACATCTGGTCCAAACACTTGGTTCTCTCCTGTGTCATTCCAAAACAAAGGTGCCATATGCTTCCTTCCGTATAGTGCTTTATATGGCGACATCTTCAAGCTGGCTAGGTAACTATTATTGTAGGAAAATTCACCATATGGAAAACTCTTGTCCCAACTTCCTCCATACTTTAGCTCACAATCTCTTAGCATGTCTTCCAATATCTGATTTGTTCTCTTAGTTTGTCCATCTATTTGAGGGTAATATGCAGAACTGAAATTCAAATGAGTTCCCATAGCTTCATGCAGTTTCTCCCAGAACCTTGAGGTAAATTGAGAACCTCAGTCCGAGACTATTTTCTTCGGAGCTCCATGTCAGGACACGATATTCTCCATGTACAATTCTCCTAGCTTCGCGGTGGTATATGTGGTCTTGACCAGTATGCAATGAGCTGATTTGGTCAACCGATCCACAATAACCCATATTGAATCATAGCCAGACTGGGTTCGCGGTAATCCAACTATTAAGTCCACACCAATTTCTTTCCACTTCCACTACGGAATCTTCAATGGTTGTAATAATCTAGCTGGCCTTTGATGTTCAGCTTTGACTCGTTGGCATACATCACATAGTGCAACATACTCTGCTATGTCCTTTTTCATGCTGGCCCACCAATAACATGCCTTCAAGTCCTTGGCCCTGTTTGGCACAGCTGAAACTTGTTACAAAAGCAGCTTGTTTGAAAAGCTGGTTGAAAGCAACTTCTGCTTATATCCTGCTTTTAGTTCATTCTGAGGAGCAACTGAACTAATAAGTTGTTACATAAGCTTACTGTTTGGCACACTCTCAGCTTATTTTTATGAGGAAGTTGCAGCAGAAGATGTGCCAAACAGGGCCCTCGTACATCTTTGTACAGCGGGGATGGGTTGAGTAAAGTGAGTCATGTGCCTCTTTCAATATCGTTTCCCAAATATGCTTTACAATAGGCACAAAAATCCATTTCCCAATCCATAGAGTACCATGGTCATCCTCATCAAATCTGAATTCTCTCCCTTCTTGGGTTCTTTCCTTGTTTTCTCGGATTTCCTCCTCCTTTGTTTGACCTTCTCAAATTTCTTGCTCCAATGTCGGATTTAACTCCATTATCCAAATCTCATTGAAAAATCCAAGATTCAACTGTTCAAACTCCTTATATAGCTCGGATGGCAACTCTCGAACTGTGAGTTGGTGGCTTACTCATTTCTAACTCAAAGCATCAGCCACTACATTAGCCTTCCCTGGATGATAGTTGATTCCACATCATAATCCTTGATGAGCTCCAGCCATCTTCTTTGCCTCAAATTCAGGTCCGTTTGCGTGAATATGTACTTGAGGCTCCTGTGGTCCGTATAAATCTCGCACCTATGACCAAGAATGTAGTGTCTTCAAATCATCAAGGCATGCACTACGGTTGCAAGTTCAAGATCATGTGTAGGATAATTCCGCTCATGTTTCTTCAATTGCCTCAATGCATGCGCTACTACCTGACCTTCTTGCATGAGAACACATCCAAGTCCTTGCCTTGATGCATGGCAATAGATATCAAAACTTTTGCTCACATCTGACACAACCAACACAGGTGCTGTTGTCAACCTCTTCTTAAGCTCCTCAAAGCTGTCCTGACAAGCTTGGCTCCATTGGAATGCTTTTCTCTTCATCAACAACTCAGTCATGTGCTTGGCTATTTTGGAGAAATCCTTGATGAATTTGTAATATCCAGCCATTCCAAGGAAACTCCTTATTTCCTTGACATTATGCGGCGGTTCCCACTTAAGAACATCCCTCACTTTTCTTGGGCCAACCGACACTCCTCCTCCCCAGATGATATGACCAAAAAATGACACTTCTCTTAACCAAAACTGGCACTTGCTGTACTTGGCATATAATTGGTGTTCCCTCAATTTCTGCAATGTGAGCCTCAAATGCTCTTCATGCTCCTCTTCACTCTTCGAGTAGATCATGGTGTCATCAATGAACAGTACCACAAACATATCCAAATACTCCATGAAGACCTTATTCATGAGATACATGAAGTATGCTGGTGCATTTGTAAATCCAAAAGACATAACGGTGTACTCATAAGGCCCATACCGTGTCCGAAAAGCTGTTTTGGGTATGTCTGACAATCTAATCTTCATTTGGATGTAGCCTGACCTCAAGTCGATCCTGGAAAAACACAAGCACCCTTCACCTTGTCAAACAAATCCTGTATTCGGGGCAATTTATACTTGTTCTTGATTGTCACCTCGTTGAGAGCTCAGTAATCCACACACATCCTTTGAGATCCATCCTTCTTATCCACAAACAGCACGGGTGCTCCCCAAGGCGAAGAGCTTGTGGGAATGAAACCCTTCTTTAGCTGCTCTTGAATTTGCTTCTTAAGCTCTGCTAACTCCATAGGAGGCTTCCTATATTGCCTCTTAGTTATAGGTGTAGTTCTAGGTACTAATTCAATAACAAACTCTATGTTACCATTAGGTGGCATACCTGGCAACTCATCTGGAAATTCACAAACTGCTATGATCTCCTCTATTGCTGTACTGTCCATTTGATTTAGCCCCACTTTCTTTTGTGGGTGTTGAGATGCTTCAAACTCTATGCTGACCCCTACATCATTTGTCAACTTCACCGTCTTTTTGGCGCATTGAATTATTCCATTGTGCGTCCTTAACCAGTCCATACCAAGTATTATGTCTAGTCCTTGCGAATCCAAAACATTGAGGTTGGGGAAGAAATCTACCCCCCTTATTCTAAGGCTTACTTTTGGACATACTATATTCATCCTCATCTCCCCTCTAGGAGACTTAACCAATATGGTATACTTCATATGAAATATGGGCAAACTATATTTGGCAACATATTTTGATGCAATGAATGAATGCGATGCCCCAGAATCAAATAACATAGTCGTTGGGTTGGAGTTTGCGAGAAACATACCAATCACCACGTCATCTGCTTCTTGGGCTTTCTCGGTAGAGACATGGTTCACCTTGCCACGAACGAAATTATGCGGTCCACGATTGCCTTGTGGTGCTCCTCCATTTGGTCTTGGGTTCTGTCTTGGAGCATTGTTCCCTTGACCAAGGCTTGACTTAGGACATTGAGATGCAAAGTGTCCTACCTCGCCACAAGTATAGGATGACCTTGCTGCACCAGAATTGTTTGGACAAATTTGATTTTGAGCATTAGCAAGAAAATTGGCGTGGGGCGTATTAGGCATTGGAGGGCGAGGTGCTTGCATAGCGGGGCGTTGCTGCATTGGTTGAGCTGGGCGTGGTGGAATAGCAGCATGATATGCAGGGCAGAGAGGTTGTAGTATGATTCATTTGGGGGTGCAAAGAGGGGGCGAACATTACTTCCTTGTGGCTGTCCTTGATATGGTGCCTTCCTCTTATTATCCTGCTCCATCTCACGGACCTTGTTCTCAACCACAATTGCTCTGTCCACAAGCTTCTGGAAATTTGCATAGTCACAATTGAGAAATTGGACATGAATCTCATTGTTTAGGCCCCTCATAAATAGATATTGCTTGCGGCTGTCGCGGTTGACATCCTCTGGAGTATACCTTGAGAGTTGAGTAAATTTATTGAGATATTCACTCATGCTTGACTTTCCCTGCCTTAAGTTCTCATACTCCTGCCTCTTTAAGATCATAACACCTTCAGGAACAAAGTGAGAGCATAATTTCGATTTGAATTCAGACCAAGTGATCATCTCTTGATTTTCATGGGCATTACATAGCGAATCCCACCAATCCGCGACTGCTCCAACTAGTTGATGGGAAGCAAAAAGAACCTTCTCCCTATCACTGCATTGCATAATAGCGAGCTTCTTCTCCACAGATTTCAGCCAATCATCAGCTTCCATAAGATATGTGGCTTGAGCAATGGTGGGTGGCCTAGTCCTCATAAACTCTCCCAATCTGTTATGAGGCGGTGGGGGTGGTGGTGGTGGAGGCATATGGGCCTGGTTTTGATTGTTGTCCTAAAGTTGTCCCCAGGTTTGCATCATGGTCTGCATAAGTTAATTTTGCATAACCATCAGCTATTGAAGGTTGACAGCCTTAGGTCCAGGTCCAGTGTTGTTATTCTGAGGTGCTCCATTGCTCTCCTCGTTCTCATTTGCATCCCTTTGGTTGCGAGTCCTCGGCATCTAAAGGAAGAGCAAGAGAGAAGAATTTCGAGAACGTCCCCAACTATATGCATCAAGGGATATGAAACTAAGCAACTACCTATACTGGCCTATGTGGATGTGGCAAACGCTAAAGCATCCCACAATCCTCTACTAAGCACCCAAGCAAACATTACATAACAATCATCACACCAAAAAATCCACAACATTTCCTGAGTGTTTCTATGTGCTCGTATCTAGGTTGTGTCCTACGGTCAACCTGTGGCTCTAGTACCAATTTGGGACACCGGTTCTAAAAGTGAACCAAGTGCAGTATATGTGTGCCCAAGATGTTTAAAACACATACACAAGTGATTCACAAATGGTAAACAGATAATTACCACAACACAAATTATTAAGTAAGTAATTTTATTACAATATTCAAATAATCCTCAAATTACAACTCTATTGATCAATATTGATAGTTCTGAAAACTAATGCAACGGAAATAATCTAATTAGGAAACTAAGCAAACTGAGCAAATAGGGTAGCTCCTCCAAGCAACACCACATGCAAGTCGACGGCAGCACACAGACTAGTACTCCGCATTATCCTCGTGATACTCCCAAACATCACCTGAAACTGTTGGTGGGGGAACTGCAAGGGTGAGTACATGTCGTACTCAGCAAGTGTGGGAAAGTATGACATGTAGCTTAAACAAGGAATGATAATAAATAATGTCTATTTGCTAAAAAGTACATTTAAAACATGTAAAAAGGCATAGTAATATGTCTATGTGAATTAATCCCATCATAACCTGAATAGTTACCAATAACAAGTCCATTACCATCGATTACCATTATATCACATCCAACACTGATTACCCATCCAAATACCAAGTTCTTACCATTATCATCGACCATATTCAACTATCTCTACTCAAACCATGACCATGACCATAACCCAACCATAACCATCCCAAATCCCAAGTTTCCTCTAATCATGTAGGTCATCCCGGTGCTCTTAACCGGGAGCACGACTATCATGATAGTTTTTAACACTCTGCAGAAGTTGTACCACTTTACCCACAAGTTCGTGATTTCATCACCCATTGGCGACTAAATAAACCTCTCTTATGCCAATTACACTTCCTTGGGTGTATGGCCAAGAGATCACAAAATAGCCTTTACAAAGGGACTACCAGCATATTCAGACCCACTAAGGTTTCATCGGAGGAATGCCTCCAACTGAGCACATCCAACCAAGGGCCCCCTCTTGTGTCGTTTGGATCCCAGGGCAGTCCAGCCACTATTGCAAACCCAACCGACTCCCATTCCCCACTCCTCCAAACGATCTGAATCAATGTTGATAATACTCCTAATTAATTGGCTAAGTCGCACCCATACTTGGCCTTGTGGTGGAACTGTTGTCCTGGCCTATTCTCGCATGAACCGGTCCTTAGATCTAAGTCAAGCAAACCTTCATATCAACCAACCCAAACAACAAACCATGCTTGCTTAGATTTCCCAAGTTCCATGTTACCGTTTTAACCGTATTCATCAATTTATATCATATATAGGGTCATTAATTTATAATTAAGCCATTTTGTTGTTTTCCCATCCCAATTAATTAGAGCAAAAGGTAAAATACCCTTCCCGACTCTCTACAATATATTCCAAGCGACAAGGGTGGTAAAAAAAGACTAGTAAACACCTATAAGTGGGTTTCCCGTCAAATTGATACAAGCATGCAGTTTTGCAAACAAAACATTTGAAAACAGGATCAAAATGATCAATGGCACTTGCCTTGCTCCTGAGCTTGGTTTGGGTCAAAAGCTTCAAAGTTCTGGTACTGGAGGTCCTCGACAGCACCCTCTAGTTCAACACCTTCTATTCCACGCAATAGACATACAAAACAACCATTACATACAATAAATGCTCATATATTACTCAATATGCCGTGACATACATGATTAATGCAATTATATGGTAAAACATGTTAATAAGTTGCTATTAATGTTTACTAACTAGTTACAAGTTTGAACAGGTTCAAATTCAGAGGCCGCACAAGTCCGGTTTAAGTGGTCGTACTAGTCCGCCCTGATCATAACTTGTGAACTACGGTTTTCTTGATCAACAAGAATTGGGATTGAATTTAAATTGAAACATGGATGTAGAGGGTGTACCACATGTTCAAAGATCCAAAGATCAAGAATTGGGTGCAATACTTGGATCTTGACAATTAGGGCTTGATGAAGACGAGTTGAGGGTGAATTGGTGATGAAGAATGAAAAGTCGATGAAGATCTTGCTTGATTGATCCTCCTTCGTGTTATCCCCCTCCTTCTTGTTGTTGGATCTTCTCTTGATGGCGGCTCCCACGAACTAGGGTTGAGAGTTTCTTCAACTATGGTAGAGAGGTGAAAAGTTGGGGTGGTGGGTTGTTTATATAGAGGTGGAGGTGGTAGGGTTTGATAAATCTTCAAGTTTAAGGTGTTGGAGGCCGTGTAGGGGTCCCATATGGGCTCCACAGGGGTTGGGCACGATGTTCTTGGCCCCATTAAGGTAATTACCAAATGACAATTCGTGGAGAAAAAAATTGAATCTGAGTCGAGCACATCGGACAAGTCCGCTATAGACTAGACTAGTCCGATATTGAATAAAGACATCAACAAACAAGTCCGGTGGGGTGGCACGGACAAGTTCGTTTTGGAACAGAGACATTTTTGGGCAAGTCCGTTGTTGCTTCGAACAAGTCCGATCTGGAACAGAAACAAAATCGGACAAGTCTGGGGTATTAGGCTGGACAAGTTCGGGATAGCAAAGAAAAGGTTTTCTGGACTAAAATTCAAAAAGGAACAAACTAGTTTGCTTGGACCACGGACAAGTCCGGACAAACATGAGAGACCAAGCTGGACTAGTCTGTGCATTTTGCCGGACAAGTCCAGGCTCTAAAAGAACTGAATTTCCTGAAGAAGAATAAGGTAACCGGACTAGTACGGGGTTATGGCTGGACAAGTCCACACCCTGACAATTTTAAATTGTTGTTTTGTCCTAAATTTGTTTTAATCTTGTTCCTTTTATGTTGCTTAAGGTTAAACATGTATAATAATGTATGCAATGCATGATTGATGAAAATGAGGGTGTTACAACATCCATGATGTCCACATCAGTGCCAATATTCCGACTTCTGATGGTATGGAGTAACTTTGGAAGATTATCATAAGATGCTTCATAAGTACCAAATCTAGCCTCAATAACCTTTTGTTTGGCTTTCAAGATTTCGAATAAGTTATAGTATACTCTCCAAACCATAAATGATCTCTTCCATGAAAGAGACCAATATTTAACAACATCTTTCAATGTTTCTTTATCCTTGAAAAGAGATCCCACTGTTACAACATTTTCATGGTAATCCAACGATAAAGAATACCCTTCAGTAACTCTTAAACTGTCATAATTTTGATTACTACAATCGGCAGGAAATGAAGGTTGATCTTCATCGTCTGATGAATCATGTTCAGGAACATTATCATTCCATATTATTTTCATCCATCTGTTCAACTAAGTGTGCAAGATGCTCTCCTTCATCTGCTTGACTCGTTGCCTCACCAACAATAGTAGTTGTCACACCATCGTCATTTTCTTCTTCACCAACAACAACATCATCACCATTTCCTTCATCACCAAATTCCTCATGTGTCTCAGCCACTATCTCCTTTCCTTGTACCTTAACGACAAGAATCAAAGACCATCCTTTGCTATGTAAGTGCGCCAAACAGATATTCCATTTAGTTCGAGTAGTTCCCAAAAAATTCCCTCTCTTGCACGGGTAACAACTTTGTATATCTTCAACTCATATTCATGATCACTCAATATATACACTTTCATCACCCATCTATAAACACCTATAAATGTCCTTTCCGTTGGACTTGGTATTCCTAGATTTATAAAAGGGATTCCTGATAAATCTACTCTAGTCGAACTGTAATTTATCTAACATTCCTCTCCATCTCCAAAAAATATCTTAAAATCTACTTTATGAGAAATTTCTAATAAACAAACATAATAATTATATCAACAACTACGTATGTATAATAAAACAATAATAACGTATTAAATACATAATAAATTATGTACAGAAATTTAATACAACTATTTAAAAGACAAAAATATAACTACATGGACATAAATACTGCATTATAAATACTGTAAAATAATTATGGAATTAAAATTAATGCAGAAACTAAAATACTATAAATACTGTAAAATAAATACGGAATTAAAATATTTACAGAATTATAAATACTCAATTATAAATAATATAAAATAACTAACATATGCGGAATTATGAAAACTATTACATAAATATACAATTGTAAATTAATAAAATAAATACGGAATTAAACATAATAACATAACTATATACTAATTTAACTAAACAAAATAAATTAATCATCTAAATTAACTACCATTTCTAAATTAAAAACTATATAAATAAACTACATTATCAATACATTAATAAAACATAAACTATTGTAACTATATTAATATGACTACATTATAAAATATATGATAAATTCTAATTACATTAACTACTATCTAATTCACTAAACCAAATATATTAATACATGCAATAATAATAATGAAACTATATTAATAAGTAATTATAGCAACTACCTAAATAATTACAGTTATAATAACTACAATTGTAATTGAAATTAATAATTACAATTATATTAATACACACATTAACTATATAAATTATAATAACTAAACAATAATAAACTGAAAATTTATATTAACTTAACTAATCACAATTAATAAATATATGAAACAATTACATTAACTAAACATTAATAATATAATTAAAATTAACAACATTACTAATTTTTTTTACCTTCTCTTCTATTTTTTTTCTTCTTCTCCTCCTCTCTGGTGTGGTGCCTCCATCTCTCTGGTGTCCACAGCCGAGGCAAAGGCTTACGCCTTTCTAGCGCAGCAGCCGTCCATGGTGTGGACGGCAAGCCGCGTGGCTCCAACGGCTCGTAACACAACGGTTGAATCGACCGCGTGGCAGCCACGTGGGCAACTGTCCATACTGTGGACAGCTCCCCTGCCCAGGTGGCAAAACCGTCCACAATGTGAACGGCTCCCCTGCCACGTGAGCATTCATCCACATTGTAGACGGCTTGGTGGCTAGTTCTGCAAAAAAGTTTGGGAGGCTATTAATATTAAATAATTAAATAATGGTGTTAAAATTAAAAAATCGACAGATAAAAGGAAAATGTGCCAAAAAGTGTCACACAAAGGCTAGATGATGAACCCTTCAAGGTTGACGCACGTTGTAATGACCTTAGTTAGTTCCGTAGCTAGATTTGAGGTTGACACAAAGGCTAGATGACTCTTGTGACACCCGGTTCCAAAAATGAACCAAGCGTAATGCATATGTGTGCCCAGGATGTTTAACACACATACACAAGTGTTTCACAATTGATAAGCAGATACAAACCATGTCTCAAATAATAATACTAATAATAGTACCTTATTACAAACCCAATAGTATCGATTACAAGCTCTAATGAAACTACAGCGGAAAAACTCAACACTAATGACTCCAAACTCCATAGGCAGGTTTGACGGTAACACGCGCCTAGTACTCCTCAATAACTTTCTGGTACTCCACCTGGTTGCCTGCGTCTGCATTTTGTGGGGAAGTAGCAAGGGTGAGCACATGTCGTACTCAGCAAGTGGAGGAAAGTATGGCATGTAGATTAAACAAGGCATGATAATAAAATGGGCTAATTGCATAAAAGTACATTCAAAACTGTTGAAAATGCAATTATATCATTATTAAGTGAGGTCCATCCCAAATAACCCAAAATAACATCAATTTCAACTTAAATGACCAATTCTAGCAATAATAATCCATAATCAACTCATAACTACTCATTTATCTTAATTTCATCAATTATATGTACCAAAGCAAATTAATTGACCAATATCGATTCCCAATTCAATTCCACCCATTAAACCATGTTAAAGTCCAAATTCTAATCATGTGAGGGTCCAGGTTGCTCATGACTGGGAGCACGGCTATCATGATAGTTTTAGACACACTCTCTAGAGGTTGTATCACTTTACCCACAAGTTCGTGATTTCATCACCTTCCGATGACTATGGAGTCTCAATTATGCCATCTCGCACTTCCTTAGGTGTGTGGCCAAGAGATTACAAAATAGCCTTTACAAAGTGATTACTAGCCTATTTAGACCCCACTGAGGTTTCACCGGTGGTGATGTATCCATCTGAGCACATCCAACCAAGGGCCACCTCTTGAGCCATTTGGATCCCGGCGTAGTCCTACCAATCTCTACAAACCCAATCCGACTACCCCTTCCCCGAGCATTCTTAATGGTCCAAACAGTACTGGCAATTCACTAATTAGTCAGCTAAGTCGCACCCATACCTGGCCTCGTGGTGGCACTGTAAATCATGGATGGTTGCTCCACGAATCAGTCCTTTGATCTAAAGAAAGCAAAACCACCGAAATAGTCCAACCCATTCCACATTACCAACTTGCTTAGATCCCTAGGCACCATGTGCTAAAGGGTCAATATCACCAATTCTCATCATTTACATGTTCAATAGTTCACAATTAAGCCATTTGATTGTTTCCCAAACCCAATTAGCATTGCGAAGCGAAAAGAGCAAAATATCTTCCTGACTCTCTAAAAGTGTTCAAGCAAGAAGGACGGTCAAACAAGACTAGTAAACACCTATTTTGGGTTTCCCATCAATTTGACAAAAGCATGCAATTTTGCAAACGAAACTTTAAAAACAGGATTAGTATGGTCAAGGACACTTGCCTTGCTCCTGAGATTAATTTGGATCAAAGGCTTTGTAGTTCTGGTTATGCAGGTCCTCGAAAGCACTCTCTATGGCAATTCCTTCTATTCCGAGTGGCAAACATGCAAAAAACACAATTCAATCAAATAATGCTCATATAGAACTCAATATGCTATGATATGCATGATTAATGCAATTGTGAGGTAAAACTTGTTAATGGGTTGCTAATAATGTTTACTAACTAGTTCTAATAGTTTTCAACAGGTATGAACAAGTTTGGAATTGATTTGAGTTGATTTTGAATTAATTCAACACAGTTCCGATTCACAGGCCGGAGTAGTCTGTTTTCAGGGCCAGACTAGTTCGCCCTGGAAAGAATTGGATTCTTAAGGTTTTCTTGATCTGCTAGAATTGGGGTTGAATTTACATGAAAACTTGAATGTAGAGGGTGTACCACGTGTTTAAAGATCCAAAGATCAAGGTTTTAAAGTGAGGCTTTGGATCTTGGCAATTAGGGCTTGATGGAGATGGGTTGGTGAAGAACTTAAATGAAGAACGTCAATTGTTGATGAATCGATGAAGATTGATCTTGACTGGTCCTTCTTCGTGTTTCTCCCCTCCTACTTGACTCTAGACTTGATCTTGACGACGGCGCAATGAAAAATTGGTAGCAAGGGGTTTTCAACTTGATGGAAAGGTGAGGGGGTATTGGGTTGTTTATATAGGGTGGAGAGGTTAGGGTTTTGGGATAAATTCCAAGTGGAATTCTGTAGGGGGACGTGTAAGGCCCGACGTGGGGTCCACTTGGGCCCCTCTGAGGTTGGGCACGAAGTTCTTGGGCCCAAATTAGGCAATTACCCAAAAACAAATCATGGAGAAATAAAAGAATCTGAGTTGGTTTCTGAAGGCCGGACTAGTCCGCAATAGGGACCGGACAAGTCCGTTCTCGTATAGCAAGGAACTTTAGACTAGTCCGGTGTTGATACTGGACAAGTCCGAGGTTGGATCGGACTAAAACAGGTGTTTTCGGACAAGTCTGAGGTGTTTCAAAAAGGCTGACCAGACTAGTCTGGTGTCATAAAGGACTAGTCCATTTTGGTCCAGTAGGGCTGATAGGACTAGTCTGTGGTGATAAATGACTAGTCCGCACTTTTAAAGGGAAAATCGGACTCGTCCAGTGTTGGCCCAGACAAGTCCGTACTCTGACAGACTGAAACTACCAGATTAAGCCTAAATTCATTTTAATCTTGTTCATTTTTATGTGGCTTAATATTAAACATGTATGAGGGTGTATGCAATGCATTATGCATGAAAATGAGGGTGTTACAAACCTACCCTCTTTAAAATGAATCTCGCCCTCGAGATTCGACGCAAAAGGAAAGAGATAGGGAAATTCCTTCTTTGGATCATCTTCTCGCTCCCAAGTTGCTTTCGATTTTGTATGATGCTTCCATTGCACTTTGCACCATCGAAACACCTTGTTCCTTTTGACCCTCTCCTTGGTGTCCAAAATTTTGACAGGTTGCTCGGCATAGGTCAAATCTTCCTCATGCTCCAATTCTCCTATCAGTACTTGCTCTTCTGGTACCCTTAAGCACTTTTTGAGCTGAGAAACAAGAAATACATCACGAATATCCGATAGATGTGCAGGCATCTCCAGTTTATATGCTACTTCTCCCCGTTTATCCAAGATCTTGAATGGTCCAATATAGCGAGGTGCCAACTTGCCTTTGACATTAAATCGCTTGTGACCTCGCATAGGTGACACTTTGAGGTATACGAAGTCTCCCAGCTTAAAAGATTGGCTTCTTTGTCTATTATCAGCATAACCCTTCTGTCTTGACTTAGCAGCCCTCGAATTCTTGCGGATGGTATGAACTTTCTTTTTAGCATCCTGGATTACATCAGGTCCAAATACTTGAGTTTCCCCTGCATCAATCCAAAACAAGGGTGTTCTACACCTTCTCCCATACAATGCTTCATATGGTGACATCTTCAAGCTTGCTTGATAACTGCCATTGTAGGAAAATTCAACATATGGCAGACTATTGTCTCAACTTACTCCATACTTCAGTGCACAAGCTCTCAGCATATCCTCCAGTGTCTGATTTTTCCTCTCAGTCTGTCCATCTGTCTGAGGGTGATATACGAAACTGAAATTCAACTGAGTTCTCATCGATTCGTGTAGCTTTTTCCAGAACCTAAAGGTAAACTGAGAACCTCTATCAGATACTATTTTCTTGGGCACTCCATGTACACTATTCCTCCCATATACAGTTCTGCCAACTTCGCTCCACTGTAAGTAGTCTTGAAAGAAATGAAATGCACTGATTTCATCAATCGATCCACAATAACCCATATTAAGTCATAGCCCGCTGAAGTGCGAGGCAAACCAACTATGAAATCCATACCAACCTCTTCCCACTTCCATTCCGGAATCTTCAATGGTTGCAATAATCCAGCTGGCCTTTGATGTTCAGCCTTGACTCGTTGACATACATCACATAGTGCAACATATTCAACCATGTCCCTAATCATACCATCCCACCAGTAGCACATCTCCAGATCCTTGTACATCTTTGTACAATCGGGATGGATAGAGTAAAGCGAGTCATGTGCCTCCTTTAATATCAATTCTCGTAGATGCTTCTCATTAGGCACAACAATCCGTTTTCCAAGCAATAGAGTACCTTGGTCATCCACATAAAAATTGAATTCTCTCCCTTCTTGGGTCTGTTCTTTGCTTTCTTGGATCTCCTTGTCTTTTGTCTGTCCCTCTTGAATTTCTTGTTCCAGGGTTGGATTCACATCCATTGCTCCCATCTCATTCACAAATCCAAGATTCAACCGTTCAAACTCCTTGCATAGCTCGGGTGGCAACTCCCTGACGGTAAACTAGTGGCTAGCTCCCTTTCAACTAAAGGGATCATCCACTACGTTTGCTTTTCCTGGATGATAATTGATTCCAACATCATAGTCCTTAATGAGTTCCAACCATCTTTGTTGCCACAAATTTAGATCCGTCTAAGTGATTATGTACTTGAGACTCTTATGATTCGTATAAATCTCACACCTATGACCAAAAATGTAATGTCTCCAAATCTTGAAAGCATGCACTACGGCTACAAGTTTAAGATCATGCGTGGGATAGTTTTGCTCATGTTTCTTCAACTGCCTGGATGCATAGGCTACTACTCGGCCTTCTTGCATTAATACACATCCAAGTCCTTGACTTGAAGCATCACAATAGATGTCAAAGCTCTTGCTTACATCTGGTAAAACCAACACAGGAATTGTGGTTAACCTCTTCTTTAGCTCCTCAGAACTGTCTTGACAAGCTTGAGTCCACTTGAAAGGCTTCTCCTTTATTAACAGTTAAGTCATGGGCTTCGCTATCTTGGAAAAGTCCTTGATGAACTGATGGTAATATCCATCCATTCCAAGAAAACTCCTTATTTCCTTAACATTCTGCGGCTGTTCCCACTTCAACACATCTCTAACCTTTCCTGGGTCAACTGACACTCCTCCTCCCGATATTATATGATCTAGGAATGATATCTCCCTCAACCAGAATTGGCATTTGTTGAACATAGAATACAACTGGTGCTCTCTCAGTTTCTGCAACGTCGGCCTTAAATGCTTTTTGTGCTTTTCTTCAATTTTTGAGTAGATCATGATGTAGTCGATGAACACTACCATGAACTTATCCAAATACTCCATGAAGACATTATTCATAAGATACATGAAGTATGCAGGAGCATTAGTCGATTCAAATGACATGACTGTGTACTCATAGTATTCATACCGTGTCATGAAAGATGTCTTGGGTATGTCTGACGGCCTAATCTTCATTTGGAAATATCCCGACCGAAGATCAATCGTAGAGAATATTTTGTCTCCCTTCATCTGGTCGAGCAGATCTTCAATGCATGGTAGAGTGTACTTATTCTTGATTGTCACCTCGTTGAGAGACCGATAATCCACACACATTCTTTAGGACCCATCCTTCTTATCTACGAAGAGCACTGCATCTCCCCATGGCGATGAGCTTGTGCGTATAAAACCTTTTTCTAACTGCTCTTGAATATGCTTCTTGAGCTTTGCTAATTCCTTAGGAGGCATCCTATATGGCCTTTTTGCTATAGGTGCAGTTCCAAGTATTAAATCAATGACGAGCTCAATGTCATGATCTGGCGACATACCTGGCAATTCCTCCGGAAATAAATCTGGATACTCTCGAACAATCAGAATTTCCTCTAATGTTACTCCTTCTGCATGATTCACCATTGCTTTCTCGGTCATCGGCTGAACTGCCTTGAACTCTATATTGACTCCTTCATTTGTCAATTGCATTGTCTGAGTAGCACACTGAATCACTCTGTTGTGCTTCCTTAGCCAATCCATTCCGAGAATGATGTCCAAACCATGCGAGTTCAGGACTATAAGGTTGGCAACGAACTCTATCCCCCTTATTTTGAGACTTACTATTGAACATATTACTATTGGACATACTCCTCATCTCCCATGTAGCTTGATCTGAAATAGTGAATCTTCTAGTTGCATCCATCTTCCCATTAAGTATTTCCATAAAGGGGGTTTGGTGGTAGGGGCATGTGGGGATGGTTGTTGTTGCCAGCTTACAGCTGTCCCATAGTCTGTATCATGGTCTGCATGAGCTGGTTCAGCATAGTCAATAGTTGCTCAAGGTTGATAGCTCTCTGGCCAGGTCCCTGGTTGTTCAAAGGTGCCTCATTGTTCTCCTCCTCACCATTGGCATTCATATGGTTACGAGTCCTCGGCATCCATTGGTGAAAGAGTAGTAGATACGGAAGAATTTAGAATTTGAAAAAAAAATGCCCCAACAATATGCATCAAGGTATGTGTAACTAAATTACTCCTTTATTAATACTAAAAGCCCTATTAGAGGATGTGGACGAGGATCCCAAAACTCTCTACTACGTGCGGATATGGACCAAACGCTAGACGTCCCACAACACGCACCAAGCACACACAATCAAACAATCATGCAATCAGCACATCGAATCTAAGCGTTTACTATTCCTACTGAGGGTAAGCCTAACCTCAAAATATGTGGTGTGTGGAAAAGACGGTCAGTGCGAGTGTCGGACATAAAGGAAAGGCATGGCAGCAGCGCGAAAGAAGCAGAAATTTTGATTTTAGCACAGCAGCCATAAATTTAGATGAGAGGGTGTGCATTTTCTCAAAAAGATGCAAAAACAGCAAAAATTGCAGCAGCAGCAAAAATGCAGTTTTCCCACCTTATATAGCTAGTGGGAGGCAAAATAGTTCAAAACAGGCTAATTTTGAATAGGAAAGAAGTCCTAAGTGATTTGTGGTGTCCATTCTAACTAGGCATGCGTCCTACGGTCAAACACAGCTCTGATACCAATTTGTGACACCCGGTTCGAAAAATGAACCAAGCGTAATGCATATGTGTGCCCAGGATGTTTAACACACATACACAAGTGTTTCACAATTGATAAATAGATACAAACTATGTCTCGAATAATAATACTAATAATAGTACCATATTACAAACCCAATAGTATCGATTACAAGCTCTAATGATACTACAGCAGAAAAATTAAACACTAATGACTCCAAACTCCACACGTAGGTTTGACGGTAACATGTGCCTAGTACTCTTCAAAAATCTCCTGGTACTCCACCTGGCCACCCGTGTCTGGATTTGGTGGGGGATAGCAAGGGTGAGCACATGTCGTACTCAAGAAGTGTGGAAAGTATGGCATGTAGCTTAAACAAGGCATGATAATAAAATGGGCTAATTGTATAAAAGTACTCCCTCCTTTCTCAAAAGATTGTCACCTTCTAGTTCATTTTTGTACTAGAAGGTGACAATCTTTTAAGAAAGGAGGGAGTACATTCAAAACTGTTGAAAATGCAATTATACCAATATTAAGTGAGGTCCAACCCAAATAACCCAAAATAACATCAATTTCATCTTAAATGACCAATTCTAGCAATAATAATCCATAATCAACTCATAACTACCCACTTATCTCAATTTCATCAATTTCGTGTACCAAAGCCAATTAATTAACCAATATCGATTCCCAATTCAATTCCATCCATTAAACCAAGTTAAAGTCCAAATTCTAATCATGTGAGGGTCCAGGTTGCTCATGACCGGGAGCACGACTATCATAATAGTTTTAGACAAACTCTGAAGAGGTTGTACCACTTTACCCACAAGTTCATGATTTCAACACCTTTCGATGACTATGGAGTCTCAATTATGCCGTCTCACACTTCCTTAGGTGTGTGGCCAAGAGATCACAAAATAGGCTTTACAAAGTGATTACTAGCCTATATTGACCCCACTATGGTTTCACCAGTGGTGATGTCTCCATCTGAGCACATCCTACCATGGGTCCCCTCTCTAGCCATTCGGATCTCGGGGTAGTCCCACCAATCTCTACAAACTCAATCTGACTACCCCCTCCACGAGCATTCTTAATGGTCCAAACAGTACTAGCAATTCACTAATTAATCAGCTAAGCGCACCAATACTTGGCCTTGTGGTGGCACTGTAAATCCTAGATGGTCGCTCTACGAACCAGTCCTTAGATCTAAAGCAAACAAAACCACCGAAACAGTCCAACCCATTCCACATTACCAACTTTCTTAGATTTCTAGGCACCATGTTGTTAAAGGGTCAATATTACCAATTCTCATCATTTACATGATCAATAGTTCACAATTAAGCCATTTGATTTTTTCCCAAACCTAATTTAGCATTGCCAAGCAAAAAGTGCAAAATAACCTTCCCGACTCTCTACAAGTGTTCAAGCGACAAGGATGGTCAAACAGGACTAGTAAACACCTACTTTGGGTTTCCCATCAATTTGACACAAGCATGCAGTTTTGCAAACAAAACTTTAAAAACAGGATCAATATGGTCAAGGACACTTGCCTTGCTCATGAGCTTGATTTTGGATCAAAGGCTTTGTAGTTCTAGTTCTGTAGGTCCCGAAAGCACTCTCTATGGTAATTCCTTCTATTCCGAGCGACAAACATGCAAAACACACAATTCAATCAAATAATGCTCATATAGTACTCAATATGCTATGATATGCATGATTAATGAAATTGTGAGGTAAAACTTGTTAATTGGTTGCTAATAATGTTTACTAACTAGTTCTAATAGTTTTCAACAAGTTTAAACAAGTTTGGAATGGATTTGGGTCGATTTGGAATTAATTCAACACAGTTCAGATTCAAAGGCCAGACTAGTCCGTTTTTAGGGCCGGACTAGTCCGCCCTGGACAGAATTAGATTCTTAGGGTTTTCTTGATCTGTGAGAATTGGGGTTGAATGTTAATGAAAACTTGAATGTAGAGGGTGTACCACGTGTTTAAAGATCCAAAGATCAAGGTTTTGACGTGAGGCTTTGGACCTTGGCATTTAGGGCTTGATAGAGATGAGGTTGTGAAGAACTTCAATGAAGAACGTCAATTGTTGAGGAATCAATGAAGATTGATCTTGACTGTTCCTTCTTCGTGTTTCTCCCCTCCTCCTTGCCTCTGGAATTGATCTTGACGACGACATAATGCAAAAGTGGCACCAAGGGGTTTTCAACTTGATGGAGAGGTGAGGGGGTATTGGGTTGTTTATATAGGGTGGAGAGGTTAGGGTTTTGGGGTGGATTCCAAGTGGAATTTAGTAGGGGGACATGTAAGGGCCGAGGTGGGATCCACTTGGGCCCCTCTTAGGTTGGGCACGAAGTTTTGGGCCCAAATTAGGCAATTAGCCAAAAACAAATCATGGAGAAATAAAAGATTTCGAGTTGGTTTCCGAAGGCCGGACTAGTCCGCAATAGGGATCGGACAAGTCCGTTATCGTATAGCGAGGGACTTCGGACTAGTCCGGTGTTGATACCGGACAGTCCGGGGTTGGATCGGAATAAAAACGGTGTTTTTGGACAAGTCTGAGGTGTTTCAAAAAGGTTGACCGGACTAGTCCAGTGTAATAAAGGCGTTTTGGTCCAGTAAGGCTGATAGGACTAGATCGTTGCGATAAAGGACTAGTCCGCACTTTTAAAGGGAAAACCGGACTAGTCCAGTGTTGGCCCGGACAAGTCCATACTCTGACAGACTGAAACTTCCATATTAAGCCTAAATTCATTTTAATCTTGTTCCTTTTTACATGGCTTAATGTTAAACATGTATGAGGGTGTATGCAATGCATTATGCATGAAAATGAGGGTGTTACAACTCTCATCTTTTGATATCACATTTGAGGTCCCTAAACTTGTCCCTGGTTCTTGTCTAGGTCCATAACTCAGGTTTGGTTAGATATGGAACCTAAACTTGTCTCATTTACTATTTAGGTATGTAACTAAGCTTCGGTTAGATATATATGGGTCCTCAATCTATCTAAATGACACACTTTGGATATAAATTATAGTAGCAGTAAATTTTAGTCTAATGTGGACAACCAACGAGATTTGAAATATTGTAAATACATAATAAGTCAAGTAAAATATTCCACAAAAAGGAATTGGGAGTCTCCTAAATGTACTAACAGTAAAATTCAACCATTCTTTCTATAAAGTATGCATGAGAATTTAAAATGAAAAAGAACTCGAAGTATCTTGGTGTTAATACACTGCCAACACATAAAATGTTCTCCCAAAATGCCGGATGTAGGTTACGAGGGTGAGGTGCGAACCAAAAAGAAATTTTGGCTTTGATTAGGGTCCCTCTTGTATGTAGAAGGTATTCTATATATATATTGAGAAAACAGAATTACCACAGAGCCACATACCGAAAGTGCATCTAGGAATCCCTTGTGGTTTTGGATGATTTATGACAAACAAATGAGATCCTAACCTATTTGTTGAGATGAGCACATGTTTTAATAGAAAAATAAGCAAAGTCACCCAATTCACTTAGGGTTTCACAAGTCTGGACAAGTCCGATGACTATCGGACTAGTCCAAAGATTTCCAGAAGCGAGATCGGACAAGTCCGCTCCTAGCCCGACTAGTCCAATATTACGGGACACTTAGGGTTTGCTACACATAGCACACCGAACTAGTCTGGTGACCACCACGGACTAGTCCGACCTTTCTGAATCCTAACGGTCACTTTTAGAAACCCCATATAAATAGATGTGCACAGCCCAACCCTAACGGTCACTTTTAGAAACCCCATATAAATAGATGTGCAGGGCCCAACTTTAATCTCTCTCGAACCCTAGCATCGTCACACCTCCCAAGAGCCTCAAAAACCACATCTCTCCACGAAATTAAGTGCAACAAAGATCAATCCTTTGAGGATTCACTCTAGATCATTGGAGAGACACGTTCAACAGTCATTGAGCTCTTGGTTTGATTCTCTAACACACTTCTGTGATTTCATTGTAATCTTTTGAGTGTGTTCTTGGTGGTATTTTGTGTTGTAATCTAGGGGAGCCCTCAATGTGTGATAAGGTCCCTTTGAATTCGGTTATTCACCCCTTTGTGATAAGTGGAAGAGGATTGGCCTTCGTGGTGATCCGACGAGGGTAGGGTTGGAGAAGACCGGGTCCATTTGTGGACTCCTCAACATGGATGTAGGTTGCCTCTGTGGGAGCCGAACCACGGGATAAATCCTTGTGTCTCTCTTTGTTTTCATTGTTCCCATTCATCACAACAATCTAGGGTTTCAATCATTATTGTATACTTTACGTTGAATCATTAAATATAAGATTGAATTGTGATAGACCCAAGTCCATAGTCTTGCAACACTTGATTTGACTACATATTTCTGCTGCATACATTGAAGAATCAAGTTAATTGATCAAACTTAATCAAACTAGTCGGTAAACACCAGACTAGTCCGCACTTTATCGGACTAGTACGATATCTCTAGTTTTGAACTGGGTGTTAAGTGTTGCAGGTTCCAACAAATTTCAAAAAGGCCTATTCACCCCCCCCTCTAGGCCACATTCAATTGGTATCAGAGCAGGTTCTTCAAGAAAGAGACTAATCGCTCGAAGAAGATCATGTCGGACATGAAGCACATCCACAAGAGCAACAACCAAGAAAAGGTTGATGATGAAAAGAACCTCAAGGTGGAGAAGCTCCTCGAAGCCATTCAAGACTTCGAGGATGACGATGAGGAGACGCTAGAACTAAAGGCGCTCCTAAGAAAGAAGACACTTTCCAATGGGAAAGTGAAGGTCGAAGAAAAGAAGAAGAAGAGTAGTCACACCGAGTACTCCCGATATCCTTTTAACTATGATCGTCTCAATTCCAATAACAATCATTATTTATCTATCCCACTTGGAAAAGCCCCACATTTCTATGGAAGTGATTACTCAATGTGGAGGCAAAATATGAAAATGCATCTAATTTCCGTCAATCCAAGTTTATGGCATATTGTCTGCATAGGGATAGATATCCCATACGATGATGATGAGCTCACACCAAGCCAAGAGCAGGCTATTCGTTGAAATGCTCAAGCCGCGGCAGTAATTACCTCCTCGCTCAGTCGGGACGAGTTCACCATGGTGGATGGACTCGATATTGCTAAGGAGATTTGGGACACACTGCAAACAGCACATGAAGGTGACCATCATGTGCGTGAAGCAAAGATCAAAATGATCGAAGGCGAATTAGGAAGATTCGCAATTGAAGAAGACGAGTCACCCCAGGACATGTACAACCAACTGAAGACACTTGTCAACAAGGTCAGATCATACGGAAGTAAGAAGTGGAATGACCACGAGGTGGTAAAGCTCATCCTTAGAGCTTTCATGCCTCGCAACGTCACCCTATGCTCCATGATCCGAGAAAGCCCCGGATACAAAAGGATGACTCCGGATGAATTGCTTGGAAAGATCATCAACTTCGAGATGATGGAAAAACAATCAAAGTATGTCAAGGAGATTGCCGACCTCACCTCGGCAAAGAAGAAAGGGGTTGCTTTGAAGTCCACCCTCAAGCCCCTATCAAAAGAAGCTAGAGAAGCACAACTAGAAGAAGACAGTGACGACGAGAGCAATGAACTAGACGAAGAAGACATGATATTGTTCATGAAGAAATTCAAGAGAATAATGAAAAAGAGACAAGGTGCAAAGTCAAGCGAAGGAAAGTAGAAGGAAAGAACAAAGCCAAAGTTAAGGCGGGCATGCTATAATTGTGGTGAGTATAGCCACTTTATAGTTGATTGCCCATATGAAGAGAACAAGAAAAAGAGCAAAGAAGCCAAGCCTCAACCCAAGAAATTCTTCAAGAAGAAGAAACAAGCCGAACAAGCGCACATTGGGAAAGAGTGGGACTCAAATGGTGAGTCCTCATCATCCAAGGAAGAAGAGATGGCTAGCATAGCCATCGAGAAGACATCCAAGAAGTCAACTCTCTTCCCTAAACTCGGCACATGGAAGGGAGATGTCACTTGCCTTATGGCAAAGGAAGGTAAACGCAAGGTAAACATTAAACCCTCTTCCATGCATTCCTATTCTAGTGATAATGAAATCAATATTGATAAAGAGGATATGCTTGTTGGACTAGATAGGAAAACTGCCATAAAAATGAAATTTTTACTTGATCAACTTGTTGAGAAGGAGAGGTTGATACATTGTCAAGAGGACATGATCATCTCTCAAAAGGAGGAATATGTCGAACTTGACAAGCTTCTAGAACTTGAAAAGGAACGAAGCAATTCACTAGAGCTTGAGTTAGCTTCAAGCAAGGAAACTTGCTTGGAGTTAAATGACTCAAATGCTACAATCAAGGACCAACTTGGTGAGCTGACCAAGGTTAACAAGATCCTTGAAGTGCAAGTTGAGTCCCTCAAGCAAGGTGAACCTTCATCCTCTTCAAGTTCACCTTCTCAACTCACTAAAACTGAGGTTGCTTCTACTTGTACACGCAATAAAATTGACATCAGTTTGAAAGACAAGCCGACCTCTACAAAGGATAAGCATCCTACCCAAAATGGCATATTTGACAAGGAGAAGATCAAATATGCACGCAGTGCATACTTGGTCCAAAGACCTCCAAATGTCAAATATGGCATTGGTTATTCTTATGGTGAAAAGTAACATGCTAAAAGCCATAAGAATAATAAGGAGAGGATTGCCTTTGTAAAGGGAAGACCCTCTCAAACTAAAAAAGTTCGGACTAGTCCTGTCGGGGTCCGGACAAGTCCGGCCTCCCAGACTAGTCCTGTACATAAACAACAACATATATTGTTTAGAACCTTCGATGCCTCATATGTCTTAATGAAAAATAATTTTGGAAAAGTTTATGCTTATTATGGTTGGCCACACCATGAGAACACCAAGTCCCATGTGTCGGTGCCCAAATGTCTTGTAACTAACCTCCAAGGACCCAAGCAAGCTTGGGTACCTAAAACCAAAGCATAATCTATTTTTGCAGGCCTATTCCTCTGGTGGATCTAAATGTGTGCTAGACAGTGGCTGCACCAACCATATGACCGGAGAAAGAAGAATGTTCGTTGAATATGAGGAAAATGAGGATCCAAATGAGGGCATCTACTTTGGAGATAATAGTCAAGGAAAGGTGCTCGGTACCGGTAAAATTGCAATATCTTCTAAACACACACTTTCTCATGTTTTACATGTTGAATCCTTAGATTATAACCTGTTGTCCATATCTCAATTATGTGACAAAGGTTATAATTGCTTGTTCACTAACGAGGGTGTGACCGTCTCTAGGAGGAGTGATGGTTTCATTGCATTCAAGGGTATGTTAAAGGGAAAGCTTTATCTTGTTGACTTCAACAAGGACAAAGCCGAACTTGACATATGCTTGATTGCAAAGACCAATATGGGTTGGTTGTGGCATAGACGGCTAGCGCATGTTGGTATGAGGAACCTTCAAAAACTCCTCAAGGGCGATCACCTCCGAGGTTTAAAGGATGTTGTGTTTGAGAAAGACAGGCCTTGTAGCGTGTGCCAAGCCGGGAAGCAAGTTGGAGCACCTCACCCCGCCAAGAACGTCATGACTACAACAAGATCGCTCGAGCTACTTCACATGGACTTGTTTGGTCCAATTGCCTACATAAGCATCGGCGGTAACAAATATGGTTTAGTAGTTGTTGATGATTTTTCTTGCTTCACTTGGGTTTTCTTTTTGCATGATAAGTCAGAAACACAAGGAATACTCAAGAAGTTCTTCAAGCGAGCTCAAAATGAATTCTCATTGACAATCAAGAACATTCGAAGCGACAACGGCACGGAGTTCAAGAACACACAAGTGGAGGAGTACCTTGATGAAGAATGCATGAAGCACGAGTCTTCAGCTCCGTACTCTCCACAAAAAAACGGAGTTGCTGAAAGAAAGAACCGAACCCTCATAGAGATGGCAAGAACAATGCTCGATGAATACAAGACCTCGGATCGATTTTGGGCGGAAGCAATTAACACCGCTTGCCATGCCACAAATTGACTTTATCTTCATTGACTACTCAAGAAGACATCCTATGAGCTACTCACGGGTAACAAACCCAATATTCATATTTCCAAGTTTTCGGTTCTCCATGTTATATTTTAAACAAGAAGCCCAGGACTTCAAAGTTCGCTTCGATGTCCGATGAAGGTTTCTTGCTTGGTTATGATTTGAACACTTACGCCTATCGTGTTTTCAACAAGACCTCTGGACTTGTTGAAATAGCACGTGACGTAGTGTTCGATGAAACTAATGGCTCCCAAAAGGAGCAAGTTGATCCATGTGTACTAGGTAGAGAAGAAGCTCCTTGTCAAGCATTGAAAAGAATGGCCTTAGGTGAAGTTCGACCACAAGAGTCACCTCTACATGTGTATGAGGAAGATGAGCCACAAGATGAGGTCAACGATCAAGGGGGAGCTTCCACACAAGATCAACCACAAGAATACGAAGATAATAAACAAGTCAACAAAGGGAAACATGTAGGGGGAGAAGAATATGATCATGAAGATACAACGCCTCAAGTGCCACACCCAAGAGTACACCAATGCATCCAAAGGGATCACCCAATCGACAATATCATCGGTGACATCCAAAAGGAAGTAACCACTAGATCTCGTATAACTAACTTCTGTGAACACTACTCATTTGTATCATTTTTGGAACCGCACAGGGTTGAGGATGCATTGAAAGATCCGGACTGGGTGGTGCAATGCAAGAAGAATTGAACAATTTCAAGCGGAACGAGGTGTGGGAACTCGTGGCAAGAACCAATGCAAACATTTTCGGCACCAAGTGGGTCTTCCGCAACAAACAAGATGAACACAGGGTGGTGACAAGGAACAAGGCATGACTTGTGGTCAAAGGGTATTCACAAGTTGAATGTTTGGATTTCGATGAGACCTTTGCTCCCATAGCTAGACTTGAATCTATTAGAATATTACTTGCATATGCTACTCACCATGATTTCAAGTTGTATCAAATGGATGTGAAAAGCACCTTACTCAATGAACCAATCAAGGAGGAGGTATATGTGGAGCAACCCCCCGGATTTGAAGACGAAGAGTTCTCTGACCACATATTTAAATTGTGTAAGGCTCTCTACAGCCTCAAACAAGCTCCTAGAGCTTGGTATGAGTGTCTTAGAGATTTCTTAATTGAAAATGGCTTTAAGATTGGCAAAGTAGATTATACACTGTTTACAAAGAATTTTGACAATGATCTTTTTATTTGTCAAATTTATGTTGATGATATAATCTTTGGATCAACTAATCAATCTTTTTGTGAGGAATTTAGTAAAATCATGACAGATAGGTTTGAAATGTTAATGATGGGAGAATTAAAGTACTTCTTGGGATTCCAAGTGTGGCAACAAAAGGAAGGGACGTTCATAAGCCAAACCAAGTACACGCAAGACATACTCAAGAAGTTTGGCATGGACAAGGCGAAGCCTATAAAGACTCCCATGACAACAAATGGCCACTTGGATCTCAATGAAGATGGACCTAGCGTCGAACAAAAGGTATATCGCTTCATGATTGGATCTCTACTCTATTTATGTGCATCTAGGCCAGATATTATGTTGAGTGTGTGTTTGTGTGCAAGATTTCAAGCCAATTCTAAGGAGTGTCATTTGACATCCGTAGAAAGGATCTTGAGATATTTAATTCATATACCCAACCTTGGTCTTTGGTATCCTAAAGGCTCAAAATTCAATCTCATTGGTTACTCTGATGCAGATTATGCCGGATGCAAGGTAGATAGAAAGAGTACCTCTGGTACATGCCAATTCCTAGGAAGATCCTTAGTTTCTTGGTCCTCCAAGAAACAAAATTCCATTGCCTTATCCACAACCGAAGTGGAGTATATTGCAGCCGAGAGTTGTTGCGCACAACTCCGTTGGATGCGATAAACTCTAAGGGATTACAGTTAAATTGCCCACAACCCAGTTGAGCACTCTAGAACTAAACACATAGATATAAGACATCACTTCTTGAGAGATCATTCCATGCAAGGAGATATAGCCATTTCCCATGTCAACACCCAAAAGCAATTGGCCGACATACTCACCAAGCCACTTGACGAAAAACGCTTTTGTGAACTCCGAAATGAGCTAAACATCCTTGATGCTCGGAGTGTGGCTTGAAATGTTGCATACCTGTATGAATTCTTCAAAATATGTCGATTGGATTGTGAAAATCATATCTCTCAATTTTCTTCCAAAAACTATGTTAATTAGTAGATCTTGGTGAATTATGATCATTGCTTGATTGTTGTATGCTTACTGATCATATTCATCAAGATTATTTGATTTGATTTGCCTCTCTATTTTCTAAACATGTACCTTCAAATATATATGAATGGGCTAAACATTTCTTGCCTGGTGACCACGGACTAGTCCGTGGTTACCCGGACTAGTCCGCCCATGCAAACTAGTCCGTAGAGTGTCGGTTAGGCCGGACTAGTCCGGTACACCACAGACTAGTCCAATATAGTCCTCTGGAAAAGTTCGGACTAGTCCGGTCTCCTCCGGACTTGTCCGATTTTTCGTGTCCATAACCCGAGCCGTCGCTAAACCCTAATTTCTTCACCTCCACTCTTGCCTCACGCGTTCTCTCTCTTCGTGCTCGAGCTCCCAAGGTGATTTCTTGCTCCCTCCAACAAAAGGCTTCGCATTTGGGTGGAAATAAAGCTTCGTCCCTCGAAGATTGAAGTTCTCGGACAATTCCAAACTTCAACACCTCTTTCTTCGAGAATCAATCAATTTCTTCAGTAATTTTCGCCCTAACCCTAGAAACCTCGATTTTCTTCATTGTTGATCGAATAGCCTAGCATCCTTCACTATATACATGCCTACATGATTTATTACGTCTATGCTTAGCTAGCTCTGCATTAGGAATTAACATTTGTCCAGTCGCTTAGGTTTTTGAGGATGAATATCGGACTAGTCCGGTCCATGCACGGACAAGTCCGATATTTCTGAACTCAAAACCTAACTTTTCAATTCCTCAATGCAATTCCTTGCTATCCTTTCACACCTATTCCTTGTACCATTCATTCTCAATCATGCCAATCATTCTCAGGTCATGTCGAGCTCGAACAATGAAGTTTCTAACTTTGAGGCCGAGATGGACCACGACGTGGCACCTCGGACCTCGACGAGTAATGGCAAGAAGCGCCAAGAGAGACCTTCTGAGGAAGCTCCATCTCCTCCACAGGCTCGGAGGAAAGTGCTAGCGAAGAAGCCGGCCTCCAAGGTGCCAGCTTCTAGGGCTACCACTGGTGGTGGCCCTAGCTCGGCAAGTGCCTGCCTAGCCAAAGTCAAGGGCAAAGGGATAGCGATGGGTCCAGTTGGCCGTTGAAGCTCCATGCTCCAAGGGAAGGGGTCCGGGACCCCACTGAAGAGAAGTTCAACGGGAAAGGCAGTGACTCGGTGGCAAAGTTCAGAAGCATTGATTGGTATGGCCGGCCAAAGCAAGCTGCCGACGGAAGATTTTGGTGCAACATCCATGTAGATTTCTATAGATCTGTGTATCTCCCAATGAAGACACCAGTTGTGTGCAGTCAATGGATTGATTGGGCACATTTTGAGAAGAAGGGATGCTCCCTGTTTACTGATTTGGTGGAAGCCATTGAGAGGCATGGCCTGAAGGATCTCTTTTCCTTCAGGAACAATTGGAATGATGAAGTCATTACACAATTCTTTGCAACATGTCATTTCTCAAGTGAAGATGAGGAAAGTGTTACTTGGATGACTGATGGATCCAAGTACAGTATCACTCAAGAAGACTTTGCAAGCCTGCTTCACCTTGACACCTCAAGAACTGACTGCTTGATCATACACAACATAGGTGTCATTGAGAAGGATAAGATGAAGTTCCTATATGAGACAAACTCCAAGTTCAACACCCCATCCACGAAGAACATGAAGCCGTTCTTTGTGGTGCTCAATAGAGTCTTGAGGAAGACCATCCCTCCCAAGGATGGAGATGCCGGGAGTGTGCAAGGTTATCTCCGGACTTTGATGAGACTGATAAGCAAGGGTCGCCAGTTTGATGTGGCGGACTACATCTGGAATGACATGGTTAACATATCTTACACACCCAACAGATCTTGTGGGTATGCCCCATATCTGATGTTTGTGATCGAGAAGGTCACCGGAATTGAATTCGTCAAGGATGTGGAGCACCTACCCTTGAGGCCTCAGATGCCTCAGAAGCTAAGTGTCCAGGCTGCTCCCTCGCCGGCCTCCAGTTCTGAGGCTCCGGCAAGAAGTGATGATGCAAGAGTTGCTCCTGCCAGTAGAGCAGCTCCTCAAAGGGGGTCTGCTAGTGTGATCTTCAAGTACTTGGCTGCAATATTCGCCTCCTGCAAAAAGGCCGAAGTGAGGGCCCACAAGCTGAACAAGAAAAGAAAGGAAGATATGAAGTATGTGAAGGCAAATGTGAAGCAAATTTGCCAGAAACCAGATATCAAACCCATTGGGTCTCCAGTAACATCTGAAGATTCAAACTCAAACTTCACTGAGCTCGGGCCCTTGACCCCCTCCGAGCTTGCCTACTTTAGCATTTGGGGCTCGAGCAGCTCTGCTCCTCCTCCTCCTCATCAGCCCGAAGATGACGAAGATGACGATGAGAGGACTGACAGCGAAGAGTGAAGACCTTAGGACCCTCCTCTCCTTCTTTTTGGTGTCTTGATGCCAAAGGGGGAGAGATTGAGGGGGAGTCTTAGCCTTAGCTTTAGGATGTGAGGAGAGAGTTCTCTTGTATGCCTTTTTAACTATTTTGCGGGTTGTAAAGCTTTAACTATGTTCTTAAGCTAATTATGGTTCTGTGATGCAATGTTATGATCTTTTGAGAAGTAAATGTTGAGTTCTGTGATTTTGCTTCTAGAATGACACACATGCTTGGTTTTGGTTGATTTGTGTCAATTATGTCATTCTCATTGTTTCAGTATACTTAGTCATGCATCCCACCATAAAGAATGCACATATGGATATGTTTTCATTGCTTGATGTATTTTAGACTCATATGTGCATACTTTATGAAAATCTCAATTTTATCATATTTTGTGAAATCTCAATTGGTTGTCATCAATCACCAAAAAGGGGGAGATTGAAAGTGCATCTAGGAATCCCTTGTGGGTTTTGGATGATTTATGACAAGCAAATGATATCCTAACCTATTTGTTGAGATGAGCACAGGTTTTAATAGCAAAATAAGCAAAGTGCCAAAAAGAAGGGAGAATGAGGAGCAAAGTGGAAATGAGCTCGAGGAAGAAGTATAGTAGATCATTGTGTATGGAGTGTGTTAAGGAAACAAACCCCAAGAGCTCAATGTCAACCAAACACACATTGCACAAAGTTATATAGGACCGGACTAGTCCGAATGTCACTGGACTAGTCCGATATCCTCTCTGCACAAAATCGGACAAGTCTGATATCCATCGGACTAGTCCGATATCTCTCTAACTAGAATCGGACTAGTCCTTTCCAGTGCGGACTAGTCCCCAAAACACTTCACAAGTCACGCAAAATTGGACTAGTTCGATATTCATTCTGGTCCAAATCGGACAAGTCCGATATTTGCACGGACTAGTCCGAAAAACCCTCTGACCTAAATTGGACAAGTCCTCCAAGTGCGGACTTGTCACCCAATTCACTTAGGGTTTCACAAGTCCGGACAAGTCTGATGACTATCGAACTAGTCCGAAGATTTCCAGAAGCGAGATCGGACAAGTCCACTCCTAGCCGGACTAGTCCGATATTTCGGGACACTTAGGGTTTGCTACACACAGCACACCGGACTAGTCCAATCTTTCTGAACCCTAACGGTCACTTTTAGAAACCCCATATAAATAGAGGTGCACGGCCCAACTTTAATCTCTCTCGAACCCTAGCGCCGTCACACCTCCCAAGAGCCTCAAAAACCACATCTCTCCACGAAATTAAGTGGAACAAAGATCAATAATTTGAGGATTCACTCTAGATCATTGGAGAGACACGTTCAACACTCATTGAGCTCTTGGTTTTATTCTCTAACACACTCTTGTGATTTCATTGTAATCTTTTGAGTGTGTTCTTGGTGGTATTTTGTGTTGTAATCTAGGGGAGCCCTCAACGTGTGAGAAGGCCCCTTTGAATTCGGTTATTCACCCCTTTGTGATAAGTGGAAGAGGATTGGCCTTCTTGGCGATCCGACGAGGGTAGGGTTGGCGAAGACCCGGTCCTTTTGTGGACTCCTCAACGTGGATGTAGGTTGCCTATGTGGGAGCCTAACCACGGGATAAATCCGTGTGTCTCTCTTTGTGTTCATTATTCCCATTCATCACAACAATCTAGGGTTTCAATCATTATTGTATACTTTACGTTGAATCATTAAATATAAGATAGAATTATGATAGACCCGAGTCCATAATCTTGCAACACTTGATTTGACTACATATTTCCGCTGCATACATTGAAGAATCAAATTAATTGATCCAACATAATCAAACTAGTCGGTACACACCGGACTAGTCCGATATCTCTCATTTTGAACTGGTTGTTAAGTGTTGCAGGTTTCGACAAATTTCAAAAAGGCCTATTCACCCCCCCCCCCCTCTGGGCCACATTCACATACTCACTCCATCCCAAAACACTTGTCATTTAGGACAAGAAATTTAGTTCAAAATAAACTAAATTTCTTGTTCTGAACGACAAGTATTTTGGGATGGAGGGAATATGTAATTTATACATAAATGGATTTACTTAGTGCAAGGAAGAGATGACATCCAATATAATTTATACGTTTCTTTATGCACATTAAATAAGCATGTGCACACCCATACATGTACCCTATTCGAACCATGCGGCGGCCGTAAATGATGACTTACCACCTCAAATTTGGTTAAAAAGGAGTAAATTTCAATGCATAAAACAAATTGTTTTTTAGGTAATTGAATTTTTTCAAGTGTAGGTTCTTCTGAAAATTTGTTGAATGAAACCCTAATTCCACTACGTAAAAAACTCAAATAGGAGACAAAGATCGGCGACAAGCACAAAGGAGGTCGTCTCTGATAAGGGTAAACGAGACAAGCCCACTTCAGCGAGGATGTAACATGGCTCGGCTGAGTGTAAAAAGGAGACGGGCTACTATAAGGCGTCTCATTTAAGAAAATATTCGAGATGCGCCCGCTCCTCTGACAAAAGGGAGATGAGCTTAGAACAAATCGTGTCTCCTATTTGCGAAAGGAAATGAGACAGGCTTTGCAGAAATCTCGTCTCCTTTGACTTCGTGATTTTCTATATTTTGCTTTGGTTCACTTGATATCACACAGACATGAACACATCATTGAACTAATGTAGTATAGCACATTCACTAGATAACTAAATAAATTGTCATTCCAATTAGAGCACCTTCATTGTAGTCCGATTTAAATCCAAAAAAATAATCAAATCCTTCCTTATGAATTGTCATTCCTAAGAGATACGATGAACATACCACACATTCATTCATTCACACAGTTGAACATACAAGATAATATTCATTCATACAAATGAACACAGATAGTTCATTCATTAACATAATATATTACAAAACACAAGAAAAAGTACAAGAAGACACAAGAAAAGAAAAACAACATCAACTAAAATAACAAAAGAAAAACTAAATCCTACTCCTCCTCCTCCTCCTCCTCCACCTCCGACAGAGGCTCTGGTGGCCACTCGGCGGTGCAACAGGAGCTTTTGCACAAGGAGCCTGGACCGGCTGCTCCAACGGTGCAACCTGGAGATCGAGATTCCTCACCATCGCTGCCACCAGGTTACTGGATCCCCCAGCACCGAGCTTCTGGGCCATCATCTTGAACAGAGTGTTGAGACGATCGGCCACGCCCTTGAGGGTGTAGAGGTACCCAGTAAACTGTGGAAGGGTACCCATACCCAAGGAACTCATGGTGCGAGACGTACTGTTGTACGCCTCTTGCGCCATAATAAGGTGCAGGTCGTTCTTGAGCCTCTGGGGGAGTCGCATCACTATTTTTTGAAGGGTGGCTCCCTTGGCGGGCTTGGTGGCGAAACGTTGGCCATGGTGGGTTGTCAGCGTGGAGAATACAAAGAAAAGGAGAAAGATTGTGGAGAACGGATGGCGTGCCTTATATAAGGTTTGTGTGGAGTCAATGATGGAGAAAACCTTACTGATTGCTCTTAGGCTTTTTTGAGCATTTCGCGCTCATTGATGGGGACGATGGGACTTTGAAACTGTCACGAGGAAACGAAAGGTCGCACGCCGGTTGCACGCGTCTCTGCACCACCGCGGCCACAATTAAGTTCTGCACCTCCTACTCCTTGGGCCGCGCTTCTCCTTTTGTCATCAATGGAAGACGCGCTTTTGTCTCGCCTGTCTTTCTTTGTCATCGATAAAAGACGTGCTTTTATCTCGCCAGTCTCTGCACTACTGACTGCATTACATTCTTCGCAACTCCTCCTCCTCGGGTCGCGCTTCTCCTTAGTGATTGACCAACTCCAGCATGACCGCCACCTATTCGATAAACTCTCTGTTCCCATCGCTACTGCCTCCTATTATACACTAATTATATTCCACTTTTTATGTAGTTCATGGCTGGGAAATTTGATATCGACTTGGTGCGTGGCCAACTCAAGGAGGAGCGCTTGGCGTGGCACAAGAACCACCCCCATTATGTACATATTGTACACCAGTCGCATGATTGTATGTAGCTCTGCAATGGACTGATGAACTTAATCGCACTCTGTAGTTTTGCTTTTGGTATTTGCAATTTTATGGGTCGCCATTTGCGCCACTTATTGTCCAATTTCTCTGCGAAGGCTGAGTCCAGAGACTTAATGAAGTGGCAGTGCATCTTCCCCGGTAAAGAAGAGGTAAGTCATGAAGAACAACCACAATCCAGTATAACCATCGTCCCCTTATTAATGAATTTCCTTTATAGACTGACTGGAAAGATGGTTACTACCCCCTGACAATCTCCTTCTCGAAGGACTATCCCTTGGTACCTCCAAGATGCGCCATCCACCAGATTTCTTCGACTCGAATGTCCATAGCTCAAGAGCACTCTGCCTTGGGATTCTTGATCAAGAGAATATAAGATAGACATATTTTGCTCAAATAATTAGTTATTGTTGCCAAACTTATTTTAAGCGATTTCCTATGTTGCTTAAATTGATATTTCGTAGGGGTGGTGGCCTGATTTTACTGTCAAAATCTTATTACTTGAAGTTCAATGTTTGTTTCATCAGCTAAATGTGTCTGGAGTTGAAAATGATTGCTATAATCAACTTATCAAGGTTAGTAACTTTGTGTTAGTGAGCATCCTAGGTTATATATCTTTCCTCATTCGACATGTTAATTTAAAGAATGACAATATTTTCAGGATCCAAAGGAATAATAGAGATGTGTTCGGAAGCAAGCTCGACGGTACAATTAGGATCGATCCATGGGAGCTTTATAGGAATATAAGTCCGAAAAATGTATAGTTTAGAGAGCACACAATATAAACTCTAAAATGTTCGTTGAGTTGCAAATGTTTATCTCTGAATTGCAATGTGATTGCGATATGTTCAATGTGGCAACAATGCACATTTATTGTCTCTGCGCATGAAGTGGCATCGGACGCTCACAATGTTAGCGTTGCGCGTGAGTGGCAACGGACGCTCATGATGAACTGCGCGCGAGTAGCAAAAGGTAGACGCGCGAATGAGAGACGGGCATTATACAAGCTCGTCTCTAACTATTGACCTAAGCTATTTTTAGCTCACGCGCGCTCTCTACCAGCACTAGGCGAAATTTTCTCGCTCTCTCGACCTAGAAACCGTAGCTCCGGCACCTCGACCACCACGTCCCCGAAGCACACTGCCCTCTGATTGTCCCCTCCCCGGAGCACGCCGTCGCCTGGACCCTGCACTCGAAGCATGCCGCCGCCATCCCTCATCCTCAACTCGCTCTTCGTCATTGTTGCGCTGCCGCCGTCGACCCTAACCTTGGTATGATCATTTATGCAATCTCTCCCAACACCGCCAGACTGCTGTCATAAGAGAGTTGACTAACAACCGCTCTGGCGCCTCCGCCACCTCGTCTCCGGGACACGAGGACATATGATCGTCCCTATCCCCGGAGCACGCTACCGCCTAGACCCTGCCCTCAGAGCGTGCAGCCGCCGTTGACCTCGACCTCTGTAACCGGTATGATCAAGCCCTAACCAACATATTTCCAATTTTTCTCAAACAGTGGTACTAAAAGTTTAAAATTTTGGGCAACCACGACACTCCCAACACCGCCGACCTGCTGTCATCAGAGAGTTGAGGAACCACCGCTCCGGCGCCACTGCCACCTTGTCCTCGGAGCACACCGACGTCTGATTATCCCTATCCCCAGAGCACGCCGCCTCCTCGACCCTGCCCTCAGAGCGTGCCGCCGCCGTCGACCCCGACCTCAGTAATTGGTATGATCAAACCCTAACCAACAGAAATACCATTCTCCAATAAATTTGTTGCTAAGCCTTCAGATATTTGCTCCCTTATGTGACTATTTGTGCGAATGTGACTGCAATTTGATAATGTTTTATATGAGTTCAGTGACTTTATTGAATTCGAGGATGTCTCAGTCGGAGCATCAGGAGCAGACTGAAGAGGATAGATAACGTACTACTCTATGTCTGCAAACGAATTGCAATGTATGTGTAACTGCATTTATTTTATTTTATTATTATTCTTTTGCTATTTCTCATTTTGTGGTATGGAAAGACTACAAAACTGCCTTCAAGAGCGCATTAGAGAGGGGCTATGCATGCTCACTATCAATGAAGTCATTAATCCAAAGAGAGAATTTTCATTATGTTATACAGAATTAGATGATGACAGTTATGATATGTGAAATTAGTACTTGGTAATCAGGATGAAAGGGGGGCATTCTTTGTGTAATTAGTTACTTTGCTAACCACGATTGACACTTTGTTAACATTTGATTAGTCAAAATAATTTAATGTGTGATCTCCATTTAGCTATACATATGTTCATGTATGTGTATGTTGCTGACACTGGCTATGCGGCTGCCAAATCCTGGCTAGCTCTAGGATGCAGCCGGCAAGCAGGATAAACAGGGGGTGAGGGGCATCTAGTAGGAGACGAGCATTCAACATGGTACATCTCCTCTTAGTGCTATAATGTAACAGCGAGTAGATACATCGGCGACATGCTAAGAACAAAGTACGTCTTACATATTAGATGTAAAGGAGACGGACGCACATAAAGCCCGTGTCGGATTGGTTAAAGAAAGGAGACGAGCATCTGTAACGCATGTCATGGATTTTTTATATAAAGGAGACGGCCTCCTTAAAGCTCGTCTAGTAATTACTCAGAAAAGGAGACGCGATTTCTTAGAGCTTGTCTTGCTTGTATGCTGATCGGCAATGCGTCTGTCGCGCGTCTCCGTTGACTCCGTAATGCGAGACACGACGACGGAGACGAGGGGTTTGTACGTCTCCGTTTTTCGTGTGGGCTCGTCTCAGATGAGTCTTTCTCATGTAGTATTTGTGACAATTTTATTCCCCTAATAGACCAAATGATGCAAATTATTTTTAGAAATGACTTGCTCCATCAATTTTTTTGGCAAGGCCATGGAACCTCTATTGTCAACTATGATGGAAGCTCATCCAATGAATAACTCAGCATTGTATTTTTAATCATAAGCTATTTCCTGAAAAAATCTGCGAGGGAAGTAGTCCTAGTATCGAATGACTTTTCGGAAGAGTAATATGATATTATCCATTATTCAATGCCACTAGTTCAGTGCTTGCAAGATAGAGTGGTGGTTGTTGATTTTCACACCTACCTCCTTGAATGCTCGTGAACTGGGAAGTCTGGTACTGCAAGGATTGCCTTAAAAGAACAGAGTACAAATATTACTGCTTATTGCGCAACGTGAGGATGCCCGTGAATGATACCGTACTTTTGCTGGCCACAATAAGATCTGGTGGTGGACCTAGTACATTCATTTATATTACAGAAATGCTATTTATCAGGTGCCTCAGACGACTATTGATTGTGTCTTGAGCTTCATGCAGACAGCTATCTTCTTCTACTGGTTCTCTCCCGATCTCTCGATTCTCAGATCGATTCAATCGTGCTCGCAAGGAGCCCAGCGATTGGACGCTGCTCCGGCGCGCTCAACGGGAGGCGGCGCGTGGTGGCGGGCTGTGCCGGCACGCTTGGGCGAGGCGGCTAGCACAGCAGGGGTGGCGGAAGGAGATGTCGGTGTGCACGGAGCACGGCGGCTGGAGGTGGCTCCGGCGCAGGTGGCAGTGGCATCGGCGCCGGAGGACGGGGAATAAAGGTAATTTTTTTTGGTAATTGTAAACCTGTAATTGTTAATTCGTAATGGTAGTGTTATGTTAATCGTAAAATAATCAAACAAAAAATTGTAATTGATTAACCTATAGAATTAAGGGTTAATCATTAATTAACACCACGTAAGATAGGCTCATCCGATAGCGCGTCTCCTTTCTTTGAGTCATAACGGACATTCTTTACGGTACCATTGGAGGCGTGATTCGGGCGCGTCGCCCATCAGCATACATGCGAGACAAGCACTAACATAGCGTGTCGCAAATTTATTGACTGATCTGATACGTGCTTTATTGAAGCGCGTCGCAGATTTGTTTATTGATCTGAGACGGGTATTAAGGAAGCTTGTCTCCTTTATTTAGATAATCCGAGATGATCTCTGTTACAGCTCGTCACGAATTGTTTACATGTAGAGTCTTCTATTAAGTGCCCCCACCCCTGATTACCCTGGTTACCAGTTGCATCCTAGGGGTGTGTTTGTTTTGAGGGATATGGTGGGACGGGACGGGATGATCCCACTTTTCTATTGTTTGGTTCGGGGACATATGGGATAGAGTCATCCCTCAATGAGAAATATTCCCTCCAGATGCAAGACAGACTCATCCCACCAAAAACGTAGGGACAAGTTCATTCCACCTCCGCTACGTGTGCACTGATCACTGTTCTATCTCACATCATACTCACAAGCATCTGTCTCATCCCACAATACAAAAAATAGACGGGGTCATTCCATCCCAAATCATTCTCCAAAGCAAACAAAAAACATGAACTGTCTCATTCCTTCAAACAGACAAAAATAGGACCATCCCATCCTTGAAAAGTTGGATGAATCCAACCCGTCCCACTTTATGTCCAAACCAACACATCCTAGAGCTAGCAAGGATTTCGCAGCCGCATTGCCAGAGTCAACAACATACTCATACATGAACATATATATAGCCAAAAAGATCACACTTAAATTATATTGACCAATCAAATATTAACAAAGTGCTAATTGTGATTATCAAGTATAGTAATTACACAACAAAGAACGCCCCCTGTTCATCTTGATTACAAGAGTAACTAATTATAGACATCACAAATGTCATCATCTAATCTTGTATACCGTAATGAAAATTCTCCCGAATAATGACTTCATTAACGATGAGCCTTTATGGCCTCTAATGCTTTGACTAAGACATCCTCAAATTCAACAAAATCACTAAAATTATATAAAACATTATCAAATTGTAGTCACATTCACTTAAACAGTCACATAAGGGAGCAAATATCTAAAGGCTTAGAAACAAATTGGTATACATTTTAATAAACACAAGAACTATTAGTGAATGGAGAACCGAGCTTACTTGTAGCACAAGCAGTTGGTGAGCATCTGCAAAGCATCAATAGAGAAATTGTTTTCATCATAAAGGACATGGTAGTGATCTAGTGTGCTTGTTCACTAAAAAAACAAACAATTTACATTCCACTGATGCATTAATAGCCTGATATAAAAAACTCGTGAGAGAAACACCAATTACCGCATAGGTACCTTGATTCCAGCATGGCTGCAGAGGTAGAAATCAAAATCACTGGGATGACAAATGCTAGTGTCAACCACAGTTCTTACAGTTTCAAGGATTTGCGAATCAGAATTTATTACATACATTGATAGTCAAAACAAAAATAGTACTTTTACATTGGACATAAACAAGAAAGATGAATTTTAGCCTAATGAAAATTCTCCCTTTGGATCAATGACTTCATTAATGATGAGTCTTCATTAGACATCCTTAAATTCAATAAAATCACTGAAATGCACGCTCTGAGGGTAGGGTCGAGGCGGCGGCGTGCTCCGGAGACAGGGGACGAGGTGGCGGCATGCTCTGGGATGAGCTAGCGGAGGCACCAGAGCGGTGGTTCCTCAACTCATTGATGATAGCAGGCCAACGTGCTCTGGGGACAGTGAGAACATTTCCACTTATGTGAAGACGGCAGCATGCTCATACCGATTACTAAGGTCAGGGTTGAGGCGGCGGCGTGCTCTGGGGACAGGGGGAGGCGGCGTGCTCTAGCGTGCTCAACTCTCTGATGACAAAGGTCAGAGTCGACGACGAGGTCAGTGTCGACGATGGTAACGCGACAATGATGAAGAGCGAGTTTAGGAAGAGGGACGGCGGCAGCGTGCTCAGGAGCTGAGCTTTCTAGGGCAAGAGAGTGCGCGAGAGCTAAAAAAATTTGTCAAGTGTTGGGAGAGAGTGCGCGAGAGATAAAAATAGCAAAACTCGGAGACAAGCCTCTATAACACCCATCTCTTGTTTCAGTGTCTCCGTTTGGTCGAGAGAGTGCGAGTAAGTCTTGCGCGAAAATTTTTGCCAGAGAGCGCGCGAGAGCTAGAAATAGTTCAAAAATCGGAGACATACATGTATAATGCACGTCTAGCATTATTTTGTGGCTAAACAGGCACGACATATGCGAAAATGCACCACAGTGTGCTGAAGTCAGGAACAACATCTTTGCATACGAGCATGTCCAACTGGAAACTGTGCGTAGTGCCCTATATGATCCTTGCAACGCGCTCAGCTTTCCGTAGTGGGACAAAAGATCTTCGGCATGAATCGGAGACTTGCTCAGGTAAGGCGCGTCTCGTATTATTTTATGGTCGAACAGGAACGCCTTATGTCAAAGATGCTCGACGGTGTGCTGAAGCCAGGAACAACATCTTTGGCATCCGGGCATGTCCAACTGGCAACTATGCGCAATGCCTTATATGATCGTTGCAACACGCTCATATTTTCGTGGTGGGTCAAAAGATCTTCAGCATGAATCGAAGACGTGCTCAGTTAAGCCGCGTCTCGCATTAGTTTGTAGCCGAACGGGCACCCCGTATGCCAAAGATGCACCACATTGTGTTGAAGCTAGAAACAACATCTTTGGCATTCAGGCATGTCCAACTGGCAACTGTGCGCAATACCTTATATGATCATTGCAACGCGCACAACTTTCTATAATGGGACGATGCACTGCAACTTCAATAAATCTCCCAACTTAGGCTTCGCAGAGAAACCCAACACAAAGGAATTAGAAATACCAAAAACAAACAAGATGAGAAAACAAAACTAAAGTTAAGTTCATCAGTCCATTGCAGAGCAACATATATACAACCATGCGACCGGTGTGCCATATGTACATACATGGGGATGGTTCTCGCGCCACGCCAAGCGCTCCTCCTTAAGTCGTCTATGTGCCAAGCCGATATCTAACCCAGCCATGAACAGTGTTGACGACGAGGACGGCGATGACGACGACGGTTGCGAACAGAGGCGGCAGTCACTCTTGAGTTGGTCGATTAGTAAAGGGTCATTGGTTGATTAGCAAAGGAGCACAGGAGGCGAAGAGACGAGTGAGATAAATGTGAGATGCGCGAGACTAAAGCAAGATGCGCGTGATATGAAAGCGCATCTTCCATTGTTGAAAGTGACAAGTGCAGCACGAGGACGGCAGAGAACTTAATTTTGGCAGCAGTGGTGCAGAGACGCGTGAGGCCGACGTGCCCGACCTTTCATTTCCCCGATGTGGTATCGATGTGTCCCATCGTTCCATCAATGCGCGGGAAACCAGCCGCTTCATCTTTGACTCTGCATAGACCTTATATAAGATGTGCCATCACCCGTCAGTTCTTCAGAAGTGCGTCACTCATTTTGCATATGTTTCTTCTTTTTCGTCGTCTTCTCCGCGCCGACGACCCACCAGCACCATGGCCAACGTTCCGCCTCCAAGCCCGCCAGGGAGCCACCCTGTAGGAAACTGTGATGCATCTCCCTCGAGAGGCTCAACACCGAGCAGCGCCTCCTTATGGCGCTGGAGGCGTAAAACAATATGACTCACGTCATGAGTTCCTTGGGTCTGGTACCCTTCCACAGTTTACTGGAATGGGTACTATCGACCACTACCTCTACGCCCCCACGGGGGTGGCCGATCGTCTCGACATTCTGTTTGAGATGATGGCCCAGGTGCTCGGCGCCGAGGGCCGCAAAAACCTGGTGGTGACGACGGAGAGCAACCTCGGCCTCGGGGTTGCATCGCCAGTGTAGCCGGAGCAGGCCTAGGCTCCTGTTGCACCTGCACCGGAGTCGCCACCGCCGAAGGAGGAGGAGGAGTAGGATTTATTTTTTCTTTGTTGTTTTGAGTTGATGTTTTTCTTTTCTTGTGTCTTCTTGTACTTTTTCTTGTGTTTTGTAATATATTGTGTTAATGAATGGAATTTATCTATGTTAAACTGTGTGTTCCATTGTTGTGAATGAATATTTTCTTGTGTGTTTAACTGTGTGAATGAATGAATGTATGGTGTGTTCATTGTGTGGACAGTGAACTATGTTAAAGCAATTGCAAACATGAAGGATTTGATTATTTTCTGGACAAGTGAATTATTTATTTATCAAGTGAATATGCTCTAAGTTCAGTGATGTTTGATATCAACATTGAACCAAAGCAAAATGGAGAAACTCAAGAAGCTAAAGGAGATGTCGGGAATAGGAGATGAACTATTCGTAAGAGTGTGTCTCCCTCTTAGCAGAGGAGAGGGAGACGTCTAGCATAGGAGACACACTTCACTGCTAAGCGCATCTCCATTTTGCGTCTCTGCATAGACCTTATATAAGGTGCTATCAGTCTCTCCTCTTCTCTTCGTTCGTCTTCTCCGGGCAAACAACCCACCATGGCCAACGTTCCACCGCCAAGCTCGCCGAGGGGGCCACCCTGCAAGAAACAGTGTTGCCGCTCCCCCGAGAGGCTCAACAACGAGCTGCTCGAGATGCTGTTTGACAGGCTATTTGACCAATTCCAAAGGATCCTCGAGATGATGGCCGAGGTGCTCGGCGCCGAGGGCCGCAGTATCTTGGTGGTGGCGATGGCGAGGAACCTCAGTCGCAAGGTTGCGCTGCCGGATCCGGACCAGCCGGAGCAACCGACGGAGCAGCCAGAGCAGCTAGCCAAGACTCCTGTTGCACCAGTGTCGGATGGCCGCCGGAGGAGGAGGAGGAGTAGGATTTAGGTTTTCTTTTGTTGTTTTTAGTTGATGTTGTTTTTTCTTTTCTTGTGTCTTGTACTTTTTTCTTGTGTTTTGTAATGTATTGTTAATGAATAAATGTGTTATTTGTGTTAATCTATGTTAATATTATCTTGTGTGTTCAACTATGAATGAATGAATGTGTTCGTCGTTCATCGACGTGTTCATGTCTATCTGTAACCGAACACAAAGGAGATGTGCTTTCGGTAAAGTACGTCTCATTTCTTTCGCAAATAGGAGACGCACTTTGTTAGATGTGCGTCTCCCGTTTGTCAGAGAGGAGAGCGCGTCTCGGACACCTACATAACTTAGACGGGTGGTATTGTAACTTGTCTCCTTATATGTTCAACTGAGTCATGTCAAATCCTCGCTGAAGCAGGCTTGTCTCGCTTAACTTTATCAGAGAGGTCCGCCTTTGAGCGTGTCGTCCATCTTTGTCTCCTATTTGGGTTTCTTACATAGCGTAAAAGGATTAGAGATTAATAACTGTAGTTAGCTCTTAATTACCCGGTGTGTGAATTTTTTACTCAAATTGCAGGCACCTGAAATATAGACAGACCATTTATATTAACTTGATATTTGTTTCCTAAGGTGTCATGGTTAATGTTTTTAACCCACCGTTATTGCATTATTTTTTCTTAAGGTCACGTGGGTGAAGTTAGGCTCTTCCTTTCCACATAAAAAAAAGGTTAAGCTCTTTCATGCAAATACCGAGTGAACTTTGTGAACAGTATTGTCCATTCAGGAACAGGAAGTAGCATATGTTCAGATATTTAACTCTAGCATTGTCAATATCTAAATTATGAGCTACTTGGGAAGTTAGTCCTCTGGTCTATTTAAAAAGAGTACGTGAAGTTTTAACATAAATCAAACAGAAGTAATTCCTTAGGACTCTTGAGCAGTTTCAGTCTCTCTTATTTTGCATGTGGTGTAGTTTACGGACATCATGTTACTGACATATTTTATTTCTAAATAATTAATGTGTACAAAATTCACCATTCCAAATCGAATGATGAGGCTACCGTAACTGCTATATACTTTTCAAAGGTAGCCATTAAATTTTTCATTGAGCAAGGATCTCACTTCATTCACGTGTACCGTGTGTACCATGTGCACCGCACATACATACCGCTCGTTAGATCTTGCATGTACAGTAGTGGCTGCAGCCTGCACAGTTTACCGGCACTGGCAACTGCAACCGTCCTTTGCATGGGCTTCACCAAGAGTCAACACCATCAAGCACGCACGACGATGGTATACCAGCGTATTTGTAGCAATGGTATAAATGCAGATCACGATGAGGATCAATAAATTGAATTCAATGTAATTAGCACGGCAAGAACTCAATTGAATTCTCCATCTGCAAAACCGGCGCCGCTGCCTAGTTGGCTTACCACCGCTTTCACAGCCAGCTCTGCCACGGAACCGCCGAGCTGTGTGATCAGCGCGGCCTCTAGCCTATAAATTGCCCTGGCGCCGCGTCGATCTCCTCCACACAAAACAAAGCGCTTCTAGGCATCTAGCTACTGAGCACCATGGCTGCGAGGATGCTCCTCGGCGTCTGCGCGGTGCTGATGGCGGTAGCCATCGCGAACGCAGCGTCCGGCGAGCCAGCGTCGGTCATTGTCGGCCAGGCCAAGTGCGGCGACTGCACGAGGAAGAACATGAACGCCGAGGCGGTTTTCAAGGGTACGCATCATCGGACATCTACAAGCATCATATATGAACTTTATAACAAAAATATGAGCTATATTGGCTGCCGCATAAGACCTTTTATTTCGTCATATTCATTTCAGTGCTTCAGGTCGCTATCAAGTGCAAGAACGTCAACGGTGAGTACGAGAGCAAGGCCGTTGGCAAGCTCGACGTCTCGGGTGCCTTCAGCGTCCCGCTGGCCACCGACCTCCACGGCGCCGACTGCCACGCCCAGCTCCACAGCGCGGCCGGCAAGACGTGCCCCGGGCAGGAGCCATCAACTATCGCACTACAGTCGGAGGGCACTTTCGTGGCTGTCCCTGGCAAGATGCACTACCAGTCAGTAGAGTGCGCGTCGGCCACCATCTGCGGCCCCATCAAGAAGCACATCATCGATCACTTCCACAAGAAGCCGGTGCCACCGAAGCCAGAGCCCAAGCCGGATTACCATGCTCCAACGCCCGAGTATCACCCTCCGACGCCGGAGTACCATCTTCCGACACCAACGTACGGTGCGTCGCCGAGTCCGATCTACCACCCACCGGCGCTGCAAGCATCTGACACCTTCTGTAGTAAGATCAAGAAACACTTCATTGACCACTTCCACAAGAAGCCCGTGCCGGAGTACAAGCCTGCGCCAGAGTACCACCCCAAGCCCGCGCCGGAGTACCACCCTCCCACGCCAGAATACCAACCTCCAACGCCGGTGTACGAGCAGCCGAAGCCAACTCCAATCTACCATCCTCCTGTCAAGCACTGAATGATCTTTTCGGCCATGAGTGGAACAGATAATTTGCTGCGAACGCCAAGCTGGGGATTGATGAACACGTACCCGTGATTTATGTTTGAATTTGCTTTGTATTGTTAGTTATTTACTTATTCTAGCGCGTGGAGAATAAACATTGTGAGCATTTTATTTGATCTGTATAAGAAATGGATTTCGTGTTTTACAATATTCGTCATGGGAACTGTGATTATCATCAGCAATGCACAATCTTTCTCATTTCCTTGAGCGTCCCAGACATTGTACCCTGCTCGATAATCGAGTAGACTTCACTACATGAAAACACATATAGGGCGTCGTCTGTGTAAACGTCGGTTGTATAATAAAACCGACGTACATAAACTATAAACGTCGGCTAGCCGATGCATATAGTCGACGTCACAAATTGGACGTCTTTAACACGTAGAAGCGTCGGTCCCGACGCTCTTACCGATTTATAACCGTCGGTGGCCCCTGACTGACGCACCTAACATTATATGCGTCGGCCGCAGAACCGACTCATTTAAAGCTTAGAAGCGTCGGTTCCCACGGCCAGCCGATGGCTCTAACGAACTTATGACCGTCGGCCACGTGGCCAACCGACGGTCTTATAGAATATATATGCGTCGGTGAGTCTAAACCGACGTTCTTATCCGTTTTTTTCACATTGTTTTCTCTGCATCCCCGGTTGGGGAGCCTCCGATCCAGCAGCCAGCAGTTCAAGCCATGAGTATACAGTATACAGTATACAGTATACACATTACAGCAGTTCAAGCCAGTTACAGCAGAAACAACATTTACAGCGAAACAAGTTTACAGTATACAGATTTATACAGGGGAACAAGTTAAGCAACAACAGGGTTCAATACAGCAGCAACAAGTTCAATACCCGAAAGTCATACAAGTTCATAACATCCATAGTAAACAACTCGAAACATCACAAACAACTTAAACATAAAAACATCAGTTCAAGTCTAGATAGTAAACAACCATAGTGAAGATCAATCCGCACGCATGTTGTGAGAGCTTCCGCCACTCGCTCCTCCACCGCTTGCACCCATATTATCGTTCAAATTTAGAAAATCATCACAACCTTCAGACGTCACTTGATGAGAACCCTACAAGAAACACATTCAAATTAAAATTTGCATTAGTAAAAATAATTTTGCATGTCTCGATATCAAAGTAGGGCGCTACTTCACCAATATGAACTTGCATAACTATAAACATTGGTCTTAATTTGACTATGAGTTGAGATTAGAAAATCATACCGCTACCGCATGAGTTGCCGATGGTTCATGCACGGGACCAGCTGGCGGTGGTAGAAAACCTGGATATAGTGGATATGGATATGGATATGGATATGGATATGGTGGCCAAGCTGGAGGAGTTGCGCCCAACATCGATAGAAATCCTTGAGCTGGTGGAATATATCCTTGGCAACTCTCATAACACTGTGACAAATATTATTACTATTTTCTAGTGTTACTCAAATGAATAATACACAAAGTCGAATTATACCTGTGACGACGAAGCAAACGGGGTACGAGGAGCACCGACCTGCGATCCAATTCCACCTTGAGGGAATAACTGCATCAAGTAAAGATAATGAGTTAATTAATGTAACATATTATAATAAGCAAAATTTAACTCGAACAAAACAATCATGTGTACCTGCAACATATAGGCCATTTGTTGATGCATTTGCATATTCATCTGTCGTATCTCACACATCTCTTCCTTATTACGTCTCAGTTCTTCTCTTAATTCTCTCTCCATATTAGACTCAGACCTACTAGAGCTGACACTAGATGAACTTCGTCTAGCATAAGCCTCGCGCTCCACATAACCATCACCCAACCCAAGTCTAGAAAATATATAAGTGTTATGAATTGATAGCCATAAACATATAAATCATCAACATCTTTTCACATACCTACCATGTGGTAGACCTCCGCCGGCTTCGTACGCTGCTGCCACGTTCAAAGGCTCTCTAACATAGTCTGCGTCATCTCCATGAGTTTTCTTGAACTCAACATATTTTTCCTGCAATACATTAAAATAACAGATAGATCTAGTAAAAGATAAATTGACTTCATGAACACATCTAACAAATAGTGAACATTCATACGAATTTTTGTTTCGATGCCTCGTCACACAGCTGCTCCAGATGATTTGGATCTCGACCTCTGTGTCCCTTAAGATAAAACTCAAAAAAAGTAGGAGGCGCCCCAGTTTCAGCTGTCTGCAACACAAAACTTCAACATTTCAATCAGTACAATTTTTTTCAAGCAATGTATGATTGTAAGAATTCATACCATCCTTTGCTCCATCCGCACATATCCATCCGGTCCATAGAAGTGCTTTCCAGGCTTGCTCTTCCGGTTCCTTCGATTTCTGTTAGATTTATTCTTAAACTCATCTGACGCCCAATACTCACATAGCCATTGCCAAGCCTCCATATCCGCACAAATCAAATCGACACTACTCTGTAAGTACTCCTCCTTATGTAGGTGAATTTTAGCTGCATCTTTATTTGTCATGGGCTGTAACAGCATTGTCTTGTAGTACACGGTCACGGCTTTGACCCGTGCATCAGAGAAAGAGTCCTTGGTACGTCTTCTAGCTGCATTCTAAAAAACGAAACTTGCATAAGCTTCACTCGTACCCTCCTCCAAGTGAAATGAACCCTGCATATAAGTAATAATTACTGTCATCCAAATCAAGAAGCAATGTGATTAAATCGATAAGAAGAAACTTACCCAAAACACGTCCCAAACTCTATCCTGACAAGTACCTCTGTCGTACGGTTTTAACGCATAGTGATCCCAGCTATGCGCTGCCTTTCCTTGGCCTTCCACTAGAACCATACCGGGAAAACAATATCGAATGGCATTTCCCAACTCCGTGTTGATTACACGTCGATGCCCCTTGCCATTCCAAACAGGATCGATCCAGCATCTGGTACCCTTTGGCCTAATAATATTCCGCTCGTCAAGGCTTCTAGCTGGATTACATAAAAAATGTCTTCGTAACCTATACAAATAATATTAGTTAATTAGTTGACAAGAAAACAAATATAAAAGATATTGAGATTATTAATAAATCTAAAATAATACCTAAAGGGACATCGATTGGGCCGCCCAAACTCAGCTAGCTATGCCGCTCTTGCCAACCTTGCATCTCGCTCCGGATCATCGACCTCCTCTTCATTCTCATCGTCCCCCTTAGTGCCACCTTCAGAGAAGGGAGACTGCTCAAGTTCCTGCACCCTCGAGCCTGCTGCCGAGCCTCCTCCCTGCTCTAAGGCTCCTCCCTACTCGAAGCCTCCTCCCTGCTCGAAACCTCCTCCCTGCTCGAAGCCTCCTCCCTGCTCTAAGCCTCCTCTCTGCTCGAAGCCTCCTCCCTGCCCTACCTCCTCCCCGTACAACTCCTCGTACATGGGGCACCGATCAAGCACTCTCGTCTCCACCCTCGAGCCTACAACTGAGCCTCCTCCCTGCTCTAAGCCACCTCCCTGCTCTGCCACGTACTCAAACAACTGTCGTCTCCTCCTACGTGTACTCTCACTAGTACCCTGGAAATGCAAATAAAAATGTAACACATAATAAATAAATAATTTTCATATTGAAATAAATTTTGAAAAAACCAATTACCTGAAATATGCCTGTTTGGTCTGAACCAGTACTAGGCTGAGACGTGGATGACGAAGATCCACTGTTTTTCTTGCCCTTCTTACCAAATCCTAAATTCTTCAACATCTACACAAATTTAGACAAATGATTAGTATACGAGAATATAAAACACTAAGATTTTACGTGCATACGGGGAAATAAAAGAATGCATACACCAATAATTAGAAATCATCAACATCATAATCTGCTTCTATCACACGTGCACTAAGATGTTCATGTATCTATTGTTCCACTCATCTTCAAACTCTTCTTCACTCTCTTCCTCAAATCTTACATGCTCTTCGATATTCCTTTTGTGCGTTTCAATAATTCTTTGTGATTGTCGAAGACGTTTTCTCGAAGAGCGAACTTGTTCTTTAGACATTAACTCTTGGGTACCTCTATTTATTTCCGCGAGTTCTATCTCACAAGATATCCTAAAATCTTCTACTTCCTTGACTTCATTTTGATAGACAGTGTCACCATCATCTTCTTGACTCTCTATGTAACCATCATAACGACGAGGGTGCACTTCACGATTCACTTTATATACTACCCACCAGTTTTTCAAACATGGGTGAGGATAACTTAAATAGTACACTTGTTCGACTTGACTCGCAAGCACAACATTGTTGTTAAGAACTGTGTACCGTGAGTTATGGTTGACCTCCACCATTCCAAAATCATCCACTCAAGTTCCCGATGTCGGATCAAACCATTGACAGTCAAAAATGACAAGTTGAAGTACTTTTGGACCGCCAAATGTGTACTCAATTATTTTTTTAAAGAACTCCATAGTATTCTTTCACTTTTCCACTACCTTATGTGGCTGCTATCATTACTCCACTGTTTGTAGTGGCAGCAAGTGGACAGTTTGCTTCTAAACTGGCCGTCCAAAAATGATATCAGTTGATATCGTATCGTTTAAATTCATTTGCTTTCAATTGACCACGCGACATCTGTCACAAGTCATCAGAGATGTTGACGTCATTCATACACTACATAAATAAGCAAAGTTAGAATATTACGATAGTCATGTGAACTATGATTGTAAGAAAAAAGACGAATAAAGAACTTACATGTTCACAAAACCAGTTCACAAAGTTCGGCCCACCGTTAATGCCCTTTTGACGTAACTTATCTAATTGACTTTGCGTAGGTTTTCGTGGAGATGACCAACATAGCTTGTCAAACATTTCAAAATATGGCAACACTTCCTCCATGTTGAAAAATATATAAAGCATCGTGTAGTTTCTCTCTTCTTCCGAAATATGATGAGAATTAGCAGTTCCAACACACTTTCCCTCCCAATACAAAATCGGAAGCTCACTTGTTGTGTGCTCCTCTACATTATGATATCGTGTTGTAGATGCATTCACATTGTTGGCACGTGAAAAATATCTGCTAGAGAAGTTAATAATCTCTTTGAATGCAAATGCATCTGCAATAAAGCCCTCAACTCTTGCCTTGTTACGCACTGTAGATCTAAGTTTCTTTATTTTTCTTTCCTGGTTGTACATCCACCTGAATTGTGCAGAACCTCCTACCAATGCTTCATAAGGTAAATGCACCAACGAATGTTGCATAACATTCATAAAACCAGGCGGAAACACTTTTTCCATCTTACATACAAGCACAACAATTTCTTTCTCCCACTGCCACATCATCTTTTTGACACTTCCTTAGCACATATCTGCCTATAAAAGAAGCTAAGTTCGGCAAATATCTTCCACAAATCAGGTTTGAAGTAGCCACGGAACATTATCGGTACAAGTCTCTCCATCAAAATATGGTAATCATGACTCTTCAACCCATTCAGTTACGGGTGTTGAGATTAACACATCGTTTTATGTTGGCTGCATAGCGATCATGAAACTTTAATGTTTTCAACCAACTAAGTATTTGCTTTCTTTCTTCTGGTCTGATACAATATGGAGCTCGTGGCCTACTTTCATTTCCACTTGCATTTGTTATAACCTCAAGTGCAGGATGATCACAAATGTCAGCTAAGTCTTTCCTTGCACTAAAGTTATCTTTGGTTTGACCAGTAAAATCAAAACACATGCTTATGATGCTTTCAGCGACATTATGCTCCTGGTGCATCAAATCTATGTTGTGTGGTAAAAGTAACGCCTTTGCGTATGGTAACTCCCAAAGAAAAGAAATATGGGTCCAGTTGTGTTCTTTACCATAACCTTCGAAAACACCTTTTGCGGACTCTTTTAACTTTGCATGCCATGCCATTTTTTGTACGCCTGTCAATCGATGAGGTGGTCCTTCTGTAACCCTTCTACCTCTTCGAAACGATTGTGTATCACTCCTAAAAATATTGTTTGGAGGAAGGAATCGTCGATGGCAATCAAAGAAGCTGACTTTTTTTCGGTGCTTCAACCTTATGGCATCGGTGTGAGCCATACATATAGGACAACACAATTGTCCATGGACACACCAACCAGCCCAAATGCCATATGCCAACAAATCATGTACAGACCATAGATACGTAACACGTAAGGTAAATTAACATTTTAGATGACTGTCGTATGCCTTTACACCTTGCCATAGCTCTTTCAGCTCTTCAATCAACAGCTGCATAAACACATTGATTTTCTTTCCAGGATGTTTAGGTCCAGGAATAATGGCCGTGAGGAATATGTATACTTCTTTTATGCACATGTTGGGAGGAAGGTTGTAAGGCATGATAAAAATAGGCCAACAAGAATATGGACTGTTACTGGTGCTGAAAGGAGTGAAACCATCTAGTGACATCCCAAGACGAACATTTCTTGGATCTGTACCAAACTCTGGATCAAAACGGCCCAGAGCTTGCCAAGCCGCGCCATCTGAACGATGCGCCATAATATCTTTGTCATCAATCTCATGTATACCTTCAGAATGCCACCTCATCTACTTTGCTGTTTCTTGAGACAAAAATAAACGTTTAAGCCTCGACGTGATAGACATGTACCGTAATTGTTTAATTGGTACTTTTGTAGTTATTTCCTCTCCATCATCATTCTTAACCGTCACATGTCTAGAGGCATCGCAATGCATACAATGAGGATCGTTTCATGTTCCTTCCAAAATAGCATGCAATTATTCTCGCACGCATCAATCTTCTCGTAACTCATGCCCATAACAGCCAAAATCTTCTTAGATTCATATATGTCTTTCAACATCTTATTATTTGACGGAAGGAGATCAATAAACAACTTCAGGATACAATTGTAACAATTGTTCGCAAAATTGAACTTAGACTTCAACGCCATAAGTCGTGTGACCGCCTGCAAAACGGTCATTTCAGTGCCCTCATACACTTTTTCATTTGAGGCAGCAAGAAGTTTATAAATTTTTTCACCTCTTTAGGCAGTGACTCTTCTTCATACTCTCGACCAACATCCGTGATCATCTCATCCATACGATCTTCATCCTCGTTTTCGTCCGACTCACAAGCATGATCAATCTCCCCATTCTCACGCCACACTAAGTAGTCGGGCATAAATCCGTGCTTGCAAAGGTGCAACTCAATTTTAGGTCTTTTCAGATGCATACGATTTTGACACTTGCTACAAGGGCACTTCACCAAAGAAGCACCACTAGCAAAAGCTTGGTTAATGAAAATGTTAGCGACATGAGCCCATTCCATACTGTGACCACCAGTTGAACTCCATCCATCATGCATCACCTTACAGTTGTCACCCATTTTTCAGTTTATACCTTCAAACTAGACAAATCATTATTAGTTTCATTGTTATGTTATATCACGGCCCCTACAACCTAGGCAGATAGATCCTAAACCCACCCAAGAGTGACCAAGTGGAGCGTGCTCGTGACGAGACGCGTGGTCCGGATCCGAACGAAATTTCGGTAGCATAACCCCGTGGTTCTCCACTGCACGCCCGAAAATGGTGCAGCAGAGAACAACATGTTATGCCGTTGAAATCTCATCCAGATCCAGACTCGCGTCTCGTCACAAGCCACACCCCCTCGGTCACTCCCAAACTGTCCAAAAAGGGACAATTCCGAACCTGCACATCTCACATGCCAATAGCACGTGAAATGTGCTGATTCGAAATGGGTAATTAAATTTTATAGGTTACGTTGCTCATTTCCATTTTTCGATCATTTACGAGAGAGGAAAGAACGAGACAGAGGGGGAAAGTTGGTCAAAGTTGAATGTTCCAAGTACAGATCTACCATCCACACTTGTCTTGACGTCGTATACCATTGTGCTTTTCTTCACGCATACATTACGACTACAATCATCTCTGAGCATTCATGCATGATATTGAGTATAACTAAACTTCAAAATTTAGTATAACTAATCATTCAAACATTTCAATGCTTGTGTCCGACAATGGCCATTCTAAAAACAAACGATGTGATAGTTTAATTGAATGTAATTACAACTAATAGAAACTAATTGCTAAACCATTGAATGTTTTTGCAACTATTGAAACTAATATACAAACATTGGGGAAACAATTGAATGTAATTGCAACTAAGTGAAACTAATTGCTAAACAATTGATAATTGACAGCTAAGTGCTCACTAACTAGCTAAGTACTCACTAACTAACAATTGACAGTTGCAAAAGAATTAGCAATACAAAGAGAGGAAAAAAAGGAGCGGGCTCACTGACTTCGGTGCCGCTCGATGGAGGTAGCCGGTTGGGCTCGGACATGGTGGGCGGCACTCTGGCTCTGGGGCGGCGGCACAGTGCGGTTGGGCGGCGGCGCGGTGGTGCCGGTGACGTAGTGAGGCGGTGGCTCGGGTGCGGACGTCGCGGCAGCACCGCTCGATGCGGGCGGAGGAGAAAGAGGCGGGGCTCTCGTCGGCGGCTCTATCGGCGGGGCTCTCGCGGCGGCGGCGAGCACTTTGGCGGCGACCTGCGGAAGGCTATCGCAAGCAGGGCGACGCGGGCGCATGTGAGACTGAAGAGGCGATAGGGTTGGCGCACGCGAGATGGAGACTATGGTGGGCCCCCCTTATGAACATCGGTTTCTGTCCTACGGCTATAATAAAGACGTCGGTGGGCCAACGGCTTTATTCTGACCGTCGGTTCCTACGGTCTGGCCGACGGCTATAACTTATAGCCGTCGGTTTGTCCTGGCCAGCTGATGGCTATAGTTTATATGCGTCGGTCTCAGGAAACCGACGGTTATAAGTGCTTTAAATGCGTCGGCACCGACGCCTCTAATATCCCCGACGTCGTGTTGCCTGTTGCCCGTTTCTAATTTTGACAACTTTATTTATTGTAACCGGTCTTGGTTACCTACTTACTTTTTTTTGTTATTGCAAGAGAATATAATACTCTTTACATACTAGAGAAAGCCCGTGTCTCAGGCTTTCTAGAAATAGCATTCTTCATATTCAGTTGCTCTTCATTCATAAAGGAGTTATTTTTTGATGCAAAGGGGCACGTGTATTGCCTTTTCATTAAAGTAGGAGAAAAGTAAATACAAAAAAGGTTTATTCTGACAACTTCAGTTGTCAGATTATAAAATCCTCAGATAATAGCAAAGCAAAAGAGGATACTAGTTTACAACAACAAAGAAGGCTTTTTGGGCCTTGAGGAAACAGTCGAATTCCTCTTTTGCAAAACCTGCCATCGCTATCGCATCTCTTTCTTTCTTCTCCTTGGAAAATTCTATTGTTTCTTTCCTTCCAAACATTCCACCAAGCATATTGGATCCCCCAAGGATTCTCTTCTCCTCTCTTTCACCGTTTCCTTCATGGTTTGCTGTGACCAATCTGCAATCTTCGGCGTCTCGGGAGTGGAGGTGCTCATGTCCACCTGAAAATTGTACCACTGGCTGAACCGTTCCATTGTTTGTTTAACAAAAGGGCATGCAAGGAGGATGTGTCTTGCTGTTTCTACTTCCTATAATAACGGGCAAACTACATAGCTATCCTAGCCACGTCTCTTGAGATTGTCTACAGTTAGGGATTTCTCATGAAAGAAGGTACAACCAAACATCAATACTTTCGGTTCAGTTCTTGCTCTCCAGAGGTTTTTAGCTTGGAAAGGTGCTACCGTTCCAATGAACTATGCCCGGTAAGCCAAATTAGTTGTGTTTTCTCTCGTAGCCGTCCATCTCCCACTACTACAAAACCAATTATTACAGATGCCTTGTCGAAGTGTAACTACGACACTTCCCCTGATACTACTAAATTGTAGCCCGCGGAGGTTCTTGTTTTGGTTTGGGCACGCAGAGATCAAGAACAAGATGGTGACACAGGGAGATTTACGTGGTTTGGGTCGCCTGAGCGTAATAACCTACTCCATGGGGTTTGTGTTGTTGTATTGAGTATCGCTAGTCTGCGTAGTGTCCAACTTCGCCTGTCTTTGTATCGTGCGGTCAGTCCTTTTATAATCCAAGGACTGACCATTACAACGCTTGCCTGGCCCACATGTGGCCCTGACATATTTAATAGCCTAATACATTGTCTATGAGTATTAAGCGTGGTTAATAGTGTGATAACGTGCCTTAATGGCTGCGTTGCCCCTATTAATAGTGTTGTGATCGTGTGTCATTAATACAACATTCATGACACGTAATCAGGTTTGGTAACCACTGCTTTAACTGTCCCATGAAAGTCCGTCCTGTTGGAGATCCGCCAGTGTACTCGTTGGTGGTGTAGGTCCGGAGGCTCCACGCATGGCAGCTTCGGAGCTTCCCCTTGCGGGGAGGTAGCTCTGGAACTGCTATAAATGTAAGTGCATCTAGGATATCCCTTGTGGGTTTTGGCTAATTGATGAAAAACATATGAGATCCTAAAGAAACTATTGAGATGATTGCAGGACAAACAAAGTGAAACAGCTCAATGCACACAAAAAGGTGAAAAATGGAGTGGTGTCCAAGAGGGATACTTTGATGGAGCTTGGAAGAACAAATTAGATTTTAAATGTACAGGGAGTGTATGAAAGACACACTCCAAGAGCTCGCAACTTTGCTTAGGGGCAAGGGTTTTAAAATTAACCTAACTTTCATAGTGCACCGGACTAGTCCGATCATGGACCGGACTAGTCCGACAGACTTTCTGGAGTCTCCCTTCTCTGGAGACCAGACTAGTCCGTGTGTCCACCGGACTAGTCCGTTAAACTTTTTGGAGTCTCCCTTCTCCGGAGACTGGACTAGTCCGTGTGTCCACCAGACTAGTCCATTAAACTTTCTAGAGTCTCCCTTCTTTGGAGACCAAACTAGTCCGTGTGTCCACCGGACTAGTCCGTTGAACTTTCTGGAGTCTCCCATCTCTGGAGACCGGACTAGTCCGTGTGTCCACCGGACTAGTCCGTTGAACTTTCTGGAGTCTACCTTCACACAGCACCGGACTAGTCCGATCTTGGACCGGACTAGTCTGCCAGACTTTCTGGACTTCGAGTTACACTGTGACCGGACAAGTACGGACTTGCACCGGACTAGTCCGGTATTAGGGTTCTTTAACGGTAACTTTTTGGAAACCATATAAATAGAGAATCCACGGCCTTCCACGGGAGACACACGTCGAATACTGCTCTAAAGACAAACCCTAGCACCACCACTTTGTCCCAAGAGCCCAAAACACATCTCCCCACACATCTAAAGTGCAAAACGAGCAAAATCAATTGAACACTTGGATTCGGGATTGGGAGATCGTCGTTCCTTCGTTGCGAGATCTTGGCGTTTGATCTTTCTACACTCATACTCTGCATTGTAATACTTTCAAGTGTATTTGATCACTCCTTTCATTGTAATTCTCATGGGAGCCCTCAACGTGTGAGGTTGCCCCACAAACTCCGTGATTACCCGTGATAGTGGAATCAAGTCGGCCTTCGTGGTGACTTGAAGAGGGAAAGGGTTGGAGACCCGGCTCTGTGTGAGATTCCTCAACGAGGACGTAGATCTCGTGGTGAGATCGAACCTCGGTAAAAATTCGCTTGTCTCTTGTGCCTCATTTACTTTACTTTTTGTTAACTAGATCACGTGATTGCTAAACAACAATTTAAGTTGCTCATAAGTCTTCACGTGCATTCATACAATAATCTTAAATCAAAGAATCTGTTGTTCTCATTTTCGCTGCTAAAAGAACCTTGTTTCCCAAACAACACTTAATCAATTCCCATATTTCAGCACACCGGACTAGTCCGCCTCACAGTACTAGACTAGTCCGGTCAATCAAATTTTTGACGACTCTATTAAGTGTGCAGGAAATTCAAAAGGCCTATTCACCTCCCCCTCTAGGCCACGTTCAATTGGTATCAGAGCAAGGTTCTCCACCAACGTGACTCACATCTCGGAGAGATCAATGGCCTCTGAGAAGAACAACGATATCCCGAAGATGAACATCAATGAGGAGGAACAAGAAGCTAAAGCCTTTGATGTGCTGAAAGAAAGTCCACATGCTGATGAAGAAGTGCGGCAACTAAAGGCACTCCTGAGAAAGAAACTGCTAGGACAAAAATGAAAAGAAGAAGGGAAGACGATGGGGAGTGGTCATCACGACTACTCCCGACATCCTTACAACTACAACCGTCTCAATTCAAACAATCACTATCTCTCCATTCCTATGGGAAAGCCTCCACAGTTTGACGGAAGTGACTACACCATGTGGAAGTACAACATGAAGATGCATCTAATATCCCTGAATCTTAGTCTGTGGCACATTGTTTGCACTGGCATAGATATCCTGGACACAAATGAGCAACTCACTCTAGAAAAGAACAAGAGATTCATAGAAATGTACAAGTCGTCGCCGTGATCACATCATCACTAAGTAGAGAAGAATTCACCAAGATCGATGGTTTAGAAAGTGCAAAAGAAATCTGGGATACACTTAAGACAGCTCACGAAGGAAATAGGTCGGTTCGTGAAGCTAAAATTGAGATGCTTGAAGGAGAGTTGGGGATATTTGCTATTCAAGAAGGCGAATCACCTCAAGACATGTACAACCGGATGAAGGCACTCATCAACAAAATTTGTGCCTATGGAAGTAAGAAATTGACGGATCACGAGGTGGTCAAAAGAATGATTAGAGCCTTCATGCCAAGAAATGTCACACTTTGCTCAATGATTAGACAAAGCCCCGGATTTCACAAAATGACTCCGGATGAGTTATTGGGGAAGATCATAAATCATGAAATGATGGAGAAAGAGGCTCAATACGTCAAAGACTTAGCCGAACTCACCTCTTCCAAAAAGAAAGAAGTTGCTCTCAATGCAACGTGTAGACCCAATCTCAAAGAAACTCGTGAAGACCAAGACGATGGGCATACAAGCGACGAGAGCACTGATCTTGATGATGAAGAAATGGTACTATTTATCAAGAAGTTCAAACGCATGATGAAAAGAAGACACGGCAACAATTCAAATGAAGGAAAAAGCAAGGATAAAGGAAAATCCAAGGCTCGACGCACTTGCTACAACTACGGAGGGTATGATCACTTCATGGTGGACTGCCCCTATGAAGAAAATAGAAAGAAGAAGGAAACAAGACCTCAAGAAAAAAAATTCAGAAAAAGAAGACAAGCCCATCAAGCTCATATTGGCAAGGAGTGGGACTCAAACGATGAGTCCTCCTCCGATGAAGAAAAAGAGATAGCCACTATCGCAGTCAAGAAACCTACTATGAAAGCCACACTCTTCCCAAACATGGGAGGACGAGATATGAACAACCACACTTGCCTTGTGGCTAAGGAAGGCAAGAAAAAGGTTCGACTCACTCCTCCTACGCTAAATTCCTCTATTGATGACTTTGATAGCTCTAGTGATAATGAAGAAATGTTTAGAGGACTAAGTAAAATTGCTTTAAAGAAAATGGAAATGTTGTCAAATAAAATCTTTGAAAAAGAGGAACTTCTTAACCGACAAGAAGAAGATATGCTCATCCGTGAAAGGAAGAGATATCAAGAAGTTAAAAAGCTTCTCGAGATTGAAAGAGAGAAGAACGAGTCGCTTGAAGTTGAGCTAGCCTTGAGTAAGGAAACTTACTCAAAGCTAGAGGACTCACATATTGCAATCAAGGAAGAACTTGCTAACTTGTCAAAAGTTAACAAGATCCTTGAGGTGCAAGTTGAGTCACTCAAGCAAAGTGACTCCTCTTCCTCCAAGAGCTCTTCCTCCAAAGATATGAGTTCGACAACAATCGAAACTTGCACTTGCTCTAGTAAGAAGAATGTTACTTCTAATACTTCAACTTCTCATAATTTGCATGCTTCTCCAAGCGGCATCTTTGATAAGGAGAAGATCAAATATGCACGCAACGCATATATGGTCACTAGACCTCCTAATGTCAAAGATGGCATTGGTTTTGACAGGAACAAACACATGTCTACTCCTAATCATGCTAAGAATAGAATTGTCTTTGTTAAGGAAAAATCCTATGAATCTGATTTACAAATATTTTTTCGTACATTTGATGCTTCCTATGTTCTTATGAAAGCCAAATATGGAAAAGTCATTGCTAAATATACAGGGCCACGCCACAAGAACTTGAAAACTTGTGTGTGGGTGCCCAAGACTCTTGTGACTAACCTGAAAGGACCCAAGAAAGCTTGGGTACCTAAAACCAAAGAATAATTCTTTTTTGCAGGCTTACTCCTTCGGTGGATCTAAATGGGTGCTAGATAGTGGATGCACAAATCACATGACCGGAGAGAGAGGTATGTTTGTGGAGTACGAGTATAACAAGGATCCAAGTGAAGGCATATACTTCGGAGATCACAGACAAGGAAAGGTCCTTGGTAGCGGTAGCATTGAAATATCCTCTCAACACACCTTATCTAATGTTTTACATGTAGATTCTCTATATTATAACCTTTTGTCAATATCTCAACTATGCGACAAAGGTTACAACTGTTTATTCACTAATGAGGGTGTGACCGTTTTTAGAAGAAGCGATGGCTCGATTGCATTCAAGGGAATGTTGAAGGGCAAGCTTTATCTTGTTGACTTCAACAAATATAAAGCCGAACTCAACACTTGCTTGGTTGCTAAGACCAACAGGGATGGCTGTGGCATAGACGGCTAGCCCATGTTGGTATGAGAAATCTGCAGAAACTTCTAAAAGGTGGTCACATCTGTGGTCTTAAGGATGTGGTTTTTGAAAAAGACAGGCCGTGCAGCGCTTGTCAAGCAGGAAAACAAGTCGGAGCACCACACCCCGCCAAGAATGTGATGACTACCGGAAGACCGCTGGAACTCCTCCACATGGATCTCTTTGGTCCAATTTCATACATCAGCATCGGCGGTAACAAATACGGTTTAGTAATTGTTGATGATTTTTCAAGATTTACCTGGGTATTTTTCTTGTATGATAAATTAGAAACTCAGGGAATCCTCAAGAAGTTTCTGAAAAGAGCTCAGAACGAATTCTCGTCAACCATAAAGAACATCAGAAGTGACAACGGGACAGAATTCAAGAACCTCCAAGTTGAAGAGTATCTCGATGAAGAAGGAATAAAGCATGAGTTCTCGGCACCCTACTCCCCTCAACAAAACGGAGTGGCCGAAAGGAAGAATAGAACATTGATCGAAATGGCAAGAACTATGTTGGATGAATACAAGACATCAGATCGGTTTTGGGCAGAGGCGGTGAACACCGCTTGTCATGCCACAAATCGGTTGTACCTTCACCGACTACTGAAGAAAACTCTATATAAGCTTATTACTGGTAAAAAGCCTAATGTTTCTTATTTCAAAGTCTTTGGTGGTAAATGCTTTATTCTGAACAAGAAACCGAGGGCCTCGAAGTTCGCTTCAAAGTCCGATGAAGAATTCTTGCTCGGTTATGAATCGAATGCCTGCGCCTATCGTGTCTTCAACAAGGTATCCAGCCTTGTTGAAGTAGCACGTGGCGTAGTGTTCGATTAATCTAACGTCTCACGAGTGGAGCAAGTTGATAAGTGTGTGCTAGATAAAGAGGAAGCTCCATATGAAGCACTGAAGAAAATGGCACTTTGTGACATCTTACCACAAGAGCGAACATTTGACTCAAATGCACAAGATGAACTTATACACGGAGGCAATGATCAAGGGGGAGCTCTTCCACAAGATCAAGATGAGGAAGATCAACAAGATAAAGACAATCATGGAAGCAATGATCTAGGGGGAGACAATGCACATGAAAATAATGAAGAACAAGCAACTACACAAGTTCCACATCCAAGAGTACATCAGAGCGTGCAAAGAGACCATCCTATCAACAATATCATTGGAGATATTGCTAAGGGAGTAACTACTAGATCTCGAGTTGCAAATTTTTGTGAATACTATTCTTTTGTGTCTTTTCTGGAACCATACAGGGTAGAAGAAGCGTTAAGGGATCCAGACTGGGTGATGACAATGCAAGAGGAGTTGAACAACTTCAAAAGAAATGAAGTGTGGGAGTTGGTGGAGAGACCAAGGGCGAACATCGTTGGAACCAAGTGGGTCTTTCAAAATAAGCAAGATGAACATGGAGTAGTAACAAGAAATAAAGGGAGATTGGTGGCCTAAGGTTATTCTCAGGTTGAAGGTTTGGACTTCAATGAAACTTTCGCTCCTGTATCTAGACTTGAGTCCATTCGTATTTTATTGGCATATGCTACTCACCATAATTTTAAGTTATATCAAATGGATGTCAAAAGCGCCTTCTTAAATGGCCCAATAAAGGAGGAAGTTTATGTGGAGCAGCCACCAGGATTCGAAGACGAAAGGCATCCCAACCATGTCTACAAACTGCGTAAGGCCCTCTATGGCCTCAAACAAGCTCCTCGAGCTTGGTATGAGTGCCTTAGAGATTTTCTGACTTGAAATGGATTCAAAATTGGTAAGCTGACTATACACTCTTCACTAAACATTGTGATGATCATATATTAATATGTCAAATTTATGTTGATGACATTATCATTGGATCCACTAACAAGTCTTTCTGTGAAGAATTTAGCAAAATTATGACAGATAGGTTCGAGATGTCAATGATGGGTGAATTGAAGTTCTTCTTGGGATTCCAATTGAAGCAACTAAGAGAAGGTACATTTATCAGCCAAACAAAATATACACAGGACATTCTCAAGAAATTCAATATGGACAAAGCCAAGCCCATCAAGACACCCATGGCCATTAACGGACATCTCGACCTCAATGAAGATGGTCCAAATGTGGACCAGAAGGTATATCGGTCCATGATCGGCTCCTTATTTTTTTATGTGCATCTAGGCCAGATATTATGCTTAGTGTTTGCTTGTGTGCAAGGTTTCAAGCTGCACCTAAAGAGTGTCACTTAATTGCTGTAAAAAGAATCCTAAGGTATCTTGTGCACACACTCAACTTGGGCCTTTGGTACCCCAAAAGATCCAAGTTTAACTTGATAGGCTACTCTGACGCCGAATATGCAGGATGCAAAGTCGATAGAAAGAGCACGTCATGGACTCGTCAATTTCTTGGTAGGTCCCTAGTTTCTTGGTCATCTAAAAAGCAAAACTCCATTGCTCTTTCCACAGCGGAAGCAGAGTATGTTGCAGCCGGTAGTTGTTGCGCACAACTACTTTAGATGCGACGGACTCTTAGGGACTATGGCTACAATCTTAGCCACATCCCACTTTTGTGTGATAATGAAAGTGCTATAAAAATTGCACACAACCCTGTAGAGCACTCAAGAACTAAGCACATAGATATCCATCATCATTTTCTTAGAGATCATTCGTTAAAAGGTGACATTGCTATTTCTCATGTTAGGACTAAAAACAACTTGCGGATATTTTCACCAAACCATTAGATGAGAAAAGGTTTTGTGAGCTTAGGAATGAACTTAATATTCTTGACTCTCAAAATGTGACTTGAAACGTTGCATACCTGGTTGAAACTTCAAATGTCGCATTTTATTGTTAAAAACTGCTCCTCACCTCTTTTTTTCTTCTAAGAAAACTATTTTTAATGAAGAAATATTGCATTTTATGACCACTTTTCATTGTTGCTTTTCTAATGGTCATAATCACCAAGATTATTTGCAAAACTATTGTCCTTGGATCACTATTAATCATTTCTATATGTATCCAGTCTGTTGGGACCGGACTTGTCAGGTTTACCACCGGACAAGTCTGGACAGACTCTCACTCCTAGGTTTTCCAGGGGCACCGGACTTGTCCGTCACCCTGACCGGTCTAGTCCGGTCGGCCGTGTATATAAGCGGCTGGCCGGCCCAAATCAAAATCTCAAACCTCCCTCCACTTGCTCTCCCTCACCTCTCCTCTTCTCTCCTAAACCCTAGCCCCCCGAAGAGACCTTCAAGTTGAGCCCTCAAAAACCAAGCTTTCTCCGTGGGAAATCCTCTCCTTGACGAGTTGATCCTCCCCTCCGGACAGATTCTAGCTTCCTCAACGCGAATCTTCAAATCTCGGTAAATTTCACCCTAAAACCAAAATCTCAACTTTTCTCGTTCTAGCTCGTTTCCTTTGATTCCAAGGTTGTACATTGGCTTCATAGATGTATTCCTACCAACTTCCTATCATTTTGTATCCTTAGATAGAAGTTTTGGAATTCAAGGAAATCATTAGGGTTCTTATGCCACATCGGACTAGTCCGGTGCTCAGATACGGACAAGTCCGGTACGCCGGACAAGTCCGCACTCTAAACCCGGACAAGTCCGGTCTCTGACATCTGAATCCCTAATTTGACCTTGATCCTTGGTTCATTCTTATCTAATCCATGAACTCCTTATTAGGCATGATGTCTTCAAGCTCAAATGACAGCTCTTTCCACATTGATGAAAAATTTGAATGCGAAAGAGCGAGGAGAGCCAAGGAGAGGTACATGAAGAAAAGACATGATGTCAATGTCCACTCTCCACCCTCCGACGACAATCTGCCTAAGAAGAGGAAGGTGGTTGTCAAAAAGTCCCAAGGAAAAGCTGCTAAGAGCTCCTCAGGGCTGAAGAGGGCTCTCAGTAAAGGGAAGGGACTTGCTAGTGGTCCCATTGGGCCCCTGAAGATGAAAAACCCCAGTCACCGCAACAGGCAGCGTTCCAGTGAGGATTTCACCGGAAAAGGGGGTGAGCTAGCCGATAGCTTCAGGAAGATTAATGTGTATAATCAACCTAGGTAATGCTCTAACCCAAGCTTCTGGAGCAACTTCCATGCCGACTAATACGAGCACGTGTACATGAAGATGAAGAATCCTGTTGTGGAGAGTCAATGGGTGAATATTGGATACATGCAGTCGAAGAAGTATCCTGCCTTTCGTGAGGTGGTTGAGGCTCTGGAGAGGCACAGTCTAAAGGAACTGTTTTCCTTTGAGAATGACTGGAACAATGAGATCATCACCCAGTTTTACTCCACACTCTACTTTGCTCGTGGTGATGGAGACAGTCTTACTTGGATGACTCATGGTTCCAAGTATAGTGTTACTTATGATGAGTTTGCAAGTATTATTCACCTTGAACACACTCTGGATCATGATCTTGTCATCCACAATTTGCAACCATTGGAGAATGATGAGCTCAAGTTCCTCTATGACACAAGGATGCCCTATACTCCTACCAATATCAAATATTTGAAGCCCTTCTTTGTGGTCCTCAACAGAATCTTGAGGAAGACAATAGCCCCGAAAGATGGAGATGCAGGGACTATCCAAGGAACCTTGAGGACCTTAATGAAGGTCATTAGTGGAAGGAGACCATTCAATGTCTTTGAGTACATCTACAACGACATTGTGAACATCTCAATCACTCCAAATAGGTCTTGCGCGTATGCCCCGTACATCATGTTCATTATTGAGAAAGTGACGGGACTTGAGTTTGTCAAGGATGTCTCTCATACGGGGTTGAAGCCACAAAAGCCCACCAAGTACACCCTTCCCTCAGCACCAACTACTCCTGCCTCCCCCGAAGTTGAGAGGAGGTCTAAACAATCAAGGGATTTGAATGCCACAAGATCTGCAGTTGCTCCTCCTGGCTCTGCTCCTGTCAATGAACCCTCCGGTGGCATCCTCAAAATGCTCACCTCCATCTTTGCCTGGTGCCGCAAGATCGAAGTCAGGCAGAAGAAACATCAACAATATGTAAATGCCAACATCAAAGCTATCTGTGACAAGCTTGAGATTGAGCCGGTTGGATCACCTCCCGTCTTCGAGGACTCTGAGGAAGATCCATCTCCGGTGAATGATGATGAAGATGAAGATCGGACAGAAACTGAAGAAGGGAGCAGCGATGAGTGATTCCCCTCAATTTTTCCCTTTTTGGTGCCTTGATGCCAAAGGGGGAGAAATTGAGACTAGTTTGAGACTATCTCTAGTTGTAGTCATTATGCTCTTGTGATCAAGGACATGTACTTATTTTAAAACTTTGTAATGCACTATTTCTTTTCCTATGGGTGATGCTTATTGGTGCTCGAATGCTTATTTCTATGCTCATTATTGATTATCTTTATTTCATCACACTTTGTTGATCACACACCTGTTAGGCACCCCACCATAAGGTGTGTGCATATGTGAGAAGCTTTCTGTGGATATATCGTTATTCTCATATGTGCACACCTTATGAAAATTAAAATTTTACTCTCATTTATGATATCTCAAATGGTTTTCATCAATCACCAAAAAGGGGGAGATTGTAAGTGCATCTAGGATATCCCTTGTGGGTTTTGGCTAATTGATGACAAACATATGAGATCCTAATGAAACTATTGAGATGATTGCATGACAAACAAAGTGAAACAGCTCGATGCACACAAAAAGGTGAAAAATGGAGTGGTGTCCAAGAGGGATACTTTGATGGACCTTGGAAGAACAAATTAGATTTTAAATGTATAGGGAGTGTATGAAAGACACACTCCAAGAGCTCATGACTTTGCGCAGGGGTAAGGGTTTTAAAATTAACCTAACTTTCACAGTGCACCGGACTAGTCCGATCATGGACCGGACTAGTCCGACAGACTTTCTGGAGTCTCCCTTCTCGAGAGACCGGACTAGTCCGTGTGTCCACCGGACTAGTCCGTTAAACTTTCTGGAGTCTCCCTTTTCCGGAGACCGGACTAGTCCGTGTGTCCACCGGACTAGTCCGTTAAACTTTCTGGAGTCTCCCTTCTCCGGAGATCGGACTAGTCCGTGTGTCCACCGGACTAGTCCGTTGAACTTTCTGGAGTCTCCCATCTCTGGAGACCGGACTAGTCCGTGTCTCCACTGGACTGGTCCGTTGAACATTCTGGAGTCCACCTTCACACAGCACCAGACTAGTCCGAGCTTGGACCGGAGTAGTCCGCCAGACTTTTTGGACTTCGAGTTACACTGTGACCGGACAAGTCCAGACTTGCACCGGACTAGTCTGGTATTAGGGTTTTTCAATGGTAACTTTTTGGAAACTATATAAATAGAGAATCCACGGCCTTCCACAGAAGACACACGTCAAATACTACTCTAAACACAAACCATAGCGCCGCCACTTTGTCCCAAGAGCCCAAAACACATCTCCCCACGCATCTAAAGTGCAAAACGAGCAAAATCAATTGAACACTTGGATTCGGGATTGGGAGATCGTCGTTCCTTCGTTGCGAGCTCTTGGGGTTTTATCTTTCTACACTCATACTATGCATTGTAATACTTTCAAGTGTATTTGATCACTCCTTTCATTGTAATTCTCGTGGGAGCCCTCAACGTGTGAGGTTGCCCCACAAACTCGGTGATTACCCATGATAGTGGAATCAAGTCGACCTTCGTGGTGACTTGAAGAGGGAAAGGGTTGGAGACCCGGCTCTGTGTGAGCTTCCTCAATGAGGAGGTAGATCTCGTGGTGAGATCGAACCTCGGTAAAAATTTGCTTGTCTCTTGTGCCTCATTTACTTTACTTTTTGTTCACTAGATCACGTGATTGCTAAACAACAATTTAAGTTGCTCATAAGTCTTCACGTGCTTTCATACAATAATCTTAAATCAAAGAATATGTTGTTCTCATTTCCGCTGCTAAAACAACCTAGTTTCCCAAACAACACTTAATCAATTCACATATTTCAGCACACCGGACTAGTTCGCCCACACTACCGGACTAGTCCGGTCAATCAAGTTTTTGACGACTCTATTAAGTGTGCAGGAAATTCAAAAGGCCTATTCACCCCCCTCTAGGCCACGTTCAATACACATGTCAGCACCGGAGCTTCCCTTTGCTGGAGGTTAGGTCCAGGGTCGTTATACACGTGTTGATTGTGGAGCTTCCCTATGGTGGGAGTTTAGCTCCAAACTTACATTACACGTGTCAATTCCCGGGGCTACCTATATGAAGGATGCGGGTCCAGTGTAGTATGATGTGTGGGGCCTGGGGAGACCTTTAACTTTGACAGGTGGAACTCTCTTGTACTTCTTGCGGTACCATGGGGTACCCGGTACGCAGGGTACCGACAGTGGCCCCCGGACACACCTTTGGGAGAAACCTTTTGGGTTAAGTTATCTACGAGAGGTGGGGCCATCCTCAATTCCCGCGCTTCGACTTCAAAAGTCTTCTGATGTGTCGTTGGGGTGGTAGTCCGGGATTAAACCATCGACGCGTGGCTTGTTATGAATGCGGCAGATGAGATCTTTGAGTGCGGATCTCACGCAATTGAAGGTCACTAGTTCCCAATATGGAAACCGTATGAGTTCTGAGCACCTTGTCAGGGTGCCACCTTTGGGTTTCCTACCGCCCATCATGACAACGATTCGCCTGGGGTAATAACCTCGATCTCTTCATCAGGGTGGCCCCGGGCCCATTCGTCATTGATAGGGTAGATTTTTGAAATGTGACCCTGCTCTCGTTGTTGTTTCCATCCAAGCGTCGCGGGGGCTTACTTAAGAAGGAAAGTATGCATGGTTTGAGGGCTCTTTACGCTTTGGATCAAACTCGCGCTCAGAGCCTCCCAAACTTCGCCTAGCTTTCCCTTCCTTCGCTCCACTTTGCCACGATGGAGTTGGGTCTTCCTAAGAGTCGCCTTAAGAGCAAGGATGATCTGATGAAGGTTCGGACCTATATGGGGTGGTCTAGTGATTCCTTCAACCACTTGACCCACGCCGGCAAGCTCCCATTCAAGAAGGAGCGCAATGGTGACATGGTGTACTTCTCAGAGTACGCCATGGTGGGATTGATCCCACCTTTGTCAAGTTTTCTCTTAATGCTGCTGGACTTCTATGGTCTCCAGCAGTATTATCTTGGCCCCCATTCTCTTCTGCTAGTGGCAACCTTCGTCCACTTCTGAGAGATGTGGGTGGATGTTCCCCCCTGCATCGAGCTGTTTCGTACCTTCTTCACGGTCCACACCACCGTGAAGAGGATTGATCTTCTTGGCTTCTACTATTTGTGAAGCACAAGAACTGCCCCTTCAAGTACTTGAAGTCATTCCCTTCCGGCAAATGGGATGACTGGAAGAAGGATTGGGTCATCATTGTAGTGGAGGAGCATGAAATGTTAGAGCTGCCCCAAGGACTCCCCAACATTGATACCGACGCATGGAGTGTAGTTCGGAAGGTGTCGGATGCATTTAACCCTGTCCTAACAAGGATCCGAGAATGCGTGGAGGGTGGAGTGACCCCTCAGATTATCTTCGGAAATTTCTTGGTCAACAGGTGGGCTCCGCTGGGGAAGAGGGAGAAGCTCGCCTGGGCTCTCAACAGCGTGATGGATGACAATCGGATTGAAACCGGTCTGAAGTCCAACTTGGATGACGAAGCTCTGAGGCTTCATCTCAAGAAATTTCAGCATGGGCTAGTCGACGGCAATGACTTGGCTCTGTCGACTGCTTTCCTACCCTTGAACATGATTTCAGAGATCAGCAGGGAGCTCCGGAGGAAGATGGTGGCGCTAGACGACCATGGTGAGGTTGAACAACACCGGACCTCCAGGGTTTTAATCCCCGGAGCTTCTGAGGAGGTGGCCACCCCTGCTTCGAGCCAGAGGGTTGAAGACATCGGCAAGGGCAAGGGCAAAGAGCCATCCAAACCCTCCAGTCGGAAGAGGAAGCTGAAGCATGTTGATGGGAGGTCCGTTAGGCCTGCTCCTTCTACAACGGCCCCTTCTCCCTGATGAGGGAAATCTTCTGCGGCTACACCTTCTCCGGCGCAAGCGTCTTCGAGGGGCGCTAGCTCCGGACAGTCGACACCGGCCTTAGTGCTGGCTAAGAGCTGGAGGCCTGGGTGTTCTTCCCGACCAAGAGAAGTTTCGGCCGAGTGGACTCCGGCTGCTGCAAGTGGTCCCCAGTTGAGGTCTGAAGTCGTTGTCTAACCAAACTTGGTGGGCTCTAGTTCCGGGCCTCAGAAGAAGAGGTTTCGCGGTGACTGGGGCGGTATCATCCCTAGGTAAGCATCGTGTGCTCGCCTTAAAATGCTAATTTTGTTTTTGCTATGTCTTTAATCTTCTCATCCCTTTATTTTCAGGGTGTCGATAAAGGAGTCAGGGACTTTGGCATTTGTTGCAGCGACTGTGGCTGCACATGCTGAAGCTCTGCCTTCTATCGCCGAGCCTCCTCCTCAAGTGGTGGCAAAAGTCACAGAAGCTCTGGCGCCAGCTATTGTGGATTTGGATTCAGAGTCATCACGGGAAGCTCCCGTGGTAGCGCCGGACCACGGGGGAGAAGTTGAAGATGTACCTCTGGCAACAGTGTCGAAGGCTGATGCTCTAGTGCCAGAACCGGAGATGTTAGAAGCTCCGACCTTTAAGCCGGAACTCATCAAAGCCCTGGCCACTGAGCCAAAGACAATTGAAGCCTTGACCATCGAGCTGGAGATGGTTGAAGCTCCAGCCCTTGGGCCAGAATTTATTGAAGGTCAGGCTGTTGAGCCGGAAAGGCTTGAAGCTCCGGTTGCTGAACCGGAAGTGGCTGACGTGCCGGCTCATGAGCCAGTGGTGGTAGAGGCACCGGATGAAGCCCCAACTGTCTTAGAAACTCCAGCGGTAGTGCCAAAGATAGTTTCTCCAGAGGTGTCTGGGCCAGAATCGGAGCGGCATGAAGAAGTGGCAGCAGGTTCTTCACCCTCGGGGCTGGCAACTGAAGGCCCGGAAGCAGCACCTTCAACTTCTGCTCTGGAGGTGGAAGCTCCCCCAGTGGGTTCTTCCTCCGCTGCTGCAAAAAGGCTTCTAGAGAGCGACCCTAGTACTGCAGAAGCTCAGGAGACCACACTTGTAGAGTGGGACCCTATTTTTGTTATGGAAAACCCCCTGGAGTCAACATAATTGACCCCAGCAGGCCCGGAGCCTATCCCTCTGGCGTTGTGCATAGACAACGCTTGCTCGAGCCTCCAACAAGTTCAGCTCGCCTTCGATCATGAGAGCAAAGCCCTGGAGGAGGAGCGCAACATCTTAAGGCGTTGGTGTAACAGACTCCATTTTGAGACCAGACTTGCTCACACAAGGCTTGCTGACCAGAAGGAGTGGGTCAAGAGGGAAAAGGCCCGTATGGAATACTAGGACAAGCTGCTGGAGGAGAAGGAAGCTGTCATCAGGGTGCTCGACGCTAACCCTAGGGAGATCCTTGAGCAAGCCAAGGAGAGGAGCGATGCTGCTGATGAGCGTCACAAAACCCTCAATGAGTTAAACGAGGTCGTCCTAAAGCGCCAAGCGGACCTTGAGGCAAGGGAAGCAAAGCTCCTGGAATAGCAGGAGGATCTTTTGAAGAGGGAGGAGGAGCTCACCCAAAAGCTAACTCTGGGAGAGCAAAATTTGGTGGATCGCTCAAAGAAGTTTGAGCAGTTGAGCAAAGAGGAAAAGGAGAAGTACTGGAAACTGGGGTAGGAGCTCTCGAAAAGAGAAGCTGATGTTGCCACCAGGGAAGGGAAAGTGAGAGGAAGAGAAAAAGACTTGGCAGAAAGGCAGAACCGCATCCACCTCCGGGAGACGGAGCTGACCGATCGCGAGAAGCAAGTTGCTAAATATATGCAGTAGCATGCCAAAGTAGTTGAGCGCCTCGCTCAAGAAGGTTCGGAGCTTGCAGCCGTAGGGAGGTCATTGGAGGACCTGCGGAACTTGAGGGAGATGGAGTCCATTCAAGTGTGGGACTTCTTGGGCTGAGCCAACGACGCACTGACACCACTAGGCTTCAGTCCTGTACATCCAGACAATCTGGAGTTAGACTTGGACCGAGCACTAGTGGCCCTCAATGCTGCTGGCCGCAAACTCGACGCGATGGGTGACGTCATTGTGGACCAGCTGGAGACAGAGGGGAAGTCTTTAGCTACGAACGTCGCAGAATATGTGCTGACGTGCTATGTGAGTCGAGACCCCCAATTCTCCCTGGACCCGGTGCTCAAGGGTCCCGTTGCTGAAGAGGAGGACACCGCCAAGGCCAGCGTCCAAGAAGTTGCCAAGAAAGTCGCCTCATTCTTCTGCAAGACTTAGAACCTCCAGTAGCTAGGAAATTTTCCTTTTGCCTTCTGTTGTAATCCCAATTTTGTAATCAGTGCTTCGAATTAATGAAATCCACTTTTCCATGAATTTCACTTTATTGTTGTCTTGTCTTCAATATATTGTGCTCTGTCTTATTGGCCACCTGGTATATGTGCACAATTCAAGTGTGTACATGTACCACAAGGACTTGACAGTATGTTGATGACTTGAACGCTTCGAACTTGTAGATTTTAGGTCCAAAGTCTTTATTTCTGACACATCGACGGCAGGCCCCCTGGGATTGTTGGAGCTTGGTAGCTCCGAGGGTACCATCCATCAATATATGACACATCGACGGCAGGCCCCCTTGGAGGATGTTGGAACTTAGTAGCTTCGACGTCGTCCACCATCAGTATATGTTTCTGTTTTTCCTGCGTATTTGAGACAAGGAAATAGTAAAATTCGTCCTCTTTTCTATAAATCGTTTGTGACTTATCATTCTTATTTGAGTTCTAGATCTGAAGAAACTCGACATTATAACAAGCATATTGGTATAATCTTTCTGGATTTGCATGCCTTTTTTAGTACTCACCCTACTGAAGCCTGTCGGGATATAGGTAGAATGGCACACTTAGATTGCAGGACCAGGCAAAGTCGATAGCGCACCCCAGACCTATGTTGGCTTGGCGTTCAGGCAAGTAGACTATGCAACAATGTTAGGTTCCAAAGAGACCATCAATAAAACTTGTAATACATATGAATTACTTGGACTAAAACTTAAAAAGAAATGCACAACTTCATTATAGAAAAGCAGGGTAAAAATAATAATTTGATATATCGAGCCTCGTTCAGAAATAAATGCACGTGTAGTCTGTTTTCACACAACAATGTCTTTCTTTATAGGTTCGGATTATAGGGGAGACAAGGACACACTTAGGGTACAGGACCAAGCTAAGTGCATCATACGTCTTGTATTGATCTCGGGCAGGTAGCTACACTTTTAGTGCTATGATTGTATGAAGTGTACTTGAACTTTCCAAACTCTCCCGCAGGGGTCCGGATGTTCTCCCGGAGGACCTACCCATCTTTGTGTAGTGACTCTATAACATACATTGCGCGTAATTACAGACTCACCTCCGTGATTCTAAGCAAAAAACATACAGAGGTGCTCGATGTTCCAAGGATTAGGAAGTGGAGTGCCATCCTCAGTTTCCAAGCAAACGCATCCGTGTCAGGATACTTTGATCACTCAGAAAGGACCTTCCTAGTTTGGGGAAAGATTATTCATTTCTTCACGAGTTAGTATCTTCCGAAGCACCAGATCACTTTCTTAAAGCTGTCAGTTGCGCACATGCATTTGATGATAGCGCCGGAGCACTTGATAATAACGTGCATTCCGAACAGCATCTTGGCACCTTCCCTCATCGACGAGGTCAAGGTCTTCACGCCGGAGCTGGTCCTGCGTGGCTTCGTTGAAGGTCTGGACCCGGAGGGACCCCAAGGTGATCTCCGGAGGAAGAACTGCTTCAGCTCCGTACACCAGAAAGAAGGGAGTCTCCCCAGTTGACCGGTTTGGAGTTGTCCTGTTCGCCCACAATGTGAATGGAAGCTCCTCGATCCAGTTAGCTCCATGCTTTTTCAGGCGCTCATATGTGCGCGTCTTGAGTCCCTTTAAAATTTCCGTATTTGCTCTCTCAGCTTGGCCATTGCTTGTTGGGTGAGCTACTGAGGCGTAGCTCAGTTGTATACGGAGGTCTTCGCAATATTCTTGAAAATGCAACACTTGTGAACTGGGTTACGTTGTCAGTTATGACTTTGTTTGGAACTCAAAATCTGCATATAATGGACTTCAATAACTTGATTGTTGATTGTTGATTGCCATTTGGTGAACTTGTCGATGGCGACATACAGGAATTTGTAACCTCCGATGGCTTTTGGGAATGGTCCCAAGATGTCCATGCCCCACACAGTGAATGGCCATATAGGAGGTATCATTAGTAGTTAAGTCGGTGTATGAATCTGTTTTGTGTAGAACTAGCATGCTTCACATTTTTTCACTAGCTCAACCGCATCCTGGAGTGACGTAGGCCAGTAAGAGCCATGCCGAAAGACTTTACCAACCAACGTGTGGGAAGAAGAATGGTTCCCACACTTGCATCCATGGATTTCTGCAAGGAGCTCGCGGGCTTCTTCCTTTCCGATGCATCGCATTAGGATGTTATTGGCACCACGCAAGTAGAGATCCCCTTCTACCGTGTATCTTTTAGCCAATCTGACAATCCGATAAGCGGATACACTGTCTTCAGGAAGGATATTGTCTTTTAAGTAGCTCCGGATCTTCGAGATCCATGCATCGAAGCTAACTTGAGCTTCTGAGTCTTGCGTGCTGGGTTGCTCGGAGCTTCCGACAGCACCTACGACCCTTGGTGGACGCCATGGTAACATGGTCACCGAGACTGCCAGCTTTGAGGTGCTGGTCTCAACCCCTTCGCTCAGTTCGGCAGGCTGAGCTGTTCGTCGAGAGCTCGTCAGCTTCAACGTTATGAAGACGCTGCACATGGTGGAGATCTAGGACTTTGAAGTCCTCCTGGAGCCTCTGGACTTCAAGGAGATAAACAACTAGTTGGGGATTGTTACAGCAGCATCCACCTTTGACTTGTTTGATGATAAGTTGTGAATCACCCTTTATCAATAGTTGTTTGACACCATAAGATAGTGCCACCTTGAGTCGGTAGATGAGAGCTTCATACTCTTCCATATTGTTGGTTGCCTTGAAATCAAGGTGAACCATGTACTTGACCTTTTCCCCAGTCAGAGCAAGGAGAAGGATTCCAGCTCCGGGCCCCTGCTTCTTCACGGAGCCATCGAAGTAGACAGTCCAGTGAGGCTCGGTGAGTACCGGAGCCCCGGGATCCAATTTCTGCTCACTGAGGCCCCCTGGTTTTCATGGAGAGGGAGTCCATTCCGCCACGAAGTCAGCTAAAGCTTGACTTTTGATTGCTTGTCGTGACACGAATTCGAGATCGAACTCGGCCAGCTCCGCTGCCCACTTTGCCATGTTCCCAGTAGAGTTAGGGTTATGCAAAATAGCACACAGTGGAAAAGAAGTTACCATTGATATTTTGTGGGCTTGGAAGTAGTGATGAAGCTTCCTTCAGGCAATAAGAACTGCATACAGAAGCTTATGCACCTCAATGTATCTTGTCTTGGCATCATGGAGTACTTCGTTGATGAAGTACACTGGGTGCTGGATGATCCGGACCCTCTCAGAGGGGCCCAGAGCTTCTTATCCATCGACCCGGACCCTCCCGGAGGGTTCATACCTTTTTGCTGAGCTTCTTGGATCCTCTCGAAGGGTTCCAAAACTTCTTCTTGTTTGACTTGGACCATGTTAGAAGGGTACGAATCATCTTGGTCGACCAGGTGAACCCCCTTGGGTGAGTGAGGTTGATCTCCTAGCATTTCGCCTTGAGATTTCGTGTTTGGGGGCTGAGACCAAGACAAGCCTTCACGTAACTCTGGACCCTCTTGGCTCCTAGACTGGATGTGTCTCCGGTCTTTCTGCGACTAGGACCATGCTGACAACTTCGGTAGTTGCAGAAATGTAAAGCAGTAAAGGCTCACTAGGATTTGGAGCTACCAAGATTGGTTGTGTGGTGAGGAGTTGTTTCAGCTTTTGAAACGCCTTTTCTGCTTCTTCAGACCAATGAAATGGTCCGGACTTCCTCAAGAGTTTGAAGAAGGGTAGTGCCCGTTCTGCCAGTCTTGAGATGAACCGACTGAGCGCAGCTAGACATCCAGTTAACTTCTGGACATCCTTGATGCGGGCTGGGGGCTGCATATCTTATATGGCCTTAATTTTCGCAGCAATTTGCTTCAATTCCTCAGTGTGCCACCAAGAAACCTAGAAGCTTCCTGGAGCTAACGCCGAAGACACATTTGTCCGAGTTCAGCTTGGTGCGCGTGATGCGCAGCTTGTCGAAGATAGCTTTTAAATTGGCAAGGAGTGACTCCTTGTTCTTGATCTTCACGAGGATGTCATCAACTACACCTCCACCAAATCTCTAATTAGCTCTCCAAATGTTTTGTACATAGCTCGCACAAATGTTGAAGCAGCATTTTTAAGACCAAAGGGCATGGCAGTATAACAGTACAATCCATCTACTGTTATGAAGGCACTACGCTCTTCATCTTCCTTAGACATTTGGATTTGATGATATCCATAATATGCATCTAAGAAACACAATAGCTCACACCCGGAGGTGGAGTCAACTATATGATATATCCTAGGTAGTGGAAATGGATACTTTGGACATGCCTTATTTAAGGTGGTGTAGTCGATACACATCCGATGCTTCCTGCTAGCCTTGGGCACCACAACTGGGTTTGCCAACCATTCTGGGTGAAACACCTCCTGGATGAAACCAGCTTCGAGCAACTTCTTGATCTCCTGTCAGATGAAGTTTTGCCGCTCAATTGATTTCTTCCGGGGCTTCTAGTGTATTGGTCGTGCGTCGGGATAAATCTTTATATTGTGCTCAATCACCTCTCTAGGGATCCCAAGCATTTGCGACGGTTGCCAAGCAAATACGTCAACATTAGCTTGGAGAAAGGTGATGAGCACGAGTTCCTATTTGTTGTTCAAACCTCCAGATATACGGGTAGTCTAAGCAGCATGGGAACCAATTTGGACGACTTTGACTGGAACGTTGGTGTCGCCGCTTGGTTGCACACGAGGTGCGGAGGTAGAGCCTCAATGACGAATGCTCAGAGGGTTCAGAGCTGGCTCCTTACCGGGTGCTTCCTCCTGCGCTGTAGCAAGCGCATAGAGTTTCTCCAATGGAGTGATTCCTGCACTGCGATCTCTGCGGATCTGGAGAACACCCGCAGTTGTTGGCATGTTCAACACTAAATAACCATAATGGACGACGACCATGAACCTGTACAAGGCTGGCCTGCCCAAAATGGCATTGAACGACAGACTAATCTGTGCGATGTCAAAGACCAACTTCTCGGTTCTGTAGTTCTCCCGAGTGCCAAAGGTCATTGGGAGTGTGATGGAGCCGAGAGGGGTAATGGCCCTTGGACCTACCCCAGAGAAAGGCCGAGATGGGCGAAGGTCCAAAGGTCGGAGCTGGAGCTTGACGAAGGCTTCGAAGCTTATGAGGTTCAACCCTGCACATCCGTCCACCATTATGTGGTGAAGTTGGATATTGTTAATGGTTAGAGAAACCATCAATGGGATTTGGCCAGCTTCGATCATGTTGCGGGGACAGTCTGAAGCATCAAAAATGATGGGAGTGTCGATCCACTTCCGATGAGGCTCCGCCCTAGCAGTGGGAGCTGCAACGACCATGTCATGGTGTTCAGGGTCTTCCGATGCTCGTTGTTAGAGACGTCGGAGTCGTCATCGACGGTGTTGTAGACAGCTTTCAGGACCTTCTTGGGGTCCTGAAAACCTAGCTCCTCTTCAGTCGGAGTTTGGTCGACTTTTTGTTTCCCTTCCCGTTGGCGGAAAGGAGCTTCTTCCCGACGCTTGTTGTAGCGCTCGGCTAGGTTCCGGACCTCTCGGCATTCTTCAAGACTGTGTTTGTCCGTCCTATGGATTGGACACCACACTTTAGAGTTGCCACCATCTTCTGACGATGGTCGAGGTCGTTTCTTGGGGCGTGGCTCCCGGCCACATGGAGCTGCAGTAGCCACATCGGTAGGTGCTCCGGCCGACGGCTTCTTCTTGCCGTTGGGCTTCTTTTTCTTTTTGCCACCCTCAGATGTTGTGGCTTCTGCTTTGGAGGACTTCTTGTTGGCCTCCGGAGCTGGCTTGGATTGCATCTCACGGCCTTCCACAACTTTAGCACATTTGTCTTCTAAGCTGAAGAGTTCTGTGACACTGGTGACTTTTTTGATTGCCAGCTTCTCCAGCATCTTTTTGTCCTGAATGCCCTGTCTCAATGCAACAATGACAGAGTCACTCGAGATGGATGGGATGGTATTGCGTACCTGACAGAATCGCTAGATGAAGGATCATAACGACTCTCCCGTTTTTTGCTGGACAGCAAAAAGGTCCAGTTTAGTGCCAGGTCGAGTATGTGAACTCCCGAAATTAGCAGTGAACAGTTGGCGTAGCTCCGCACAACTATTGATGGAGTCAGGTGAGAGGCTCATAAACTAGGACCTAGCGGTTCCGGTTAAGGCCACTGGGAAGTAGTCGGCCATCACAGTCTCATCGCTCCCCACTGCAAGTATAGTAGTGGAGTAAATTTGAAGAAATTCATTGGGGTTGACAGTCCCATCAAATTTCTCCGGTAAATGAGGCCAGAACTTCTATAGTCATCTGACCATGCGTAAGTGCATGACCAGGGCAGAACAACCTCCTCCTACTCCCTGAGGAGCAGGGTTGTCCCGAGCCTCTCGCCTCTCGCGAGCACGCTCGATATGAATGCGACCGTCTTGCTGCCGGTAGCGGCAATCAAGTTCCGACCGTAGAACATGGGTCATAATCCTTGTGATGGTGTGGGCGCGCCGTGCACCGAAAGGCAACGAGGTCACCTGTTGAGAAGCAGCACGACACTACAAGAAAACATCAATCGGGCATCGGGTTTTTCAAATATGTCGGGGCCGTCGCATTTAAATAACATAAAGACGTCGAGGTGAAGAAAACCGACTACTATAAATAAAAATGTCGGCACTAAAAAACAACCGACGTTGTTAGATAAAAACGTAGGAGTCGCGCTAAAACCGACAGTTATAAATGTATAACCGTCAGCTGGGTAAGAACTAAGAAGACCGACAGCTATACATACGTGGGGCCGCAGGACCGTGAGTCCAAATTTTTTGAACTCTGCAAGCGCTCACGGGAATTTTTTAAGGTCGTTGGCGCTCAACAACCGATCCAAATTTTTTGAAGTCTCTGGAAGACCACTGGCAACTTCTCCGTGAGATTTTTTTAAGGCCCAGTTGCTGGCCGCTTCTTCCTGTACTTTTTTAATCCTCACCCACCGCTCTCCGAGAAACATTCAGAGGCGCTGGACCAAAGCAAGGAGCTGCACGGCCTGCACGAGGTGCTGGATCCAGTGCTCGCTCGGCGCGTTGCCGTCGGGCTGGACCTGGCGCTGCGCTGCGAGGAGGCCAGCATCGACCGGCGATCCATGGGGGAGGTGGCCGGCGAGACCGAATGCATCTTCAAGATGATGGTCGGCGGTGTCGGCATCAGCGGGGAGTCCGCGTCCAACTCCATCAGCTACGCCAGCCGAACGTCGCGCCATACCTACAGTGTGACTCCTCCCAGCGTGGCCTCCCGGCGCGGCTCCTAACACGGACAGCGACTCCTTTCCCCGGCGCGGACGGCAACTCCTCTCGGCGCGGCCTCCGGCGTCGACTCCTCCTGGCATAGCCTCTGGCGCGTTTCCCGGCACGGCCTCCGGCGTCTCTTGCGAATGTTCCGGCCTGTTTGGTTCTTGACCTCAACTTGCCGCACTCTGCCACGCCGAGTGCTCGCCGCAGTCTGCATGTTCATTTTTTGCGCCCCCGCTCGCCACAAGTATGGCGCCAATTTTGACCGCCTCACTTGCGGCGGCGCCGCAGCTGGCGATTTATGGCCAAGAAGCAAACAACCCCTTCATCTTTTGTTTTTGTTGCCAGATTTGGATTGATGTTTGTTGTGGATTGCTTTTGTTTTCGGGCTCAATCCTGTCAATCTTGTATACAATCTGTGATTCTCTTGTCGATCTAGTACAGCTCATCCAGTACTTTGTCCATTTTTTTGTCGCATTCTCTTGTCGATTGGTACATCTCCAGTGAAGACTAGGCTCGCTCAGTGGAGATGCCCGCGTTCACGTCTGGCGAGAAAGGACGAGGGGACTGGGGAAGGAAGCTTGCTCTCCGCCGGTAGGCCGTGGGCTCCTTTTTTTTATTCTGTGTGAGAATTACAATCGTCGGGGTGGTTCAAAACCGACGGTCATACCAAGTTAAAGTCGTCGGTGATGTAGCCGACATTTATAGAAGTTAGGACTGTCGGTTTTTCAAAACCAACATACATACAGTTTAAAGTCGTCGGGACCAAATTTTTAGAAGTTAAAAACGTTGAGTAAATAACGTCGGTTAAGAGCGTCAGTTCAGACGCCTATAGTTTATAAGCGTCGGCTACAGTAGTTAACCGACATTTATATGGGCGATGTTCTATTCATCGATTCCTGTAGTACGATGTCGGTGCTGTGATACGTGAGGACCAAGTCTTCCGGACAAGGTCCTATGTTGAGTTGTTGCCTGCTCCGAAGGAAGAGGACCTTGGTTATTGATTGCATCGGTTGCGGCTGCAACTAGATGTTGTACATCAGCGCACCACTGATCCATTATGCCCTGAGGTGCTCCGGGCGTTTGTGGGCACTCCAACAGAGTTCGCGCAGCATTTAGCGCGTGCTCGGGGTTGTTGTTTACCGATATTGTGACCGACACAAGTACACCATCTCGCTGTCCAGCATTATTTGCTGGAGCAAATGGTGGTGGTGGTAGCATAACACCCACCGTGACAACGGCGCCTGCTGTATGCTGCATGTTAGAGGGATTGCCTCTAGCAGGCTGTTCAGTATGGTTGCCGTTGGAGGATCCTGCGGTGGATTTCACCATCTTGAGATCTCGGGTGCTGCTCCCCCTACCTAGCGCGCCAAAATGTCAAAGTGTAACTACAACACTTTCCCTGGTACAACTAAATTGTAGCCCGCGGAGCTTATTGTATTGGTTTGGGCATGCAGAGATCAAGAACAAGATGGTGGCACAGGATATTTACATAGTTCGGGCCGCCTGAGCGTAATACCATACCCCACGAGGTTTGTGTTGTTGTATTGAGTATCGCTAGTCTGCGTAGTGTCCGACTTCGCCTGTCATTGTATCGTGCGGTCAGTCCTTTTATAATCGTTACAACGCTTGCCTGGCCCGACATGTGGCTCTGGCGTATTTAATAGCCTAATACACTGTCTATGAGTAATAAGTGTAGTTAATAGTGTGATAGCGTGCCTTAATGGCTGCGTTACCCCTATTAACAGTGCTCTGATCATGTGTCATTAATACAACATTAATGACACGTAATCAAGTTTGGTAACCACTGCTTTAACTGTTTCTTGAATGTCCGTGCTGGTTGAGATCCGCCAGTTACTCGTTGGTTGTGTAGGTCCGGAGGCTCCACACGTGGTAGCTTCGGAGCTTCCCCTTGCGGGGAGTAGCTCCCGAACCACTATAAACGTGTCAGCACCGGAGCTTCCCCCTGCTGAGGGTTAGGTCCGGGGTCATTATACACGTGTTGATTGCGGAGCTTCCCTGTGTTGGGAGTTTAGCTCCAAACTTACATTACACATGTCAATCCCCGGAGCTACCCATATGAAAGATGTGGGTCCGGTGTAGTATGACGTGTGGGGCCTGGTGAGACTTTTAATTTTGACAGGTGGAACTCTCTTGCACTTTTTGTGGTACCGTGGGGTACCCGGTACGCAGGATACTGACACGCCTCGTTTTTCAAACATAGTCGGTCCTTAAAAAAATGTGGTTGTGATGTCGAATGAAACGATAACCGTGTGTAATGATCAAACATCACATGCGGTCATACATTAACAATTGCCTGGATAAATACATGATTCTCTCAGGCGGCTATTAACAAAGAACCACCTAACTTGTTACAAACATCACATGCAGTCTTTAATAAAGCACCGTCTGAGTAAATACATAGTTTTCACGGGCGGCTATCATTTAAGAACTGCTTGTACTTGTTCAAAGATCACAAGCGGTTTTTAATAAAAAACCGTCTGGGTAAGACATTGTTTTCACAGGCTGTTATTAATAGAGAACCGCCAGTAGTTGTGCAAATATTTCATGCGGTCTTTTATACGGACTGCCTGTGATGCCCCCTATGTTTTCAACAACGTATTTTGCTTACTGACCGACTGTGTAGGGGGCTAAAAGAAAAAACCAATAATACTTTTCAGAGCGTTTTATAGTAATATATATATATATATATATATATATATATTGTACTATATATATATATATATCATTTATATGTATATATACATATACATATAAATGATATACACATACCTACATATATGAACAAATTCATAAAAATGTCAATTAAAATACTAAAGCTTCACTGTAATATTACATATATATACAATATATATCATACAATTTTTCTTGCATTGACATCTTATCGCATATAGGGTTTAAAAATCCTTTTTAATGCTTCTCTCTACGCGCGAGATGTTTTGTGGTTCGGTGAAAAGGTACATCTCTTCATATTGATTATATTCCTCTTTATTATCTCTCACATTCTCAACCCCAACAATATTTTGCTTTCTAGAAACAACTACGTGCATTGTCTCAGTTCCTGGATCTTGTACATAAAAAAACTTGTGCAACACGATCGGCAAGAATCCACGGGTCATCTTTATAACCAGCTTTGTTCAAGTCTACCAGTGTCAGCCCGTAGTTCTCCACTTTCACACCATCAGGATGTTTGACCCATTGACACTTAATACGGGCATTGGCATTCTTTCGCCATAATCCGAAATATTTTATCTTATGCACTTGTGGATCTTAAGCCTTTATACGAACACCACTATTTTGTGCAACACTCTTACCGTCCTTTTCTTTAGTGTAAAATGTGTAACTATTGATGTCATATGCTTGCCATGATGTCACCAATATAGATGGTCCACAAGCTAACTTCTTTATTGTTACCTCTTCTATAGAGTTTCCGTATGGTATATTTTTGTCCATTAACCATTCAGTGAAACATCTTCTGTGCTCTTTCATGATCCAGTCCTCTCCACGGTCTTAGTTTTTTTTGCGAAGCTCAATTTGGTGTTCATCGATGTACGACTAATCTATTGCGAGTTGTTGTGGTACACCAAAATGTACACGGTGCACATTATTGTAATCTTGAACGATAAAAGTTTTCTTACCCACGTAGTCTACCCTCATGTACTAGTATAGGAACACCTATCGGTTTTCCATCTTTGATGTAATTAGCGCAACCCTCAATCACTTCTTTTGTGGTGTATCCTTCCATAATTGAACCCTCTGGGTGACCACAGATCCGCACATAACCTTTTAATACTACTAAATATATCTCCAACGGAAACATATGATGTAAATATACTGGCCTCAATGCTTTTATCTGCTCAACAAGATGTATGATTAGGTGTACTTGCATATCAAAAAAGGATGGTGGGAAACACATCTCAAGCTTGCACATATTTTCGATGATGTACGTTTTCAAATAGTCTAAGTCTTCATGTGCTATCACCTTTTGTGATATTAGATTGAAGAAGTAATACAAACGTGTGATGACAACTTTTATATGCTCAGGTTTTATGACCTTTATTGCAATGGCAAGGAACATTGTCATCATCATGTGACAGTCGTGAGAATTATAGCCGAATAAAGACAAGTCTTTCATCGAGACTAGTTTGCAGATATTGGATGAGAAACTCGTGGGCACTCTGATCCCACACAAGCATTCACAAATTGCCTTTTTCTCTTGTAGTGTGAAGTAGTAGCTGGTTAGGGGAAGGTAATGCTTCCCGTTCACCTTTTCTACTGGGTGAAGCTCTGGTCTCATACGTGATTTTAATCCGTCCTTTCTTTTCCTTAGCATGTCCAGCAAGGTCCCAATGATGATGTCAAATACATTCTTTGTAACGTGCATCAAATCAATGCTATCGCAAAATTCCAGGTTCCTCCAATACGGAAGATACTTGAAAAAAATTGATTGTTTCTTGAAATTCATGTCAGTTGTATCACTTGAAGATGTACTTTTATTTCTCTTTGTTCTTTTACATTTTTTGCCCTTACCGAAAGCAATATGAATGTTCTTGACTATTTTGAACACGAGTTTTCCACTGTAAGGTTTTGGTGCAGTATATTTTTTATTTTGTTATCAAGTTCTTTCATCTTCCTATACTTGTGTGTATCTGTCAAGAACCGCCGGTGTCTCATGTACACCGTCTTTCTGGATGAAGTGAGGTATAGAAATCCAGTTCCATCCACACACCTTACACAACCTTTCTTCCCTTTTATTTGTTCCGATAATGTAAACAGTCCGGGATAACCATGCACGGTAACGAATATCATTGCTCTTAGCATGAAATACTCCCGCTTGTACTCATCTAATGCACGTACCCCTTCATTCCACAATTTTCCATATCTTCCATTAAAGGTTCCAAGAACACATCAATTTCAATGCCTGGTTGTTTCAGACCTTGGATAAGAACAAATAACAAAATATATTTCCTTTTGTGACACAACCACATCGGTAGGTTGTACATCGTTAAGACCACGGGCCATGTGTTGTGTCTGCTCCTTTTTTCACCAAACGGATTTATTCCGTCTGTACCCAAGAAAAACCTTACATTTTTTTATTTTCTTTGCAAATTTTGGATACTAAATATTAAAAATCTTCCACGGGGTTGCATCACCAAGGTGTCGAATATGTTTTTCATTCTTCCTACGCTGCTCGGAACGCCAACGTATAAGTTCAGCCTCCCTAGGGTTTTAAAACAAACGCTTCAAGCGATCAATTACTGGAAGGTACCACATCACCAAGGCAGAAATTTTTCTCTTATTCTTCCCACCTGCATCGTCAGAAGTATCTTCATCGTCACCTTCAGGGCCAATAATAAACTTCTTATTCTTCTGGGAATTATTCATGTTGGTAACATACTGGTGATTTTAGTCCTTCTTGTATCTACTGACACCGCATATGGGGAATCTAGTTGCGAGCTCATGCTATTTGTGATACAGAATACAATGGTTCACACAAGCGTGTATTTTTGTCACACCTAATGCCATCGGGCAAAGAAGTTTCTTTGCTTTATAAGTGCTTCTAGCAGTTTATTAGGATTTGGAAGAATTTCTGCCAAAAGATTCAAAAGATCAGAGAAACTACAATCGGACCACCCCCTTGTGTGACTTTCAACTTTATTAGTTCCAAGACTGCACACAATGTAGTAAACTCTTTATCACAACCCTTTGATTCATCATATAAAAGCTCTGTCGTCGCATTCTGCAATGTCTCTATTTTAGTTAAACATTTGCTTGCTCCCATAGAAATCAATACATATGGTTCAATGTGACGCAACATATCCTCCGAACTCATCATCATCATCACCATCTTGATTGTCACTATCATCGTCGTTATGAAAGTTATCATCATCTGAACCTCTCTTATCATCTTTATCCACTTCATGTGTATCTAACTCACCATGATCTATCCATATTGTGTAGTTTTCTATGAAACCTCTTTTCAACAAATAAGATTGCATTACTATAGTATCTATCCAAGCAATTTTATTTTCACAGTCGATACATGAACATAATATGTCATCTATCTTTTGCATCTTTGCATGTCTCTTGGATGCTTCAATAAAATTTATAACATTTTGAATGTACTTAGGACCAGGTCTTGGCATGTTATACATCCACGCCCGGCGGTCCATCTTCAATAAAAAATGTGAAAAAAGTAATAAAATAAGCAATGTGCTTTAAAATGATCAGGTCGATATGAATAAACTGCAATGACATTGATATGTACTTTAATGGTATGTTTAACAAAAAAATTTATAATGCAAGAATATAAGGGATTATGATGTTGAAATTTTTACAAAGAGTTCCTAAGATCATAATAGAATTTTTGTAAAATTTACAGAATTTTCTACTGCAAGATTTGGCCACAAATATTCCCTAAAGGTCTTCCTTACTATGAATTTACAGAGACATAACCCAAGTGTATCATATGAGTAAATACTAGTATCATGTAGCCCTGTTCATAAGGTTTCTAAGAAACTTTATTTCATAATTTATCAGCTTCCCAGTGGCCACAATAGATTTTTGAAGATCGGCTTATTAATTGAAATATTTTATTGAACATGTGATGTGCTTGTATTCATCTTCCACCTTTCATCCTTCAAATCTAAGTCTTTTTTCTACAAAATTCATGGAGGAGCTCAAGAGGAGACTTTTTTTAAATTTACAGAATTTTCTACTACTAGATTTGGTCACAAATATTCCCTAAAGGTCTTACTTACAATGAATTTACGTAGACATAACCAGCCTGTATCATATGAGTGAATATTGGTATCCTGTAGCCCTGTTCATAAGGGTTCCTAGAAAATTTGTTTCATAATTTTCTCAGCTTCCAATTGGCCGCAATGGATTTTTGAAGTTCGGCTTATTCATTGAAACATTTCATCGAACATGTGATGTGCTTGTATTCATATTCAACCTTTAATACTTCAAATCTACGTCTTTTTCTACAAAATTCATGGAGGAGCTCAAGGAGAGGCTTTTGTAATATTTACAGAATTTTCTACTGCAAGATTTGACCATAAATATTCGCTAAAGGTATTCATTATAATGAATTTACAGAGACATAACCCACTATCATATGAGTGAATACTAGTATCATGTAGCTAGGCCTGTTCATAAGGGTTTAAGAAAATTTGTTTCATAATTTTCTCAGCTTCCCAGTGGCCACAATAGATATTTGAAGTTCGGCTTATGCATTGAAACATTTCATTGAACATGTGATGTGCTTGTATTCATCTTCAACATTTAATCCTTCAAATCTACGTCTTTTTCTACAAAATTCATGAAGGAACTAAAGGGAGGCTGAATTACATCTTGGGAGTATGGAGGAGGGTTGTAGCCAAACTAACAAAACCAAACTGAAAAACAGGACAAAAAACAATAAAAGTTGATTGACTGTGGAAAAGAAGCCTCTGCGAACCTTTTCTCTGTTTGAAGCTTGATCAACAGATGAAAAGAACGCGCACGCACGCTGGAAGCAGAGTGGCAGCCAAAAAGAGAATATTTTGGCAGCCTGACAGTGTCGATGTAAAATCTTCCGGGTTAGGTTTTCTGCGGTGCTCGAGGAACCCTTTATATAGTCGTATATTTTCATAGGCGGGTTTTAATGTTGACCACCTGTGATAAGATTTTTCTTAGGCGGTTGTTACTAAAGAGCGGCCTGTGATAAAGGTCCGAGTCTGTTCTTCAGTTTTCTTTTCCCTTGCTTCTTTTTTATTTAGATTCCAATATAAATACTCAAACATGTATAGATTTTGCAAATGGGGTCCAAATTCGATGATACCTTTTTTTCCATATTCTTCGGAAATTTATATCTACCACCTGAACCAAATATTTTAAAACTTGTATAACTAAAATTGTAATGTTTGGTAAATATCAAATTAATTTATATTCACATATTATTCATATTTTTATATCTCCTCAAAAAAAGGATCAACCACTGAAATTTGTTTGCATGAACATATTGTCTTATTTATACATGTATGATTTTTTTTTAAAAAAATTAAGCATTCCAACATGTCAAAATTCAAATTATCATCATTCTGATCAAATGGTCATATACATGAGGCATTCTTCAAATTTTGAATACACATTGATTCAAAAAATTTATAAAAATCTAAAAATATCATAGAGGTTGGTATGATGACTAAAAAGTTCAATAGAAAAATTCAATGAAAAAAATCATTATATTCAACAAGATAGAAAAATGATAAATAACTAGTGTTATTTGTTTTTTTATGTTCTCACAAATTTGAAAGGTTTTCCTAAATGAAATTTAATAGGAACCTGACAAGAAAGTGGAATTTGGGCTTTTAAAACAGCCATCATTTTAATCAAGAATATTAATTAAGCCTAAACTTAGTACATCTTTTCACATAAGGTTTTTAACTACTGCACAGGCGGTCGTTACTAAAAAACCGCCTGTGATAAAGGTCCGAGTCTGTTCTTCAGTTTTCCTTTCCCTTGCTTCTTTTTTATTTGGATTACAATATAAATACTCAAACATGTATAGATTTTGTAAATTGAGTCCAAATTCGATGAATTTTTTTTCTATATTCTTCGAAAATTTATATCTAACACCTAGATCAAATATTGTAAAAATTTTATAGCTAACATTATGATGTTTTGGTAAATATCAAATTAATTTATATTCAAATATTATTGATATTTTGATATCTCTTCAAAAAAGGGGATCTTCCACTGAAATTGGTTTGTATGAACATATTGTCTTATTTATACATCTATGAATTTATTAAAATTTTTAAAGCATTCCAACATGTCAAAATTCAGATTATCCATCATTCTAATCAAATGGTCATATACATATGAGGCATTCTTAAAATTTCGAACACACGTTGATTCAAAATTTTTTTTATAAAAATCTGAAAAAGAGTCATAGAGGTTGGTATGGTGACTAAAAAGCTCCATAGATAAAATCATTGAAAAAATCATTATATTAATTAAGATCGAAATATAACAAATAACCAGTGTTATTTGTTTTTTATCTTCAGACCAATTTCAAAGCTTTTCCCAAGTATAATTTAATAAGAACCCGTAATACTAAAGCATATTACAAGAAAGTGGAATTTAGGCTTTTAAGTGGCCCATCAATTTAATCAAGAATATTAGTTAAGCCTAGATTTAGTACATCTTTTCACACTTGGTTTTTAATTACTGCATAGGCAGTTGTTACTAAAGAACAACCTGTGATAAAGGTCCGAGTCTATTCTTCAGTTTTCTTTTCTCTTGCTTTTTTATTTAGATTCCAATATAAATACTCAATCATGTATAGATTCTGCAAATTGAGTCCAAATTCAATGATACTTTTTTCTATATTCTTCGAAAATTTATATCTACCACCTGGACCAAATATTATAAAACATGTATAACTAACATTGTAATGTTTTGGTAAATATCAAATTAATTTATATTCACATATTATTCACATTTTTATATCTCTTCAAAAAGGGGATCTTCCACTGAAATTGGTCTATATGAACATATTGTCTTATTCATACATGTGTGGATTTTTAAAATTTTTTTAAAGCATTCCAACATGTCAAAATTAAAATTATCCATCATTCTAATCAAATGCGCTTATACATATGACACATTCTTCAAATTTTGAACACCCATTGATTCAAAAAAATTTATAAAAATCTGAAAAAATCATATAGGTTGGTATGATGACTAAAAAGTTCTACGGAAAAATTCAATGAAAACATCATTATATTCATCAAGATAGAAAATGACAAATAACCAGTGTTATTTGTTTTTTTATGTTCTGACTAATTTCAAAGGTTTTCCCAAGTTCAATTTAATGGGAACCTGTAATTCTAAAGCATATTACAAGAATGTGGAATTTGGGCTTTTAAAAGGTCCCTCATTTTAATCAAGAATATTAATTAAGCATAGACTTAGTACACAAAGGCACATGCGATTTTTACTGAATAACGACCAAAGATAAAGATATCTTCTCATGCGATTAGTAAGGAATAACCACCTGAGAAAAGTCCTATAGACAAGCGGTTTTTCATTAGGAACCGCGTGAGAAGATAGGTGTCGATATAAGAGTGCTCGGCCTCCTCCGAAAAACCTAACCCGGGCAAATTCACTTGACATGTCAGGCTGCCAAAATTTCGTTTGCCGCCAAACCCTCACCGCCCTCACCGCCGAACTCCGCCCTCGCTGCCGAGCTTAGACCTTGCCACGCGCCCTCGTTGTCGAGCTTCGTCTCCATCGCCATCACGGTGTCCAGTACGTCTGCTTCTTTCCTTCCTTCTTTGTCCCCCATGCCGCTTCCTTCCCTCCTCCGTCGCCGTTTTGCCTCCTCCTAAACCTCGCCTACGGCTGAGTGTCCTTGCCACTGCACCTCTTCGCTCCTCGCGCTGCCTCCTCCTTCCTGGCATCTACCCCCACTGTGCGCTGCCCCCTTCCAACCTTCTCCTACCGACGGCACTCAATGTACTAGATTATTTATTTCTTGATTTTCTAATTTTGATTTGGTATTGTTAGGAACCTCTAGGTTTTGTACTTTTAATGGTGTATGGAATCAGGATACCATTATGTGAAATGTGTCTTGTTTATCTTAGGATTATAGACAGGTCAAAAAACTAAATTTTTAGAGAGGATTGAATAGGATTGAATAAAAGTCAAGAGAATCCTTAATTTTGTTTGTGATGTTGACCTTTTTTTACAGGGAAAGAGATGCCAAATAAAGTACTATCACCAAACACTCCAATTTTGGTTATAGCTACTCTATCTTTTGTAATTTCATTGGCACATGGAATTGGGATACTATCATGTGAAATGTGTCTTGTCTTTTGTCACTTCTAGATGCCAATTGTCCTCTCTTTAGGAAGCTAAATTTATATTACTATTACAATTAATAACACTATCCATATTAAGTTCATGATTGTTTTGGTAAACTAAACCCTCATGAACACTACTCGAGAGTCTCAAGAAGTTTAAGGTTTAAATTTTGCAGCTATTATTTCTGTAACGGATGTATTCAATTTTGATTGTCCCTGGTACTCCCTCCGTTTCAAAATAATTTTGATCTAGCATGGAAAGCCCTAAGAAGACTGCTGCTGGTAGTAACTATACCGAAGGCAATATGGAGTTTAGTGACTCCAACAGTTCAGGCTCCTTTCATAGTCCATTGGATCCCTTTCCAAATATAATAATTAAAAAGACTTCAGAGGATCTTGACCTTGAATATGATTCTGCCGACGAGGTATGGATCACGAATCTTAACTCCAGAAGTTCAAGTTAATGTTGGCTTTCAAGTATATGAAGTCTTATAATTCTTTTCTACCTATCTTAATTGCGACAACGAGGTCCCTTCGGCTCCTAAAACCGCAGAAGGCTCTCAATGGTTGAATACTCAGGTTCACTCGAGTGAAAACGAGGGCAACGAGGTCCCAATAAGGGTCCATTGAACCGCATCATATACATAACAAGTGTCGGTCCAGGTGTGCTTCCCCAAGAACCACTGGGTTCAATTACAAAGTATCAAAATGCATGCGGTTGTCTTTTTAGTGAGCTCGTGCTGATCACAACTGAGAATTGGAGAAAATTACCTGAGGAGAACAAGAATGAGTTGTGGGAGAGGACAAAGGAACAATTCAAGTTCCCGAAAGGCACTGAAGAAGTTGTAAAGAAAGCAACATTGGTCTTTTGTGGTAAGAAGTTTCGTGGCTAGAAGAGTGAAATGAATGCTTATGTTAAGGCCGATAAGGTCTCTAGCCCGAAGAAGATGGGAAAAATCACACAAGCTTAGTGGCAAGAATTTGTTCGTCAAAAGACCACACCTGATGCTAAAGCCCTAAGTGCATCTAGGTCAGAGCTTGCCAAAAAGAACAAATACCATCATCGCTTGCGGTCTACCGAATATGCACCCAAAGTTCAAAATGGAATAAGATATTAGAGAAAATTACCATTAAGGTCAATCCTCACCGGTTAGAAGGCTACAATGAGAGAACTCAGCGATGAATCTTTGCTCGGTCAGGTTTGACCAGCGAGGGCAAACTTGAAAAGCCTGGCTCTGTGAACGAAGCAGAGCAAAAAATGAAAGAAGTAATTGAAAAGCAACATAAGGGTCTCTTCAAGCTAAAGAGGGAGAATGACCAACTTATCGCTATCCTACGAAACCTGAACACAGTGGACGAGTTCGAGCAATCTCTTCTTAGAAGTCCTGGAGAGATGGTTTCTCGAAGGATGAAAAGTCATATAGAAGACGTGAGAAGTTCAAGAAAACACTTGATGAAATGATTGTTCAAAAGGTCAAGGAAAATGTGCAAGAAATAATGGATCAACTTAGACAATCAGGACAATTAGTGGCACCGAGTACAGTGATGGTTCCCATGAAAAAGGAGCATTTGGTATCACCAACTGCCTACCCTAGTAGCGTAGGTTCTGTGCCAGGCTCAGGGTCCCATAAGTTCGTTGTCGATAATATTGTTAAGGACAAATCTTGTCGTCTTCTTATCCCTATCGGTAGAGCAGGGAACAAAACCAAACAGGTTGCCACTGCTATGGCGAAGCCTGATCGTGACTTCAACGATAATTCACTTCCATTGTATTATGTTGTGGTGCAAGTTCTTCAGATCATTGATAATGATTATGAATATTATGAAATAGACCACATCACACATGAGGGGATCACAACTCTGGGGCAAGATGTCAACCAATTAATCCTTTGGCACCAACGCAATATTTTGTTGGACAATAGCCGATGTCTAGCCCCATAGCATCTCAAAATACTGCAACACTGTCTTCTAAGCTGAAAGTCCAAGAAGATTCACCCACGCTATGTCTCAGCAAGGATGATAGTAACCTTGCTAGTAAAGATAAACAAGAGCAACCAGTTGAACAACAGTTTGAAGCAGTACCAGAGCAAGTTGCTGGTAGTAAAGAGCAACCAGTTGAGCAACAACTTGAAGTAGTACTAGAGCAAGCTGCTGGTAGTAAAGAGCAATCAATTGAACAACAGGTTCAACAACAAGCCATTGTTCAACTTTCGATGACTACTCCTTGGTTATCAGTGTTGTCGAAGTGTTAATGCGACACTTCCCCCAGATCTGCTAAGGAGCAGCCCGCGGAGGTTCTTGTTCGGCGGGGCTTAGGCCTCAATCAAGTGTTCTAGCGGAAGAGAGTATGAGACGATGGTTTTTACGTGGTTCGGGCCGCAAGGAGCGTAACATCCTACTCCACGGGTGATGGTATTGCTAGTATGTGTGTATGCGTGTGTGTATCTGGGATTGAATGTCTAGTCCTTTGTAATGGTGGTGGTCCGGTCCTTTTATATCTAAGGTCGAACGCCTTACAAGTGGGGCTCGGGGCCCGATAAGTAGTCCCGGGGAGATCTTATCCTAAAGATCTAAGGTTTCTCGCATAAGCTTGCTTTGATTGTGGCAGTGAAGATGTCCCGTTAGCCTACTCCACGTGGCTGACGATGGCAGAAGATGTCCCGTTAGCCTATCTTGTTTGCCGCAAGCTACCCACTTGGCCAAGTGGGATAGGCCTGCAGTGCCTTCACTGTGATGTGATTGGTTGCAGCGGTCTCTGACCGTTGGTGTGCTCCGCATTATGCGCCAGAAGTGGGTGCGCGTCTTCAACGCTTGGCTTGGGCAGAGCGCACCGTCCCTTAACTCCCGCACCTTACCATCCAGAGTAACTTGCTGGACACGTGGCAGCGTTGGAGCTGATCCCTGCTGAGGAGGCCAACCCCGGTCCTTTGTGACGTGTGGTAGCTCTAGGGCTCTCCAAAGTACGTGGCATCTCCGTGCCCTTCCCCACAGGGTTGCCTGGCCTGGCGCTCCGATCCATGTGGCAGCACCAGAACTCTTCCGTGAGGTTGTGTGAGGTCCCATCCCAACACGTGGCGTTTCAGGAGCCCGCCTCACCAATGGGGCCAAGCCCCATCTTCAAGGCTCTCGTGGCGGTGCTGGGGCTCGACCTTGAGGGAGACCGAGGTCTTGGCACCTTCAGGACTCGTGGTGCCTCCGGACGTGCCTTGGTGTCTTCATCCTATGTGCGAAAGTACCCCGTCTGCAGGGTACCAACAGTGGCCCCTGGGTCCACCTTGGGGCGGGGTAAAGAGCCTAAAGGTGGAGCCCTTTCCATGTTTTCCCGCACTGTGCTTTGAATTCTACCTTGGTCAGCCGAACCGGTGGGCACTTCTGCCAACGTCGTCACGCGTCCCCTTCTAGTTGTGAGATGACAGTGACGAGATCTTTGCTTGCTGTAATATCTCTGTCTTCTGCGGTGCCTTTAACCGCGACGGTTCCCGAAACAGATATAGCACTTTTGCCCGCCATTATCGATGCCGCTCCAATGGCTTCCACAGGCGGCTGACTGACTGGGCCAGTGCTTCAGAGCGGGGACATGGGGCCCATTGTTATGGGTGCCGTTTGTTGAGTGGTGGGGGCCGAGCTATTGCGATACGCAGGAAGTGCTCAGGCGTCGTGGGGGTGATCAAAAAGGAAACCTTTGTTAGAGGGATCGGTTCCTTCCTTACTCGCGCCCCAATGCCAGAGCTTTTGCCTTCTTCCTCGAGCGCTCGAGCCTTCATCCCTTAACCAATGCTCCCACCTTCGCCTTTTTCTGATGGCCTCCCCATTCCCTCCTTCCCTTTTCCAGTCGGCCGGATATCTGGTGCCGATGAGGCGGCTCCTCAGCGTGGCGGCTTTAGAGTGTGGATGGATGATCCACTACAAGTCTCCAGATCTTGAAGATCTTTGTGAGGACAAGATTGTTCTCTTCATCGCCTACGCCACTACTGGGCTCACACTCTCGCTATCAATGTTGTTCCTTGCAGTGCTGGGGAAATACGAGCTGCAGCTTCAGCACCTGTCGCCAAAATCCATTGCCTTGGTCGCCTTGTTCATCCATCTATGCAAGGCATTCATGGGCCGCCCACCCATCGCGAGGGAGCCAGAGAGGCTGAAGCTTCTGTCTTCGACTTAGTCTCCAATTCTAACAGTGGCCCCAGTTCTAGAGAAGGCGTAGAGGGGTCTACGCAAGTGACCACACCAGCGTGGGTCGATCAGGAGACGGTGCCAGAGATGGTATTGCCGGCCTTGTCGCCAGGTCTTGGCGACCTCGGTCTATCGCGCAGGACAGAAGGCCAGGGTCACTAGAGCGGTCCGACCTGCCAGTAAGCCGCAGCTTCTTCCCCTGCTATTTTTTTTGCTCTAACAGAGTTTTATCTTGGCTTTTCTGGGTGTCTTCAGCCGACTTGGTTCCCTTGGTGCTTTCAAGGGTGGGCTTTATAGCCCCTGCTTCTCCAGAAGCTGGAACGGGGTCTGTTGCGCCACATCCTATGCCCGAAGGTGCGTCGGCCTCTGGTGCCGTCGATGTCTTTGCACTCCCGTCCATTGAGTTAGGCGGGGCAGAGGTGGTGCCAAGCGAGGGAGTGCTAGGCGGGAAGGTGTCCTGCCAGGAGGTGGCTACCTTGGTCGTGGCGGCTTCCCCTGGCAGAGCTGACCTGCCCACCGTTGAAGCGGCACCGGCGCCTGATATCATTGGCGCGCAAGATGGTGATTGGCCACCAGCAGCCGATGATGTCCTTGCAGCGCGGTGGTTCCTGAAGCTCCAGCCGGGGAACCATCTGGTCCCCAAGCGCTGGTGTTTGCTGTGGCGTCTGTCGTGGCATTAGCAGGAGGGGTGGAGGGGCAGTCGTCCGTGGCTATGATTGCATCGATCCCTCTCATCGATGTTGTTGCCACAACCCAGTCTATCTTGCGCCATACGCAAGCTGCGTTCACCCGAGAGTGGGATCAGCTTGCGGAGGAGCAATGCTTGGTGAAGCTGGTCGATGCCAAGAACAAGGAGCTTGAGGTGAAGGCCTTGAAGGCCCATGCCGCCGCCGATGCCTGCCTGAGGCTATGTGAAGATCAGCGGCTAGAGTTGGTCTGCCGCAAAGTTGCCATTGCTGACGCTGAAGGTGACTTGGCGATGAAGGATGAGGAGGTCTCCCAGAGCCTGGAGGAGAAGCACCAGGCTTTGCAAGACTTGGATGTTGCCATCAAGTGCCGGGAGGATTATCTGAAGCGGCGTGCCCGGGAGCTCGTCGGTGGGGAGGAGACTGCACGGAGAGAGGCGGCGAGCCTCCAGGCCTCCCGCGCGACAAAGGCCCAAGGGATTCGGGACTTCCTGGCCCGTGCTCGGGTGGTGTTGGAACCCCTTGGCCTTGGTCCTGTGCCACACGGGGAACCATCTCAGGGGGTGACCGAGCTGCTCCCAGCTTTGGACTCCCTATGCTCGACGTTGGGGACGGTGAACACCGTCCTTGCGAGGCAGCTGGAGGTTGAGGGAAGGGAGCTTGCGGTGCTGGTGTCCTCCCATGTCTTGGTATGCTTCAAGAGCTGGTACCAAGTGATCCCACTGGAGCCAGTGGATAAAGGCCCCCTTGATGAGCGAGAGGAAGAGGCAAGAGCCGAAGTCCAGGACCTTGCCAAGCAGGTGGCCTCTTTGTTCCAGCAGAATTAAGATCGGTTGCACCCAGGCGGAATGCTTTTTGTATCCGGGGATGACCCCATTGTATAAATAATTGCTAATGAATTTGAATTCATATTTTTCTTGTTGGCTTGTCTTGTGCTTCTCAAATTGTTGCTCCAATTTCTTCTCTGTGTAAGGTCTTGAGGAGCTTTTGTTGATGTCGTTAGCTTTTTAGGGACCAATGCATGCACAGTTGACATGGCCAATTTTTCGCTAGTTGATGTCCTGCCTATGGAACCCCCTTCGAGGCCCCCGTTGTCGGGTTTGCCTACCACTTGAGCACAGGATGTCTGTGACTGGTCTCCAGCGGAACAGGGGAGTTGGAGTGGATAGCTTCAATGTCTCCTATCATCGTTGACGGCAGGTCCCTCGGGGGTGCCAGAGCTGGCTTCTCCAGCGTCACCTACCATCGTCGTAGAGACGTCGACGGTAGGCCCCCTAGGAGGTGCCGGAGCTGGATGCTCTGCCACCATCCATCATCTTCGCAAAGGCGTCGACGGCATGCCCCTTGGGAGGTGTTGGAACTGGTTGCTCCGGCGTCGTCCGCCATCGTGGTAGAAGCATCGACAGTAGGCCCCTGGTGTACATGATACCGCAAGAGAACCATGTTAGTAACAAGATATGTGCACGAGAGTGTACCCACTTATCCACGCTTGTTGCTGCCGTTGGCGTGCTTGGACGTTGAAGGCCGGCCCCTTGAGAGGTGATGGAGCTGGATGCTTCAGCATCGTCCACCGTCTTCGCAGAGACGTCGATGGCAGGCCCCCTGGGAGGTGCCAGAGCTGGTTGCTCCGTAGTCGCCCACCATCGTGGTAGAAGCGTCGACGGCAGGTTCCTGGTGTACACTATACCACAAGAGAACCTTGTTAGAAACAAGAGATGTGCAGGAGAGTGTACCCACTTATCCATGCTCGTTGCTGCCATTGGCATGCATGGACGTCAACGGCTGGCCCCTTGAGAGGTGCTGAAGCTGGATGCTACGACATCGTCCACCATCTTCGCAAAGACGTCGACAACAGGACCCCTGGGAGGTGCCGGAGCTGGTTGCTCCGGTGTTGCCCACCATCATCGTAGTTGTGTTGACGGCAGGCCTACTCCGAGGTGCCGGAGCTGGTTGCTCCGGTGCTACCTGCTCTCGTGGTAGAAGCATCGACAACAGGCCCCCTGGGAGGTGCCGGAGCTGGTTGCTCCAGCGTCGCCTGCCATCGCGGTAGAAGCATCGACGGTAGGCCCCTGGTGTACATGATACCGCAATAGAACCTTGTTAGCAACAAGAGATGTGCAGGAGAGTACACCCACTTATCCACGTGCTTGTTGTTGTCGTCGGAGTGCTTGACGTTGATGGCTGCCCCCTTGGTGATGTTGGAGCTGGATGCTCCAGCATCGTCCACCATCGTCGTAGATTCGTCGACGGCAGGCCCCTGGGTGATGCCGGAGCTGGATGCTTCGGCGTTGCCCACTATCGCCGTAGATGCGTTAGCGGCAGGCCCCTGGGAGGTGCCGGAGCTGGTTGCTCCGGCGTTGCTTATCATAGTAACATGCTCTTTATGTCCTACACACATAACAGAGGTGCGTATTTTCTGTTTGTTGGTGATACTTTTTTATCTTTGTCATGTCTTACAGTCCTGGGCCGGTATGTTGGGTTTGGGTAATTCAGTGCGTTAGTGCATGGGACCCGGCTACCACTTTATTCGAGGTGTGAGCGTCCTGGCCCTCAGTACTTAGCCGTAGCACTGGGAGGCAAAGTGCGCGTGCTTAGGGTACAGGACCAGACTAAGCAAGCTGCATGCTCTGGACCTCCAGCTCGGCGTAGGCCTTTCGTGGGAGACCATTTTGCACCACAGGCCCCAAGTAAGGGGGCAGCCACGATGTCCCAGGACACTTTGCAGGTACCTCAAACAAGTCCACCTTCAGCAAGGTTGCATAACTTTACTATGGATGATAGAAAAAAATTCACCAGGTATATGAAGTTAATATACAAAAAAAGTCTAATTGATCACAAAATTAACAAGTAATTAAGTGAATATTTAGAGAAAGCACATGGTAAGACAGTGATTTTTTTCAACTTGGCATTCATAGGAGGGTACTGGCTTGACAATAAGGCAACGGCCCACTCCGGTTGGCAAGGGAGACAAAGTGTTCCTGCTTAGGGTATGGGACCAAGCTAAACGGCTGAACATTCTGGACCTGTCACACCAGAGCTTGGCTGTCCTACATGCCGTTCTTTGACACCATGACACCCTACACTGTCCTACTATTTATGCTTAGGGATAGAACTTACGTAGGTGCTCTATGTTCCAAGGGTTGGGGAGGGGCTCTCCTTCTTCTGTGGCTAGGCGAACACACCCGGGGTGAGATACTTGCATTACTCGGAAGGGGAATTCTCAGCTGGGGGTGAGTTTGTGCGACCCTTATCGAAAAAGTATGTGCCGCAACACCGAGTCACCTGTCTGGAGCTCTCTACTCCGCACAAACCGCTCCTTGTAGCGCCTCAGTTCATGTCGGTAGTGTGCGTTTCGGATGGTGGTGTGCCGCCTTTCTTCGTAGACGAGGTCAACATCTTCTCATTGGAGCTGGTCCTGTGAGGCGTCATCGAATGCTCGGACTCATAGTGAGCCCACTGTCATCTCTAGGGGGAGGATGGCTTGAGCCCCATACACCAGGAAGAAAGGTGTTTTCCCAGTGGCGCGGCTGGGTGATATCCAGCTTGCCTATAGTGCGAAGGTGAGATCGTCGACTCACTTGGCACCATGCTTGTCTAGGTTTTTATATGTGTGTGCCTTGATGTCCCTGAGGATCTCAGGGTGGACCCTTTCGACTTGGCTGTTTCTCTTTGGATGAGCTACGAGTGCATAACAAACTTGGACGCCGAGGTCTTCATAGTATTCCTAGAAAGCTGCACTGGTCAACTGGGTCCCGTTGTCGGTGATTGTGGGGACTGGGGTCCCGACACCCAAGGATCTTATTGGGTGGTGTTGTGCGATGCGACACCCAACAATATACATGAAAAGAACTAGAATAAAATACAAATCAAGTCTTTTATTTATAAACACAGCGGAAGTTTTTACAATACTAAACAAAGGAAAGAGTTTATACATCAGATCTACGCTCTCAGCTCTAGCTATGCAAAAGCAAAGTCGTCCCTACCCTTAGGATGCTTCGCACTAGCAACACTCACTATCGTGATCACGGCGTCGTGCAGGACTCCCACTCAGCTGTGAACCCTGATGAGGGCAAGGCGTTGCCGTCAAGCCCTTCATCAATGGTATAACCTGCAAAAACTCGTTAACTTCAAACGTGAGCATAAGGCTCGTCAAGACTAACCCGTCTCACTAGACATATGCAAGGTAAAGACTAAACATAGGTGGGAAATAGCATAAGTAGACTCGCCTACAAGTGGATCCTTATAGTCATGTTTTTAGTAGTAAATGACATTCCTCAGGCACGATACATTATAAACTCCACAATCAAACAAGAAACGCTTTGCCGATGATATGACATGCCCAAAGCACATAATGCTATTACAGGTTAATAGTTTGGAAACTGTAAACTTTAATTGTGCTATCTCTAGGTCACACAAGTTGCAATACAATAATAATCATGTTAACAATTCATAATAATTCAACTACTCTTTATTACTATGTCACGGTGCAGTGAACAAGTGGTACTCAAATAACTGCGAGGGACGGTGATTGCAATCAGTAATGACCCGAAATACACGTCACACGCACCCGTGCATAAGAAGCGTGTAGTGCTCCTCACCACGTCCTACGCAACAACCTTTCACAAGAAACATAAACACCAAACTGGTCCCACCATCACAGGCATAAGGTACCTGCACAGAGCGTGTTTGTGCCCGCTGGCAGATTTACACCTTACTACCCTCAACCCACCCCTATTGACAGCGGGCTATGCCTCGACACCCAGGTTATCAAGTTACATCAGTTTTCGAGGTTCCATATGCCCAATATGCATCCGGTACAGTTCAAACTTATCCAGCAGAGCCACACACTGATCGGTCCTCAATTTCATATTTGTAAACCACTCTTTGATCGAATCCATACCGTGTGATAAAATCCTATATCGCAAGTAGATTCCAACTACTCGACTTCTACCAGATTTCTGAAAACTTAAGCATGGCATTTTCTACTCATCGGGCTGTAGACCTACCCAATACTCCATGGGATTTGTGGGTCATGCAAGTGTATTAACAAGCACCTTAGCTCTAATGCACAAAAATCACCCTAGACATAAGTGATAAAAATATAAACTTTGAAACTGTACTTAAATGCAAACCAGGGCTTGCCTTAGTTTGCGACTCGATTAAATGTCAATGGTCAGTGGTCTTTTTCCTTGACTCCACCAAGGACTTCAAGATGGTGACTCCTCGGCTCGTCCTCCAAGTGAAGCGTCTCGTCGATCATCTTCATCACGTTTCCTATTGACATGATTATACATATAAGAAAAACAATGAATATAATAATAGACCCAACGTGGTTCTATACACCTTAAGATGAAGAAGTTTAACTAGGAGGGACAGACATGGCTCTGTTCTATGGAGAAACAGAGGATGAGTCAAGGTGGTCATAGTATTGTCGAGGTAAGAATTGAAGGTGCAATGTAAGCACCCATGCAACTTAGCAATCAACACTTGGAGCTAAGCCACATAAGAGTGATAAGACTGATTGGTGAAGAAGTGTTCGATTGAATTGTGTAAGGATGACTAAGGGATCAAGGTGAAACATAGCACGATTAGGGTATGAGATTACTATGCAAAGCATAAGATTGAAACTCTGGATTAAATCTTATGACTGAAGAATTGAAGTCGTCTAAGAACTAAGAGACGATCTACAAAAATTATAAAGACTTAGGAAAAGCTTATTATGGGTTTTTCAAGTGTTCTAAGATTCTTACTCTACATTTCCTTTGTGTCGTAAGGAATCAATTCTAAGGTTCCTAGTAACCATAGAAGACTGGATCATCTACTTCTTGAGGTTTCTATGATGAGAACGACTATTAACCAATCTACAAGAATTAGATGGACCCTCGATAAGGAGCTTAAGATCAAGGAAGAGACATCACAAGGTAGAAGTAGCAAATGGACGAATGACCAAGTAGTCAACCCCCGTCACTAAACAATATGTGCAGGACTATGGAACACTAGTCGCACTACCTTTCCAACCTTATAAGCATGCTCACCTTGTAGGCATTTCACCGAAAGTTTGGATGCGCTCTCGACTGGGTTAGTCTTGTACAATTCAGAGGTCGCCATGGCCTAAGTTGCATGCCGGTTGCGACACCACAATGTTCCTGCATTACAGACCAGCACTGAATATCAACACACTTGATTTCGTGTTGTAAACATTCCATCGAAAACCTTGACTGCAGTTATTGATCCGATCAATCTTGCACAAATTAGAGTTAACCTTGGATCAATTGTCATCGTCGTTGTGTCATTGATGTGTTCCTGCATATCCTCTATCCCACACATCACTTTCCTTGCTGCCAGAACACGGCTACGGAGCAGAACGTCGCGATGACGGAAAGTAGGCGTCAAAGTCGGGGCAGCACAAGGCTAAGCAACACATCACTTGTTCGAACATTCCCGTGATGTTGAGGTGGGAGGAAGGCGGCCTGGAGACGCGCTGTAGTGAGCAGAACAACAGAGACACGCTAGGAACGGCGCGAATGGTTGGCAGATTGCGGTCACCACCGCGCAGGAGGCGCAATAGTGAGGAACGCGGCATGGACGGCAGCGCGGCCATGGGGCACGGCACGCAGCAGCGGGGCAGCAGAGGTGAGCAGCGGGCCGGCAGCAGGGCACTGGTGCACGGGCAATAGGGTGCTGGTGAGCTAGGCGGCCTGCGCGCTGCGACGAGGAGGCACGGCAGGGGGAGCTTGGCCGGCGGCGCGCGACACGTGCAACGGGCGGAATGCGAGCCGGCGGCGGGATTGCAGATAGGAGCATGCTGCGATGGAAGATGGCGAGTGGCGTGGCCAGAGGCGACGCACGCAGGCGCTGGGCACCGGAGGGAGGCGGAGCAGCGCGTGGCTGGTCGGGGCGCGGCCAGGGCGAGCGGCGCGTGGGGGCAGTGCCGGTGAGGAGGTCAGGAGGCGGCGAGCAGGGGGGTGAGCCGGCGGCTGGTGTGGGGCGGCGCTGTGGGCGGCCAAGCGTGTAACACCCTCATTTTCATGCATCATGCCCTACATGCACTCATATACATGTTTAACAGTAGCCCACAACAAGAGGAACGAGTTTAAAATTGATTCAGAGCATTTAAAATTGATTTGGAGCAAAACCGTACTTAAAACGCAGGAAAGTGCGGACTAGTCCGATTTTACTGAGGACTAGTCCGATTTCTCTCTGACTAAAAACGGACTTGTCCGTTTTTGCTGCGGACTAGTCCGATTTTGGCTCTGGAAACTTTCAGACTTGTCCGATTTTGTGCGGACTAGTCCGATATTCCATGAATCCTTGAAAATTTGCTAAGTCCCTGGACTTTTCCGGACTAGTCCGGTGTTCCAGCGGACTTGTCCGTTTTCCTTTCTAACTAAGATCGGACTTGTCCGATTTTTGGCCAGACTTGTCCGATTTTCTCTCTGGACGACTTCGGACTAGTCCGGTCCTGTCCGGACTTGTCCGATATTTCGTGACTCCGAGATTGACCTTTTGTTTTACGACTTGTTTCTTGGGTTTCACGTCAAGTGGGCCTAGGGACGTCATGCCCAACTCTTTTAGAGCCCATGTGGGACTCTAAACCGGCCTCTACTCATCCCAAAACTCGAAATCCATCTAACCCTAGCCTCCACGTCTATATAAACAACCCCACCCCTTGGTTTGACATCTATTTGCCACTTTTCCACCCACCCAAACCCTAGTTCGTGGGGAGCCACCACCAAGGAGGGAGGAGAAGATCCCAAACAAGAGGAAGAAGAGGAGGAAACGAAGGAGGATCAAGATCTCCACCAAGTTTCGTCCTTCACCACCAATTCATCCCCAAGCTCATCACCAACCCTAGATCATCAAGATCCAAGTGTTACCTCCAAGTTTCTTGGTTCATTGGAGTTCTAAACACCTGGTATACCTTCTATTCTCTTTTCTTATGTGAATTCAACCCCTAATCTCCAAATTTACGTCGATCTAGAAAACCCTAATCTACTGATCTCGTCAAGTGCGGACTTGTCCGGTCCCAAGCGGACTAGTCCAATCTTTTTGGTTAAATTGTGTTGAATTAATTCTAAAATTTGATCTAATCGAATCCAAACCTGTATAACCTTGTTAAAATCTATTAGAACTAGTTAGTGATCATTAAAAGCAATGAAGTAACAAGTTCTACCTTGCATTTGCATCAATCATGCATGTCATGTCATATTGAGTAATATTTGTGCCCTCTTTGATTGTGTTTCTTGTTTTGTATGTTTATTGTGTGGATTAGACAGATTTGCGCTAGAGAGTGCCGCGGAGGATCTACAACATCAAGAGTTTGAAGGCTTTGACCCTAATCAACAGCAAGAGCAAGGCAAGTGTCCTTGAAGCATATTGATCCTGTTTTAAAATAAATGTTTTGTTTGCAAAACTGCATGCTGTGTCAATTTGATGGGAATCCTATGGTAGGATGTTTACTAGTTTTGTTCGACCACCCTTGTCACCTGGAATTTATGGTAGAGAGAGTCGGGAAGGCTTTTTACTTTTTGCTTCGCTTAATCAACTGGGATGGAAAACAACTATATCAATCAATTTATTTATGCATGGATGAGATTATGGTTAACATGAACTGGTTAAATATGGTATGGTAATGGGTGATCTAAGCAAGCCTGGTATGTGGATGGGTTGGATGTTATGGTGGTTTGCTTGCTTTAGATCTAAGGACCGGTTCATGCGAGAATAAGCCAGGACTACAGTGCCACCACGAGGCCAAGTATGGGTGCGGCGTAGCTGATTAATTAGGGCTTTGCTAGTGCTGTTTGGACCATTGTGGATGCTCGGGGAAGGGGTAGTCGGATTGGGTTTGTTGATGATTGGTGGGACTACCCTGGGATCCGAATGGCTCAAGAGGGGGCCCTTGGTTGAAGATGTGCTCTGCGGGAGACATCGCCACCGGTGAAACCTCAGTGGGGTCTAAATAGGCTAGTAATCCCTTTGTAAAGGCTATTTTGTGATCTCTTGGCCACACACCAACGGAAGTGTATAATGTGACCGACGGGTCATGGGCATAAGGGAGGTTCTTAGTCGCCGAAGGGTGATGAAATCACGAACACGTGGGTAAAGAGGTACAAACTCTGCAGAGTGTTAACTAAAACTATCATGATAGCCGTGCTCCCGGTTATGAGCGCCTGGACAACTTCCATGATTAGAGGCAAATTGGAATTTGGGATTGTTATGGTTTGGTAATGGTTATGGTTTGGTAATGGTTATGGATTTTTATGGATTAATCTCTGGTATTGAATATGGTTATTGGCAATGGTGAAATCTGGACTTATTGATGATGGCAATGAATTCGGTTTGGTATTATGGTATTACTCGTAATTATGTTGGGATTACTTCACATACTTATACTATATTGCTTTTCAAATGTTTTAATGTACTATTCAGCACTTTAGCATTATTATTGTCGTCATTTGAATCAGCCACATGTCATACTTTCCACACTTGCTGAGTACGACATGTACTCACTCTTGCAATCCCCCACCCCAACAGTTGCAGGTCAGGACTGGGATTTTAATGGCGATAATGCGGAGTTCTAGGCCGTGTCTACCGTCAGCTTTGCCTGTGGTGTTGATTGGAGCTGCGCGTATATACCCTGTCGCTTATGCTGCATAGTTGCTTTAGTTTGCTTAATTAGTTTATTTCCGCTGCATTAGTTGTACTTGTCATTAATATTCATTAGAGCTTGTATTCGAGGATAATATGGTTTGTGTAATAAATCTGATAATTAATCTTGTTCTGTGGTAATTTTCTGTATACTCTTTTGTGATTGCACTCGTGTATGTGTGATGAACATCCTGGGCACACATATGCGTTAGCTTGGTTCACTTTCGGAACCGGGCGTCACAGATTGGTATCAGAGCCACAGGTTGACCGTAGGATGTAGCCTAGATAGAATGGACACTTTAGAGCACATAGGAGCACTCAGGAATCGATGTATTTTTGCTTGGAGTGCTGTTTGCTATATATATTGCTTGCTTGTGTGCTTAATAGAGGATTTTGGGATGCTTTAGCATTGCCATGTCCACCTAGGCTAGTGTAGCTAGTTGGTTAGCTTCATATCCCTTGATGCATATAGTTGGGGACGTTTTCTAATTCTTACCTACTGCTTTTCTTCAGATGGTGAGGACTCGCAACCAGAGGGATGGCAATGATGAGGAGGAGAACAATGGAGTGCCTCAGAACAACAATGGGCAAGGATCTACTCAGGGAGCTATCAACATCGAGCAGCTATTGGCCATGCAAAAACAGCTCATGCAGACCATGATACAGACTATGGGACAGCTGCAGGCTGGCAATATCAACAATCAGCCCCACATGCCTCCACCGCCACCCCCACCTCCTCATAACCGATTGGGAGAGTTTATGAGGACTAGGCCACCAACCTTTGCTCAAGCCGCAGACCCTATGGATGCGGATGATTGGCTCAAGTCCGTGGAGAAGAAGCTAGCCATTGTTCAATGCAGTGACCGGGAGAAGGTGCTATTTGCTTCTCATCAACTCATTGGAGAAGCTGCAGATTGGTGAGATTCTTATTGCAATGCTCATGAGAACCAAGAGAGAATTACCTGGGCGGAATTCAAGGAGAGTTTCCGTTCTCATTATGTGCCCGAGGGTGTTATGATCTTGAAGAGGCAAGAATTTGAGAATTTAAGGCAAGGAAGATCAAGCGTGAGTGAATATCTCAATAAGTTCACTCAACTCTCAATATATGCGCCTGAGGATGTTAGCCGGGACAGCCGGAAGCAATACTTGTTCATGAGGGGATTGAACAATACGATCCAAGTGCAATTGCTCAACTGTGATTATGTCAATTTTCAGAAGCTTGTGGACAAGGCAATTGTGGTTGAGAACAAGATCCGTGAGATGGAGCAAGAAATCAAGAGGAAGGCGCCATATCAAGGACAGCAACAAGGAAGTAATGTGCGCCCTCGCTTTGCGCCGCCCAATGCGCCTCATTACAGCTCCTCTATTCCTGCTCAGCGCCCTGGTTATGCACCGCGCCCAACTCAGTTTGTGCAGCAGCGCCCTGTCATGCAAGCACCTAGGCCTCCGATGCCTTATGCACCTCGTGCTGATTTTCCTGGAGCCAATGTTCAAAACCAAGCTCGTCCCAATAATTCTGGTGGAGTTAAGAAGTGCTATACTTGTGGAGAAGCTGGACACTTTGCACATCAATGTCCTAAGTCGGGCCTTGGTCAAGGAAGCAATGCATCGAGGCAAAACCCAAGACCTAATGGAGGAAAGCCACAAGGAAGCCGTGGACAGCAAAATTTTGCTCGTGGTAACGTGAACCATGTCTCTACGGAGGATGCTCAACAAGCGGATGACGTGGTCATTGGTATGTTTCTCGCCAACTCCAACCCCGCGACTATGTTATTTGATTCTGGAGCATCACATTCATTCATTGCATCGAAGTATGTTGCCAAGTATAGTTTGCCTATCTCTCATATGAAGTTTACTCTGTTGGTTAAGTCTCCTGGAGGAGAGATGAGGACAAATATAGTATGTCCAAAAGTAAGCCTTAGAATAAGGGGGGTAGACTTCTCCGCCAACCTCATTGTTTTGGATTCTCAAGGGTTGGATATTATACTTGGTATGGACTGGTTGAGGAAGCACAATGGAGTTATTGAATGTGCCACAAAGACGGTGAAGTTGACTAATGAAGAAGGGATCACCGTAGAATTTGAAGCAACCCAACATGCACTGAAGCAATTGGAATGAATCATATAGACGGTGCCGCAATTGAGGAGATTCCGGTTGTATGTGAATTTTTGGATGTGTTTCCGGATGAGTTGCCAGGTATGCCACCCGATCGAGACATTGAGTTTGTTATTGATTTAATACCTGGAACTGCACCTATAGCTAAGAGGCCGTATAGGATGCCTCCTATGGAATTAGCGGAGCTCAAGAAACAAATTCAAGAGCAATTAGAGAAGGGTTTTATTCGCCCTAGCTCTTCACCTTGGGGAGCGCCCGTTCTATTCGTGGACAAGAAGGACGGATCCCAAAGGATGTGCGTGGATTACCGAGCTCTCAACGAGGTAACAGTCAAGAACAAGTACACCTTGCCCCGTATAGAGGATTTGTTTGATCAGATGAAAGGTGCCTGTGTGTTTTCCAAGATTGATTTGAGGTCAGGTTACTTTCAAATGAAGATTAGACCATCGGACATACCCAAGACAGCTTTTAGGACACGGTATGGATCTTATGAGTACACTGTGATGTCTTTTGGATTGACAAATGCACCTGCCTACTTTATGTACCTCATGAATAAGGTCTTCATGGAGTACTTAGATAAGTTCGTTGTGGTGTTTATTGATGATATTATGATCTACTCGAAGGATGAGAAGGAACATGAGGAACACTTGAGGCTTACACTGCAAAAATTGAGGGAGCATCAATTGTATGCCAAGTTCAACAAGTGCCAGTTTTGGTTGAAAGAGGTGCCATTTTTGGGTCATATAATCTCAGGAGGAGGAGTATCGGTTGACACCGGAAAAGTGAGGGACGTGTTGAAGTGGGAACCACCGCAAAACGTCAAGGAAATAAGGAGTTTTCTTGGGATGGCTGGATATTACCGTAGATTCATCAAGGATTTTTTCAAGATAGCCAAGCCTATGACGGAGTTGCTAATGAAGGGAAAGGCATTCCAATGGACTCAAGCTTGTCAAGAGAGTTTTGAGGAGTTGAAGAAGCGGTTGACAACAGCCCCAGTTTTGGTATTGCCGGATGTAAGCAAGAGTTTTGACATTTATTGCGATGCATCAAGACAAGGGCTTGGATGTGTATTGATGCAAGAAGGTCAAGTGGTCGCCTATGCGTCAAGGCAATTGAAGAAACATGAGCAGAATTACCCAACACACGATTTAGAACTTGCAGCCGTGGTACATGCATTGAAGATTTGGAGACACTATATTCTTGGACATAGGTGTGAAATTTACACGGATCATAAGAGTTTGAAGTATATTTTCACACAAACGGATCTGAAATTGAGGCAACGAAGATGGTTGGAACTCATCAAAGATTATGATTTGGGGATCAACTATCATCCGGGAAAAGCCAATGTAGTGGACGATGCTTTGAGTAGAAAGGGAGTAAGCCATCAACTTACAGTTCGAGAGTTACCGTCCGAGTTATGCAAGGAGTTTGAGCGGTTGAACCTTGGGTTTGTAAATGAGATGGAGATGATGGAGTTAAACCCAACCTTGGAGCAAGAAATTCGAGAAGCACAAACCACGGATGAGGAGATCAAGGAAATCAAGGAAAGAATCAAAGAAGGAAGAGAATTCAGATTTGATGAAGACGAACATGGTACCTTATGGCTTGGAAAGAGAATCGTTGTGCCTAATGTAAAGCATATTCGGGAGACAATATTAAAGGAGGCACATGACTCGCCTTACTCGATTCACCCCGGTTGTACGAAGATGTACAAGGACTTGAAGGCTTGCTATTGGTGGGATAGCATGAAAAAGGACATAGCTGAATATGTAGCGTTATGTGATGTGTGTCAACGAGTCAAGGCGGAACATCAAAGGCCGGCCGGACTGTTGCAACCGTTGAAGATTCCGGAATGGAAGTGGGAAGAAATTGGTATGGACTTCATAGTTGGGTTACCACGTACTCAGTCCGGGTATGACTCAATTTGGGTAATTGTGGATCGCTTAACTAAGTCAGCTCATTTTGTCCCTGTGAAGACCAAGTATACACCTGCACGATTGGCCGAAATATACATGGAGCATATTGTGTGTCGACATGGAGTCCCTAAGAAGATAGTCTCGGATAGAGGTTCTCAATTTACCTCCAGATTTTGGCAAAAATTGCATGAAGCTTTAGGAACGAGGTTGAATTTTAGTTCAGCATATCATCCTCAAACGGATGGACAAACCGAGAGGACCAATCAGATTTTGGAGGACATGTTAAGAGCTTGTGCTTTAAAGCATGGGAAAAGTTGGGACAGAAGCTTGCCATACGCAGAATTTTCATACAACAATAGTTACCAAGCAAGCTTGAAAATGTCACCATATGAAGCGCTTTATGGGAGGAAGCGTAGGACACCTTTATTCTGGAATGAGGCGGGAGAAACTCAAGTATTTGGTCCAGATGTGTTGCAAGAAGCCGAAAAGCAAGTCAAAATGATTCGTGGAAACTTGAGGGCTGCCCAATCAAGGCAAAAAGGCTATGCGGATAATAGGAGAAGGAAATTAGCCTTTGAAATAGGAGATTTTGTTTACCTCAAGGTGTCACCAATGAGAGGTCATAAGAGGTTTAACATAAGAGGCAAGCTCGCACCTCGTTATATTGGACCATTCAAGATTTTGGACAAAAGAGGAGAAGTAGCATATAAGTTGGAGATGCCAGCTCATCTTTCAGACGTACATGATGTCTTTCATGTTTCCCAGCTCAAGAAGTGTCTCAGGGTACCGGAAGATCAAGTGCCAATGGAAGAATTGGAACTAGAGGAAGATTTGACGTATGCCGAGCAACCGGTCAAAATCTTGGAAACCAAGGAGAGAGTCACAAGGAACAAGGTGATTCTATGGTGTAAAGTCCAATGGAAGCACCATACCGAAAAAGAAGCCACTTGGGAGTTAGAGGATGATCTCAAGAAGGAATTTCCCTATCTCTTCTCTTCCGCGTCGAATCTCGAGGGCGAGATTCATTTTAAGGGGGGTAGGTTTGTAACACACTCATTTTCATGCATCATGCCCTACATGCACTCATATACATGTTTAACATTAGCCCACAACAAGAGGAACGAGTTTAAAATTGATTCGGAGCATTTAAAATTGATTTGGAGCAAAACCGCACTTAAAACGCAGGAAAGTGCGGACTAGTCCGATTTTACTGAGGACTAGTCCGATTTCTCTCTGACTAAAAACGGACGTGTCCGTTTTTGCTGCGGACTAGTCCGATTTTGGCTCTGGAAACTTTCGGACTTGTCCGATTTTGTGCGGACTAGTCCGATATTCCATGAATCCTTGAAAATTTGCTGAGTCCCTGGACTTTTCCGGACTAGTCCGGTGATCCAGCGGACTTGTCCGTTTTCCTTTCTGACTAAGATCGGACTTGTCCGATTTTTGGCCAGACTTGTCTGATTTTCTCTCTGGACGACTTCGGACTAGTCCGGTCCTGTCCGGACTTGTCCGATATTTCGTGACTCCGAGATTGACCTTTTGTTTTACGACTTGTTTCTTGGGTTTCACGTCAAGTGGGCCTAGGGATGTCGTGCCCAACTCTTTTAGAGCCCATGTGGGACTCTAAACCGGCCTCTACTCATCCCAAAACTCGAAATCCATCTAACCCTAGCCTCCACGTCTATATAAACAACCCCACCCCTTGGTTTGACATCTATTTGCCACTTTTCCACCCACCCAAACCCTAGTTCGTGGGGAGCCACCACCAAGGAGGGAGGAGAAGATCCCAAACAAGAGGAAGAAGAGGAGGAAACGAAGGAGGATCAAGATCTCCACCAAGTTTCGTCCTTCACCACCAATTCATCCCCAAGCTCATCACCAACCCTAGATCATCAAGATCCAAGTGTTACCTCCAAGTTTCTTGGTTCATTGGAGTTCTAAACACCTGGTATACCTTCTATTCTCTTTTCTTATGTGAATTCAACCCCTAATCTCCAAATTCACGTCGATCTAGAAAACCCTAATCTGCTGATCTCGTCAAGTGCGGACTTGTCCGGTCCCAAGCGGACTAGTCCGATCTTTCTGGTTAAATTGTGTTGAATTAATTCTAAAATTTGATCTAATCGAATCCAAACCTGTATAAACTTGTTAAAATCTATTAGAACTAGTTAGTGATCATTAAAAGCAATGAAGTAACAAGTTCTACCTTGCATTTGCATCAATCATGCATGTCATGTCATATTGAGTAATATTTGTGCCCTCTTTGATTGTGTTTCTTGTTTTGTATGTTTATTGTGTGGATTAGACGGATTTGCGCTAGAGAGTGCCGCGGAGGATCTACAACATCAAGAGTTTGAAGGCTTTGACCCTAATCAACAGCAAGAGCAAGGCAAGTGTCCTTGAAGCATATTGATCCTGTTTTAAAATAAATGTTTTGTTTGCAAAACTGCATGCTGTGTCAATTTGATGGGAATTCTATGGTAGGAAGTTTACTAGTTTTGTTCGACCACCCTTGTCACCTGGAATTTATGGTAGAGAGAGTCGGGAAGGCTTTTTACTTTTTGCTTCGCTTAATCAACTGGGATGGAAAACAACTATATCAATCAATTTATTTATGCATGGATGAGATTATGGTTAACATGAACTGGTTAAATATGGTATGGTAATGGGTGATCTAAGCAAGCCTGGTATGTGGATGGGTTGGATGTTATGGTGGTTTGCTTGCTTTAGATCTAAGGACCGGTTCATGCGAGAATAAGCCAGGACTACAGTGCCACCACGAGGCCAAGTATGGGTGCGGCGTAGCTGATTAATTAGGGCTTTGCTAGTGCTGTTTGGACCATTGTGGATGTTCGGGGAAGGGGTAGTCGGATTGGGTTTGTTGATGATTGGTGGGACTACCCTGGGATCCGAATGGCTCAAGAGGGGGCCCTTGGTTGAAGATGTGCTCTGCGGGAGACATCGCCACCGGTGAAACCTCAGTGGGGTCTAAATAGGCTAGTAATCCCTTTGTAAAGGCTATTTTGTGATCTCTTGGCCACACACCAACGGAAGTGTGTAATGTGACCGACGGGTCATGGGCATAAGGGAGGTTCTTAGTCACCGAAGGGTGATGAAATCACGAACACGTGGGTAAAGAGGTACAAACTCTGCAGAGTGTTAACTAAAACTATCATGATAGCCGTGCTCCTGGTTATGAGCGCCTGGACAACTTCCATGATTAGAGGCAAATTGGAATTTGGGATGGTTATGGTTTGGTAATGGTTATGGATGTTTATGGATTAATCTCTGGTATTGAATATGGTTATTGGCAATGGTGAAATCTGGACTTATTGATGATGGTAATGAATTCGGTTTGGTATTATGGTATTACTCGTAATTATGTTGGGATTACTTCACATACTTATACTATATTGCTTTTCAAATGTTTTAATGTACTTTTCAGCACTTTACCATTATTATTGTCGTCATTTGAATCAGCCACATGTCATACTTTCCACACTTGCTGAGTACGACATGTACTCACTCTTGCAATCCCCCACCCCAACAGTTGTAGGTCAGGACTGGGATTTTAATGGCGATAATGCGGAGTTCTAGGCCGTGTCTACCGTCAGCTTTGCCTGTGGTGTTGATTGGAGCTGCGCGTATATACCCTGTCGCTTATGCTGCATAGTTGCTTTAGTTTGCTTAATTAGTTTATTTCCGCTGCATTAGTTGAACTTGTCATTAATATTCATTAGAGCTTGTATTCGAGGATAATATGGTTTGTGTAATAAATCTGATAATTAATCTTGTTCTGTGGTAATTTTCTGTATACTCTTTTGTGATTGCACTCGTGTATGTGTGATGAACATCCTGGGCACACATATGCGTTAGCTTAGTTCACTTTCGGAACCGGGCGTCACAAAGCGCTCGGTCAGGAGCGCGCTCGGTGGAGCAGAGCTGGGAGGAGGCGCATAGAGGTAAGCAAATTGGATTTCTGTACTGGGGATAAGTATGACATGTGGGCCCCACCATTAGATATTATCCCCTTTTTTCCCATATTCAAAACAATGTTTAAAAGAGCTCAATGCAAAATAACATGGCGCTGGTTATTTGGTATGTGGATAATTCAAATTTTTTTGAACCAAATTTGAGAATTGAATCAATTGAATTTCGGTTTTAATTTTGAATTTGAAAGAACCCTAGGCTTTTGCTTTTATTCTTTATATATTTTCTTTTCTAAAAACCAATAGAAATCCTAAATAATTGGCCTTAATCAATTAAGGGTTCTGAGCCCTATATTTTGTAAATTCAAACTTTAAGCTCCAATTTGTTTGGATTTTTATCCTTCGCACGGTTTGATTTTTATTGCTTACGAATCCAAATTCCGAATTGGTGCCACGAGTCGAAGCAGAGAGAGAGAGAGAGAGAGAGAGCGCGTGAGTACTGTCGCAATCGACGATAAGGACAGCCTCAAATACTAGCTTGTGCGTGAAGCATCATTGGCACACACATCGAGTCGGCTCTTGATAAGTACGAGCAGAGGATGAAACCAAGCGACGTTTGATGAGAGCTGACTGGTGGGCCACCCAATAAGTGGGTCCCATCCATGATATTATTCTCACTGGTCCAAACAAAAGATTAGGTTGGAAGTTCTCGAAGATACTACACATCATCAATGTAGCTGGGAACTCCATGATGTTGCTCAAGTCGATGTTGGAACTTGAGTTTGAATTAACATTCGAATTGTTAATCCTTTATGTTGAATATACCAGTTAAGGCTTTAAGTTTTAACAAGTTCATAATTTTTAGTGAACATTGGTTAACTCACGTGGTACATGTGAATTTGGATTTCCATGTCCACTTTCAAAATTTTTAAGTTCACATTTTCGTGTTCTTGCTCTACTCAAATGCGGGCTTTTACAATCCTTCCCCCTCAAATGAATCTCGTCCCGAGATCTAGAGAAATGAGAAAGTTAGGACGAGTTGATGATGATATGACTCCGCAAAATTTGAAAATCAGGATCTGGATTACAATTAGCCTCCAAAACTGTGGTCAAAACACAATTGCCCCATATTTTTAATCATTACGAATGTCAAAATTGTTAGTAATAGAAATGGCATACAACAGTGATGAAAAGTTGACCTTTGTTTTTTGTGTTTGTTCATTCTGAGAAACCTCTCTAAATTCTAAGCAGTTCAATCGTACCGCGTGATTGGAAGAAAGACACTCTTTGTCTTCTTCTGCAGGTTCTTGAAGTTGTGGCTAGTCTAGCTTATGCTGTAAACCACCTCGTGTAGCTTTGGTGTCTTGCGTCTTCATACTACAACTCATATTCGGATGCTCGGCAAGACTGAGATCACCCCATAAAGTTTGTGTCTTAGCAAATTATGTTGATATAGCTAGGTTGTGTGGAGATCCCCTTCTTTTTGTGAAAATGAAGTAATCTTCTTCATAGTAGGAACACTAATGGTTCTATGATATTGGGTATCCTTAACTCGTGACATTCTTCTCATGAAAGCTTTACTGCCCTAGTCTTGTATTCTGAGAATCAGTACTTGTTCTTCAACTCTCTTGAGTATTCTAATGATCTTGATACTAGTAGCTTTCAACTTGTCATGAGAAGTGTTGGACAAGGAATATACTTCTCATAGGTTGATCAAGATAGAAGGATTCAAGTCTAACCATGGAAACAAGGAGCGGTGAGCAATATACTACACAATCTTAGCCTTCGTAACTTGTACACATTTAACCAGCATATCCACTTGTCTCCCTAGGTCCTTTACGCGTCTGCTAAGTCACAGACTCATCTTTGCTCGAGAAATCCTCTAACTAGGTTACCTTGATGACTTGGTACTATTCAGTATGTGGTCAAAGGTGCTAGAGTTCACGTAGTGGTGTTTCGCTTAATCTTTTCTTCAATCATGTAGTGGTGATTGGCATCTTCCAGGATAACACTGATGGAATTGAGGATGCACTCCGTCTATGAGGTGGTAACCTCGTTCTTAAGGTTGGTTTCTCTTGAAACTGTAGCTCCACTTGATCACTTAAGTTACTTGGATGCACACCTTCCCCCTTAAAGTTTCGAACTAAAGGTTCGAAAAGTTTTACTTCAACTAAACTTTATGGCGAGGTGATATGTAACTCCTGGAAGTAAAACCACTGCTCAAGTCCACTACACTGTGTCGAACACCAGTTTCGGAACATAATCAATGGTCCAATAAATTAAAACCAAAACTGATCGAATTTCGAAATTCAACCCACTGTCCCGGTTCTTGTACAGCCGACCAATATGGAGAAATTCAAAATTTTCGACCAGTTAGAGGCAACATATGGATTGGAGTTAAACTACAAAAATGTAGTACACTCGATGGCCTTTCCAGAATGTATTTATTTGCCATCAAACCATTCTTGGTTGAGGAGATATGGCTTTTGCAAGTTGACAGTTTTTCCTGGAAATTTGGACAGCACCTCCTTTGTTTATGGCTGATCTTGTCCACAGTTTCCAGATATATAAAAATCAAAAATTTGTGGAGACCGGAATCCCGACCTCCAAGGATCTCATTGGGTAGTATCGTGCGATATGACACCCAACAGTATACAAGAAAAGAACAAGAACAGAATACAATACCAAGTCTTTATTTATATACACAGCGGAAGTTTTACAATACTAAACAAAAAGGAAAGAGAACTATACATCATAGCTACGCTCTGGGCACTAGCTATGCAAAAGCAAAGTCATCCATGTCCTGGATACTTCACACTAGCAACACCCAACTTACGGCGGCGTGCAGGGTTCCAACTCGGTTGTAAACCCTGGAAGGGGTGCATCCTCGTCATCGAACCCGTCATCAGTCGCATAATCTGCAAAAACTTGTTAACAGCAAACGTGAGCTTATGGCTCAGCAAGACTAACCCGTGTCACTAGACATATGCGGGGGTGAATACTAAACGTAGGTAAGGAATAGCATAAAGGACACGTCTACAAGTGGATTCTTATGGTCATGTTTTAAGTAGCACATGACATTCTTAAGGCATGTCACATCATAGACTCCACAATCAAACAAGAAATGCTTTGCCGATGATATGACTGGGCTAAATCACATAATGCTATTACAGGTAAAGTATGGGGAAACTGTAATCATTTAATTGTGCTATCTCTAAGCCATACAAGGTTGCAACACAATTATAATTCAATACATTGTATTCTCCTGACTTCTTCAGTATTTACTACGTCACAACACAGTGAACAAGTAGTACTCTATTACCGCGAGGGACGGTGATTGCAATCAGGACACACTAGGTCAACACGACACATACGCACTTTTGGAATCTCCAGCGAGTACTTACAGCGGTACCTACATAGCACTTCAGTACTAGTCGTATATGGCCACCTTTCACCAAACACTCGAATGTCGAACCGGTCGATCCGTCACGAGCAGGAGGTCACTACATGGGGCGTACTCTGATGTGCCCACCAGCTGATATACACCTCCTTACCCTCAACCTACTCCTATAAAACGGAATGGTATGCCTCGACAAACCAGTATCATGCTACGTCAGTTTGCTGGAGCTCATTTCTCCAGTATGTCACAGGTACAATCCAAGCTTGTCCAGCGGGGCCGCACATGAATCGGTCCTCAATCGAAACAAGCAGGGCTACGCATGTGAGACCACGTCTCACTGCATCCTGACCACTACTCGGTCTCAATTTCATATTCATAAGCCATTTCTTCATTCAATCCATCCGTGTGATAAAATCCTATCTCGCGAGTAGATTCCTACTACTCGACTTCTATCGGATTCCTATGAATATGAGCATGACAGTTACTACACGAGTCTGTGAGCTATTCTAACCACTCCCTAGGTGATTTGGTCATGCAAGTGGATGTCAAACACCTTAAACGTAATGCACAACCATCTGAAGATGTAAGGTGAATGAAAACTGCAAAGACATTGTAAGGATCCTAAATGCAAACCGGGGCTTCTGGCAGCTGGACTTCCAAAGCTTCCGGCTGCTCCTCGACTTCAGTCACTACACGTTATGTATATACTATATATGAATTACTTTGAAAATAATCAATATGCCTAAGGTCATAAGCTAATATCTTATGATGAAAATAAGATAATGATCTTAATTGGTCTTGGGACTTTTATGGTAGATACTAGTGACCATAGTGAAGACTCTTGCAAAGAACAGGAGATGATCAAAGGAATTTGTTGTTCCTAAAAATTATGGTAAGCAATAACCTTCTCTAATTTTTGGTTGAAATCTTGGAGAACTATCATGGCTACCAGTGGTTATACCATGTATAGGGGGTCTCACTGGTTCTAGTAAAATTTGTTTCACAATTTTCTAAGCTTCCTATAGGGAGAAACTGATTTTACAAGTTTGGGGAAATTTTTGAAATTGATTTTGTATTTTTCTCAATTTATAACAACATAGATATTTGGAACACTGATCAACCCAGTAAATAATGTCCAATGAACTTGAAATTTTTACTGGGGATCAAGTGAATATTGGAGAGTGTCCTGCCCAAATTTGGGAATTTTCTAAAAAGCAGAACTGTAGGAATGAATTCTACAAACATTTGCATTATCTGAATTATGGAGAAATTTCTATGGACTTTCATACAAATACAATTGCGCCACTGGAAATTATTCTTCATGCTGGTTCTAACAAAATTTATTTGGGATTTTTTGGACAATTGTACTAGGAGTTATGTATTTTCCAAGTTTGGTTAAATCCTGGAATTATTTTCCAAAGGGAAAATTTTGAATAAAACAATAGGGCCCACTGGTTTAAAATCAACCAATCGCAGCTGGGCCGCACCGGGGGACACGGGGTTAACCCACGCAGCCGCACTGGATCCGCGTTCACAACTGATCTTGCGCAAGAGGGAAGTCGCTGACAGACGGGACCCAAGGGGTCTTCGTCTACCTCCCGACGCGGCGGCGTTCCTTGCCGGACTCGCGGCGTCGCATCGCAGGACTAGGTTGTCTCGACCTCCTTCCGGCCTCGCCTTGACCGCTCAACCACAAAATTGACCGCACAAACTGATGGTGGGGTCCAATCGAGGCGGCGATGGCCGGAGACGGTAGTGCGACGGCGGCGGTGGAGTTAGGGTTTCGGCGATCATCGGAGACGCTCGGAAATGGCGTAATAAGCTCAGGAATGTTCCTGGGAGCACCAGGATGATGATTTGGGGGTTAGAAACGGGTGACATTGCCGACAAAGCTGAGTTTGACGGTGTGCTGATGGTTTTTACATGGCGGCTACGAAAACTGGCATAACATAGCCATTCCTCGATGATTCTTTCTGCTTTTTGTTCGTACTGAACCGTAAGGAGGCTAGCAAACTAATATGTAACTGGATAAAACAATAGTTAAACCTAGAAAATGAATTGCGAGGTGAACCTAGGAAAAGCACATAAAGCATGCCGAAAAGGAAAAGATGATTTCGTGCTTGATAAAAGATTAGCATGGGAACGGTTTGTACCGTGAGCAAGGTGGTGTCCTGGCGCTCAGTTCGTCTATTGACGTCAAAGCACGAGACCGCCTAGGCTGCTGGCACAACGGTGGACAGAGAGTGATGTCCTCGGCGGCCCGACGATGACGATGGCAAAACTTCAAAATAAGGGCCAAACAAGGGACAACACGATGAGCCAAAGGTTGAGGATGGTAGAGCACAGCCTGGGCTTCATGTTTGCCGTTTGCATCGAAGTGAAATAAAGCACAGAGGAGGCGCTCACCGGTGGAGAACGAAGGCGACGGTGCCGTGCGACGGAGGCGCGAAGTAGAGCAAAGAGGAAGACGGGAGGGGAGTGGTGTGAGGCGGCGGCGACGGCCGGGCTTTAAGGCGCGCGACAGGCAGGCAAGCAGGCAGCTCGCTGGAGCTTGCATGCGTGCGGTGTCGAGCAGGGCGGCGTCAAAACTGCGGCTGCAGAGCAGTACCGTAGATGTGCCACTGACTGGTGGGTCCCACTGTTCTTATCCCCTGCACTTCTATGCAACATCAATTCTCCTACCAAACTTGATCCAAAAATTCCAGATTTTTGTGGAGAGGCTCGAATAAATATCTGGAACTTGATTCTGAAATTGTATTTTGAATTGGAACAAGTTTTATTTGAATTTCAAATTTGAATTTGAAATTGAATGAAATTCAATGGGGTCACTGAATTAAATAGCAAATGAGTTTCAAAAATTGTGAAACTTTGGGAATAAGTCAAGAAATTCATGCTGACCATGATGATGTGTTCAAATCTTGATGTTCAAATAAGTTGAACAGAATTCAAAATTTGAACTCTAAATATGGCTTGAATTTGCTAAGCATCTCAAATAAAATAACAAATGGACTTCAAAAATCTTGAAACTTGGCAGGAAGTCTATTTGGAATATCATGAGGCCATGGAAAAATTTATGGCCTCGGATTTGAATATTTTGGCAGGGCCTAAATGTACAGTGCTATATTCAAATTAATTTGAATATATTAGTACTGCATAGTAATTTGCCCCAGAAATTTTTACTCAATAGCTTCCAAACTTTGTAGAAAGGCCACTTAAATTATTCTAAGGTCATTGATGAAGTTCATTCCTTCTGTTACTAAAATTTCAGTATGAGTAAAAGAAAGATTATTGATGATATCAAGTTATGTGTACAACCATAATTGATCTTTACTATGGTTGACAACCAACTGGTACTGAACTTGATGATAAGGAAAACTGGGATTTTAATTGCAGAAGTCATACACTACAACATTGTTATATACATCCTCAGGGTTCCAGAAATGTAAAACACAAAGCAATTAGATGATTCTTCTCGAAGGTATGGTCAAAACAGTAACTGAATGTAAATCTGTCCAGATTCTGTGTTGTCAAGACACCTTCGACGATACTTCGATTTAAACCCTGTTATTGAAAGTTTTAGCCTTAGTGTCGAATAGAAACTTGTTAGAGGACTCCTTAAGATTTCCATATATGTATACATATTCCTATGTTGCTGTTCAAATTTAGGACCTATGTCTGTTCAAATTTCACAAATTTTCTGGCTGGCTCAGGTAGCACATATACTCTTGTTCCAGTTTTTTTAACTCAAGTTTATAAATACTTCTGATCTGAATTTGGGGCAACAATGAATTAAAAAGTTGTAGCATAGATCCTTTTGTTTCCGAAAATGCATCCCAATGGCCTAGAAGAGTTTTTTATGAAGAGATATGGCAAAAATACAGCTGCTGGTTCACCCAGTTTCAGAACAGCAGCATTGGTGATTATGGTGCACTTTCATCATCTTAGAAAGGTCTTATGGCTCGGAGGTCAACAGAAAACTTATTGAAGACTTTCCAAGATTTTCAAAAATTATTCATTTGCCTCCATAGCCTTTCTGTAATATGATATATGGAAGATTGATCACAGAGTACAAGATAGTTCAAAACTAGAGTATGAAACTCAGTTCTGTTTCAGCTGACCATACTGTATAAATTCGAAATTTGCATACAGTAAAGGTCAGTACCAGGATTTGAGTTGAATACGAAAGATTTAGCTCACTTTATAACCTTTACATATTGTTCTTGCACACATCCAGTTGATATCTGGATTAAAAGTTATAAAGGTTTGAAGTTGACTTAAATTTTCTGGAAATTTTGACAGAACCTCTCCTGTATATGTGGTTATCACCCACAGTTTATACAGGTATATCAAAACAATATATTGAGTTAATGACAAGATAAACATGGTACAACAGCATGTTAACATCCTATAAATAAAATGGTTCAACCTTACAACGTTTTATACAGGTCAAAGCGCACAAATTCCAAACTATGCACAAATGGTTCCTGGTTCTGGACTGCCAGAACAGTGTTTGCGACAAATGGAATTACGCCCTGCTATATCAAGATTCAGTCCAAGAGTTGAATTGAAATTTGATAGAGGACTTCGTAAGATTTCCAGAAATGTATATATATGACTATTTCACCTTTCTGGATTAAGATTTATAACTATTTAAACTTCACAGATTGAGTAAAGGGTTTCTGCCAGCAGTTCTGCAGATCTCTATATTGGACCCAAAATTTGATTTGGTTCAATGTCGAATTAGGGAACACTTTAAATTATTAAGTTGTAGAGCTGATTCTTCCCTTTCCAAATATGTATCATAATGGTTCAGGAAATTTTTCTACAGAACATTATGGCAAAAATACAGAGACTTTTGCAATGGTATAGGCATCTGGAGTAGTTTTGGTAGAGTTCGAATTTCACCAGATTTTGAAATATTTCTTAGTGGTCAATAGAAAGTTTGTAGAGGTCTTCAAGAGATTTCCATCCATCTAGAACACCCCTATGTTCTCTAACAACTAACCAAGATTGCAACCTGACGAAGTTGAGCAGACTTCTACCAGAAACAATGAATCTTGGTTCTACACTTTCGTCGAGTCGGAATTCAATTTATGGAGTCCAAACATACCAGCAACTGATAGCCAGACTTTCCAAAACATAATGCATCAATACTGTCGTGGGGGATGGTCAATGTATCAAATGTGATACTGACAGTACTACGTGCCTCACCAAATAAAATCTAACCGGTATATCTGTGTACGTCTATAGGTGGCCTTAGTATCGTTCACTCGCAAACGTGTTCTACACATGTCGCTACTATAGTTAGTGTAGCTGCAGAAGACACACAATTCCCTTTCACTCCTTCACATCTCAAGGGCGGCACGGGGAAACATGACAGACAGACACAAGAATATATATGAAAGTAAATGCATACGACTCTGGTGTGAGTCGCCCTCGAACAAAGTCATGTCTCGAGGTACATGGTCGTACTACGTCTGTACAGCAAAGACCCCCCCCCCCCCCCCCCCCGGCTTATACACACTCGGACATACGTGTTTCACATGCTCCCATAAAACATGAATAGTTTTAGAGATGCATACTATCGGGTTATCCACCATCCGACGGGGGCTCCCACTGATTTTGAAGCATGTTGGGGTACCGCGTGTCATATGTTCTCAGAAACATGAAGCGTTTTAGAGACTCATATTGACTTTCCGTACCGAGCCACGTAAACAATCACATAACACATCTCGTATGGACGAGCTTACCGAGATTGATCCGCTCTCGGTGGCGTACCTTACCTATTACCTGATGTCAGAGCGTCATAATAGAATATAATAACAAGTAGGTTAGTATTTCCACCTTTATATCTTATACTAGTAATACTCCTTAGTGGGCATATACCTATTTCCTCACTCATATACTTCTAAGTTTTTGAAATTATGCTCCTTTTAGGGACACTGTTCCCAATGATGCCATGATACCATGCTGCGGGGACCGGGGTCCTGACACCCAAGGATCTCATTGGGTGGTGTCGTGCGATACGACACCCAACAGTATACATGAAAAGAACCAGAATAAAATAAAAATCAAGTCTTTTATTTATAAACACAGTGGAAGTTACAATACTAAACGAAGGAAAGAGTCTATGCATCATATCTACGCTCTCAGCTCTAGCTATGCAAAAGCAAAGCCATCTCTGCCCTTAGGACGCTTCACACTAGCAACACTCACTCTCTTGATATTGAAGGCGTGCAGGGCTCCCACTCAGCCATGAACCCTGATGAGGGTAAGGCGTCGCCGTCAAGCCCTTCATCAACAGTATAACCTGCAAAAACTCGTTAACCGCAAACATGAGCATAAGGCTCAGCAAGAATAACCCGTCTCACTAGACAGATGCAAGGTAAAGACTAAACATAGGTAGGAAATAGCATAAGTAGACCCGCCTACAAGTGGATCCTTATAGTCATGTTTTTAGTAGCAAATGACATTCCTCTGGCACGACACATCATAGACTCCACAATCAAACAAGAAACGCTTTGCCGATGATATGACATGCCCAAAGTACATAATGCTATTACAGGTTAAGATTTGGAAACTGTAAACTTTAATTGTGCTATCTCTAAGTCACACAAGTTGCAATACAGTAATTATCATGTCAACAGTTCATAATAATTCAACTACTATTTATTACTATGTCACGGCACAGTGAACAAGTGGTACTCAAATAACCGCAAGGGATAGTGACTCCAATCAGTATGTCACACCTGGTAATAAGAAGACAACCAGATGCTTTCCACATGTATGCCAGGATCAGTTCAACGCATACATATGTAGACGAAAGTGAAATACCAAATATAATACCATGTTCGGGTACATCACCTTATTACATAAATGACCATCCAGGTCTAAAATACAAGTACACAAGCAGCGGAAAAACATAACAAGGGCTCCAAACACAGGCGTTGCACGGGGGAGCGCCAGCCTAGAACATCTCTTTAGGGTCTCCATAGAAGTCCTGGTTCTCCACCTCTGTGTCTTCGTAGACTGGAGGGAAAATATGCAACTAACAAGTTTGAGTACCAACGGTACTCGCAAGTTGGGGAGTTATGACATGTGTGGTTCACAACAAGGAAGGCAAATAATAGGTAAGCACTATAGCAGTTACAACCTACTCTTACATGTTATTAAGCACCTACATCTAGGTGAATCCCCAACCAATAACCCAAAATTAACCCAGGTGGGACCAAACCCAAACCATCCATTTAGTAACCATGTGCTAATTATGAATTTGGTTTCCAAGCCGCTCGTGTCCGTGAGCACGGCTGTCTAGACAGTTTAACAAAACTCTGCAGAGTGTGTATCCTTTACCCATAGTTCGTGATTTCATCCCCTGTTACCAGGTGGACTAAGGTAAACCTCCCTGTACCTGTGGTAGCTAACCACAAATACACACTTCTGTAGGTGTGTGGTCAGGAGATCACTACGAAGTGTTTCCGATGGTTCTCCTGACTTGCAATGGGTACTCTAAGGTTTCACCGCTCTGGCACCTGGAGTCTATTTTCCCTCCGCCAGGAGAAGCCCCCTCTTGAGCCATGCGGATCCCAAGGCAAAACCCATTCCCCGCCCGTTCAATTACCTATGCTACATCGGGAGAGACCAAATTACTAAACCAAGTTGTCCCATATACAATTCTATGGTGATACTAAAAGGCTTAGCAACTTCTTCCATAAACCGGTCCTTAGAATCCGATAGGTGTCAAGCCCCAAACCAAGGTCTTGTGCACGCATGCACCAATCCATACAAAACCCCCTATCAGATTCCTATCTACTAAATTCCAATATTTCCATAAATTCATGAATCAAAGTACTTCAAATGTAAACTTGTATATAAATAGATCATAGTTCAATTAAGCATGGCTAAGCGTATTCTAAATAATTATAGAGCACCCAAACCATGTTGATAAGGAATATTGTGGAAATTCTAGGAAAACATAACATAGGATTCATATTTTAATTAGCATGCAACTAACTAAAACTTAGCAAAAAGGGTGCAAGATGGTCAAGGAACTTGCCTCCAAACTGTGCCTCGGGGTCATCGAGAAACTGCTGCTCTTGTAGGTTAAGGGTGGTTTCTAACCCCAACTCTAAATTACGACGATGCACAAAAAATAACATACAATAAGAACACAATAAAATGCAAACATTACAAATAAACATAAATTCCTACGCAAAATGTGATTTTTAAGTTGATTTCAATTATAGGCATAAACCAATTGATGAGTCTTTAGAGTTTTAAATAAAATATATTAAGCAAATCATATTTTTAACAATTTTTATACCATTTTTACATTTATTAGAAACCTATTATAATTTTCTAGAAATTTTTATCCTTCAAAATAAGCTTAAAATAATTCTATATCATAATTTATATTTTTTTTTGTTTTTACACTATTTTTATTAATTATTTCTATGTGCAAATCAACTTTCATGAATTAGATGTGCTTAGAAAGTATTTTATGACTAATTTAGCAAATTAAAATGGATTAATAAAAGTAATACAGAAATGTAAATACTTTAAACATATATAAATATGTTTTTATAATTATTCTTTACAATTTTAAGGGCTTTTATTTAATTTATAGAACTAACAGGAGTTTTTCTGTAAAAACCGAACTATTCCCATGGCTAAAAATAATTTTTATTAAGTCCAGGGATTATTCTACAATTTTTCAGATTTTATTTGCTATTTTATAAGACTCTAGGGGCTTAAAAACACTTTTTATTCAATTTACCAATATTTTCCTAATTTCTAGAAAGTCCAGGGGCTAGTTTAACATTTACAGGGGTTAGACTTGAATTTTAGAAGAAGTCAGGGGGTAGCCCGCAAGATTCCAGGGGCTTGGGCGCAAAACTGATGGCAGGAAAAGTGGATTGAACTTGGGCCGTTGGATTTAAAATGAACGGCCTGGATTTTATATACCGAAGCGGTATGTTGGGTTCTAATCTCAGCCACCCGTTCAAAATGAACGGCCGAGAGGGAGCCACGTCACCCCGATAGGCGGGAGCGACGACGCAGGGGCGGCGCGCGGTGGCGAGCTCGCCGGAGATGACCAAAAACGCGCTACAATGGCCACGGGACACAACTAGCTAGCGCAAAAGGTAGAGGAGGAGTAGGGGAACTCATTGTGGGTCGTCGCACGACCGGAAATTGGACGGAGGTGGGTCAACGACGGTGAACGGTGGCAGCGCTCCTCGGCGCCCGATGAAGTCGGCGACGCAGAGATGATGCCCCCCAACGAAGATGACTGGCGGTCTCCTGAGGACACGACAAAGGTGTTAGGCAAGGTTTCGGGGTGAGATAGTGGGGGAATTGATGGGAACATGGGCGCCATTACCAAGCTCGCCGACGGCTAGGGTTTCGATCGTCGGGGTGAAGAAATTGAGGGAGATCGGCCGGGTTTTTATAGGGCTTTGGCTGAGTAACGGGCGGCGGCCATGATGGGCACGACGGGGGTGATTGATTTGGGGTAACGGGCAACATTGAAAAGGGAGGGGGGAATGGGCGGCGCGGTGATGGCGCGCGGCCGTTACTGCGCGGGTGCGGAAGGTGGGCGACGGGTCTGACGGGCGGGGCCAGCTGGCAGCGATGGGGAGAGAGAGAGAGCGGCGCGGGGAGTGGGGTTGGCACGCGGGGCCCAGGTGACAGAGAGAGAGAGAGAGGGAGGGGAGTCGTGGGCCGGCGCGGGAGAGAGGAGGGAAATGGGCCAGATTGGGGAATTCGGCCCAGGGACAGGTTTTTGTTTTTCTTTTTCTTTTCTATTTTCTTTTTCTTCTCTTTTATGTTTTGAATTCGCAAACAAAATTTCTAGCGGATTTGAATTTTCAAAAATTCACACAATCATTCAAACATGATGCAACTTGCCTTATATGAATTTTATTCCCAAGAAAATGATTTTATCTCTTAAAAAATTCATTTTACAATTTTTTTCCTCTCTAAAATAGTGGGTGTTACAATTCTACCCCCCTAAAAAGAAATCTCGCCCTCGAGATTTGGACGTCCTAAGAGAATAGACTGGGAAACTCCGCCTTGAGGTCTTCCTCTCTTTCCCATGTTGCCTCTTCTTCTGAGTGATGTTTCCATTGTACTTTGCACATACGAGTAACTTTATTCCTCGTAACTCGTTTTGATGTCTCGAGAATCTTATCAGGTTGTTCTGCATAAGTCAAGTCCTCTTGCACGTCTACAACTTCCAATGGCAACTGTTCTTCAGGTACTCTTAAGCATTTCTTCAATTGCGACACGTGGAATACATCATGCACATCCGACAAGTGAGATGGCAACTCGAGCCGATAGGCTACTTCTCCTCTTTTCTCCAATACTTTGAAAGGACCAATATATCGGGGTGATAATTTGCCCTTCACCTTGAATCGTCTTAACCCTCTCACGGGTGACACCTTGAGATACACAAAATCACCGATTTCAAATGACAGATTACGTCGTCGAGTATCTGCATAACTCTTTTGCCTTGACTGAGCCGTCTTCAAATTCTTCCGGATTTCTTGTACTTGTCTCTCAGCTTCTCTTAACACTTCAGTCCCAAATACTTGGCTTTCCCCAGTTTGATTCCAAAACAATGGTGTTCTACACTTCTATCCATACAAAGCTTCAAACGGAGACATCTTCAAACTGGCTTGATAACTATTGTTATAGGAGAACTCGGCATATGGTAGGTTCTTATCCCAACTCCTACTGTTTTTCAAAGCACATGCTCTCAACATGTCTTCAAGAATTTTGTTAGTACGCTCCATTTGACCGTCAATTTGCGGATGATATGCCGAGCTAAAATTGAGTTGGGTATCCATAGACTCATGCAACTTCTGCCAAAATCTGGAAGTGAACTGAGTACCCCTATCCGATATTATTTTCTTCGGCACTCCATGCAGGAATACAATTCTTGCCATATATAGTTCTGCCAATCTTGAACCAGAATAGCTTTCTTTTACTGGGATAAAGTGAGCCACCTTGGTCAAACGGTCCACTATGACCCATATAGAGTCGTATCCTGACTGAGTTCTTGGCAATCCCACAATAAAGTCCATACTTATTTCTTCCCATTTCCACTCAGGAACTTTAATTGGTTGGAGTAACCCTGCTGGTCTTTGATGTTCTGCTTTGACCTTCTGACATGTGTCACATAGAGCTACATACTCTGCCACATCACGTTTCATTCCATGCCACCAATATCGATCCTTTAGATCATGATACATCTTTGTGCTTCCCAGGTGAATAGAATATGACGAATCATGGGCTTCTCTCAGTATCAGCTCTCGAATCTCCTTGATATCAGGTACACATATTTTCTTCCCTAGCCATAGAGTTCCCTGTTCATCTTCTTTAAAGTCTGGTGCTTTTCCTTCTTTCATTTGTTGCTTAATCTTCTGAATCCACTTATCATTCTTTTGCCCTTCACGAATATCCTTCTCCAAAGTAGAATCTATTTCCATAGTCACTACCTCAGTATTAGACACGATACTAAGGTTTAGCCTTGCGAATTCCTCATATAACTGTGGTTGTTGACCTTGTAGTGCCAAGCTATTGCATTGAGCTGATCTGCTTAATGCATCTGCGACCACATTAGCTTTCCCAGGATGATAATTGATTCCGACATCAAAATCATTGATAAGTTCCAACCATCTGCGTTGTCTGAGATTTAGATCTGGTTGGGTGAAGATATACTTCAAACTCTTGTGGTTCGTATAAATTTCAGTTCTTTTTCCTATCAGATAATGTCTCCATAACTTCAATGCATGAACCACTGCTGCTAACTCCAAGTCATGAGTAGGGTAATTTCTTTCATGCTTTCTGAGTTGATGTGAAGCATAAGCCACTACATGTCCCTCTTGCATTAATACACATCCCAGTCCTTGTTCTGATGCATCACAGTAAACTGCAAATTCTTTCTGCATATCCGACATAATCAACACTGGAGCAGTACTCAACCTTTTCTTTAGCTCTGTAAAACTGGCTTCACACTCTGGTGTCCATTTGTACACAACTCCCTTCTCAAGTAACTTGGTTAACGGACGAGATATTTTTGAGAATCCTTCGATGAACCAGCGATAATAGCTAGCCATGCCCAAGAAACTCCTGATTTCCCCAACATTTTCTGGTGTTTTCCAATTCAGAACATTTTTCACTTTACTGAGGTCTACTGCTATTCCTCCCTGTGATATAACATGTCCCAGAAATGACACTTCCTTTAACCAGAACTCACATTTACTTAGCTTTGCATACAACTGATGTTCCCAAAGTTTCTGTAAAGCCAATCTTAGGTGCTGCTCATGTTCCTGTTCACTTTTGGAGAATATCAAAATGTCATCAATAAACACCACGACAAACTTATCCAGATACTCCATAAATACCTTATTCATAAGGTACATGAAATAAGCCGGGGCATTAGTTAAGCCAAAAGACATGACTGTATACTCATATAATCCATATCTTGAAACAAATGTCGTCTTTGGTATGTCCGAGGGTCGTATCTTCAATTGGTGATACCCTGATCGCAGATCAATCTTCGAGAACACACATGCACCTCTCAATTGGTCAAACAAATCCTCAATCCTTGGTAAAGGATATTTGTTCTTGATAGTTACTGCGTTGAGTGCGCGATAATCCACACATAATCTCTGTGTACCATCTTTCTTGGGCACAAATATCACTGGAGCTCCCCAAGGTGAGGAACTAGGACGAATGTATCCATTTGCTAACAACTCATTGATATGATCCTTCAATTCTGCCAATTGTTTAGCATCCATCCTGTATGGTCGCTTGTAAATTGGTGCTGTACCAGGTACTAATTCAATGATGAATTCAATTTCTCTGTCAGGGGGAATACCCGGTAGTTCATCAGGAAACACATTCGGAAAGTCACAAACAACTTTGATCTTTTGTACTCCTTCAACCTGGTTGAGTCATATTTTCTGAACTGGTGCTTGATCAGGACGAAAGTCCACGTTTGTGCCATCCATATGAGTCAAACATACTGTTCTCGTGGCACAGTGGATCACTCCTTTGTACTTGGTTAACCAATCCATTCCAAGAATAATGTCTATTCCTTGTGACTCCAGCACTATAAGGTTTGCTAAGAATGCTACCCCCCTAATGCTTATGCTTACATTAGGGCATACTTGCCTTGTCAGTATCTCTCCTCCAGGAGAGTTGACTACTAATACTTGAGTCATTACTGTAACAATCATTCCATGTCTTCTTATAAACTCTTTTGCTATGAATGAATGTGTTGCACCAGAGTCAAACAATACTGTAGAAGGATGGGAATCAGCAGGGAATGTACCGATCACCACATCAGATGCGTCTTGAGCTTCCTCCAAAACAACATGATTGACCCTTCCTCTGGACTGGGTCTGCTGTGAATGCTTTTTTGGGCAGTTGTTGGAGTAGTGTCCCTTGTCACCACATATATAGCAAGCTCCCCGAGTACTAGTGTCTTGAGCCTTGTTTCTTTCTTGATTTTGCTGTGGTTGCCCAGTTGGTCGAGGGTTTGAAGTCATAGGACGTTGTTGATACATTTGAGGGCGTTGTGGTGGCATCTGCTGGTACTGTGGGTGCGCATACTGAGCTTGAGGTCTGAATAAAGAGTTGTTAGTGTACCGCTGACCTTGATTATTGCCCATGGGACGACTCAGGTGTCCCGATTGTTGTGGGTTAAAGCAAGGACGATTGCTGCTTGAAGACTGCCCCATCATCATCTTCCTTTTGCGGTCTTCTCCTTCGCACTCCTTCTTCTTTCTTTCTACCGTGAAAGCTTTATCCACGAGATGTTGGAAACTAGCATAGTCATTGGAAGACATCATCAACTGTATCTCTTTGTCCAGTCCCTCTTTGAAACAGAATTGTTTCTTGGCATCAGTGTCAACATATCCAGGGGCGTACCGAGATAGTTGTGTAAACTTGTTCAAATACCCCCTTATGTTCATCTTCCCCTGCTTCAGTGCTAGGAACTCCATACGCTTGGCTTGAATTTCTCCTGCAGGTACATGATGATTGCGGAAGCTTTCTCTAAACTCTTCCCAGGTAATGTTGTCTGGGTTGCCATGGGCCACAGTAAAAGCGGTCCACCAATCAGCCGCGGGTCCATGGAGTTGGTGTGATGCCAATAACACCCTTTTGCTTCCTTCACATTGTACAATCCTTAGTCTACTTTCAATAGTATTGATCCAATCATATGCATCCATAGGTTCCGTGGCGTTGGAGAAGCGTGGGGGTTGAGTGTTCATGAAGTCTCTTAAGCAAAATCTTGGAGGTGAGGTGGTGGTGGTGGAGGGGGTGGTGGTGCTTGATGAGCCTGTTGCATGTTGTTCACAATTTGTGTCAAGTTTTGCATCATTTGAAGTTGCATAGCCATCATATGCTGCATTTGGTTTGCAGCTGGTGCCCCACGAGCACCTCTTCCATTCCATTGAGGTAGTGGGACTTCATTATCCTGATTGGGTGGCACACCACGTCCACGTCCTCTTCCTCTTCCTGCCATCTGAGATTGGGGTGTTGCTTTAGAATAAAAAGATAAGAGAGAAACTATTCTATACGTCTTTCCCACTATATGCATCAATAACGAGATAGAGAAATAAAGATCACTTTCATTAAGCAAACACAAACATGGATAATCAAGTTCTCAAAGCAAAATCATACAACTCAAGATTACACAGATCATTACTACATCGCTCTTATTACAACTCATGGGTAAGTGTCTTAATATTGAGTTGTAGGGCAGGTCGGAGTCTACTCTCGCTCCTTGGGATCCTCCTCCTCGTCTGGATCTTCATCGTCATCTCCATCATATCCTGAGTTGCTGCCACGAGACTCGTTGCCATGCAGAGGAGAGTTGGCTGGCTGCTGCGGCACAGAAGGCTCCCCTGAGTCTGGCTCCTTGCAGCAGGGGTACGGTGCACCTTGAGTAGTTCATCCCCATAGTAGACAAATAGATTGCATGACCACTCGATCCGGTAGGGACGCTGCATCCCGATGGAGTGGTAGGTGAGTGCCAGTCTCTCGTGTCTGTAGCCGGCGTCGAGCAGTATGGCTTGAAGTCGACATCATAGTTGTCCTGCAGCTCTTCCATCAGTACGAATCACCACCGCACGTCGAGGATCATTGAGTGGGGTACGGCGGGCAGCAATCCTTCAGTTGGGAGCATAGCCTCCAGTTGACATGCGAGCGGTTCTCCTGACGTTGGTCATCTAAGATTTTGAAACAGGAGAGTGTCAGTAATAAAACAAATTAAGGAGTAAGTGAAATAAGTGCAAGGTAAAGAATACAAAGAAATTTTACAATTAATAATATTTGAAAATAGTAAAGTCCTTAAATCGTCCTTTTCTATCTAGGCTTGCATCCTACGGGCAACACGGATCTGATACCACTTTGTCACACCTGGTAATAAGAAGACAACCAGATACTTTCCACATGTATGCCAGGATCAGTTCAACTCATACATGTGTAGACGAAAGTGAAATACTAGATATAATACCATATTTGGGTACATCACCTTATTACATAAATGACCATCCAGGTCTAAAATAAAAGTACACAAGCAGCGGAAAAACATAACAAGGGCTCCAAACACAGGCGTTGCACGGGGGAGCGCCAGCCTAGAACATCTCTTCAGGGTCTCCGTAGAAGTCCTGGTTCTCCACCTCTGCGTCTTCATAGACTGGTGGGAAATATGCAACTAAAAAGTTTGAGTACCAACGGTACTCGCAAGTTGGGGAGTTTTGACATGTGTGGTTCACAACAAGGAAGGCAAATAATAGGTAAGCACTATAACAATTACAACCTACTCTTACATGTTATTAAGGACCTACATCTAGGTGAATCCCCAACCAATAACCCAAAATTAATCCAGGTGGGACCAAACCCAAACCATCCATTTAGTAACCATGTGCTAATTATGAATTTGGTTTCCAAGCCGCTCGTGTCCGTGAGCACGGTTGTCTAGACAGTTTAACAAAACACTGCAGAGTGTGTATCCTTTACCCACAGTTCGTGATTTCATCCCCTGTTGCCAGGTGGACTAAGGTAAACCTCCCTGGTGCCTGTGGTAGCTAACCACAAATACACACTTCCGTAGGTGTGTGGTCAGGAGATCACTACGAGGTGTTTCTAATGGTTCTCCCGACTTGCAATGGGTACTCTAAGGTTTCACCGCTCCGGCACCTGGAGTCTATTTTCCCTCTGCCAGGAGAAGCCCCCTCTTGAGCCATGCGGATCCCAAGGCAAAACCCATTCCCCGCCCGTTCAATTACCTATGCTACATCGGGAGAGACCAAATTACTAAACCAAGTTGTCCCATATACAATTCTGTGGTGATACTAAAAGGCTTAGCAACTTCTTCCATAAACCGGTCCTTAGAATCTGATAGGTGTCAAGCCCCAAACCAAGGTCTTGTGCACGCATGCACCAATCCATACAAAACCCCCTATCAGATTCCTATCTACTAAATTCCAATATTTCCATAAATTCATGAATCAAAGTACTTCAAATGTAAACTTGTATATAAATAGATCATATTTCAATTAAGCATGGCTAAGCGTATTCTAAATAATTATAGAGCACCCAAACCATGTTGACAAGGAATATTGTGGAAATTCTAGGAAAACATAACATAGGATTCATATTTTAATTAGCATGCAACTAACTAAAACTTAGCAAAAAGGGTGCAAGATGGTCAAGGAACTTGCCTCCAAACTGTGACTCGGGGTCGTCGGGAAACTGCTGCTCTTGTAGGTTCAGGGTGGTTTCTGACCCCGACTCTAAATTACGACGATGCACGAAAAATAACATACAATAAGAACACAATAAAATGCAAATATTACAAATAAACATAAATTCCTACGCAAAATGTGATTTTAAGTTGATTTCAATTATAGGCATAAACCAATTGATGAGTATTTAGAGTTTTAAATAAAATATATTAAGCAAAGCATATTTTTAACAATTTTTATACCATTTTTACATTTATTAGAAAACTATTATAATTTTCTAGAAATTTCTATCCTTCAAAATAAGCTTAAAACAGTTCTATATCACAATTTATACATTTTATAGTTTTTACACTATTTTTATTAATTATTTCTATGTGCAAATCAACTTTCATTAATTAGATGTGCTTAGAAAGTATTTTATGACTAATTCAGCAAACTAAAATGGATTAATAAAAGTAATACAGAAATGTAAATACTTTAAACATATATAAATATGTTTTTATAATTATTCTTTACAATTTTAAGGGCTTTTATTTAATTTATAGAAATAACAGGGGTTTTTTCTGTAAAAACAGAACTATTCCAGTGGCTAAAATTAATTTTTTATTAAGTCTAGGGATTATTCTACAATTTTTTCAGATTTTATTTGCTATTTTATAATACTCCAGGGGCTTAAAAACACTTTTTATTCAATTTACCAGTATTTTCCTAATTTCTAGAAAGTCCAGGGGCTAGTTTAACATTTACAGGGGTTAGACTTGAATTTTAGAAGAACTCAGGGGGTAGCCCGCAAGATTCCAGGGGCTTGGGCGCAATACTGATGGCAGGAAAAGTGGATTGAACTTGGGCCGTTGGATTTAAAATGAACGGCCTGGATTTTATATACCGAAGCGGTATGTTGGGTTCTAATCTCAGCCGCCCGTTCAAAATGAACGGCCGAGAGGGAGCCACGTCACCCCGATAGGCGGGAGCGACGGTGCAGGGGCGACGCGCGGCGGCGAGCTCGCCGGAGATGACCAAAAACGCGCTACAATGGCCACGGGACACAACTAGCTAGCGCAAAAGGTAGAGGAGGAGTAGGGGAACTCACTGAGGGTCGTCGCACGGCCGGAAATTGGACGGAGGTGGGTCAGCGACGGTGAACGGCGTTAGCGCTCCTCGGCACCCAACGAAGTCGGCGAAGCAGAGACGATGTCCCCCAACGAAGATGACAGGCGGTCTCCTGAGGACACGACAAAGGTGTTAGGCAAGGTTTCGGGGTGAGACAGTGGGGGAATTGATGGGAACATGGGTGCCATTACCAAGCTCGCCGGCGGCTAGGGTTTCGATCGTCAAAGTGAAGAAATTGAGGGGGATCGACTGGGTTTTTATAGGGCTTTGGCTGAGTAACGGGCGGCAGCCATGATGGGCACGACGGGGGTGATTAATTTTGGGTAACAGGCGACATTGAAAAGGGGGGGGGGGAATGGGCGGCGCGGTGATGGCGCGCGGCCATTACTGCGCGGGTGCGGGAGGTGGGCAATGGGTCTGACAGGCGGGGCCGACTGGCAGCAAGGGGGAGAGAGAGAGCGGCGCGGGGAGTGGGGTTGGTGCGCGGGGCCCAGGTGACAGAGAGAGAGAGAGGGAGGGGAGGTGTGGGACGACGCGGGAGAGATGAGGGAAATGGGCCAGATTGGGGAATTTGGCCCAGGGACAGGTTTTTGTTTTTCTTTTCCTTTTTCTTTTTCTTTTCTATTTTCCTTTTCTTCTCTTTTATGTTTTGAATTTGCAAACCAAATTTCTAGCGGATTTGAATTTTCAAAAATTCACACAATCATTCAAACATGATGCAACCTGCCTTATATGAATTTTATTCCCAAGAAAATTATTTTATCTCTTGAAAAATTCATTTTACAATTTTTTCCTCTCTAAAATAGTGGGTGTTACACTGTAGACACAAGGAATACACATCACGCACACCCGTGCGTAAGAAGCATGCAGTGCTCCTCACCACGTCATACGCAGCAACCATTCATGAGAAACTCAAATGCCAGACCGGTCCCACCATGACGGGCATAAGATCCCCGCACGTAGCATGTCTGTGCCCGCTGGTAGATTTACACCTTACTACCCTCAACCCACCTATATCGACAGTGGGCTATGCCTCGACACCCAAGTTATCAAGTTACATCGGTTTTCTGGGTTCCATATGCCTAGTATGCATCTGGTACAGTTCAAACTTGTCCAGCAGGGTCGCACACGGATCAGTCCTCAATCGACACAACCAGGGCTACACCGTGAGACCACGTATTGCTGCATCTTATCCCGCTGCTAAGTCTCAATTCATATTCGTAAACCAGTATTTGATCTAATCCATTCCGTTTGATAAAATCCTATCTCGCGAGTAGATTCCAACTACTCAACTTCTATCGGATTCCTAGAAACTTAAGCATGGCATTTTCTACTCGTCGGGCTGTAGACCTACCCAATACTCCATGGTATTTGTGGGTCATGCAAGTGGAGTAACAAGCACCTTAGCCCTAATGCACAAAATTCACCCTAGACATAAGTGATACGAATATAAACTTTAAAATTGTACTGAAATGCAAACCGGGGCTTGCCTTAGTTTGTGACTCAATTAAATGTCAATGGTACGTGGTCTTTTTCCAGGACTCCGCCAAGGACGTTAAGATGGTGACTCCTCGGCTCCTCCTCCAAGTGAAGCTCCTCGTCGATCATCTTCATCACGTTTCCTATTGACATGATTATGCATATAAGAAACACAATGAATATAATAATAGATCCAACGTGGTTCTATACACCTTAAGATGGGAAAGCTTGACTAGGAGAAACAAACATGGCTCTGTTATGTGGAGAAACAGAGGATGAGTCAAGGTGGTCATAGTAGTGTCGAGGCAAGAACTAAAGGTGCAATGTAAGCACCGTTGCAACTTAGCAATAAACACTTGGAGCTAAGCCACATAAGAGTGATAAGACTGACTAGTGAAGAAGTGTTCGATTGAATTGTGCAAGGATGACTAAGGGATCAAGGTGAAACATAGCACGATTAGGGTATGAGACGACTATGCAAAGCAATAGCATACTATTCGACACAGATGTCAAGGCATCGCAATAACCTATCACCACGGGAATTATTACGACAATTCGTAAAAATTATCACCACGCTCTTTTTCGTTGCAACAGCGACCTATTGCGACGAAAAACAACCTATTGCGACGAATTTTTTCGTTGCAATAAACCGGAATCCTTGCAGTGCTCGTTCGAACTTTCCCGTGACACCGAGGTGGGAGGAAGGCGGCCTGGAGACGCGCTGTAGCGAGCTGCAGAGTAGAGACACACTAGGAACAGCGTGAGTGGTCGGCGGATTGCGGTCACCACGGCGCGGAAGGCGCAGCAGCGACAGGGCGGCGGAGGTCAGCAGCAGACCGGCAGCAGGGCGCCGGTGCATGGGCAACAGGGCGCCGATGAGCTGGGCGGTGCACGCGCTGCAACAAGGAGGCGTGGAAGAGGGAGCTTGGCCGGCGGCGCGCGACGCGTGCCATGGGCGGAACGTGAGCCGGCGTTGGGGTTGCGGATGGGGGCGCGCTGCGGCGGAAGACGGCGAGCGGCTGGCCAGAGGCGAGCGGCGCGGCCAGAGGCAACACGCGCTGGCGCAGGGTGCCGGAGGGAGGCGGGGCAGCGCGTGGTTGGTCGGGATGTGGCCAGGGCGAGGGGCGCATGGGGGCAGCGCCGGTGAGGAGGTCAGGTGGCGGCGAGCAGGGGGGCGAGCCGACGGCCAGCGTGGGGCGGCACCGTGGGATGCCGGGTGCTCAGTCAGGAGCGCGCTCGATGGAGTGGAGCCAGGAGGAGGCACGTAGAGGTAAGCAAATTGGGTTTCTGTACTGGGGATAAGTATGACATGTGGGCCCCACCATTTGATATTATCCTCTTTTTATTTTTCCCAGATTCAAAACAATGTTTAAAAAAGCTCAATGCACAATAACATGGGGCTGGTTATTTGGTATGTGGATAATTCAAATTTTTTTGAACCAAATCTGAGAATTGAATCAATTGAATTTCAAATTCAAATTTGAATTTGAAAGCACCCTAGGCTTTTGCTTTTATTCTTTATCTATTTTCTTTTCTAAAAACCAATAGAAATCCAAAATAATTGGCCTTAATCAATTAAGAATTCTAAGCCCTATATTTTGTAAATTCAAACTTTAAGCTCCAATTTGTTTGGACTTTATCATCCGCACAGTTTGATTTTTATTCCTTACGGGCCCAAATTTCAAATTGGTGCCACGAGTCGAAGAATAGAGAGAGAGAGAGAGAGAGAGCGTGTGAGTATTGTCGCAATCGACGATAAGGACAGCCTCAAAGACTAGCTTGTGCGTGAAGCATCATTGGCACACACATCAAGTTGGCTCTTGATAAGTACGAGCAAAGGAGGAAACCAAGCGACGTTTGATGAGAGCTGACTGGTGGGCCACTTGGTAAGTGGGCCCCACCCATGATATTATTCTCACTGGTCAACAAAAGATTAGGATGGAAGTTCTCGAAGATACTACACATCATCAATGTAGCTGGGAACTCCATGATGTTGCTCAAGTCGATGTTGGAACTTGAGTTTGAATTAACATGCGAATTGTAAATCTTTTACGTGGAATATTCAAGTTAAGGCTTTAAGTTTTAACAAGTTCATAATTTTTAGTGAACATTGGTTAACTCACGTGGTATATGTGAGTTTGGATTTCCAAGTCCACTTTCAAAATTTTTAGGTTCGAATTTTCGTGTTCTTGCTCTACTCAAATGCAGGCTTTTACAATGATGATCATGTTTGGGACTCCAAACCTGCAGACAATCAACTTGATGAACTTGACTGCGGACTCCTTGTTGATGTTGATCACTAGGGCTGCCTCCGGCCACTTGGTGGACTTGTCTACAGCGACGTATAGGAACTGGTACCTCTGACTGCCCTGGTGGAAAGGGTCCCAAGATATCCAGCCCCCAGACCGCGAAAGGCCAGGAGGGCGGGATCATCTGCAGTGTTTGCGCTAGAGTGTGAATTTTCTTGTCGTGGAACTGGCACGCCTTGCATCTCTTGACTAGCTTGACTGCGTCTTGTAGTGATGTTGACCAGTAGAACCACGCCGAAAGGCTTTGCCAACCAGTGTGCTGGAAACTGTGTGATTCCCACACTCTCCTTCGTGGATCTGTTCGAGCAAGTCGTAGCCTTCCTCCCGATTTATGCACCATAGTAGCACAGCATTGGCGCCACGCTGGCAGAGGTCACCTTCTACGAGCGTGCACTATTTCGCCATCCTCACGATCCTCTCAGCGGATTTTGGATCCTTCCAGAGGATGTTGTCCTTCAGATAGTATCAGACCTCCGTGATCCATGCATCGGGACTCTCCTAAGCTTTTGGATCTTGGGTGACGGGTAATCTGGCATCCCCGATGATGCAGTAGAACCTCGGCGGGCCGCATGGTTGTAGGGCCGTTGTGCTCACCAGCTCTGTGGTGATGGGCTCGCCTTCTTTGTTAGGCCCCGTAGGCCTAGCAGTTGGCCGCACCAACCTCCTGTCAAAGACCCCTTCGTGGACCGAGCCCCCGTGGATCACATGGTTGACAAGGCATCGGCGATGAAGTTATCGGGGCGTGGCACATGGCAAAGGTCCAAGGCCTCGAAACTAGCTTCTAACTTCTTGACATACAGTAGGTACGCCAAGAGCTAGGGGTCGTTGCAGCAGCACTCCCCCTGGACCTCCTTGATGATCAGCTGGGAGTCTTGTTTGAACAGCATTTGTTGGATACCAAGACCCTGCACAGCTATGAGTCTGAATATGAGGGCCTCGTACTCCGTCATGTTGTTGGTCGCCTTGAAGTCGAGGTGCACTGCATACTTGGACTGCTCCTCTGTGGAGAGGTGATTAGTACACCCGCTCCGGCCCCTTGCTTCCGCGATGATCCGTCGAAGAAGAGTGTCCAGTGAGGTCCAGTAAACACCAGTGCTCTGGGCTCTGGCTCGCTGATTTTTCAGCCTCCTGGGTTTCTTGGTGAAGGAGTCCACTCAGCAACGAAGTCTGCGAGAGCTTGGCTCTTGATTGCATGCCGCGGTATGAAGTTGAGCTCGAACTTTGCCAGTTCGGTTGCCCATTTGGCAATATTGCTTGTTGCGTTGGGGCTGCACAGCATCGCCTCCCAGTGGGAACAAGTCACCATTAATACTCTGTGTGCCTGAAAGTAATGGTGGAGCTTCCTCGACACAATCAGTACCGCATAGAGCTGCTTGTGCACCTCAAGGTACCTTGTTTTTGCTTCATGTAGGACTTCGCTGATGAAGTAGACCGGGCATTGGATGGTCCGGGATCTCCTTGGAGAAAGTGGTGCATCCTCTTCCATCTGCTCCGAGCAAGGAGACTCCATATCTCCTGGGCCCGGTTCATCCTTTGGGGCTGAGACCCAAAGGCTCCTTGATGTCCGGGACCCCCTAGGGGAACCCGGCCATCCTCTGGGGGCTTGGACCCAGAGGCTTCATGCTCTCCGGGGCCCCCTAGGGGGACCTGGACCTCCTATGGGGCTGGGACCCAGAGGCTTCTTGCTCTCTGAGGCCCCCTAGGGGGACCCGGACCTCCTTTGGGGTTGGACCCAGAGGCTTCTTCCTCTCCAAGGCCCCCTAGGGGGACCTAGACCTCCTCTGGGGGCTGGGACTCAGAGGCTTCTTGCTTTCCAGGGCCCCCTAGGGGGATCCAAACCTCCTCTTGGGGCTGGGACTCAGAGTCTTTTGCTCTCAAGGGCCCCCTAGGGGGACCCAGTACTCCTCTAAGGGCTGGGACCCAGAGGCTCCTTGCTCCCCGAGGCCCCCTAGGGGGACTCGAACCTCCTCTGGGGGCTGGGACCTAGAGGCTTCTTGCTCTCTGGGGTCCCCTAGGGGGACCCGGACATCCTCTGGGGCTGGGACCCAGAGGTTTGTTTGTTGTCAGGGCCTCCTGCGAGCTCTAAGCCCTGGGACTTAGAATTAGCGGCAGGGGCCCCTTCCGTCCGTCGAGGCTGTTGGGGATCAGCCCGCTCTGCAACCAAAACCATACTTACCACCTCTTTTGTGCGGCAATGTAGAGGTACAGGGGCTCCCTGGGCTCTGGTGCCACCATTATCGGCAGCGACGTCACCTGCTTTTTTAGCTCGCGGAACGCCTTCTCTGCTTCCTCGGTCCCGACAAATTGTCCGGACTGGCGCAGGAGCTTAAAGAATGGGAGGGCCCACTCAACCAGCCTAGAGATAAACCGGCTGAGTGCTGCCAAGCACCCTGCAAGCTTCTGCACGTCCTTGATGCGGCCTTGGCTAGAGGCTGCATCAGCTCCACCGCCTTGATCTTCTCTGGGTTGGATTCAATCCCTTAGTGTGAGACCAATAAATCGAGGAGCTTCACAGCTTTGACTCTAAACACGCACTTGTCGGGATTGAGCTTCATGCATGTGGTCCGAAGTCTATCAAAGACTAGTGCGAGGTTTTCTAGCAATGATGTATGTGTTTGGATCTTAACTACATTGACATATACCTCTACTAGGTCCTGGATGAGGTCCCCAAATGTTTTACGCATGGAACATACAAAAGTGGTAGGGCATTCTTAAGATCGTAAGGCATGGAGATATAGCAGCAAAGGCCATCTACGATTATAAATGCAGCATGTTCTTCTTCCACTCCAGACATTGGGATTTTGTGAAACCCTGAGTAGGCATCTATAAAGCATAGCATATCGCATCCTGAGGTTAAATCTACAGTTTGATCTATTCAAGGGAGAGGGAAGGGATCTTTAGGACATGCCTTGTTGAGGTTGGTGTAGTCGATGCACATCCGGAGCTTACCGCCGGCCTTGGGGACAACGATAGGATTGGCCAGCAATCTAGGATGGTGGACCTCTTGTATGAATATAGCAATGAGTAGCTTCTTGATCTCTTTGCGGATGAAGTTCTGCCGCTCAATGGACTGCTTACGGGGCCCCTGTGGTTGTGGCCAGGTGTCGGGGTAGATCACTTCCCTGGGGATGCCTGGCATTTGTGATGATTGCCAGGCGAAGACGTCGACGTTAGCTCGCATGAAAGCGGTGAGCGCCGATTCATGCTTGCTGTCCAGACTCCACGCGGTATGGGTGGTCTGAGCAGCATTAGAGCCAATCTATATTGTCTTGATGGGCACATCGTCATTTTCAAAAGGCTGCAACGACGTGACTGCGCACGCGTGGGTCTGGCAAAGGCTTACTCGATCCAGCATTGCTTGGGGCAGATGTTGGGGCTGTTGCTAGCGCTCGGAGCTTCTCGAAAGCAGCCACTGCAGAAGCATGATCTCCGCAGATCTTGAGGACGCCAGAGGATGTCGACATCTTTAGGACGAGGTTTACGTAGTGGGCTACAACCATAAACCAGTACAGGGCTGGCCTGCCGATGATGGCGTGGTAGGGGAGGCTAACCTCCGCGATGTCGAATTGGATATTCTCCGTTCTGAAGTTCTCGGGAGTCCCGAGGGTCACCTGGAGGTGGATGCAGCCGTACGGGATAATACTCTTTGGTCCTACCCCCGAGAATGGTCTTGATGGGGCGAGCTTGGACACAGGGATCTTCAGCTTGTTGAAGGTTGCACGGCTGATGAGGTTGATATCGGCTCCACCATCTACTAGTACGTGGTATAACTTCACATTGGCGATGGTGGGGTCGATGAGGAGAGGTAGAAGCCCGTCTCCCACCATGTTCTCGGGGCAGTCGGAGGCGTCAAAACAGATCGGAGTCTCCAACATTCTGTGATGCGGCGCCAGGGCATGAGTAGAGGCTGCTGAGGCCATTGCCCGGCGTAGGGTCTTGACCACACTCCTGGATGCGGGTTCCCAAGATCCTCCACAGATGACTTGGAGTGCCTTTTGACACTCGTGGTTGCTGTTGAGGCCGCAGTTCACCGCGTGGTGAACCTCTTCCATGATGTGTTCCTGGAACTCCATCTCCATGTCTTTGTTGACATGCTGGTCGACCTTTCGCGGCTTGATCTTGCTGCTACTCGAAGGCTTGATGAACACCATGATGGTGAAAGCGCTACAACTTTTTGAGTTAAAAAGCCCCTGCCTGGCGCGCCAAATGTGTTAATGCAACACTCCCCCCGAATCGGCTAGGAGCAGCCGGCAGATGTTCTTGTTCGGTGGGGCTTAGTCCTCAATCAAGTGTTCTAGCGGAAGAGAGTATGACACGTTGGTTTTTACGTGGTTCGGGCTGCAAGGAGCGTAACACCCTACTCCACGGTGGATGGTATTGATAGTATGTGTGTATGCGTGTGTGTATCAGGGATTGAATGTTTGGTTATCTGTAACGTCGGTGGTTCGGTCCTTTTATAGCTAAGGCCGGACGCCTTACAAGTGGGGCCCGGGGCTCGACCAGTGGTCCCGGGATGATCTTATCCTAAAGATCTATGGATTCTCGCGTAAGCTTGCTCTGACCCTGGCAGTGAAGACTCACCGTCTGGCCGCCTCTCTCATTAGTAGCCCACGCGCCATTGCTGACGATGGCAGAAGGTGTCCCGTCAGCCTTTCTTGTTTGCCGCAAGCTACCCACTTGGCCAAGTGGGATAGGCCTGGAGCGCCTTCACTGCGATGTGTATGGTTGTAGCGGTCTCTCAATGTTGGCCTGCTCCGCATTGTGCGCCAAAAGTGGGTGCGTGTCTTCAACGCTTGGCTTGGGCGGAGCTCACCATCCCTTAACTCCCACACCTTACCATCCAGAGTAAGTTGCGGGACGCGTGGCAGCTCCGGGGCTCTCCAGGGGACGTGGAAGCTCCGTGCCCGTCCCCAAGGGGGGTGACTGGCCTGGCGCTCCAGGGCAGCACCGAATCTCTTCCCTGAGGTTGAATGATGTCTCGTCCCAACACGTGGTGTTTCGGGAGCCCGCCTCACTTGTGGATCCAAGTCCCATCTTCAAGGCTCTCATGGCGGTGCTGGGGCTCGACCTTGAGGGAGACCAAGGTCTTGGCACCTTCGGGACACGTGGCGCCTCCGGATGTGCCTTGGTGTCTTCATCATGTGTGCGAGGGTACCCCGTCTGCAGTGTACCGACAAGTGCCTATGAAAGTTAGCTCATACGAAAATAAGAAACATTCTAAAGAAGGAAAATATTGGAAAATCGAATGCATCTCGTTCTTATGAGCCAACATTAGAAGATATTGAGGAGTGGAAAGAAGGCGGTGTCATATATAATTGGCAGAAGGCTTTTACTAAACCAGGAGTTCCAATATATACAATTAAGGATGTTCATCCTGAATATAAGAATGGGAAGCCGTTCATTAAATCCGTAAACCTTAGCAAACAACCTATCTCACTCAAAAGAATGCACGAGTGGTACATCAGTGCCAGCACAAAATATGATCTTCCTTACGTCATATTTCGTGTGCCAAAAGAAGCATTCTGGAGCACTGGAGCAGATAAATGACCCCTTGTTTTTTAAGATCTACATAGCCTTTTCTGTCGAGGCATGCTCGAAAACGACCTGCTACTCATCTAGTGCTTGTAAGTGCCTCTGATATTTTGTATTTGTTTTTCTTACTACACGCATACACATTTCATGAGATTATAACAATTCTGGACTTCTTCAATAGGATGCAGTACATGGATAATAAAAAGCTGAACACCAAGACATGTATCCTTGACCCTACACTGATTGCAAAGTCGAATTTCGACTTAGGTGGAATAGAACTAAGAATAGTACAAGCACCTGAAAAAAAGAATTTGAAAAATCAATCGCAAAACAAAAGAAGGATAAAAGGACAGGGGTTGTAGCGTACATAGGACATGCCATGTTATCTTTGTCAGAGATGGTAAGGATCTCGTAAAGGCTCCGTACCACTTTGATGAAGTTCGACACATGACATTGAAAAAGCAATTATTAATAAATGTTAACTTAACACGTGTGTTTTTACGTGTGCGGTAATCACTACATAATGATCTTCATCAAGCCAACGCAGGATTTGGCAACAGTCTTGGACTCAGCTGATTGCCCATCAAATCGTTACACATATTTCCTTTCTATTTTGAAACTGTATGGTTATTCAATACTTTTAATTTACACACATTTAGAATGTGTTGACAAATTTTATATGACATTTCTTATATTACATTGCTTGGCGGTTTTACGTGGAAAAACACTACAACTTTTTAGGCCTTCTGTGATGAATATACAGTGACAATAGAGGTATTCGTCATAAACTCATTCCATTTATCACGTTTTTTAATAGGTGATCCAATCTAGTGACTAAAAAATTTCGTTCGTCATTAAAATCGTCATAATATAGAAGAGCTGCATTTTGTGACGATATTTTATGACAATATGCAATTGTCATATGAATAAACTCATAACTCTCTTTTGTGACGAGATTGTGTGACATTTCATGTTTTGCCATAATTGCACAATTTATTTAAAATAAAAAATAATTCTAAATAAATGCGGTTGATACTTAAGAAACACCATTATTTACATGGACCAAGTGTTGGTTGGTGCGCAATGGTCTAAAAATTAAGAAAACTTGTGGTCTGGAATCGAACATGAGACACCTGTGTGCATGAAAGTAAGGAAAAAAATTGCTCATAGTCAAGATTCGAACTTGGGATCACAGAGATGGGCATAATCGTCTATACCACTAGACCATTGAAAAACTTGTGGTAAATACTGATCAAAATATACTTGAAAACAAGATTGGCGATGCAGGAAACAGGTATCGAACCCATGCCCCACTGCGTCACACAGTGGTGCACTAACTAGCTATGCCAAGTTCAAGTCTTGTTCTGTCTGTAACAGATTTACAAAAGAAGTAGGTGACCATTGGGACACTTAATCGATGTTTTGGTTGTATTGTGGTCTATGAAATTCCAAATTTTATAATTCAAGTTGTATCATATTATTTACCTAGCATCAACATCAGCACAAATCTTCAAGTCATTTGCATCTTGCATTGCACCGTGACATTTATTTTTATACGAAAAAACATCGATGTCAATTTTTATTTGTATTGTGTTCTTTAAAACTCCAAACCAGGTAATTCTAGTTGTATCATATTCTTTACCTAAGTACAAACATCTACACAAATTTTTAAGTCATTTGTATCTTGCACTGCATCGTGGCATCTATTTCTATTTGCAACTCCTTTTTAGTAAAATAAAATAATGCAAATATGGTTCACAAAATTTGAAACTTGGTATGTTAGCATATTATGCCAAGAAAAGCATGGAAAAAAAATTAAATGATTTGTGCATAAGTTGATATCAAGTTCTTTACAAATGAACACATCTCAAACTAAGTTTCCTAACCTTGAACTAAAACTTTCTACCTTGTATTATATAAATATTTATTTTCATTATTTTCACTTCTAATTTGGTGTAAACATTCATTTAGGATACTCATTTACTTAAGCCTTACAAATTTACTTTAATTAACACTTTTATTTTTATACGGAGAAACATCGATGTCGATGTTTTGGTTGTATCGTGTTCCATAATAATCTAAAATGTGTAATTCCAGTTGTATCATATTCTTTGCCTAAGCACCAACATTTCCACAAATTTTCAATTCATTTGTATCTTGCACCGCATCGTGGCATCCATTTCTATTACAAGTCATTTTCAATAAAATAAAATAATATGCAAATATGGTCCACAAAAATTGAAACTTGGTATGTAGTCATATTATGACATGAAAAGCATGGCAAAAAAAGATTAGATGATTTGTGCATTAGTTAGTGTCAAGTTCTTTACAAATGAACACATATCAAACTAAGTTTTTTAATCTTGAACTAGAACTTTCTACCTTGTACTATATAAAAATTTATTTTCATTATTTTTACTTATAATTTAGTGTAAACATTCATTTAAGATACTCATTTATTTAAGCCTTACAAATTTACCTTAATTAACACTTTTATTTTTATACAGAAAAACATCGATGTTGATGTTTTAGTCGTATTGTGTTCTATAAAAATACAAATTGAGTCATTCCAGTTGTATCATATTATGTAACTAAGCACCAACATCTACACTAATTTTCAAGTCATTTTCATCTTGCGTCGCATCGTGGCATCCATTTCTATTTGCTTGTTATCTTCAATAAAATTAAATAATATGCAAATATGGTCCAAAAAATTTGAAACTTGGTATGTTGTCATATTATGGCAAGAAAAGCATGTCAAAAAAAATTAGACGATTTGTGCATAAGTTGGTGTCAAATTCTTCACGAATGAACACATCTCAAACTAAGTTTCATAACTTTGAACTAGAAATTTGTACCTTGTACTATATAAAAATTTATTTTCATTATTTTCACTTCTAATTTGGTGTAAACATTCATAATGAAGTGATAGAGAATATTTTTCAAGAATTTAGAAAAAAAAATCATCGAATTCGGATGAATTTGAAGAAATTATACAAGTTTGAACTTTTAAATTTGAATCAAAATAAAAAGAACAGCATCAGCCTTAGCAGCCCAGCTCGGGCAGTCCGGCCCAGCAGCACCCCAACACCACTAGGTATATAAGTTTAAAAATAATTGTTCCAAGTGGTAGAGAGTATTTTTTTGAAGAATATAGAAAAAGAATCATCGAATTTGGACTTAATTTGCGGAATCAATACAAGTTTAAATATTTAAATTGGAATCAAAATAAAAAAGAGCTGCAAACTAAGAACAGCCAAGATGACCCATTGTCAGTGAGCGCACACCTTGTTTTTAACCCCCCGACTTCTGTCCCACCCCCAAAATCATCGAGAGACTCCCGCCGCCCACAGCTCTCCAAAATAAACCCTAGCCCAGAATCCCTTACAACGGCAAAGTGCAGCGGCTCCCGGCGACTCTCCTCCCGGCGCGGCCTATGACACCAATCTCCTTCCGACGCAGCCCGTGATGCAGCTCCCGGCACATCCTTTAGCAGGGCCTCTCGGCACCAGTCTCGGCGTGACTCCCCTAGCCCGACCTCCCGACGGCGCGGCGTTGCCCCCGACGCGGGCTCCGGCATCGACTACCGGCGACTCTCCTCCCGGCGCAACTCTCCTTCCGACACGGCCTCCGGCGTGGCTCCCGGCGTTGGCTCCCCTAGCCCGACCTCCTGGCTCCTCCCGGCATGAGATCCCCTTCCACTTAGGGAGGGAGGTGAGATTTCTCAATTCTCTACAGCTTGTTCGGTTTTATCAGGATTTAAAGCTATACATTTCGCAAGCAGAGACTGCTTAGTGAGATCATGAGAGTTTACTCCATATATTGGTTTCACTGTCGTGTATGCTTGAAAGTAGTTCTCAGTTTAGTGCGTGCCTAGAATTTGGCTGCAGCTTATTCTGTTATTTCATGGCAGTTCCTGCTTTGCTCTTGTTGCATTCTATTTGTACGTATGGACTGCTAGTTCATCCTTTATTGGCATGATACGACTAATAGTATACTACAGGTGAACATGTGTGTTTCATTCTGTAATTAGGATTTGTTGATTAAATGTGCATGACATAATTGCTTATTTATACATGCGTCTGGCATTATATTAAATATTTTCATTCTTTGATTTGGATTTGTTTTTTTCATAGGATCGATGTAAAATGCATTTTCTTCTACCGTGTGAGATGAAGTTTATGTTTCTTAACTCCTAATCTGATTTTACCATACATATAAATATTTGGCAAGGACTTTTTGGTTGATATCATCCAAGGACTTTTGATTCCTATTATCTAGTATTTGGCATTGATACTGTCATTATGCTATGAATGTTATGCATTTCGTCTCCTGCTGTAGTGGTCTTGCTTATATGTTAAGTAGCTGGGGCATCAGTGCTGCTCTGTACATGTCTGTTGATACTATAACATTAGGCCGTATCAGTTGTCACTACAGGAGAAGAGAAATAAGGTGTCGGTTTAATTACAGGCGTCGGTCCCGACGCATATAAAAGGACTAAGAGTGTCGGTTTAGAGAAACCGACGCCTATAACTTAAATGTGTCGGTTTAATTTAAGGAACCGACGCACATATTAAATGCGTAGGCTAAATTGACGCTTTTATTATATTCGTCAGTTCCACCGACGCTTCTAACGTGGGCATGACCTGCCCAGGTTCCAAGAGCATCGGTCGAGCCGAAACCGATGCTCTTAAAGGGGCCCCACACGTAAACCTAACCCCTCGACACTTCTCTCCGCGCGCCCGCCTTCCTCACTTGCCCGCCCGCCCGCCCCTAGCCTCGCGCGCCGCCAGCCCGCTGCCGTCGCCGGTCCGGCCGGCACACCCGCCCGCCTCCCGTCGGCATCCTCTCCAGCACCGCCGTTCGGCCCCCTCGGTGCCCCCGTCTGGTGCCCCTCCGGCGCCCCCCGCCTGTCCCCCCTCGGCGCCCCGTCCGCCCCTCCTCGGTGCCCCGTTTGCGCCCTGGCCCCACCATCCGACGCCCCTGTCCGGTCCCACTCGGCCCGGCCACCCTCGGCGCCCCATCCGGCCCCCCGTTCGGCAGCCCCGACCGGCCCCTCTCGGCGCCCCTGTCAGCCCCTCCTCGACGCCTCCTCCGGCCCCTTGTCCGCGAGTGTGAAGTCGTATAAGGTAAAATTTTTACAGTTGAAGTCATATATTTGATCTTTATTTGTAATCTTTGTTTGGTGCATGAGTTTGTATATGTGATGTTCTATTGTGTGAGCTTAATTCATAGCTAATGTGGATATGTAAGATTAATTAATAGTTAATTCTCAAATTACATGCAAAATTACATGTTTAACTTATATATGTGAGCATGATTAATAATTTCTAAATATGTGAGCATGATTAATAGTTTCTAAATTTAACTTGTATGAATAGGTAACTTAACTTGTATGTATATGTGAGCATGTTTAGGTTTTAGTAGTCTCTAAATATGTGTGAATTGTTAGTGTGAATAGGTATAAGATGAAAAATGGTTGACGACCGCAAGGTGATGTATGATGGATGGAGTTCAGATGATGTGTACACTTCGGAATGGGCACAAATCGCAAATGTGTTTGTGAACCAAGCATTTCCTAGTGGTGCTCGTTTTGTGAAGTGTCTGTGTAGCAGGTGCTAGAATCGTCGACGTTTGGAGAGGTCTGAAATGATGTTGCACCTTTGTAAGCACATATTTATGCCAGACTATCTAGTGTGGTGTGAGCATAGAGAGATGGATCATGCTAGTGAGTCAGACAGAAACGAGAATGAAAATCGGATGGGTGAGATGATGGCGGATGTTGGTCGAGAGTACGAAGAGCAATCACTGCCAGAGGAGGTGAAGAAGTTTTACAGGCTACTTGCCACCGCGGATGAAAAAGTGTATGAGGGCACCAATGTGACCGTTCTGCAGGCGGTCACACGACTTATGGAGTTGAAGTCTAAGTTCAATTTTGCAAAAAATTACTACAATGGTATCCTAAAGTTGATCAATGATCTGGTCCCATCAAAACATAAGATGCCAACAGACATATATCACTCAAAGAAGATTTTGGAAGGTTTGGGCATGAGTTATGAGAAAATTGGTGTGTGCGAGAATAATTGCCTGTCATTTTGGAAGGAACACCAGAACAATACTCATTGTATGCTTGGAAAAGCATCTAGATATGTGAAGGTTTTGAATGATGATGGAGAGGAAATAAGTACAAATGTACCGGTCAAATAGCTTCGGTACATGCCTATCACGTCTAGGCTTAAATGGTTGTTCCTTTCTCAAGAAACAACAAAGCAGATGAGGTGGCATTCAGAAGGGTTACATGAGAGCGATGACAAAGATATTATGGTGCATACTTCAGATGGTGCGGCATGCCAAGCTCTAGACCGTTTCAATCCAGAGTTTGGTAAAGATCCAAGAAATGTTCGTCTTGGGTCTTCAACAGATGGTTTCACTCCTTTCAGCACAAGTAACAGTCCATACTCTTGTTGGCCTGTTTTTATCATGCCCTACAATCTCCCTCCCAACATGTGCATGAAAGAAGGATACATATTCCTCTCAGCCATCATTTCTGGTTCTAAACATCCTAGTATTAAAATCAATGTGTTTATGTAGCATAAATTGAGGAGTTAAAAGAGTTATGGCAAGGTGTAAAGGCATACAACAGTCATCTGAAATATGAATTTACTTAACGTGTCACGTATCTATGGTCTATACATGATTTGTTGGCATATGGCATTTGGGCTGGTTGGTGTGTCCATAGAAAATTGTGTTGCCCCATATGTATGGCTGACATCGATGCCTTCATGTTGAAGTATGGAATAAATGTTAGCTTCTTTGATTGCCATCAAAGATTCCTTCCTTCAAATCACCATTTCAATAGTGATACACGATCATTCCAAAAAGGCAAAAGTGTTACAGAAGGATCCCCCTCGTCGATTGACAAGTCAACAAAAAATAGCATGGCATGCAAAGTTAAAAGAGTCCACTGAAGGTGGTTTCAAAGGGTATGGTACAGAACACAACTGGACTCATATTTCTTTTTTTTTGGGAGCTATCATATGATGAGGCGTTGCTTTTACCGCACAATATATATTTGATGCACCAGGAGCGTAATGTCGCTAAAAGCATCATAAGAATGTGTTTTGATTTTATCGGTCAAACTAAAGATAATTTGAGTGCGAGGAAAGACTTAGTTGATATTTGCGATCGTCCTGGGCTTGAGGTTATAAAAAATGCAAGCGGAAATGAGGGTAGGCCACGAGCTCCATACTGTGTTAGACTAGAAGAAATGAAGCAAATACTTAGTTGGTTGAAAACACTAAAGTTTCCAGTCTGCTATGCAGCAAACATAAAACGATATGTTAATCTAAACATTGGTAAACTGAATGGACTGAAGAGCCATGATTTTCATATTATGATGGAGAGACTTATATCGATAATATTCCGTGGCTATTTCAAACCTGATTTGTGGAAGATGTTTGCTGAACTTAGCTACTTTTATAGGCATATTAGTGCTAAGGAAGTGTCAAAATAGATGATGCAGCGGTGGGAGAAAGAAATTGTTGTGCTTGTATGTGAGATGGAAAAAGTGTTCCCGCCTGGATTTATGAATGTTATGCAACATTTGCTGGTGCATTTACCTTATGAAGCATTGGTAGTAGGTCTTGCACAATTCAGGTGGATGTATAGCCAAGAAAGAGAATTGAAGAAACTTAGAGCTACATTGCGCAACAAGGCAAGAGTTGAGGGTTGTATTGCGGAAGCATTTGTAGCTAAAGAGATTACTAGCTTCTCTAACAAATATTTTTCACGTGCCAACAACGTGAATGCATCTGTCACACGATATCATAATGTAGAAGAGCAATCTATGAGTGAGCTTAAGATTTTTCAATGGAAGGGTAAAGGTGTTGGGGCGGCTAATTCTCATTATACTTCGGCGCAAGAGAGGAACTACACCATGCTTTACATAAATTTCAACATGGAGGAGGTGTCACCATATTTTGAAATGTTTTACAAGCTGTATTGGAAATCTTCACAAAAACCTACACAAAGTCAATTGGATAGGATCCGTCAGCATGGCATAAACGGTGGAAAAAGCTTTCTGGACTGGTTCCGTGAACATGTAATTTTCTATCTGTTTTTCTATCAATATTAGTTTGCATGTTTATCATAAGATGCTAACTTTGTTTATTATGTAGTGTATGAAAGATGTCAACATCTCCGATGACTTGCGACGGATGTCGCATGGTCAATTGAGAGCAACAGAATTTAGCAGGTACGATATCAACGGATATCATTTTCAGACGGCAAGTTTAGAAGCAAGTCGTCCACTTGCTGCCACTACAAGCAGTGGAGTAATGATAACTGCCGCAGAGGGTAGTGGAAAAGTGACAGAATACTACAGTGTTCTTAAAAAAATAATAGAGTACACATTTGGCGGTCCAAAAACACTTCAACTTGTAATTTTCGACTGTGAATGGTTTGATCCAACATCAGGCACACGAGTTGATGATTTTGGAATGGTGGAGGTCAACCACAAGTCATGATACACATCCCATAACAACAATGTTGTACTTGTGAATCAAGTGGTACTAGTGTACTATTTAAGTTACCCTCACTCAAGTTTGAAAAATTGGTGGGTTGTGTATACAGTTAACCCTGAAGTGCACCCTCATCATTATGATGAGTATATACAGATTCAAAAAGATTACGGTATTATCTATCAAGATGAAGTCGAGGAAGCAAAAGATTTTATGATATCTTGTGGGATAGAACTCGTAGAAATAGCTAGTGATACGCTAGAGTTGATGTCTGAAGAACAAGCTGGCCCTTCAAGAAAATGTGTTCGACAATCACAAAGGATTATGGAAAAGAAGAAAAGGATTATGGAAGAAGAGGAGAGATATGATGATGAAGAAGAAGAGATGGAAGAGAGTGAAGAGGAAGAGATGGAAGAAGTGAAATGTGAATATCTTAATGCACGCATGACAGACGAAGATTCTGATGCTGATGATTTTTTGATTTATATTGTATGCATTTTTTAGATTTTTATTATTATTGTATACATTCTTTATTTATTATCTAATGTTGTATACTAATCATTTATATAAAAATGTGCGCGGATGTTTATGCTTTTGCCAAGTTTGGGGAAGAAGAAGAGCAAGAAGGTAGTGGATCTTCGTCCTCCACTCCGAGTTCTACTTCGAGCTAGCCGGACCCATTTCAGGTACTTGTTTTGTACATTCATTTAAATATTAATATTAACTGTCTATTGTTTCTTACTTCTTTACATACTTCTTTATTTATATTTTTAGGGTACTACTTACTGTAGGCAAAGGAAGAGGCAGTTTTTTGAGTTGTGTGGCAGAGCCAACGTGGAGCGAGCTTGCACGAGGTTCGAGTCCGACACAGGCAACAGATTGTTACCCGACGTACGAGGAGTTGTAAGGGGAGGAACCAGAGACTATCATGCAGACGTCAGAGCAGAAAGGTGGCTCAGGACGAGACTCAAGAGGAGGCTCTGGACGAGGCTCAGGAGGAGGCTTAGATACTTTTGGGCGGTGGACCTCTTCTGATGGTAGTAATGAGGGGGATGATGAGGACGATGTTGAAGAGCCTAAGGATCCCGAGCGAGATGCCAGGATTGCAACAAGGGCAGAGCTAGAAGAGTTAGGAGACCCCGATCGATGCCCCTTTAGGTAATATTTCTGATTAATTAATAAGTTCATTATATCTTTTCAATTAACTAATTTTATATACCTTTTATGTACATGCTGCGGAGGCACCTTTTATGTGGTGTAAGTAAAAGTACGGACGAGCGGACAATTATAAGGCCGAAGGGTACTAGGTGCTGGGTCGAGCTTGGTTGGAGTGGAAAGGGCCATCGATGACTTGTTAACACCGAGTAAGGAAACGTCGTCCGGTTTTGCTATCCCAGGATGGTTTTAGTGGATGGTCAAAGGATTGCAGCGCATCATTGGGATTACTATGTGCTTCAAGAGTATGGCGATTCGAGTACATGTCAGGATAGAATTTGGAGACCTTCTGGGTAAGTTTGTTTTGATTGTTTCTATTACATTGCATCTTATTTTTTTTGACATTAATTGTTACTTGTCTGCGGGGTATGTGTCGTTTGGAGGAGGGTGTGAGTCAAGCATATGCTTGTTTGGTTTTTTATAATGTAGCAAATAGACGTGTCAAGGACTCCTTCTCTAAGGCACGGATCAAAGTTGTGACCGTCTACTACAAGACGGTGATGTTCCAGCCCATGACAAGCAAAGAAGCAGCCAAAATTCACCTCACTAGGGAGGAGTACTTGCAGAGTCATGTGGACTGGATTCTTGCGAATATGGAGGCTTGGGAGTGGTTATGCGGGTATTGGGGTTCAGCGGAGTTCAAAAATATTTCTGATAGGCACCAAAAAAACCGGAAGAGCAAGCCAGGAAAACATTTCTTCGGGCCAGATGGTTATGTTTGGATGGAACAAAGGATAGTATGAATTCTTAAATTCATACTTAGATTGCTTCAATTAATTGTATTGATTAAATTGTTTAATTTTGATATTGCAAACAACTGAAACTGGTATTCCTCCTATGTTTTTCGAGGTTTATCTTAAGGGGCACAAATGTCTAGATCCAAATCGCCAGGAGGTGTTGTGTGACGAGGCATCAACGCAGAAATTTGTACGTATGTTGATTCTTTATTGCTTTTATCCATCAACTGATTTTATCTTGTATTACATTATTCCGTTAACTAAATGTATCACAATAAAAGTATGTTGAGTGTTTTAAGAAGAACCATGGACCCGATTCAGACTATTTGAGAGAGCCGTCGGATGTCACTGTGGCATACGATGCCGGCGGATGTCTATCGCATGGGAGGTATGTGTAAAGATAATGATGATTTGTATGTTAATGAATGTCGATTCTTCACACTTATTTTTTTTGTAGACTTGGGTTGGGCAACGGGTATGTAGAGCATGAGGCTTATGCTAGACGACGGCCGTCCAATGTTAGTGGTAGTCGATTTCAATCTTCTACAGAGGCTGAATTACGAGAAGAAATGAGACGCACCAAGGCAGATACGCAACAACAACAGCAACAGACACAGATGCTGTTGCAACAACAACAGCAACAGACACATATGCTGCAGTAATAAATGCATTATTTGTATATGTCTCAGGTAACATATAATTTTCTTATTTGAAAATATTATTCGATTTACAAATGTTTCTACTCAAGATATCACAACTAATTTACTTGATGCAGTTTATGGGTCAAGGTAGCTCCAGTTCTCTGTTTGGACGACAACAACAACCTTTCCTCGACATGATGCCTCGACCAATGTAGCCAGCACTACAGATTGGCTCCTCCTCACAGGTAAACCTTCTTATTTTATTGACTCGGGTTATATTATGCAATATCATAACCATTTGCGTTGCAGGGTTCCGTGAGTGGTCAACCGTGTGTTCCACGACCTTACGGATTAATGTCACTATTGGCTTCTAGATTGCAGCAAAATAATCCAGGTAAACTATAATTTTCACATTTGACCAATTTATTTGATTTCAAAATGATTCTAATTATAATCTCACAACTTGAAGCAGTTTTCCCACCGATGTCTTTCCCTCCGGTGTAGACTCACCCATCACAAGTTGCAGAAGCAGCGATATGCATGACTTGGATACTTGTTACAATATTTTAATTATAACAACACATATTAATTAGCACACTATTAAAAAGAAAAGGGAAAGACTTCGCTGAGAGATGAAGTGAAAGAGGGAACCAGTGAGAGAACAAGAAAGGAAGAGATAGATAGAGAGGGAGAGGAAGACAGAGAGAGAGGGGGAGATAGAGAGAGAAAAGAAGTGATAGATAGAGAGGGAGAGAAATACATAGAGGGAGAGAGGGAGAGATAGAGAGAGAAAATAAAAGATAGACAGAGAGGGAGCTAGAGAGAAAGAGATAGAGGGAGAGGGGAAGAGATAGAGAGATTGGGAGAGCGAGTCAGGGCAAGGGAGATAGGGAGAGTGAGAGGAAATGAGAGACATTTGATAAGTTTTAATCGAAACCAACATGCTTCTCTTTTATTAAGTTATGTTATTAAGTTAGTCAAAGTTAACATGTTACATTATTAAGTTTCTCTTTTATTTGTTTATCACGGGGATCTCGTTATGGAACACCTGAAGGTTGCGATGCTTTTCTTAACATCAACGACGGAGGTGCGAGTGGACGAGATGGGAGCGCAGGACATGCGAGTGGAGGCTCCCACGATGACATTTAAATTTCGTTTACTCATTTTCGTACTGTTGTGCTTGTGTTTGAAACATTTGAAAACTTGTGTACATTGCTGTGTTTGAACTGTTTGTGAATGTATCCATTGTGGCTGTATAATTGTGTACTGTTGTAGCTGTATAATGGAGGCTGTTTTTTTTTTAAAAAAAACATATGTTATGTGCGTCTGTATTGGGTAAATCGACGCCCATAGTTGCCTTTTGTACGCTGCCCACGTGGCAATGTAAATGTGTCGGTCTCCCTCCCCCGGCGCACTTAAGTGGAGTAAGAGTGTCAGTTTTGGCTGTACCGATGCTCAAAGTGCTGCTCGGTACGCATGCCACATGTCGCTCTATGTGCGTCGGTGTGACGGAACCGACACTCTTAAGTGCAGTAAATGTGTCGGTTCCTCTGGCCGACACATTTAACTGTAAGAGCATCGGCCCCTGGAAACCGACGCACATAATGTTTAAATGCGTCAGCCACGACGCATTTACGGGTTAAAGGCATCCGAACTATTTTGTCGACTAAGTGCGTCGGTTGACCGACGATAAGGGTGTCAGTTTCTTTAAGCATTTGACGCTCATATGGCCGACGCCCTATTAACGAATTCCTGTAGTGTGTTGGCTTCAGTTTATGTTTCTTCCTTTATTCTTATGTGTTCTATGTTTATATTGAGTACCTTCATTTGTATTTGCAGGACAAGCCTCAGCCTCTACCTGAGGGTCGCCTTCCTGATGCAACTAAGGGTATATCTCTAGTATTTAGTTCTTTAGTACCGTTTTCATGAAAGATCAACAATGGCTCTGATGTTTTAAGTCCACTCATATACTTGTTTGCTTTGCTGTTTTTTTAATCCAGGTTCTGACCACCTGAGGCAAGTCTTTGGCAAGCAGATGGGCTTGAGTGATCAGGACATTGTTGCCTTTTCTGGTGGCCACACCTTGGTTGGTTCCTGCACCGACATATTTGTTTCATGTTGTACACTGTATGCAATAGTTAATTTTGTTTTCCTATAATCATATGTTTTATTTAGGGATGGTGCCACAAGGAGCGTTCTGGTTTTGAGGGGCCATGGACTGGAATCCCTTTGGTCTTTGACAACTCTTACTTTGAGTTAACAACTGTCTGATTCTTGTGAAAGTATTGACATTTAGTTCAGAAGGAATGCATCAACCTTACACATCTCCTATACAGTATCTTTTTTATAGATTAATCATGATTCCCTGCTTATTGAACTCTTTCCACAGGGAGCTTCTGAGCGGTGACAAGGAGGGCCTCCTTCAACTCCCAAGTGTCAAAACCCTACTGAGTGACCCGGTCTTCTGATCGGAAGTTAAAACCTTAAAGGCTTGGGCGCAGGCATCTTAGGAGAGCATTGACAATATGAAGAGGTCGATGGAAGAAAATAACAGCCTCCTTCATCAACTATTAAGCTTCAATCGAGGCCAAGTGCCTCCATCTTAAGTCTGCTTCAATAGGATTTGAAATTATAAGATTATTTTCAGTTTTGTTTGATGTTTAATACTTTGACTTGAAGTTATATGACTTGTTTTGGATTACGTTGAATGAATTTTGTGATTATTGAACAAATTCATGAAATATTTCGGTTGTCATTTGATTTCATAATATTCTATGATGATATCAATTATGACAACATTTTTTGTGACAAAGATTTTGCCACGTCGGCTTCCACGTGGCTTACCACGTCATCATAATTATGACGAACATTTTCGTCACAAATATTTTGCCACATCAGCAGCCACGTGGCTTCCCATGTCATCGTAATTATGACGAACATTTTCGTCACAAAGATTTTGCCACGTCAGCTGCCACATCACTCGTCACCAGCCACGTGGAAAGACACATGTATGAATTCTGACGTTTTTAAACACACTTGTGACAAATTAGAGCGTCACAAATTTAGTGACGATTGTAGTGTGCATAATAAAATCTATGATGATTTTTTGCTAATCGTCATAGTTGTTCATTTAACACGCACCTTCTGTGACGATGTCCTATTCGTCACAATAGCGTCACCAAAATACAAACTATGACAAAAAAACTGTACTTAGTGACATAATCATTATGTCACACAAGGCCTAAAAGGTTGTAGTGAAACTTGGTGGTCAGAGACCTCCAAATAAGGATGCATTGCACATATGAACATGTTATCCTTGTCCCAAGCAGCCCCCTGGGCTCTTCTTATGTGGGCATTATGTATGCGAGCATTTTCGGACCGCTTGTGAATATAGAATGAATCGTGAGGTTGTAAGTTATCCTTAATATCGATATTGTATTTTCTTACTTTTGAGTTTTATTTTCATTGTAACTAGTGTATTTTAATACTTATATTATTTTGTTAGAAATGCATTAAACTCTAGTTTCCAGTAGTGCAAGTGGTTTGCCATGAAAGCCACATATCTCAAGTTAGGTGTTCCTCACATCCTGTAAAATGTTCATAGCCATTTCACCTGTATAATTCCCAGATGAAATTTTATCTCTGCTGTTCAATATTACAAAAAACATTATTTCCAGATTTTGATTCCAACTTCAAAATTCAATTGCTCATAGTAGAACTGCTCCAAAAATACCAAATAAATTCCCGTATACTCACAATGATCTATACTTTGAGGTAGTTCAAACCAACAAAACCTTGTTATGTGTTTTATTGCAGCACACAAAGAATGTGAACCAAGAATGACCATTTCTAGAAGTATTCCTGGTGGAGGAGCCGACAAGATTGCGAGTGAAATGTGTCAATTCATGCATCGCGAAAGGTTCCACCGAAGAGGGCTGTTCTTTGATCAGAAGGTGTAATAGCTGATGTGCTAGAACTTTGCGAGTATGAAAACAGAAACAACTTTTAGTGAAACTTGTAAACTATGAGATGACTTGTATGTCAATTGAAAGTGTAACTTGTACATATGTATATTGTTTTAGAGAAATTGACTTCTGCGAGATGACTCATGTGATTATATTATTTTAGTGTAAACTATGAGATGACTTCTGTGATTATATTGATTTAGTGAAATTGACCTGAAAATTAGAAATAACAGCAGATAGTACTGCATAGGATATACTTTATCACAGGCAGTTCTTTACCTACGACTAGACCTGCCTGTTAAATTATATTATCACAGGCGTCTAGTCATAGGTAAAGAACCACCTGTGATAACTACATTATCACAGGCGGTTACTCTTACGGTACAAACCGACTGTGATAAATTGTCTCCACAGGCGGCTAGTCATAGGTAAATATCCGCCTGTGATAACACTATTATCATAGGCGGTTACTTATACTGTACGAACCGTCTGTGATAAAGTGTCTTCACAGGTGGCTATTCATATGTAAAGAACCGCGTGTGATAAACCTATTTCACAGACAGTTTTACTTTTTGTCTACGAAATTACAGATTATCATAGGCTCTTCGTTTCAGACGGTTTTGAAAACCGCGTATGATAATACGTTTAGAGCCGCCTGAGATGAGACTTATTGTAGTAGTGTCTAGTTGACGTCGTCTTGTAATTCCTCGTTTAAGGCGACACCGTGTAGGAGGTGCCAAATGGATATGTATTCCTACAGCTGCTGCCCATCTGAAATTTGTCTTAGGCTCTAATCCAATTCTCATTGGTCAGTTCCTTAGCTACTGTTTTGTTTTTGAAACAGGCCAATTTGAAAAGGTTAGGAGCTAAATCTTTGAGTGCCGATTGCCCTAACCATCTGTCTTCATAAATGAGTTATATGCTGCTAAATCCCTCTTTGATATGTCGTGGCTCGTCTATAACCTAGATCGATGGGATAAGAGGAATGGATAACAATGAATTTATAACTCTTTTATAGGCTTGAATCCATGTGACGATGGTTCGACTTAACGTTTTAGTAATACGCTTGCAACATAGTGTTTGATGCTTCCATCTTAGATTTATGTCATTTAAAGTCAAGAAAAACTAAAAAAATATGTGAATCGCGTCCAACATAAAACTTATGTACCAAAAGCGACGAATTAAAATGAAAAATGTGACAGGTCGATCATGTCATTGCATTTAATTGTGATGTGTCTGCAGCAGCTAGTAACGGGCGCTCTCCGTTCTAGAGGTTGATGGTGCTGTGGGAACCTCGTATATATACTAGTTTGATGAGGGTCGGGTGCTGGGTGCTGGGTGCCGGGGAAAACCTTACACGACGGTGTGTCAAGGTCCACAACAGTAACGTCTGTGACTGTCATGTTTTCTGTTGAGGTGTTGCCAAATCTCGATAAATACTCAAGGTGAAATACTCCGGGTGAAAATCCTATATACGACGGCGACATAACTACGATACCAGGTCGTTATCCTCCCTAGAGGTGTTGCTTATGGAGGTTCCTCTGCGGCCTACTCAGGCCTCTAGACCTTTGAGAGTTGGGCACTATAGAACAGGTTTTGTTGCCTCTAAGCAACAGCTGGGTTCATTACGAGTCATCTTTTTTTTTTTTTAAGTCAGGTAATATGTCAAGATGTCCACTAGACTCTAGTGGTGTATGTGGCCCCAGTAGGAGCACGTATTGTTGCCCTCTTTGCTGTACGTGTTTTGGGCTCGTTTTCTCATAAACTGGGTCAATCTACGTGGGAGCTATTTCTCTTGAGCTTTCCAAAAGATATTTACATCAAACTCTCATGTGAAATAAAGTTTCAAAAATTCATTGTGGAAAAATATGAAAAATAGCATCACCCTCATATAAATAAACCGAAAGCCGTGGGCAATTGTGCCATTTAGGAGCTTCATTCATTTGAATATACAAAAAACAAAAGTAACCATCTCTCAAGTTACCGGTCCAGTACTTGAATAAACAATTTGCTTTTCTTCGCTTGGTCCATCCATTTGAAATCCATTTCTTAGAAATCTGGGCTAGCACATTTCACCACTCAGCGAATCGGAGCATCATATGTCCTGCCTGTACCCCACGTGAGGAATAATATTCCACCATTCAACAATCAACCTGAGATGAAAAGTCGGTTCAATGTGAATGTTGGTACTCTGCAGACGAGGTACCCTGCATACCAGGAAAAGGAGTCACGTGTCCTGCAACCACTACAGAAATCGCGATAATAGACGACGGCCAAAAACTGTTGTCTATAAGAACCAAACTGTCGTCTATAGCTTATAGACGACGGTATACGCTTATAGACAATGTTTTCCTGCCGTCTACGATTATTTATCATCTATAAGCTTATTCACGACGGTTAACGTCGTCTTTAATTTAATTGATGATGGCAAAATTTAGCTGTTGTCAATAAGTGAACTCCTTCCACGTGGCAGCGTTGGCAGCTTATTGACGACAGTGGACGAGAAACCGTCGTCTATAAGGTCTCTCATAGATGACGGTGGGCTAGAAACCGTCGTCAATGGTACTATTATAGACGACGGCTTTTACAAACCGTTGTCTATATGGGCACTTATGGACGATGGCCATCTAGTAACCGTCGTCAATAAGGATCCTTATAGACGATGGCAATCAGAAAACCGTCGTCTACAACGTTTGCATTTAAAAAAACAGAAAATGCTACCCTGGCTTCGAGGCCAGTCCTGGCTCGATGGCCAGATCACACATGCATAAGAAAACAGATTCATCACAGGCATATACATTGCAAAAATCATCGCAAAACACTAATTCAAAAACACTATACACACACACCACACTACACTCTACCCGTTCGCTGCCACCAATCGTCGTCCACAGGAGCTAAAATCTGAAACAACAATGTCTATTTAGAACATAATATGAAGTACATTAATGAATATCATGCAACTTGCTTAAGTAAAGATGAGTCATGTTCTTGGAGACTATGGGAGAGGTTTCATAGATCAAGACATATGAGATGAGTATATGTTTACAAAATGCATTTCAGAAATTCATACAGGTTTCTAGTGGCAAACAGTGGAACAATCTGATAGAGGAGGTTCTAAGGGTTCAAAGAAAATTTGTTTCACAAAAATTGGATCATCCCACAGTTCAAAATGACATTTTAAAAATTGAATAAAGTTTTGGGAATTGAATACAGTTGACAATCTGATAGAGGAGGTTCTGGAATATTTGTTTCAAGGAAAACTGAATACAGTTCAAGGAAGATGCTGGTTTTGATTGTAAAAAAGGACTGACCTGATTAAGGAGCTTGTGCTTGTGGATCATCGAGAAAACTATCCCACGCTACCCTGTCCGCTACCACCGGAATCGGAAAGTCATCCTGCCACAGTCGTCCAAGCGCCAGAATCTGGAACGACAGAGTTTGAGCCTCCGTTCCCGATCCCTATGATGTGCAAGTGTGGTTAGACATGTTATAAGTAAAAAATTCATATTTTACTAAATTTGAACAAGTTTAACTAGTTTCAGCTATTTTGAATAATTTTTTACCTGTGCTCCTGTCGTCGGCACCAGTGGCAGCTCCATCGATGGTGGCGTCCATTGTAGAAAGATAGCCGCCTGTCCTGCGGTCATAGCCTGAAACACAAAAAAATCATTATACATGTCATTAATATATTAAAAATATTAAGTACAACATCTAGAATTTACATGCATGGCAGCTTGTCACTGTAGCATGTACGAGTTTTGATACTCGTCCCTAGCCCTGATCTCCGCCGCCCGCATCTCGTCCCTAGTCCCGATCGCTTCTTGCATCCTCTGGAGCTCCTCCCGAAGACTCAGGACCTCACGATCTAGGCTCGCATGACTGCTGCTGGACCCGCCCTGATGCGATGAAGAGGCTCTCGAGGAAGCCCGCGCCTGCCTCAAGTCGACACTCCATCAAAGATGGCTAACCTGCACAACGAAGTAAGATTATTAAATTTTTGTATCTCAAAGTTCGTGATAGTAAATTAAAAATACCAAAGCTCATCGTCTGTGAGGTTTCCCACCACCGCTTGCATATTCGGCTTTGGGGACAATTGGTGCGCTCTGCCAATCCTACTCTTCGCCTCGAATCCTTCGCGCCTCCTGCCCGTACCTTGTTTGAAAATACAGAAAAATAACGTCATCAGAACTTAAAGAGGATTCAGTTAAGTTAAAAAAATAACTCACCAACGTGTCTGTCACCGTCTGAGAAGACAGCTAGTCAGGCTGCGATGGGGTCACCTCCCAAGTGACCCCTCTTCTACACCTCGATAGGTGCTGGATGATGACCGCTCTTGTGCTCCTATCGATGCATGTTAGCACAATGAATATTATAAAATTACTTAATAGAATGGGAGTCACACTTATCATCCATTTAGCGAGAAGTATGTAGTCGTCCCCACCCAAACTGTGTTTCCCGTCCGTCCCTCTACTCTATCGACAGGTTTCAGAAAGTACCGCCCAAAGAGCACACAGGGCACGGTATGTGTCCGGACGAACATCAAGCCACGATACGCCGACCTGCACACATTTATTATTGAATGAAAATATTGATCACGATCAGATAATGAAGCAAAGTAAACTAAAAACTTTACCTATACGTATCACGCCTTCGTCAAGTACATGTCGGCCGGTTCCTTCCCCGACTAACCCTCGTCTGGATGCAACTTGAAGCACGCGTTCATAGCTTGGATGCGAGTCGTGGATAGTGACTGTGTCACGATCTTCCTAGCGTAGTTATGGAAGGCGAGACGAGCATGACTCGTATGCTTGGCATTGTTCTCCAAACGATATCGTGCCTAAAAAATAAATATACAAGTAAGTGTGTGTGACTTACAATAGATTTGTATTACACAAGTATTATTCATACTTACCATGAAGTCGTGTCAAACAGCTTCCTGGTGGTTGCCATGAACAATGTCCTGGACCCTATAGTATTCGTCCCAAGACGTGGCAGCACGTCCGTTCACTACACCGGGGTAGTGCAAACGGACAAAACGGCCAAGGACACCGTTCACCTGCGAGTTGCGTCCCGGGCCCGTGAACGAATCATCCTCCCAAGTTCTGATACATGATTCTTAATTAGTATATATATATATATATATATATATATATATATATATATATATAAAGTATCTAAATTGAATTGTAAGAGATTTACTTACTTATCGCCAATATGACGAATAACGATCTGATCGTCTGGGTTTGCAGGAGCCAGAGGAGGAGCCACGTAGTCTGGCGCTGTGGAACCGGCTCCACAACAACTGACCCAAAAGTGGTGTCAACCGACTGCACTGGCTCCGAAGAAGGAGGCTCTGAAGAAAGAGGCTCCAAAGAAGGCACGGAAGAAGGAGGCACCCTAGCCTTTGAGTCCTAGGACATAGAGTCGTCCTAATAATTTTAAAGATTCATATTATAAAATAAAGAATTACATATATCATTTATGTAATTAAATGTTCTTTACCTGTTGTGACCATTGTACAGGTCCGCGTGACGACTCTATAGATGGCTCATGAACTGAGCCCGTCGACCCCGGCTTAGCTGACTGCCGTGGAAGACCTCATCTCCTCTCGTGGCCGTCGGTGACAGAAAGTTAGGCCCTCAATTTACTTCATAATATCACATCAATTGTATTTGTCTGCTCGTAGGTTACTGCTTAGATTTCCAATTTTGTTGATCGAACTCACTAAATAAGGAAACACAAAATGATTGGCGTAGATGTATAACACAATGCGCTAATTATTATAGATGTTGAACAAACACTTACTGAAAATATTCTTGCATCCCCTCTACATTAGCGTACATGTATAGCAAAGCAGCCGTCTTTTCATCTCTTTCAGCATCATAGTTCGTGGCACTACCAACAGTGGTGCCTCTCATTTGAAAAATGGAGATGCTGCTACAAGGGGGTGCTTCGGAGATGTAACACCCTCATTTTCGTCCATCATGCATTGCATACATTCTTATACTTGTTTAACATGTGTAACACCCTCATTTTCAACCATCATGCATTGCATACATTCTTATGGATGTTAAATAGTAAGCAACAAAAAAGGAACGAGTTTCAAATGAATTAGAACCAAAACAGCATTTAAAATCCTGTATTAGTGCGGACTTGTCCGGTTTGGACCCTATACTAGTCCAGTTTTGCTCTCTGTTGAATCTACGGACTTGCCCGTTCTTGCCGCGGATTAGTCCGATTGAGTTTCTGTTGATTGTCCGGACTTGTCCGTTGTTGAGTATGGAGTAGTCCGTTCTTCACTACTGGAACTCTTCGGAGTTGTTCGGTAATCCCTCCTTCAATCCAGTTTTTGCAAAATTTACCAAACCTCCGGACTTGTCCGACCTATACCCGACTTGTTTGTTTTCCTCTCTGGACAAGATCGGACTCGTCTGGAACAAAAATGGACTTGTATGTTTTAGTCTCTGTTTGATATTGGACTAATCTGGCCCCCTAGCGGACTTGTCTGATGTGCCGAACTAAGATTCAATCTTTTCCTCCACGATTTCTTATTGAGTATTTACCTTAATTGGACGCGAAAATGTTATGCCCAACCCTTGCGGAGCCCATGTGGGATCCCTACACGACGTCCACCACCTTGAACTCAAAATCCATCAAACCCTACCGCCTCCACCTCTATATAAACACCCCAACACCCACCCCTTCACCTCTTTGCAACAATCAATGAAACCCCAAACCCTAGTTCGTGGGAGCCACCGTCAAGGGGGGATCACCACATCCAGGAGGAGAGAAGGAGGAAGGAGACGGATCAAGCAAGATCAATCTTCGTCAACTCATCGACAATCCTCCACCAATTCTCCTTCTTCCTTGGATCTAGACGCCAAGATCTCGAGTTTTGTTGAATTCTCGACTCTTGAGTTGTTGAATTCACGGTAATTACATTAGATCATCTTTCTACTTCAATCTTGGTCCCATAATTAAACTCAAACTATACTCTAATTGGAATTTCGCCAAAAACCCTAGCCGAGCGGACTTGTCCGACAATGTTTGGACTAGTTCGATCGACCTTCTGGTCTAGGGTGGACTAGTCCGGTCCCCGGTACGGACTTGTCCAGTGTCTAAATCTGTTATTGCTGAATTAATTCCAAATTGACTCAAATCAATTCGAAATCTGTTCGAACTTGTTTAAAACCATTTTAACTAGTTAGTAAACATTAATAGCAACACATTAACAAGTTTTACCTCACAATTGTATAAATCATGCATATCATGGCATATTGAGAAATATATGAGCATTTATTGATTGTAATGTCTGTTTTGTTTGTTTATTGCGAGGAATAGAAGGTTTTGCTCTAGTAGGTGCTGTCGAGTACCTTCAGTACCAGAACTCCGAAGCGTTTGACCCTAATTAGTCTCAACAGCAAGGCAAGTGTCCTTGATCATTTTAATCCTATTTCTAAACGTTTTGTTTGCAAAACTGCATGCTTGTATCATTTTGACGGGAAACTTATTTATAGGTGTTTACTAGACTTGTTTGACCATCCTTATCGCTTTGAATACATTATAGAGAGTCGAAAAGGTTATTTTACCTTTTTGCTTTACTCTAATTAATTGGAATGGGGAGACAACCAAATGACTTAATTATGAACTAATGGATGATGAGTATTGATGAATATGGTTATTTGTTAACATGGGACTTGAGAGAACTAAGCAAGCATGGTTTATGGATTGGGTTGGATGATATGGTGGTTTGCTTGCCTTAGATCTAAGGATCGGTTCATGTGAAGATAAGCCAGGACAACAGTGCCACCACAAGGCCAAATATGGGTGCGACTTAGCCAATTAATTAGCTGTATTGCGAGCATTGTTTGAATCATTTGGGGGAGTGGGGAATGGGAGTCGGTTGGGTTTGCAATAGCACCGTGACTGTCCGGGGATCCGATCGGCACAAGAGGGGGCCCTTGGTTGGATGTGCTCAGTTGGAGGCATCTCCACCGGTGAAACCTTAGTGGGTCTGAATATGCCGGTAGTCCCTTTGTAAAGGCTATTTTGTGATCTCTTGGCCACACACCTAAGAAAGTGTAATTGGCATAACGGAGGTTTCTTTAGTCACCGACGGGTGACGAAATCACAAACTTGTGGGTAAACTGGTACAACCTCTACAGAGTGTGTTAAAAACTATCATGATAGCCGTGCTCCCGGTTAGGAGCACCTGGATGACCTGCATGATTATAGTGGAACTTGGGATTCGGGATGGTTATGGTTGGGTTATGGTAATGGGTATGGTTATGATTATGGATTGGATGGTGATAAATGGTCATGGTTAATGATGATGGTAAGAATATGGAATATGGATGGATAATGAATGATGGATATGAATTATTATGTTTATTTTGGATATGATTGGATTATTTCACATAGACATTGTAGGATGATTTTTACATGTTTTAAATGTACTTTTCAGCAAATAGACATTATTTATTATCTTACCTTGTTCAAGCTACATGTCATTATTTCTCACACTTGCTGAGTACGACATGTGCTCACCCTTGCAATTCCCCCACCAACAGTTTTTTGTGATGGTTGGGAGTACCCTAAGGATAATGCGGAGTACTAGGCTGTGTGCTGCCATCGACTTGACTGTGGTGTTACTTGGAGCCGCGCTATTCCCCTATGCTCAGTTGCTTAGTTTGCATAATTAGATTATTTCCGCTGTATTAGTTTTCAGAAATATTAATATTGATCATTAGAGTTGTAATTTGAGGATTACTTGAATATTGTAATAAAAGTACTTATTTAACTTGTGATGTGGTAATTTTTTTGTATATTGTTTGTGTTGCACTCGTGTATGTGTGTAGAACATCCTGGACACACATATGTGTCACACTTGTGTGAGACCTATGTGTGCTGAATACATTGGCTTTGACAATAAAAGTTTTTAATACTACCAAAACACCTTTTTAACAAGGTCCGACTCTAGGTCCGAGCTCCTGCAAGGTCCGATGACAGGTCCCGCTTGTTTTGGGTAGCTCTGACAAGGTCCGACATAAGGTCTGACTTATTTTGGTTAGGTCTGACTTGCTATGGCTAGGTCCGACTAGCTTTGGTCAGCTCTGGCGCTAAGTATGACTAGCTTTGGTAAGCTCCGGCGCTAGGTTCGACTAGCTTTTGTAAGCTCCGGTGCTAGGTCCTGCTAGCTTTGGTAAGCTCCAACTCAAGGTCCGGTTAGCTTTGGCAAGGTCCGGTACTAGATTGAAATGATGCTGCTTTTAACTTTTAATGTTTCAAATTTGCTTTTTGGATTATAGAAAGATTGCTTAGTATTATTTTACTAAGTTTTTGGTGTGTTTTGGTGGTTATGGCTGATATTGTTTTTCTATGGTTTGCAACATGCTTATGTGAGGTGCTCACGTAAGGTGTTGTGGTTATCGAAACTAACGAGAGTCAAGTCGAGGACTTGTGCTCGGAAGTATTGGTTGTTTATTCATGTGCAGGTGTTGCTTGAGTTCAAGACATGGTTGGTGATGGGATCCATTGAACTAGTCTTCGGGGGAAGATGAAGTTCAACAACCAAGTTCAGGAGGAATTGTGGTTGAGTTGATCGAGAGGTCACGCAGCATGTTTGAATCAAAAACATTGCATATGAAGGTATTGTGGACGTCGTTGGAAGTTGTTTGCATGTGTGCAAGGAGTGCATGGACGTGGCTACATGGTTCCGAGGCATGATGAAGAGATGTGGACGTAAAAAATTGGTCGGAAAAGTCCAACCGACTAGGTTATGGACTCAGGATGCGGCTGAGTCGGGTTTGACTCAAATATGGAAAGTTTTGAGTTGGATATGATAGGATTTCGTGTGGGTCACGAAGTTGGGTTGTTTTAGGAATGTGGTATACGTTCCTAAGGTGTTTGGAAGTCTTATGATTGCTTCTATCTGCGTATCAAAGAGTCTGGAGTAGTTATGAAAAGTTTCGGTTGAATCTATGTAGGATTTGAGTCCTAGTTAGGATTGGGTTGGCCTAAGGGCTGGTTATATAAGTGAGGGAGAACAGAGCTTGTGGGGCACGACTTTGGGGGTGTTCCTTTTGTGTTTTGATCAATAAATTTCGTAGTCTAAACGTGCTTTTGTGCCTTGTTTGTCTGACTTGTTTTCGTCAAGTCTTTCTCGTCGAGTTTCTACGTAGCACTACCTTACTTTGGTGGTTTTATCACAACTCGAGTTTTACAGATCTAATTGACATGATTCTTTTGGGTTGTCTTCACAACTTGATTCTTTTTGGGTTGTATTCACAACTTGATTATCTATCATCTGTAAAAATTTCACAGTCATTGGATTTGTGGTTTTGGATATACACAATTTATTTGCAGTGCACAAATCTGTTTTTTCTCGGGTAGAGCAGATTGACCTTTGTTCAATCTTTCAATCATAACATGAGTTTTTCTAGACGGATTTTTGTGATTCTTATTGTGACGTCTTCGTGACTTGATTCTCCACAATCTATATTGGTCTTGTCACAATGTATCACGTCTAGATTGACCGCACACACAATTTCTTAACAGATTGATTTTCTACCCAGGAGTTTTTGTTACTTCTGCTAAAAAAGTTTTAATCTACCATTCACCCCCTCTGGTTGCTTTACACGTGCTCTTTGATCCTACAATTGGTATCAGAGCCACGGTGCTCTAATCTTTGTGATTTGCACATGTTTTGACTAATCATCATGGAGAAATACTCTGCAAAACCTTGTGTGTTTAGTGGTATTGATTTTCAGGTTTGGAAGGCACGTATGGAAGCTTTCATCCAGGCACAAGGCTTCATAATATGGGAAAAGGTGTACAAGCCTTATGACGTGCCGTCAAATGATCTAGTCACGACTACAAACATGAGAGATGTCGACAACAACAACACGACTTGCATCTTGATCATACAAGGATTAACTCAAAGCGACTTCGACCGTGTTGCTCACCTCCGATCTGCATATGATGTGTGGAAAGCACTCTGCGACTACCATGAAGAATCCAACAGGATCAAGGAGGTAAGGAAAGACATGTTCAAGAAGGAGTACATGCACTTTGAGATGCAACCAGGTGAGTCCATCAACGATCTCTTTGCTCGCTTTAATAAAATTGTCAGCAACTTGCATAGCATCAACGTTAATTTTTCAGATGTTGAGAATGCTAGGCAATTACTAAGTGCATTTGACATGTCAATTTGGGAGATGAAAGTTACATCTATTTGTGAATATACTGTCATGACTACACTTAGTTTAGATGTTCTATATTCTAAATTGAAAACTCATGAAATTGACATAATCTCACGTAAGAACCCCAACAAGTCTCTTGCATTTGTTTCTCAATGTGACATGCCTAGCTCCGACCCATCTTCATCTTGTGGAACACTTGTTTTGTTGTCCACTCTAACCCTTGAACAGATTAAAGATTTTTCAGATGAAGAACATGCACTCATCTCTACTCGGTTCTCAAAAGCATTGCAAAATGTGAGAACTAGAAAGAGAGGAAGTGTCGGACCTCAACGATGCTTCGAATGTGGTAAGACAGGATATTTTTGCACGGATTGCCCTAAGCTTTCAGTTACTACTTCCTTTGATGAAAAGCAAACAAGGACGAAACACTGCTCTATAAACAACAGCAAGAAAAAGAAGGGTTTTACAGGACGCCAATTGGTGAATAGTTTTATCTCCGCACTTCAAGAACTTGGCTCAAGCGATGTGGATATTGGAAGTGATGAAGATGAAGATGATTTGGCAAACTTGTGCTTCATGGTGGGCAAGTCAAGATCAATTATAGAGGAGGCGGAACACAACAGCGACAATGAAGAGGTATGTCCTACTTGCGAAGAAATGTGTGATACTATTTTTCGTGCCATTGTTATAGTTAAGAAAAAGGACAAAAAGCTTAGGGACAATGCTGTTAAAATTGAGTCAATAGAATCTGAAATTAATCGTTTGAAATTTTTTATTCCTAGTGATGATTCTTGTTCCTCATGTGAGCTTATATACGAACGATTGTCCTCTTTAAGAAGTGCGCACTCCTCCACACTTGATAAGCTAGAACTTAAAATTGAAAAGAACAAAAAGCTTGCTGCCCCTAATGATAAAAACATGACAGAAGCTAGCTGTTCTACAACTGATTTGCATTGTTCTACTTGTGATGATCTTGATAAGAAACTACGCGATGCTATGAATGATATTTCTATATTGAACAATGCTTTATGTTCTCATAAAGTTAAATATTGTTCTAATTGCAAACTAAAAGGAAAAACTTCTTTTGAAAACTGCCTAGAATTGTCTAAGAAACATGATGACATGAATAGGATACTAGAGCAGGTTTTTATTGGGAACAAAAATCTAAACATGCTGCTGAATTCATCCAAATCTAGCAATGATAAAACTGGTTTAGGTTTTGATTACCATGCTCATGCTGAAGCACATACACCTAAAATTGTAAAGTCATTAGGAAGTGGTTTGATTAAAATAGTTCCTAAACATAAAGTAGTTTTCAAATCTGCAGGGGTGTTGTCTCATTTGGATGTTAATAAAAATGTTGCTTGCTTATCTAGACATGAACACAAAGTTAAATTTCATTGTACCTACTGTGGTAGAGATGGTCATGCCATATATTTTTATTATAGACTAGCTAAACAATAGAAAAAGGAAAGAACGATTGCTAGATCTTATAACTTTCATGCAAAATTTGCTGCACATGCTAAACCAAATGATAGGAACATGCAACCTGCGATAATGGGTCAAAAAGATGCAAAGTGTGCTCCCAAACCTACTTTTTTCGTCCTACACATGTAACACCACGTAGGTCAGTAGTTGGGCACAAGAATTCTCAAAATTTGGCTCATAAACCTGCTGTTTTGTCTTAACTTTCGCGTGTTTTTCCTGCTGCACGTTGTGTGACTCAGTACTAGATTCCTAAATGCCTTTTGACTAATTCCAATATTGAGTCATCGACGTACTGTGCTTCTATGTAGGTTACACTTGAGGAAGGAGAACATTTTCATTGTGGATTCAGGTTGCTCACGCCACATGACCGGTAACAAAGAATGGTTCTCCTCCCTCTCTTTTGTGTCACATGTAAAGAATGTTACTTTTGCCGATAATTCTTCAACTCCTATAATTGCTGAGGGTTCGGTTAGAGTAAATGATCACTACACTTTGAAGGATGTGGAACTTGTCAAAAATTTGAAATACAACTTGCTTTCCGTTTCACAATTGCTAGATGAAAATTTAGAAATTATTTTCAATAAAAATTGCTGCAAATTTGTAGGTTCAAATAGTAAGCTTATTTTTAACATGTCTTGGTTTGAAAGAGTTTTTAAAGCTAATTTTGTTATATATTTATCTAAGCATAGGTGTCTAGTTGCTAATGATTCCAAAGACTTATATTTTTTACATTGTAGACTTGGACACGTAGGCTTTGATCATCCCACATGTGTTAGTGCTCTTCATCGCAATCGTGGGCTACCTAAGCTGAAAGGGGACAAAGAAATTGTGTGCTCTTCTTGTAGACATACTAAGATGGTTGCATGTTCACATGCTCCTCTCACAATGACCATGACAACTGAACCGAGTAAACTTTTGCATCTTAACACTGTAGAACCTTCACGTGTTTAATCCTTCGGAGGTAAATGGTATGTTCTTGTGATTGTTGATGACTATTCTAGATACTCCTGGGTTTATTTTATGGCATCTAAGAATAAATCTTTTAGTCACTTTAAAACTTTATTTCTTATATTATCAATTGATCACCCAGGATCTTTAAGAGCAATTAGAAGCCATAATGGAACTAAATTCAAATCAATCCTTTGAGCATTTTTGTGCTGAAGAAGGAATAGATAATCAATTTTCTTCACCATATGTACCTCAACAAAACGCTATTATAGAGAGAAAGAACAGAACCTTAGAATGGCTACGACTATGATTGATGAATATCAAACTCCTAGAAAGTTTTGGGCAGATGCAATTGCAATCGCTTGTTATGTTTCAAGTCGTGTTTTCTTGCGTGCTAGGCTAGGAAAAACACCATATGAGCTTCGGTTTGGACATAGGCCTAGTGTCACACACTTTAGAGTCTTTTGTTGCAAATTCTTTGTTAAGAAATATGGTAATCTTGATAAATTTGAAGCTAGATCTGTTGATGGCATGTTTCTTGGATATCCATCTCATACTAGAGCTACTATGTGCTTTTACTTGAGACTAAGAAAATTTTGGAGACTTGTGAGGTTTCTTTTGATGAAGCTAGTCCAGGTACTAGCTCAAATATTGCAGGTCCGGATCCGTATCCGCAGAGGGAGAGTATTTTCGTTGAGTATAAGGAAGAAGAGGTGCTGCTGCCCAAAAATTCAGCAGCTAATGATATTGTTCCAGCTCTTGATTTTGATTCACAACCAGCACCGATGACCACTATTACTGGTCCAGATCGTCCTCAAGTCACAAGCTCATCTATTTGTGATGAACATGAAGAAGAAGGAGAAGAAGCTTGTGAAGTCTCCACTCCCCTTCAGGTCCTCAAAAATCATCCTCCATAATAAATTATTGGAAGCTTGCACGAACGAGTCACACGGTCCAGGTTTTACAATCCAAACTCTCATGCTCATTCTGATTTTGTTGATTCTTTTGAACCCAAAGATATATCACACGCACTCACTAATGAATCTTGGATTATTGCCATGCAAGAAGAGTTAGAAAATTTTTGAAAAAATAATGTTACAAAACTTGTACCTCCACCTCCAGGTCACACTTTAATTGGAACTAAATGAATGTTTAAAAATAAACAAAGTGAGGATCGAGTTGTGGTTAGGAATAAGGCTAGGTTGGTTGCTCAAGGTTTCACACAAATTGAAGGTCTAAATTTTGATGAAACTTTTGCTCCTGTTGCTAGATTAGAAGTCATAAGAATTTTGTTAGCTTTTGCTACATCTAAAGGTTTCAAGTTATATCAAATGGATGTTAAAAGTGCTTTTCTCAATGGCTATATAGATGAGGAGGTTTATATCAAGAAACCACTAGGTTTGTAAAATCCAGATTTTTCCTAATCATGTTTACAAACTGTCCAAAGCCTTATACAGTCTCAAACAAGCCCCTAGAGCATGGTATGATAGGTTAAAAACATTCTTACCTGAAAAGGGGTTTACCATGGGCAAGGTTGATAAAACTCTTTTTGTGCTTAAGAATGGCAATGAGTCATTATTCGTTCAAGTGTATGTTTAGGATCGATCTTCTGAAAGGTAATGGATAAGTCAATTGATGGAGATCTCGACATTGATGATCTCACTACTACAATAAGCCTTATCGTAGGCGGCTCCAAACCTATTATCACACGCGGTTTTTAAAACCGCCTGAAACGAAGAGCCTATGATAATCCGCAACTTCACAGGTGGAGAAATGATACCGCCTGTGAAGAAACATTATCACAGGCGGTTTTTACTTATGCTAGCCGCTTGTGAAGATAAGTTATCACAGGCGGGTGGTGCAACATATATATCCGCCTGTGATAATTGTCTTATCACATGCCAGTCTTGCAGCATAACTAACCACCTGTGATAATGGTATTATCACCGGCGGATGTTGACCTACATCAAGCAGCCTGTGAAGACCTTTTACCGCAATCGGTTTCTACCTTAACAGTAACAGTCTGTGATAATTAGGTTATCACAGATGGTTCTTTACCTGTATCTAGCCGCCTTTGATAATTGTTTTTCACAGGCATGCCTTGCCGTTGGTTAATAACCGCCTGTGATAAGGTATAACCTATGCAGTACTACTGCTGTTATTTCTAATTTCTAGGTCAATTAAATATAATCACAGAACAAACATCAACAATATCATCACAGAACAAAAGTCAACAATATTATCATCACAGAAGTCAATTTCACTAAAACAATATACATTTGTACAAGTTACACATACAATTCATCTCATAGTTTACAAGTTTTCACTAAAAACTGTTTCTATTAGCATAGTCGCAAAGTTCTGGCACATCAGCTGCTGCACCATTCTCATAAAAGAACTTCTCTTTTTTGTGCAAAATTTCGCGATGAATGAACTGACAGAGTTCAAAAGCAATCCTGTCGGCTCCTCCATCAGGAATACTTCTACAAATCAGCCATTCTTTGTTCAGATTCTTCGTGTAAGGTTTAGAATGTGTTGGTTTGAACAATCTCAAAGTATAGATCAAAGTGAGATTATACACGAATTTATTTGGTATTTTTGGAGTAGTTGTACTATGAGCAATTGAATTTTGAAGTTGGAATCAAATATGAAAATAATGTTTCTGGTAATATTGAACAGCAGAGAATATAAGTATTGAACTATGCTAGTTACAATGAAAATGAAACTCAAAAGTAAGAAAATAAGGTTTCAACATTAAGGATAACTTACATCCTCACGATTCACTCTATATACGCCGGCGGTCCGAAGATTCTCACATACATAATACCTTCACTTATAACTGCCATTAACATGTGTGATAAGGAAGCTTCACTTATTTGATAAATCTATGCTTGAAAGATTAAGGTTAAATCCCTATGAAAGTGTAAAAACAATATTTGTGATTGAAGTTGTTCGCTTACTCGCTTGTGTGAAGCACTAAGAAAGTGAGTACTGATTTTTAGTAAATATATTTAGGCATTAAAACTGAGAAAGGAGCATCTTCCTAAGTTTACAAATGGACAGGAGGGAAAGAAGTCGTTCAAATGGATGGGAAAATCGTTACAAGGATCGTCAGGCTTCAAATTGATGCTTTCAACAATTCAAATGATGAGCCACGGGTGTTACATGCATCTACAATAGCTTGCTGTGCAGGGATTAGCTTGACAGGAGCTTAGTAGCATCAGAGGCCGTTGGTAAGTAAAACTGGCCTGAGATAAACATCTTCTCAGACGTTTATTAAGTACCAACCGCCTGTGAAAAATTTAAAAACCGCCTATGAAAAACTGACGCCTATATAAAGACCCCAAGGGGGCACGCCTCTGCCCAGTCCCACATCACGCCACGAGGTACCTAAGTAAATTCGCATAGTTTCCTTACTATGCATTGCGTGCTACCTTTTTCTTTGTATATTTTCATAAGCTGCCAGTTTTGTTTGTTGGTATATGGATTGTGTCCTTTTGCATTTGTGTACATATGCATTTGGACTCAATAATTTGGAAGTTTTGTCTTTCAGATAATGATGTCTCGGGCATGTAGCCGATTGAAGGAGGAGCGCTTGGCGTGGCAAAAGAACCATCCCCATGTATGTACATATGGCACACCGGTCGCATGGTTGTATATACATATGTATCTGTAATGGACTGATGAACTTAACTGTAGTTTGTTTTTCCGTCTTGTTTGTTTTTGGTATTTTCAGTTTCTCTGCGTAGAGTTTCTCTGCGAAGCCTGAATCGGGAGATTTATTGAAGTGGCAGTGCATCGTCCCCGGTAAAGAAGGGGTAAGTCATGAAGAACAAGCACAATATGAGTTTAACCATCGTCCTCCTATTAATAAATTTCTTTTGCAGACTGAATGGGAAGATGGTTACTACCCCCTGACAATCTCCTTCTCTGTGGACTATCCCTTGGTGCCTCCAAGACGCGCCTTTCCAAGTGGGTTCTTCCACCCAAATGTCCATCGTTCGGGAGCATTCTGCATCGGGGTTCTTGATCAAGAGACTGTAAGATAGACCTATTTTGCTCATGTAATTATTACTTAATTGTTGTCGAACTTATTTGAACTTATTTCTTATATTGCTTAAATTATATTTTGTAGGTGTGGTGCAGTGCTTTTACAATCAAAACTATACTACTTGAAGTTCAGCGTTTGCTGCATCAGCCAAATGTGCCCGATGTTGAAAATGATTGCTATAAACTACTTATCAAGGTTAGATGACACTTTGACTTAGTGACCAATGTAGGATATTCATTCCTCATTCGACATTTGTTAATTTAAATAACGCCAATAATTTCAGGATCCAGCGGAATATAAGAGACGTGTTCGGGAGCAAGCAGGACGGAACATTTTAGATTGATCGATGGGAGCTTCATCGTCGATCTACAATGAATGTAGCATGATTTTTGTTTTCTACTTGACAGGGCGCTTCATCGTCGTTGTTTGCAGCTGTTACAAAGAGAGGCTCACTTAAACTTGTGCTCAGTGTGTAAAGATGTTATCTTTGAACAATTGTAAAGCCTCTAATGGTGTATTATCACAATTAAGCCAGCCTCACTGTTGATCGAGCATTTCCTATAATGCATTACTGTACTAGTATCGGCTCATCTGTGTTTTTTCCTGATACAATTTTCCCTGCAACGACTACATACAGTTGTGATAATTGCAACGACTACATCCCTGTAATTTCAATGAAAACCGCTTGTGACAATTGAACAACTACATACGGTTCTTACACAATGACTGCCGGTGAAAATACATGATCTTCTCAGGCTGTTGTTAATTAAGAACCGCTTGTGAAGTTCATTACATTACATGCGGTTCTTAATTAATAACTGCCTTTGAAGATCATGTATTTACCCAGGCGTTTGTTTCTTAAAATCTGCCTGTGATGTTAATTTATTGTAGGCGGTTCTTAAGTAATAACCGCCTCAGAAGATCGAGTATTTACCCAGACACTTGTTTTTTAAAATCCGCCTCTGTTGTTCTTTCATCACAGGCGGTTATTTTATCATTCGTCATCATAGTCGCATATTTTTAAGGACCGCCTGTGTTTGAAAAATTGAGGCGCAGGGATTAGCTTGACAGGAGCTTAGTAGCATCAGAGGCAGTTGGTATGTAAAACCGGCCTGAGATAAACATCTTCTCAGGCGGTTATTTAGTAACAACCGCCTGTGAAAAATTTAAAAACCGCCTATGAAAAACTGACGCCTATATAAAGACCCCAAGGGGGCACGCCTCTGCCCAGTCCCACATCAAGCCACGAGGTATCTAAGTAAATTCGCATAGTTTCCTTACTATGCATTGCATGCTACCTTTTTCTTTGTATATTTTCATAAGCTGCCAGTTTTGTTTGTTGGTATATGGATTGTGTCCATTTGTATTTGTGTACATATGCGTCTGGACTCAATAATTTGGAAATTTGGTCTTTCAGATAATGATGTCTCGGGCGTGTAGCCGATTGAAGGAGGAGCGCTTGGCGTGGCAAAAGAACCATCCCCATGTATGTACATATGGCACACCGGTCGCATGGTTGTATATACATATGTATCTGTAATGGACTGATGAACTTAACTGTAGTTTGTTTTTCCGTCTTGTTTGTTTTTGGTATTTTCAATTTCTCTGCGTAGAGTTTCTCTGCAAAGCCTGAATCGGGAGATTTATTGAAGTGGCAGTGCATCGTCCCCGGTAAAGAAGGGGTAAGTCATGAAGAACAAGCACAATATGAGTTTAACCATCGTCCTCCTATTAAAAAATTTCTTTTGCGGACTGAATGGGAAGATGGTTACTACCCCCTGACAATCTCCTTCTCTGAGGACTATCCCTTGGTGCCTCCAAGATGCGCCTTTCCAAGTGGGTTCTTCCACCCAAATGTCCATCGTTTGGGAGCACTCTGCGTCGGGGTTCTTGATCAAGAGACTGTAAGATAGACCTATTTTGCTCATGTAATTATTACTTAATTGTTGTCGAACTTATTTGAACTGGTTTCTTATATTGCTTAAATTATATTTTGTAGGGGTGGTGCAGTGCTTTTACAATCAAAACTATACTACTTGAAGTTCACCGTTTGCTGCATCAGCCAAATGTGTCTGATGTTGAAAATGATTGCTATAAACTACTTATCAAGGTTAGATGACACTTTGACTTAGTGACCAATGTAGGTTATTCATTCCTCCTTCGACATTTGTTAATTTAAATAACGTCAATATTTTCAGAATCCAGCGGAATATAAGAGACGTGTTCGGGAGCAAGTAGGACGATACATTTTAGATTGATCGATGGGAGCTTCATTGTCGATCTACGATGAATGTAGCATGATTTTTGTTTTCTACTTGACAGGGCGCTTCATCGTCGTTGTCTGTAGCTGTTACAGAGAGAGGCTCACTTAAACTTGTGCTCAGTGTGTAAAGATGTTAACTTTGAACAATTGTAAAGCCTCTAATGGTTTATTATCACAATTAAGCCAGCCTCACTGGTGATCGAGCATTTCCTATAATGCATTACTGTACTGGTATCCGCTCATCTGTGTTTTTTCCTGATACAATTTTCCCTGCAATGACTACATACGGTTGTGATAATTGCAATGACTACATCCCTGTAATTTCAATGAAAACCGCTTGTGATAATTGAACAACTACCTACGGTTCTTACACAATGACCGCCGGTGAAAATACATGATCTTCTCACACTGTTGTTAATTAAGAACCGCTTGTGAAGTTCATTACATTACAGGCGGTTCTTAATTAATAACCGCCTGTGAAGATCATGTATTTACCCAGACGGTTGTTTCTTAAAATCTGTCTATGATGTTAATTTATTGCAGGCGGTTCTTAAGTAATAACCGCCTGAGAAGATCGAGTATTTACCCAGTCGCTTGTTTTTTAAAATCCGCCTCTGTTGTTATTTCATCACAGGCGGTTATTATATCATTCGTCATCACAGTCGCATATTTTTAAGGACCGCCTGTGTTTGAAAAATTGAGGCGCCTGTAAAAATACTTTTTGTAGTAGTGTCTGAGGCTCACGAGTAGAACACGAACAGCCCCTGCAATAACTACACCACCGCTCCGTTGGTTATCAACCGTGCTGCATATGACTGACCTCGCCAAGAAGGCTAATCTCTGCAAGTGCAACCGAGAACACAAGCAAGAACAAGGTAGAAGCAATCTAAATTGCTAAGTTGGGGTCTCACAAACCGATGAACGGCGAAACTGTGTATAACAGATTAATCTAAGCAAAACCTAATTTTTCATGATGGCCACCATGGAGTATATATAGGTGGGAGGACGTCTAAGAAAGTGTTGGGGTAGCGACCTAACCCTAACACACGAAAATAATAGGCTTAGACTTGATACAAGGCCCAATGGCCCAATACGGTGGCACAACACCCTGACAGATTTTAACCTCGATTCTGTTTCGACGATTCCCGTTGATGCAGACGGAATTTTGCCATGGGACCACAACCATTGGAAAGGTTATCCTCTCCCCGTTACGTGTATATGTAGAACATCCAAAACGGAGTTTGTATGCTTCTTGGGCGCCCGTTTTAGTGCGTACTGCTCCTGGACTCCGAGTTGGACACGATTTTGAGTTGGGATCGGCTTCCATCTTCTTTGAACGTATACTCTGGTCCTCCACGCCCCTAAACCTTCCTCCAATTACTTATTGAATCACTCCATATATCCGAATCACAATTAAATTATTAGGTAGCAATCTATTCTGAAAAATATATAAGGAAACATATAAAAATGAGCTCACCTCTGAAATTAATTGTTATTTGTGAATTCTATTGATTGCATCTTGTATGTTCAATGATGTCCTCACCATCCTCCCCTTCTTGAATTGGAGTCGTCCTCAACTCATGTTCTTCTTCAATCATATGTGGGCTCATATGTGCAATGCCATCAAATATTCTTGTATGCATGAAAGGAGGAGGCCATGGTGGTGGACGACATACTGCACCATCTCCATGTTCTTCATCAAATACACATGCACATTCACTCGAGCCAGGATACCAAACAAATAAACCTCGTTCCATACTTGTATGTGCAATGATAATGTGCTTTATCTCATCATTCTCCCCTTCTTTATGACAAGCCGTCCTCGGCTTGCTCGTGTCTAGCAAAGAGGCTTGCTTTGGGGTAGAATGAGCGTTGTCCAACAATGCTCCTCTTATATGTTGTCCCTGCTGCAAGAAAAAAATACTATAAAAACATGACAAAGAATTATTAGTGTTAGTGCATCCATTCATTTCACCATGTTGTTGCAGCACAAAATGGGATTTCTCATTTGAGCATACGTAAACTTTATGCACCATAAATTCACCACTATGTTCGTATTTTCCTATTGCATGAAAATTATTTCTTGTCAACAAAGACAATTCAGTTTTCAAAAATATTCTTCTCTCTAGAGTGTCTAGATCACAAAGATTGTCAAATTCAATATAACCAAAAGTATTTAGAGAAAACAATTTTAGCTCATCTCTTTCACATGTAATTGGAATGAAATGCTTAATTTCAGCAAAAGTGGGTGATAGAGTATAAAATTCATTCACTTGTTCTAGCATAGGTACAATATAATTATTAGCATAAAATACTTTTTTGTCGTAAGGATCAGTAGGAAAATCAACTAGTGGTAAATGAGTTTCCAGAAAAGGCTCCTCAAATTGTTGCTCTCCAATAGAATGATTGAGGGAAACATTTGAAACATTCAAAAACTTCTCAACATCGATAAGTGTAGTGCGAGGTACATTACCTTCATTCTCATATTCAACATTAACTGTGGGTGAAAAAGGAATTGAAAGATCTGAATTTTCATAAGAGATGTTGAACATCTCATTCTCTTTTGAATTTTCCACATTTATTTGTTCATGTTCCTGCAAAAGCTTAGGCATAGGAGGAGGTACAACAAGAAAATTCTTATCAAGGTAATTTATTTTATCTTTGCAATTAGATATATTGGCAAACGTTTCTCGCATAAGAATTTTCATATCTTTTCATGTTCGTGGTTTTTTTAAATCACTTAAGTTGTTCCACCAAGTTAATTCACAATCTACTAATGCACTCGCAACCTTTCTAATATTTCTCCTCTCATACATATGACATTGTCCAAACTTTTTATCCAACTCTATTTCCCAAGCAATATATTCATCATAACCAAGACCATCAAAAGAAGGAAAAGATGGGAGAATGTAATTACTTATTGTTGAAGGAGTTGTAAAGGTGGTCTGAACGTCATGTGCAACCTTGGTTGTTGTTTGATTTTTAGTGAGCAACTCCATCGTCGTCTTCATCATGTCAATCATCTCAGCATAAAATGCATGATTCTTGCTTTTATATGACATTGTTAGTAGCAAACAGAGGACAACAAAAAATATGTTATCCCTATCAACTACAAAGGATAATAGCAATGTGGAAGTAAAATCACACTCTCAAGCGTCTTACCACACTCTTACAAGTGTTCTTACGGACACTGTAGGTGGCAAACAGTGGTCGATATGATGAAACCAATGAAGCGTGGGATGATTGCAAAGGTGTATCGATTCTGCTCAAGAGTAAAGTGTAGATTGGATGGCACTTTATATGTAGCAAGGTTTAGCAACAATGAAATCAGATAGTAAAGTTGAATAGGTGTCCAAAGTACTTGTCAAAGTTGCTGGCCTAAATGTGTTCCTAGTAGTTCAAGCTAGCAAGACATGAGACAAAACTAGATGACACAAAGAATGCAAGTACTTCTTTTTTTGTTGTTTTTTTCTCCTTTTTTTCTGCGGCTTTTCTATCTTGTTTTGCACTTGCCTTTTTCTTTTTTTTTCCTTTTTTTTTTCAGAATGTGCCGCAAAAGAAGAACACAATAAAAAGCAATCAAAGATATCTCGTGAGTCTGTCATAGATTATAGGCTCAATCGTCCAAGGACAAATAGGCATATTTAGAGGCTCCAAATAGAAAAACTTTCAACAGCAAGATTGTATATATATCTCGCATCTTTAATTTCAATATATGGAAGAACTATTTTGGACAATAACAATAGGAGATATTGCTCCGAAACACAGACTGATCAGAAGTTCTAGGTCGAGAACAGATTCAGATCTAATGCACTTTTGACCATGATAACTCCGTTTTCTGGAAAACCTATGAATATGAAAGTTGTAGATAACTTCTTAACCTTTCCATTAAGTACAAGAACTAAGAATTCCAAGTTGGTATGTGTGATATATGATCATAATACCGAACTGGATAGAGATGAATCTAATCTAGACGTGATGACGCGATTCAAAAAGATGAATCAACACAATGCAAAACTCAAACTAATACCAAAAACGCTTTTTAGACCAGCAATATGACTCAACGACGGACACAAACTCAACAAAACCAAACTAAAAACAAAAGTTGCAAATGCTCAATGGTGGTTTGGACAAAGTAATGAACAGATCTACTAAACTGCAAGTTTTTTGTGGCTTTTTTGTGGACTCTAGGCATGAAAAACAACACTAATGTAATGGATAGATGAGTTACCTAACGGGCAACCTGAAAATCTGATACCAATTGATGAGTAATAAGTTTAGGCCCGATCTTCCAAAAGGTAATAAATAAATCGATTGATGGAGATCTCAACGTGGATGATCCGAGACTCTTGAGTAGAACACGAACACCCCTACAATCACTACACCACCGTTCTATTGGTTATCAACCATGCTGCACATGATTGACCTCGCCAAGAAGGCTAATCCCTGCAAGTGCAACCGGGAACACCAGTAAGAACAAGGTAGAAGAAATCTGAATTGCTAAGTTGGGGTCTCACAAACCGATGAACGGCAAAACTGTGTATAACAGATTAATCTAAGCAAAACCCAATTGTTCATGACAGCCACCATGGAGTATATATAGGTGGGAGGACGTCTAATAAGTTGTTGGCGTCGTGCCCTAATCCTAAGACACGAAAATAATAGGCTTAGACTTAATACAAGGCCCAATGGCCCAATACGGTGGCGCAGCACCCTGATAGATTCTGAACTCGATTTTGTTTCGAAGATTTGCGACGACTCCCAAGGAATTTTGCCATGGGACCACGTCCATTGGAAAGGTTATCCTCTCCCCTTTCCGTTCATATGTAGAACGCCCAAAACGGAGTTCTTATACGTCTTGAGCGTCCATTTTAGTGCATACTGCTCCTGGACTCCGAGTTGGACACGGTTTTGAGTTGGGATCGGTTTCCATCTTCTTTGAACGTATCCTCTGGTCCTCCACGCCCCTAAACCTTCCTCCAATTACTCCTTGAATCACTTCATGTATCCTAATCACAATTAAATAATTAGGTAGCAATCTATTCTGAAAATGTATAAGGAAACATATAAAAACGAGCTCACCTCTGAAATTAATTGTTATTTGTGAATTCTATTGATTGCATCTTGTATGTTCAATGGAGTGTTGTGTAGATCCATAGGAGTGATGTCCTCATCATCCTACCCTTCTGGAATTGGAGTCGACCTCGACTCAAGTTCTTCTTCAATCATATGTGGGCCCATATGTGCAACGCCATCAAATCTTCTTGTATGCATGAAAGGAGGAGGCCAAGGTAGTGGACGACATACTGCACCATCTCCATGTTCTTCATCAAATACGCATGCACATTCACTCGAGCCAGGATCCCAAACAAATAAACCTCGTTGTATACTTGTATGTGCAATGACAGAGTGCTTTATCTCATCATTCTCGCCTTCTTTATGACAAGCCGTCCTCGGCTTGCTCGTATGTCTAGCAAAGAGGCTTGCTTTGGGGGTAGAATGAGCGTTGTCCATATTGCACAACCGCAGCGAATAATTCTCCTCTATTATATGTTGTCCCTGCTGCAAGAAAAAATACTAGAAAAACTTGACAAAGAATTATTAGTGTTAGTGTATCCATTCATTTCACCATGTTGTTGCAGCACAAAATAGAATTTCTCATTTGAGCATACGTAAACTTTATGCACCATAAATTCACCACTATGTTCATATTTTCCTATTGCATGAGAATTATTTCTTGTCAACAAAGATAATTAGGTTTTCAAAAATATTCTTCTCTCTAAGTGTCTAGATCACAAAGATTGTCAAATTCAATACAACCCAAAGTATCTAGAGAAAACAATTTCAGCTCATCTCTTTCACATGTAATTGGAATGAAATGCTTAATTTCAGCAAAAGTGGGTGATAAAGTATCAAATTCATTCACTTGTTCTAGCATAGGTACAATATAATTATCAGAATAAAATACTTTTTTGTTGTAAGGATCAATAGGAAAATCAACTAGTGGTAAATGAGTTTTCGGAAAAGGCTCCTCAAACTGCTGCTCTCAAATAGAATAATTGAGGGAAACATTTGAAACATTCAAAAACTTCTCAATATTGATAAGTGTAGTGCGAGGTACATTACTTTCATTCTCATATTCAGCAGTAACTATGGGTGAAATAGGAAGTGAAAGATCTGAATTTTCACAAGAGATGTTGAACACCTCATTCTCTTTTGAATTTTCTATATTTATTTGTTCATGATCCTGCAAAAGGTTAGGCATTGAAGGAGGTACAACAAGAAAATTTTTCTCAAGTTCATTTATTTTATCTTTGCAATTAGATATATTGGCAAATGTTTCTCGCATAAGAATTTTCATATCTTTCCATGTTCGCGGTTTTTCTAAATCCCTTAAGTTGTTCCACAAAGTTAATGCACAATCTACTAATGCACTCACAACCTTTCTAATCTTTCTCCTCTCACACATATGATATTGTCTAAAAATTTTATCCAACTCTATTTCCCAAGCAATATATTCATGATAACCAAGACCATCAAAAGAAGGAAAAGATGGGAGAATGTAATTACTTATTGTTGAAGGAGTTGTAAAGGTGGTCTGAACATCATGTGCAACCTTGGTTGATGTTTGATTTTTAGTGAGCAACTCCATCGTCGTCTTCATCATGTCAATCATCTCAGCATATAATGCATGATTCTTGCTTTTAACTGACATTGTTAGTAGCAAACAGAAGACAATAAAAAAATATGTTGTCCCTATCAACTACAAAGGATAATGGCAAAGTGGAAGTAGAATCATACTCTCAAGCGTCTTACCACGCTCTCACGAGTGTTCTTACGGACACTGCAGATGGCAAACAGTGGCCGATATGATGAAACCAATGAAGCGTGGGATGATTGCAAAAGTGTATCGATTCGGCTCAAGAGTAAAGTATAGCTTGGATGGCACTTTATATGTAGCAAGGATTAGCAACAATGAAATCATATAGTAAAGTTGAATAGGTATCCAAAGTACTTTTCCATGTTGCTGGCCTAAATGTGTTCCTAGTAGTTCAAGCTAGCAAGACATGAGACAAAACTAGATGACACAAAGAATGCAAGCACTTCTATTTTTTTTGTTGTTGTCTTTTTTCTCCTTTTCTGTGCGGCTTTTGTATCTTGATTTGAACTTGCCTTTTTCTTTTTTCTTCCTTTTTTTTTCAGAATGTGCCGCAAAGGAAGAACACAATAAAAAGCAATCAAAGATATCTCGTGGGCCTGTCACAGATTTTAGGCTCAATCATCTAAGGACAAATAGGCATATTTAGAGGCTCCAAATAGAAAAACTTTTAACAGAAAGATTGTATATATATCTCTCATCTTTAATTTAAATATATGGAAGAACTATTTTGGACAATAACAATAGGAGATATTGCCCCCGAAACACCGACTGATCTGAAATTCTAGGTCGAGAACAGATTTAGATATAATGCACTTTTGGCCATGATAACTCCGTTTTCTGGAAAACCTATGAATATGAAAGTTGTAGATAACTTCTTAAACTTTCCAGAAAGTACAAGAACTAAGAATTCCAATTTTATATGTGTTAGATATGATCAAAATATAAAACTTGACAAGGATGAATCTAATTTAGACGTGATGACGCGATTCAAAAAGATGAATCGACGCAATGCAAAAATCAAACTAATACAAAAAAAGACTTTCTAAACAAGCAATATGACTCAACAACGGACGCAAAGTCAACAAAACCAAACTGAAAACGGAAGTTACAAAGGCTCAATGGTGGTTTGGACAAAGTAATGAACAGATCTACTAAACTGCAAGTTTTTTGTGGTTTTTTTGTGGACTCTAGGTATGAAAAACAACACTAATGTAATGGATAGATGAATTACCTAACGGGCAACCTAGAAATATGATACCAATTGATGAGTAATAAGTTTAGGCCCGATCTTACGAAAGGTAATGGATAAGTCAATTGATGGAGATCTCGACGTTGATGATCCGAGGCTCTCGAGTAGAACACGGACATTCCCTGCAATTACTACATCACCGCTCGATTGGTTATCAACCGTGCTGCACATGATTGACCTCGCCAAGAAGGCTAATCCCTGCAAGTGCAACCGAGAACACGAGCAAGAACAAGGTAAAAGCAATCTGAATTGCTAAGTTGGGGTCTCACAAACCGATGAACGGCGAAACTGCGTATAACAGATTAATCTAAGAAAGACCCAATTGTTCATGACAGCTACCATGGAGTATATATAGGTGGGAGGACGTCTAAGAAGGTGTTGGGGTCTTGACCTAACCCTAAGACACGAAAATAATAGGCTTAGACTTGATACAAGGCCCAATGGCCCAATACGGTGGCGCAACACCCTGACAGATTCTAAACTCGATTTTGTTTTGATGATTTCCGTCGACTCCGATGAAATTTTGCCATGGGACCACCGCCACTGGAAATTTTATCCTCTCCCCTTTCTGTGCATATGTAGAACGTACAAAACCGAGTTTGTATGGGTCCTAGGCGTCCGTTTTAGTGCGTACTACTCCTAGACTCCGAGTTGGACACGATTTTGAGTTGGGGTCGGTTTCCATCTTCTTTGAACGTATCCTCTGGTCCTCCACGCACCTAAGCCTTCCTCCAATTACTCCGTGAATGACTCCATGTATCCTAATAACAATTAAATTATTAGGTAGCAATCTATTCTCAAAAATATATAAGGAAACATATAAAAACGAGCTCACCTCTGAAATTAATTGTTGTTTGTGATTTCCATTGATTGCATCTTGTATGTTCAATGGAGTGTTGTATTGATCCATAGGAGTGATGTCCTCATCAAGTATGATTGGAGAACTCATGTATTTTTGGGGCTCCAAATCAAGACAACCAAGGAGGGAACCTTTGAGCATCAAACGAAGTATACAAGAGACCTTCACAAGCACTTCAACATGGACAAAATGAAGCCTCTTCGGACACCCATGGGTAGAACAACAACACTTGAACTTGATGAAGATGGTGAATCCGTGGATCAAAAAGAATATAGAAGCATGATCGGATAACTTTTGTACATCACGACATCAAGACCAGACATACAATTCAGTGTATGTCTTTATGCATGATTTCAAGCTTCCCCACGTGCTTCACATCGTCAAGTCATCAAAATAATTCTCAGGTACTTACATGGAACTCAAGAATTTTGCATTTTTCTTCCTTCTTCCTCAATAGTTACCTTGAAAGCCTTTTCGGATACTGATTTTGGGGGTTGTAGGATTGATAGGAATAGTACTTCGGGTGCTTGTCATTTTCTTGGTAATTCTCTTATTGCTTGGACCTCTAGAAAATAAAACTCAGTTGCACGATCCACAGCCGAATCTGAATATATAGCTGCTGCTAGCGCTTACACTTAAGGACTATGGGGTTGATTGAGATAGTGTTCCACTGTTTTATGATAACACTAGTGCCATTTGCATTCCTAACAATCATGTGCAACATTCGATAACAAAGCACATTGACATTAGGTACCACTTTCTTAGTGATAATGTTGAAAAAGGAAACATTGTGCTTCACCATGTAGATACCGAACTACAATTAGCTGATATTTTCACAAAACCTTTGGATTTCACTAGTTTTTGATTCAATCGTAGTGAAATAGGGGTCTTGTTGTTTTGAACTTGTTGCATGCTCACAAGTGCTTTTAATCATAAAGAATTAATCAAGTAAGCAACTCACATGTTGAGTTTCTATGTTCAAGTTAAAAAATGAGAAAACATCAAGAGAATATGCATGCATCACACTTCTTCTTCTGAGATGGCTTATCATTGCACTTAGATATGAACTTGGAAGAAGTTGTGTATGACTAAAACCATGTCCATAAGCTTCTAATTGTCAAATGACATAGGCTTGGCTTGGTTGGTTAGAATAAGGTAGATGCACATATAATCTCTTGCAAATTTCATATGATCAAAATTTGTGCTTAAAAAAATTGCAGCAACAAATGTCATGCTCTTAGGTCTTCAAATAGTTAAGTTTGTGAGATCATGACTTGCTTAAATTGAAAATTACATTTGATCTCTAGCATGTCTTACACTACTTTATATATCTCGTTATTGTGATAGTGTACATTACTTGATAGTATGACTTGGATGAGCTTTGTTTTATATGTATATGTTATAATGTGCTCATAACAAATTAAAATTTCTCTTTTGTACCTTGTTGAATACATTGTCAAAGGGGGAGAAGTATGCAAGGGGGAAAAATATGTATAGGAGGTGAAATTTATTGCTATCTCATTTGATTTTCAAAAAAGGGGGATAAATTGTTTTCATAAATTTTCATGTGAATAAGCCAATATTCGGATTTTAAGTGGTGTTGCCAATGCATTCATAAGGGAGGGGGGATTGTGAGATCTATGTGTGCTGAATACATTGGCTTTGATGATAAAAGATTTGAATACTACCGAAACACCTTTTTAACAAGGTCTGATCTCCTGCAAGGTCTGACGATAGGTCCTGCTTGTTTTGGTTTGGTCAGCTCCGACGCTAGGTCCGACTAGCTTTGGTAAGCTCCGGCACTAGGTCCGACTAGCTTTTGCAAGCTCTGGTGCTAGGTCCTGCTAACTTTGGTATGCTTCGGCTCAAGGTTCGGTTAGCTTTGGCAAGGTCCGGTGCTAGATTAAAATAGTTCTGCTTTTAACTTACAATGTTTGGAACTTTTTTTTTGGATTATGGAAATCTTGCTTAGTATTCTTTTACTAAGTTTTTGGTGTGTTTTGGTGGTTATGGCTGATATTGTTTTGCTATGGTTTGCAACATGCTTATGTGAGGTGCTCACGTAAGGTGTCGTGGTTATCAGAACTAACGAGAGTCAAGTCGAGGACTTGTGATCGGAAGTATTGGTTGTTTATTCATGTGAACGTGTTGCTTGAGTTCAAGACATGGTTGGTGATGGGATCCATTGAACTAGTCTTAGGGTGAAGTTGAAGTTCAACAACCTTGTTCGGGAGGAATTGTGGTTGAGATGATCGGGAGACCGTGCACCATGTATGGATCAAGAACATTGCATATGAAGGTATCGTTAACGTCGTTGGAAGATGTTTGCACGTGTGCAAGGAGTGCATGGACGTGTCTACATGGTCCCGAGGCGTGATGAAGAGATGTGGACGTAAAAAAATGGTCAGAAAAGTCCATCCGACTAGGTTATGGACTCAAGCTTCGGCTGAGTCGGATTTGACTCAAATATGAAAAGTTTTGAGTTGGATATGATAGGATTTTGTGTGGATCACGAAGTTGTGTGGTTTTAGGAATGTGGGATACAGTCCTAAGGTGTTTGGAAGTGTTAATATTGCTTCTATCTACGTATGGAAGAGTCTTGAGCAGTTATGGAAAGTTTCGATTGAATCTGAGTAGTATTTGAGTCCTAGTTAGGATTGGGTTTGCCTAAGGGCTAGTTATATAAGCAAGGGAGGCCAGAGCTCGTGGGGCACAACTTTGGGCTGTTCCTTTTGTGTTTTTATCAATAAAATTTGTAGTGTAAAGGAGCTTTTGTGCCTTGTTCATCCGACTTGTTTTTGTCAAGTCTTTCACATTGAGTTTCTTCACAGCACTACCTTGCTTCAGTGGTTTTATCATAACTCAAGTTTTACAGATCAAGTTGACGCGATTATTTTTGAGTTGTCTTCACAAATTTATTATATATCATCTGTTAAAATTTTATGGTCATTGGATTTGTGATTTTGGATCTACATGAGTTTATTTGCAGTGATGCAAATCTGTTTTATCTCGGGTAGAACAGATTGACCTTCGTTCAATCTTTCGATCGTAAATTGAGTTTTTCTCGACAAATTTTAGTGATTCTTGTTGTGATGTCTTCGTGACTTGATTCTCCACAATCTATACTAGTTTTATAATAATTTATCTCATCTAGATTAATTGCACACACAATTTTGTAACAGATTGATTTTCTACTGAGGAGTTTTTGTTGCTTCCGCTGAAAAAGTTTTAATCTACAATTCACCCCCTCTAGTAGCTTTACACGTGCTCTTTGATCCTACAAATTGGTTCTTATTCAGAACCGGGTGTCACAAATTGGTATCAGAGCCATAGGTTGACCGTAGGACGCAGCCTAGATAGAATGGACAGTTTAGAGCACATAGGAACACTATGGAATGGTTGGGGTTTTGATTAGTGTGCTGATTGCTATGTAATGTTTGCTTGTTTGCTTGTGTGCTCAGTAGAGGATTGTGGGATGCTTTAGCGTCTGCCACATCCATATAGGCTAGTATAGCTAGTTGCTAAGTTTCATATCCCTTGATGCATATAGTTAAGGACATTTTATAAATTCTTCTCTCTTGCTCTTTCTTCAGATGCCGAGGACTCGCAACCAAAAGGATGCCAATGAGAATAAGGAGAACAATGGAGCACCTCAGAACAACAACAATGGACCTGGACCTGAGGCTGTCAACCTTCAGTAGTTGTTGTCTATGCAGAATCAACTTATGCACACAATAATGCAAACCTTGGAAAAGGTGCAGGCCAACAATCAAAACCAACCCCATATGCCTCGACCACAACCACCCCCACCGCCTCATAACAGGTTGGAATAGTATATGAAGACTAGGCCACCTACCTTCGCTCAAGCCAATGATCCTATGGAAGCTGATGATTGGCTAAAATCTGTGGAGAAGAAGCTTGCTATTGTGCAATGCAGTGACATGGAGAAGGTTTTATTTGCTTTCCATCAACTAGTTGGAGCAGCTGCGGATTGGTGGGACTCACTATGTAATGCCCATGCAAATCAAGAGATGATCACTTGGGCTAAATTCAAGGAGGGCTTCCGTTCTCATTTTGTGTCTGAGGGTGTTATGATCTTGAAAAGGCAAGAATTTGAGAACCTAAGGCAAGGGAAGTCATGTGTGAGTGAGTATGTCAATAAGTTCACTCAACTCTCAAGGTATGCTCTAGAGGATGTCAACCGGGATAGCCGCAAGCAATATTTATCTATGAGGGGCCTAAACAATGAGATTCAAGTACAATTGCTCAATTGTGACTATGGAAATTTACAGGAGCTTGTGGACAAAGCTATTGTGGCTGAGAACAAGGTTCGTGAGATGGAGCAAGACAATAAGAGGAATGTGCCATATTAAGGACAACCACAAGGAAGCAATGTTTGCCCCCGCTTTGCGCCACCAAATGCACCTTACTACAACCCCTCTGCTCCTGCATATTGCACTGCTATTCGACTGTTCCTAGCTCAGCCCATGCAGCAACGTCCCGCTATGCAAGCACTTCGCCATCCAATGCCTCATGCACGTCGCGAAATTTTTTCCTGCTAATGCTCAAAACCAAGCTCGTGCAAACAATTCTGGTGTAGCAAGGTCATTCTATACTTGTGGTGAGGTGGGACACTTTGCATCTCAATGTCCTAAGTCAAGCCTTGGTCAAGGGAACAATGCTCCAATATAGAACCCAAGACCGAATGGAGGAGCATCACAAGTCAACCGTGGACCGCAGAATTTTTTTCATGGCAAGGTGAACCATGTATCTACAGAGGAAGCCCAACAAGTGGATGACATGGTGATTGGTATGTTTCTCGCAAACTCCAACCCGATGACTATGTTATTTGATTCTGGAGCATTGCATTCATTCATTGCATCAAAGTATGTCATCAAGTATAGTTTGCCCACATCTCATATGAAGTATACTTCGTTGGTTATGTCTCCTTGAGGTGAGATGAGGATGACTATAGTATGTCCAAAAGTAAGCCTTAGAATAAGGGGCATAGACTACTTCGCCAACCTTATCGTTTTGGATTCGCAAGGACTGGACATAATACTTGGTATGGATTGGTTAAGGAAGCATAATGGAATAAGTCAATGTGCCACAAAGACGGTGAAGTTGACAAATGAGAAAGGAGTCAACATAGAATTTGAAGCATCTCAACACACAGCAAAGCAAGTGGAGCTGAATCAAATGGACGGTGCAGCGATAGAGGAGATACCAGTTGTGTGTGAATTTTTGGATGTGTTTCCGGATGAGTTGACAGGTATGCCTCCTGATCGTGATATTGAGTTTGTTACTGATTTGATACCTGGAATTGCACCTATAGCTAAGAGGCTATATATGATGCCTTCTATGGAGTTAGCGGAGCTCAAAAATAAAATTCAAGAGCAGCTAGAGAAGGGTTTCATTCACCCAACCTCTTCACCTTGAGGAGCACCAATGCTTTTCGTGGATACGAAGGATGGATCCCAAAGGATGTGTGTGGACTATCGAGCTCTCAATGAGGTGACAATCAAGAACAAGTATACATTTCCCCAAATAGAGGATTTGTTCGACCAGATGAAGGGTGCTTGTGTTTTCTCCAAGATCGACTTGAGGTCAGGCTTTTTCCAAATGAAGATTAGACCATCAGATATAGCCAAGACAGCTTATCGAACACAGTACAGATCTTATGAATATACCGTTATGTCCTTTGGATTGACTAATGCACATGCATACTTTATGTACCTCATGAATAAGGTCTTCATCGAATACTTGGATAAATTTGTTGTGTTGTTCATTGATGATATTATGATCTACTCCAGGAGTGAAGAGGAGCATCAGGAGCATTTGAGGATCACATTGCAAAAATTTAGGGAACACGAATTATATGCCAAATTCACCAAGTGCCAATTTTGGTTAAGGAAAGTATCATTTTTGGGACATATCATCTCCGGGGGAGGAGTATCAGTTGACCCAGGAAAAGTGAGAGATGTGCTAAAATGGGAACCGCCGTAAAATGTGAAGGAAATGAGGAGTTTTCTTGGAATAGCTGGATACTACCGTCGGTTCATCAAGGATTTCTCCAAAATAGCTAAGCCCATGACTGGGATGTCGAAGAAGGGAATAGCATTCCAATGCACTCAAGCTTGTTAAAACAGATTTGAGGAGCTTAAGAAGAGGTTAACAACAACACCTGCCTTTGTCTTGCCAGATGTGAGCAAAAGTTTTGATATTTATTGTAATGCCTCAAGGCAGGGACTTGGATGTGTGCTCATGCAAGAAGGTCAAGTAGTAGCCTATGCATTGAGGCAATTGAAGAAACATGAGCAGAATTATCCTGTGCATGATCTCAAGCTTACAGCCGTAGTGCATGCTTTGAAGATATGGAGGCACTACATTCTTGGTCACAGGTGTTAGATTCATACAGATCATAAGAGCCTCAAGTACATCTTCACACAAACGGACCTGAATTTTAGATAATGAAGATGGTTGGAGCTCATCAAGGATTATGATGTTGGAATCAATTATCACCAGGGGAAGGCTAATGAAGTGGCCGATGCTTTGAGTCAGAAAGGAGTAAGTCACCAACTCACAGTTCGAGAGTTACCATCCGAGCTATGCAAGGAGTTTGAATGGCTGAATCTTGGATTTGTGAATGAGATTAGAATAATGGAGTTAAATCTGACCTTGGAACAAGAAATTCGAGAAGGTCTAACAAAGGATCAGGAAATCCGAGAAATCAAGGGAAGGGCCCAAGAAGGGAGAGAATTCAAATTTGATGAGGATGACCATTGTACTCTATGGCTTGGGAAAAGAATTGTTGTGACTAATGTGAAGCATATTTGAGAAATAATATTAAAGGAGGTACATAACTCACCTTACTCAATTCATTCTAGCTGTACAAAGATTTACAAGGACTTGAAAATGTGTTATTTGTGGGCCAGCATGAAAAATGACATAGCTGAGTATGTAGCTTTGTGTGATGTGTGCAATGAGTCAAAGCTAATCATCAAAGGCCAGCTGGATTGTTGCAGCCATTGAAGATTCCGGAATGGAAGTGGGAAGAAATCGGTATGGACTTCATAGTTGGATTACCTCGGACCTAGTCCGGCTATGACTTAATATGGGTTATTGTGGATCGGTTGACCGAATCAGCTCATTTCATTCCTGTAAAGACCACATATACGGCCACAAAGCTAGAAAAAATGTATATGGAGCATATTGTGTGCCGACATGGAGTTCTGAAGAAAATAGTCTCGGACTGAGGTTCTCGATTCACCTCTAGGTTCTGGGAGAAACTACATGAAGCTATGGGTACAAGGTTAAATTTTAGCTCAACATATCATCCACAAACTGAGGGACAAATCGAGAGGACCAACCAAATATTGGAAGATATGTTAAGAGCTTGTGCCTTGAAGCATGGAGGCAGTGGGACAAAAGCTTGTAATACGCTGAGTTTTCCTACAACAATAGTTACCAAGCCAGCTTGAAGATGTCGCCATATGAAGCACTATATGGAAGGAAGTGTAGGACACCCCTGTTTTGGAACGAGAAAGGAGAGAACCAAGTATTTGAGCCTGATGTGTTGCAAGAAGCTGAAAAACAAGTTCAGACGATCCGTGAGAATTTGAGGGCTGCTCAATCAAGACAAAAGGGTTATGCGGATAATAGTCGGAGAAACTTAGTCTTCGAAGTGGGAGACTTCGTATACCTCAAAGTATCACCTATGCGAGTAGTATTTGAGTCCTAGTTAGGATTGGGTTTGCCTAAGGGCTAGTTATATAAGCAAGGGAGGCCAGAGCTCGTGGGGCACAACTTTGGGATGTTCCTTTTGTGTTTTTATCAATAAAATTTGTAGTGTAAAGGAGCTTTTGTGCCTTGTTCATCCGACTTGTTTTTGTCAAGTCTTTCACATTGAGTTTCTTCACAGCACTACCTTGCTTCAGTGGTTTTATCATAACTCAAGTTTTACAGATCAAGTTGACGCGATTATTTTTGAGTTGTCTTCACAAATTTATTATATATCATCTGTTAAAATTTTATGGTCATTGGATTTGTGATTTTGGATCTACATGAGTTTATTTGCAGTGATGCAAATCTGTTTTATCTCGAGTAGAACAGATTGACCTTCGTTCAATCTTTCGATCGTAAATTGAGTTTTTCTCGACAAATTTTAGTGATTCTTGTTGTGACGTCTTCGTGACTTGATTCTCCACAATCTATACTAGTTTTATAACAATTTATCTCATCTAGATTAATTGCACACACAATTTTGTAACAGATTGATTTTCTACTGAGGAGTTTTTGTTGCTTCCGCTGAAAAAGTTTTAATCTACAATTCACCCCCTCTAGTAGCTTTACACGTGCTCTTTGATCCTACAAATTGGATCTTATTCAGAACCGGGTGTCACAAATTGGTATCAGAGCCATAGGTTGACCGTAGGACGCATCCTAGATAGAATGGACAGTTTAGAGCACATAGGAACACTAAGGAATGGTTGGGGTTTTGATTAGTGTGCTGATTGCTATGTAATGTTTGCTTGTTTGCTTGTGTGCTTAGTAGAGGATTGTGGGATGCTTTAGCGTCTGCCACATCCATATAGGCTAGTATAGGTAGTTGCTAAGTTTCATATCCCTTGATGCATATAGTTGGGGACATTTTATAAATTCTTCTCTCTTGCTCTTTCTTCAGATGCCGAGGACTCGCAACCAAAAGGATGCCAATGAGAATAAGGAGAACAATGGAGCACCTCAGAACAACAACAATGGACCTGGACCTGAGGCTGTCAACCTTCAGTAGTTGTTGTCTATGCAGAATCAACTTATGCACACAATAATGAAAACCTTGGAAAAGGTGCAGGCCAACAATCAAAACCAACCCCATATGCCTCGACCACAACCACCCCCACCGCCTCATAACAGGTTGGAATAGTATATGAAGACTAGGCCACCTACCTTCGCTCAAGCCAATGATCCTATGTAAGCTGATGATTGGCTAAAATCTGTGGAGAAGAAGCGTGCTATTGTGCAATGCAGTGACATGGAGAAGGTTTTATTTGCTTTCCATCAACTAGTTGGAGCAGCTGCGGATTGGTGGGACTCACTATGTAATGCCCATGCAAATCAAGAGATGATCACTTGGGCTAAATTCAAGGAGGGCTTCCGTTCTCATTTTGTGTCTGAGGGTGTTATGATCTTGAAAAGGCAAGAATTTGAGAACCTAAGGCAAGGGAAGTCATGTGTGAGTGAGTATGTCAATAAGTTCACTCAACTCTCAAGGTATGCTCTAGAGGATGTCAACCGGGATAGCCGCAAGCAATATTTATCTATGAGGGGCCTAAACAATGAGATTCAAGTACAATTGCTCAATTGTGACTATGGAAATTTACAGGAGCTTGTGGACAAAGCTATTGTGGCTGAGAACAAGGTTCGTGAGATGGAGCAAGACAATAAGAGGAATGTGCCATATTAAGGACAACCACAAGGAAGCAATGTTTGCCCCCGCTTTGCGCCACCAAATGCACCTTACTACAACCCCTCTGCTCCTGCATATTGCACTGCTATTCGACTGTTCCTAGCTCAGCCCATGCAGCAACGCCCCGCTATGCAAGCACTTCGCCATCCAATGCCTCATGCACGTCGCGAAATTTTTTCCTGCTAATGCTCAAAACCAAGCTCGTGCAAACAATTCTGGTGCAGCAAGGTCATGCTATACTTGTGGTGAGGTGGGACACTTTGCATCTCAATGTCCTAAGTCAAGCCTTGGTCAAGGGAACAATGCTCCAATATAGAACCCAAGACCGAATGGAGGAGCATCACAAGTCAACCGTGGACCGCAGAATTTTTTTCATGGCAAGGTGAACCATGTATCTACAGAGGAAGCCCAACAAGTGGATGACATGGTGATTGGTATGTTTCTCGCAAACTCCAACCCGATGACTATGTTATTTGATTCTGGAGCATTGCATTCATTCATTGCATCAAAGTATGTCATCAAGTATAGTTTGCCCACATCTCATATGAAGTATACCTCATTGGTTATGTCTCCTTGAGGTGAGATAAGGATGACTATAGTATGTCCAAAAGTAAGCCTTAGAATAAGGGGCATAGACTTCTTCGCCAACCTTATCGTTTTGGATTCGCAAGGACTGGACATAATACTTGGTATGGATTGGTTAAGGAAGCATAATGGAATAATTCAATGTGCCACAAAGACGGTGAAGTTGACAAATGAGAAAGGAGTCAACATAGAATTTGAAGCATCTCAACACACAGCAAAGCAAGTGGAGCTGAATCAAATGGACGGTGCAGCGATAGAGGAGATACCAGTTGTGTGTGAATTTTTGGATGTGTTTCCGGATGAGTTGACAGGTATGCCTCCTGATCGTGATATTGAGTTTGTTACTGATTTGATACCTGGAATTGCACCTATAGCTAAGAGGCTATATATGATGCCTTCTATGGAGTTAGCGGAGCTCAAAAATAAAATTCAAGAGCAGCTAGAGAAGGGTTTCATTCACCCAACCTCTTCACCTTGAGGAGCACCAATGCTTTTCGTGGATACGAAGGATGGATCCCAAAGGATGTGTGTGGACTATCGAGCTCTCAATGAGGTGACAATCAAGAACAAGTATACATTTCCCCAAATAGAGGATTTGTTCGACCAGATGAAGGGTGCTTGTGTTTTCTCCAAGATCGACTTGAGGTCAGGCTTTTTCCAAATGAAGATTAGACCATCAGATATAGCCAAGACAGCTTATCGAACACAGTACAGATCTTATGAATATACCGTTATGTCCTTTGGATTGACTAATGCACATGCATACTTTATGTACCTCATGAATAAGGTCTTCATCGAATACTTGGATAAATTTGTTGTGTTGTTCATTGATGATATTATGATCTACTCCAGGAGTGAAGAGGAGCATCAGGAGCATTTGAGGATCACATTGCAAAAATTTAGGGAACACCAATTATATGCCAAATTCACCAAGTGCCAATTTTGGTTAAGGAAAGTATCATTTTTGGGACATATCATCTCCGGGGAAGGAGTATCAGTTGACCCAGGAAAAGTGAGAGATGTGCTAAAATGGGAACCGCCGTAAAATGTGAAGGAAATGAGGAGTTTTCTTGGAATAGCTGGATACTACCGTTGGTTCATCAAGGATTTCTCCAAAATAGCTAAGCCCATGACTGGGATGTCGAAGAAGGGAATAGCATTCCAATGCACTCAAGCTTGTTAAAACAGATTTGAGGAGCTTAAGAAGAGGTTAACAACAACACCTGCCTTTGTCTTGCCAGATGTGAGCAAAAGTTTTGATATTTATTGTAATGCCTCAAGGCAGGGACTTGGATGTGTGCTCATGCAAGAAGGTCAAGTAGTAGCCTATGCATTGAGGCAATTGAAGAAACATGAGCAGAATTATCCTGTGCATGATCTCAAGCTTACAGCCGTAGTGCATGCTTTGAAGATATGGAGGCACTACATTCTTGGTCACAGGTGTGAGATTCATACAGTTCATAAGAGCCTCAAGTACATCTTCACACAAACGGACCTGAATTTTAGATAATGAAGATGGTTGGAGCTCATCAAGGATTATGATGTTGGAATCAATTATCACCAAGGGAAGGCTAATGAAGTGGCCGATGCTTTGAGTCAGAAAGGAGTAAGTCACCAACTCACAGTTCGAGAGTTACCATCCGAGCTATGCAAGGAGTTTGAATGGCTGAATCTTGGATTTGTGAATGAGATTAGAATAATGGAGTTAAATCTGACCTTGGAACAAGAAATTCGAGAAGGTCTAACAAAGGATCAGGAAATCCGAGAAATCAAGGGAAGGGCCCAAGAAGGGAGAGAATTCAAATTTGATGAGGATGACCATTGTACTCTATGGCTTGGGAAAAGAATTGTTGTGACTAATGTGAAGCATATTTGAGAAATAATATTAAAGGAGGTACATAACTCACCTTACTCAATTCATTCTAGCTGTACAAAGATTTACAAGGACTTGAAAATGTGTTATTTGTGGGCCAGCATGAAAAATGACATAGCTGAGTATGTAGCTTTGTGTGATGTGTGCAATGAGTCAAAGCTAATCATCAAAGGCCAGCTGGATTGTTGCAGCCATTGAAGATTCCGGAATGGAAGTGGGAAGAAATCGGTATGGACTTCATAGTTGGATTACCTCGGACCTAGTCCGGCTATGACTTAATATGGGTTATTGTGGATTGGTTGACCGAATCGGCTCATTTCATTCCTGTAAAGACCACATATACGGCCACAAAGCTAGAAAAAATGTATATGGAGCATATTGTGTGCCGACATGGAGTTCTGAAGAAAATAGTCTCGGACTGAGGTTCTCGATTCACCTCTAGGTTCTGGGAGAAACTACATGAAGCTATGGGTACAAGGTTAAATTTTAGCTCAACATATCATCCACAAACTGAGGGACAAATCGAGAGGACCAACCAAATATTGGAAGATATGTTAAGAGCTTGTGCCTTGAAGCATGGAGGCAGTGGGACAAAAGCTTGTAATACGCTGAGTTTTCCTACAACAATAGTTACCAAGCCAGCTTGAAGATGTCGCCATATGAAGCACTATATGGAAGGAAGTGTAGGACACCCCTGTTTTGGAACGAGAAAGGAGAGAACCAAGTATTTGAGCCTGATGTGTTGCAAGAAGCTGAAAAACAAGTTCAGACGATCCGTGAGAATTTGAGGGCTGCTCAATCAAGACAAAAGGGTTATGCGGATAATAGTCGGAGAAACTTAGTCTTCGAAGTGGGAGACTTCGTATACCTCAAAGTATCACCTATGCGAGGTCATAAGCGGTTTAACGTCAGAGGTAAGTTGGTAGCTCGCTATATTGGGCCACTCAAGATTTTGGATAGACGAGGAGTAGTAGCATATAAGTTGGAGATGCGGGCACATCTTTTCGATGTTCATGATATGTTTCACGTTTCTAAGCTCAACAAGTGCTTAAGGGTACTAGAAGAACAAGTGCCAATGGAAGAGTTGGAATTGGAAGCAGATTTGACTTATGCTGAGCAACCGGTCAAAATCTTGGAAACCAAGGAGAGAGTCACAAGGAACAAGGTGATTCGATGGTGCAAAGTACAATGAAAGCATCATGCAGAATCAGAAGCAACTCGGGAGCTGGAAGATGATCTCAAGAAAGAATTTCTCTATCTCCATCCTTCTACATAGAATCTCAGGGACAAGATTCATTTTAAGGGGGGTAGGTTTGTAACACCCTCATTTTCATCTATCATGCATTGCATACATTTCTTAAATATGTTTAACATTAAGTGTAAGACCTATTTGTGCTGAATACATTGGCTTGTAGTGAATACACTTGGCTTTGATGATAAAAGTTCTAAATATCACCAAAACACCTTTTTATCAAGGTCCGACTCTAGCTCCGAGCTATAGCAAGGTCCGACTATAGGTCCGACTTGTTTTGGGTAGCTCCGATTACGTTAGATGCTAGGTCCGACTTCTTGGTAAGGTCCGACTAGCTTTGGTTAGCTCCGGTGAGCTTTATCTTTAGCTCCGGCATGTCTTTGTTAGCTCCGGCATATATTTGATAGCTCCGGCATGTTTTTGCTAAGCTCCAAGTTGATTTTTCTAGCTCTGGTTTTTTGGTTTACTAGTTCCGACTAGTTCTGGTTAGCTCCGGTGCTAGGTCCTGCTAGTTTTGTAAGCTCCGGCAGGTGCTTCATTGTACTAGTTTTGGTAAGCTCCGATGCTAGGTTCTACTAGCTTTTGTTAGCTCCGACTCAAGCTCCGGGTTGCTCTGGCAAGGTCCGGAACTTGACCGCAGTGCTTCTGCTTATCATTTGCAATGTTTCGTACTTGCTTTACATTGTTGGAAAGTTTGCTTAGTATTCATTTGCTATGTTTTTGGTGCTTTTTAGTTGATATGGATGATATCGTGTTACTGTGTTTTTGCAACATGCTTATGTGAGGTTCTCACGTAAGGTGTTGTGTTCGGAACTAACTTGAGTCAAGTCGAGGACTTGGACTCGTATGGATTGGTTGTTTATTCATGTGCAGGTGTTGCTTGAGTTCAAGACATGGCTGGTGACGTGATCCATTGGACTAGTCTCAGGGAGGAGATGAGGTTCCAACAACCAAATTCAGGAGGAATTGTGGTTGAGCTGATCAGGAGGTTGCGTAGCATGATTGAATCAAGAACAATGCATATGAAGGTATCGTGGACGTCATTGGAAGATGTTTGCACGTGTGCAATGAGTGCATGGACGTGGCTACATGGTTCCGGGACATGATGAAGAGATGTGGATGTAAAGAGTTGGTCGAAAAGGTCCAACCGACTAGGTTATGGACTCAGGCTGCGGCTTAGTCGGGTTTGACTCAAATATGGAAAGATTTGAGTTGGTCATGATAGGATTTCGTGTGGGTCACGAATTTGAGTTGTTTAGGAATGTGGGATACGTTCCTTAGGTGTTTGGGAGTCTTAAGATTGCTTCTATCTACGTATAGAAGAATCTTGAGCAGTTATGGAAAGTTACGATTCATGATCTGAGTAGGATTGGAGTCCTAGTTGATATTGGGTTGGCCTAAGGGCTGGTTATATAAGCAAGGGAGCCCAGAGCTCGTGGTAGATGACTTTGGGGCTGTTCCTCTTGTGTTCTATTGAATAAAATTCGTAGTTTGATGGAACTTTTGTGCCTTGTTCGTCCGACTTGTTCCAGACAAGTTTTACTCGTCGAGTTTTTGGACAGCACTACCTTTCGTCGGTGGTTTTATCATAACTCGAGTTTACAGATCCAACTGATGTGATTCTTTTTCGGTTGTCTTCACAACTTGATTTTATATCATCTGTAAAAATTTCAGGGTCATTGGATCTGTGGTTTATGATCTACACGAGTTTTTTTGCAGCATTCCAGAACTGTTTTTTCTCGGGTAGAGCAGATTGACCTTTGTTTGATCTTTTGATCATAACTTGAGTTTTTATCGACGGATTTGAGTGATTCTTTTTGTGTTGTCTTCGTGACTTGATTATATCTGATATATATCACTTTTGTCACGGTGAAACACGTTTAGATAGTCTCACACACGATTTCTTCAAACAGATTGTTTTTCTGCCGAAAGGGTTTGGGGTTTAATTGTTTCCGCTGCGTAAGATTTTTAAATATACCATTCACCCCCCTATGGTAGCTTTTCACGTGCTCTTCGATACTAAAATTGGTATCAGAGCCACAGTTCTCTAATCTTTGTGATTTGCACGTGTTTTTGACTAATCATCATGGAGAAGTACTCCACCAAACCTTGTGTGTTTGCTGGTATTGATTTTCAGGTTTGGAAGGCACGCATGGAGGCTTTCATCCAGGCACAAGGCTTTGCAATATGGGAGAAGGTATACAAGCCTTACGAAGTGCCATCAAACAATCAAGTTACAGCTACAAATCTGAGAGATGTCGACAACAACAACAAGGCTCGAAACGTGATCATACAAGGATTGACACAAAGTGACTTCGACCGTGTTGCACACCTCCGATCTGAATACGATGTGTGGAAAGAACTTTGTGACTACCACGAAGGATCCAATACGATCAAGGAGGTAAGGCAAGACATGTTCAAGAAAGAATACATGCGCTTCGAGATGCAACCCGGTGAGTCAATTGATGATCTCTTTGCTCGCTTTAATAAAATTCTCAGCAACTTGCGTAGAGTCAATGTTAATGTTTCAGATGCTGAAAATTCTAGGCAATTATTAAGTGCATTAGACATGTCAATTTGGGAGATGAAAGTTACATCTATTCGTGAATCTACTGTCATGAGTACACTTACTTTAGATGTGCTATATTCCAAGCTAAAAACTCATGAAATTCATATAATATCACGTAAGAACCCCAACAAGTCTATTGCTTTTGTTTCTAAACGTGATATGCCTAGCTCCGGCCAATCTTCATCTTGTAGTACACTTGCTTTGTTGTCCTCTCTAACCCTTGAACAGATTGAGGAGTTTCCAGAGGAGGAGCTAGCACTTCTCTCTACGAGGTTCTCAAAAGCATTGCAAAATGTGAGAACTAGAAGGAGAGGAAGCTCCGAACCTCAACGGTGCTTCGAATGTGGTAAAACATGACATTTTCATTCAGATTGCCCTAAGATTTTAGGTCCTACTTCCTGGGATGAAAAGAAAACAACAATGAAGCACTCCTCTGCAAAAGATACGAAGAAAAAGAAGTGTACCATAGGACGCAAGATGATTAACAGCTTCATCACCGCACTTCAAGAACTTAGTTCAAGTGATGTAGACTTTGAAAGTGATGAAGATGATGACGATCTGGCCAACTTATGCTTCATGGCGGGCAAAACAAGATCAAGATCAAGTCAGGAGGATGCAGAACACAACAGTGAAGACGATGAGGTATGTTCTACCTGCAATGAAATGTGTGATGCTATTTCTTGTGCAACTATTATTGTCAAGAAAAAGGACAAAAAGCTTAGGGATAATGCTACTAAAATTGAATCACTAGAATATGAAATTAACCGTTTAAAAACTTTGATTCCTAGTGATGATGCATGTCCCTCATGTGACTTAATCTATGAACAATTGTCCACATTAAGAAGTGCACACTCCTCCACTCTAGATAGACTTGATGAAGAAATTGAAAAGAACAAAGAGCTTGCTGCACTTAATGATAAAAACTTGAAAGATGCTAGCTGTTCTACAATTGATTTGCATTGTTCTACTTGTGAGGATCTTGATAAGAAACTACAGGATGCCATGAATGAAATTTCTATATTGAACAATGCTTTACATTCTCATGTGAAAATTGCAAACAAAAAGGAAAAACTTCATGTGAAAATTGCCTTGATCTGTCCAATAAACTTGATGACATGCATAGGACATTAGATCGGTTTTGTAATGGGAATAAGAACCTAAACTTACTGCTGAATTCTTCCAAGTCCTGCAATGATAAAACTGGTTTAGGTTTTGATTCTCATGCTCATGCTAAGGCACATCCACCTAAAATTGTAAAGTCATTAGGAAGTGGTTTGATTCAAACAGTTCCTAAACAAAAAGGAGTGGTTTTCAAATCTGCTGGAGTGTTGTCACATTTGGTTTCAAATAAAAATATTGCTTGCTCATCTAGACATGAACACAAAGTTAAATTTCATTGTACCTTCTGTGGTAGAGATGGTCATGTCATAGATTTTTGTTATAGACTAGCTAAACAATAGAAAAGGGAAAGAATGGTTGCTAGATCTCATAACTTTCATGCAAAATTTGCTGCACACATTAAACCGAATGTACAACCTGCTGTTTTGAGTCAAAAACGTTCAAAGTTTACCTCCGGACCTTCTGTTATTGCCTCCGGAGCTACTGATTTTTGTGCTACACAAGTAACACCTTATAGTTCAGTAGTTAAGAATAAAAAATCTCAAACTTTGACTCATAAACCTGCTGTTTTGTTTCAGCTTTCGCGTGTTTTTCCTACTGCACGTCACGTGACTCAGTACTGGATTCCTAAATGCCATTTGACTAACCCCAGTATTGATTCATCGACGTATTGTGCTTATATGTAGGTTACACGTTTGAGGAAGGAGAACATTTGGATTGTGGATTCAGGTTGCTCACGCCACATGACCGGTAACAAAGATTGGTTCTCCTCCCTCTCTTTTGTGTCACGTGTAGAAAATGTTACTTTTGCCGATAATTCTTCAACTCCTATAATTGCTAAGGGTTCGGTTAGAGTAAATGATCACTACACTTTGAAGGATGTGGCACTTGTCAAAAATTTGAAATACAACTTGCTTTCTGTTTCACAATTGCTAGATGAAAATCTGGAAATTATTTTCAATAAAAACTGTTGCAAAGTTGTAAGTTCAAATAGTGAGCTTATTTTTAACATGTCTCGGTTTGGAAGAGTTTTTAAGCTGATTTTGATATGTCTTCCTCTGAGCATAGGTGTCTAGTTGCTAATGATTCAAAGGACTTATATTTTTGGCATCGTAGACTTGGTCACGTAGGCTTTGATCACCTAACGCGTGTTAGTGCTCTTGATCGCATACGTGGGCTGCCTAAGCTTAAAGGGGACAAAGAAATTGTGTGCTCTTCTTGTAGACATGCTAAGATGGTTGCAGGTTCACATACTCCTCTCACAATGATCATGACAACTGAACCATGTCAACTTTTGCATCTTGACACCGTAGGACCTTCACATGTTTAATCATTCGGAGGTAAATGGTATGTTCATGTTATCGTTGATGATTATTCTAGATACTCTTGGGTTTACTTTATGGCATCTAAGAATGAAGCTTTTAGTCACTTTAGGACTTTATTTCTTAGATTATCAATTGATCACCCAGGATCTTTAAAGGCAATTAGAAGTGATAAAGGAACTGAATTTAAAAATCAATCTTTTGATCACTTTTGTGCTGAAAATGGAATAGATCATTAACTTTCTTCCCCATATGTACCTCAACAAAATGGTGTTGTACAAAGAAAGAACAGAACCTTAGTTGAGATGGCTAGGACTATGCTTGATGAATATCAAACTCCTAGGAAATTTTGGGCTGATGCGTTAGCAACCGCTTGTTATGTCTCAAATCTCGTTTTCTTGCGTTCTAAGCTAGGTAAAACACCATATGAGCTTCGGTTTGGACATAGGCCTAGTGTTACACACTTTCCGGTCTTTGGTTGCAAATGCTTTGTTAAGAAACATGGTAATCTTGATAAATTTGAACCTCGATCCATTGATGGCATGTTTCTTGGTTATCCATCTCATACTAGAGGCTACCGTGTGCTATTACTTGACACTAACAAAATTGTGGAGACTTGTGAAGTGTTTTATGATGAAGCTAGCCCAGGTACTAGCTCCGGTGTTGCAGGACCAGATACGTATCCTCAGGGGGAGGGTATTTTTGAAGATGAAGAAGAGCCGGTGATACTGCCTGGTAGTTCTGAAGTTGACACGTGTCCGGCTCCGGACATTGAACAAGCTCCGGCTATCACCTATGCTGGTCCTGATTGTCCACAAGTCACAAGCTCATGAATCTACGATGAACCTAATGAAGAAGAAGCTTGTGAGACATCTGTTCCCCTACGTTTTTACAAAGATCATCCCCCACAACAGATGATTGGAAGCTTGCACGAACGAGTCACACAGTCCAGGTTTTGCGATCCAAACTCTCATGCTCATTCTGCTTTTGTTGCTTCTTTTGAACCCAAAGATATATCACACGCACTCACTAATGAATCTTGGATTATTGCCATGCAAGAAGAGTTAGAAAATTTTGAAAGAAATAATGTTTGGAAACTTGTACCTCCACCTCAAGGTCACACTTTAATTGGAACTAAATGGGTATTTAAAAATAAACAAAGTGAGGATGGGGTTGTGGTTAGGAATAAGGCTAGGTTGGTTGCTCAAGGTTTCACTCAAGTTGAAGGTCTAGATTTTGATGAAACTTTTGCTCTTGTAGCTAGATTAGAAGCCATAAGAATTTTTTTAGCTTTTGCAGCATCTAAAGGTTTTAAGCTATATCAAATGGATGTTAAAAGTGCTTTTCTTAATGTCTACATAGATGAGGAGGTTTATGTCAAACAACCACCGGGTTTTGAAAATCCAGATTTTCCTAATCATGTTTACAAACTGTCCAAAGCCTTATACAGTCTCAAACAAGCCCCTAGAGCATGGTATGATAGGTTAAAAACATTCATACTTTAAAAGGGGTTTACCATGGGCAAGGTTGATAAAACTCTTTTTGTGCCTAAACATGGCAATGACTCATTATTCGTTCAAGTGTATGTGGATGATACTATCTTTGGTTGTGCTTCTCATGATCTTGTGTCCAAGTTCTCAACAATGATGAGTTCTGAATTTGAAATGAGTATGATGGGTGAACTCACTTACTTTTTGGGGCTGCAAATCAAGCAAACCAAGGAGGGTACCTTTGTGCATCAAACGAAGTATACCAAAGACCTCCTAAGGCGCTTCAACATGGACAAAAGCAAGCCTCTTCGGACACCAATGGGAACAGCAACAACACTTGAACTTGATGAAGATGGTGAACCTGTGAATCAAAAAGAATATAGAAGCATGATCGGATCACTTTTGTACCTCACAGCATCAAGACCGGACATACAATTCAGCGTATGTTTTTGTGCACAGTATCAAGCTTCCCCACGTGTTTCACATCGTCAAGCCGTCAAAAGGATTCTCAGGTACTTACATGGAACCCAAGAATTTGGTATTTTTCTTCCTTCTTCCTCAACCATTACTTTGAAAGCTTTTTCGGATGCTGATTTTGGGGGTTGTAGGATTGATAGGAAAAGTACTTCCGGTGCTTGACATTTTCTTGGTAATTCTCTTGTTGTTTGGTCCTCTAGAAAACAAAATTCAGTTGCACAATCCACAGCCGAATCTGAATATATAGCTGCTGCTAGTGCTTGCTCAAAAATTCTTTGGATTGCTCAAACACTTAAGGACTATGGGGTTGATCTAGATAGTGTTCCACTGTTTTGTGATAACACTAGTGTTATTTGCATTGCTAAAAACCCTGTGTAACATTCTAGAACTAAGCACATTGATATTAGGTATCACTTTCTCCGAGATAATGTTGAAAAAGGAAACATTGTGCTTCACCATGTAGATACCGAACAACAATTGGCTGACATTTTTACAAAACCTTTGGATTTCACTCGTTTTTGTTACATTCGTAGTGAGATAGGGGTTATGCATCCTCATGGCTTAAATTGAGGCGGAGTTTTTGAAACTTGGGAAGTTTATGTGTGAATCTGAAATTAAAATAATATGAGCATAGTATTTCATTCATATATGACTTTGTGATTCCTTTTACATGCTGAAAGTTCTTACTACATTACTCGTGTTATACATTTTGTAGTTTTTGCCATGTCTAGTAATTGGAATAATTACTTACACTAAATCTGGTCATGGTCGAACTTTCTTGCTGTTTTGAACTTGTTGCATGCTCACAAATGCTTTTAATCATTAAGAATTTATCAAGTAATCAACTCACATGTTGAGTTTTTATGAACAAATATAAATTGAGAAAAGATCAAGAGAATATGCATGCATCACACTTCTTCTTTTGAGATGGCTTGTCATTGCACTTAGATATGAACTTGGAAGAAGTTGTGTATGACTAAAACCATGTCCTTAAGCTTCTGATTGTCAAATGACATAGGCTTGGCTTGGTTGGTTAGAATAAGGCAGATGCGCATATAATCTCTTGCAATATCATATAATTTGTGTTTTGAAAAATAATAAAATGCAGCAACTAGTGTCATGCTATCAGGTTTTGAAATAGTTAAGTTTGTGAGATGACTTGTTTAAATTGAAAATTACATATGATCTCTAGCATGGCTTACACTACTTTATGTATTTCATTGATGTGATAATGTAAGGTACTTGATAGTATGACTTGGATGAGTTTTGTTTATATGTATATGTTATAATATGCTCATAACAACTAAAGTTGGAGAGATAATTTGTTTATATGCTCATGACTTGCTGAATACATTGTCAAAGGGGGAGAGATAGGCATGAAGAGAAAGAGAATATGTGCATAAGGAGAGATAATAAAGGGGGAGAGATTTTCTTCTCATTTTACTTTTGATTTACAAAGGGGGAGAAATTGCCTTCAAAACTTTTATGTAAATAAGCCAATGTTCAGATTTTAAATGGTGTTGCCAATGCATTCATCAAGGGGGAGATTGTAAGACCTATGTGTGCTGAATACATTGGCTTGTAGTCAATACACTTGGCTTTGATGATAAAAGTTCTAAATATCACCAAAACACCTTTTTATCAAGGTCCGACTCTAGCTCCGAGCTATAGCAAGGTCCGACCATAGGTCCGACTTGTTTTGGGTAGCTCCGGTTACGTTAGATGCTAGGTCCGACTTCTTGGTAAGGTCCGAATAGCTTTGGTTAGCTCCGGTGAGGCTTTATCTTTAGCTCCGGCATGTCTTTGTTAGCTCCGGCATATATTTGATAGCTCCGGCATGTTTTCGCTAAGCTCCAAGTTGATTTTTCTAGCTCCAGTTTTTGGGTTTACTAGTTCCGACTAGTTCTGGTTAGCTCCGGCGCTAAGTCCTGCTAGTTTTGTAAGCTCCGGCAGGTGTTTCATTGTACTAGTTTTGGTAAGCTCCGGCGCTAGGTTCTACTAGCTTTTGTTAGCTCCGGCTCAAGCTCCGGGTTGATCTGGCAAGGTCCGGAACTTGACCCCAGTGCTTCTGCTTTTCATTTGCAATGTTTCATACTTGCTTTACATTGTTGGAAAGTTTGCTTAGTATTCATTTGCTAAGTTTTTGGTGCTTTTTGGTTGATATGGATGATATCGTGTTACTGTGTTTTTGCAACATGCTTATGTGAGGTTCTCACGTAAGGTGTTGTGTTCGGAACTAACTTGAGTCAAGTCGAGGACTTGGGCTCGTATGGATTGGTTGTTTATTCATGTGCAGGTGTTGCTTGAGTTCAAGACATGGCTGGTGACGGGATCCATTGGACTAGTCTCAGGGAGGAGATGAGGTTCCAACAACCAAATTCAGGAGGAATTGTGGTTGAGCTGATCACGAGGTTGCGCAGCATGATTGAATCAAGAACAATGCATATGAAGGTATCGTGGACGTCATTGGAAGATGTTTGCACGTGTGCAATGAGTGCATGGACGTGGCTACATGGTTCCGGGACGTGATGAAGAGATGTGGACGTAAAGAGTTGGTCGGAAAGGTCCAACCGACTAGGTTATGGACTCAGGCTGCGGCTGAGTCGGGTTTGACTCAAATATGGAAAGATTTGAGTTGGTTATGATAGGATTTCGTGTGGGTCACGAATTTGAGTTGTTTAGGAATGTGGGATACGTTCCTTAGGTGTTTGGGAGTTTTAATATTGCTTCTATCTGCGTATAGAAGAATCTTGAGCAGTTATGGAAAGTTACGATTCGTGATCTGAGTAGGATTGGAGTCCTAGTTGATATTGGGTTGGCCTAAGGGCTGGTTATATAAGCAAGGGAGCCCAGAGCTCGTGGTAGATGACTTTGGGGCTGTTCCTCTTGTGTTCTATTGAATAAAATTCGTAGTTTGAAGGAACTTTTGTGCCTTGTTCGTCCAACTTGTTCCAGACAAGTTTTACTCGTCGAGTTTCTGGACAGCACTACCTTTCGTTGGTGGTTTTATCATAACTCGAGTTTTACAGATCCAATTGACGTGATTCTTTTTCAGTTGTCTTCACAACTTTATTGTCTATCATCTGTCAAAATTTCACGGTCATTGGATTTGTGGTTTATGATATACATTAGTCTCTTTGCAGCATTCCAGAACTGTTTTTTCTCGGGTAGAGCAGATTGACCTTTGTTTGATCTTTCGATCATAACTTGATTTTTTCTCGACGGATTTGAGTGATTCTTTTTGTGTTGTCTTCGTGACTTGATTATCTCTGATATATATCACTTTTGTCACGGTGAAACACGTTTAGATTAGTCTCACACACGATTTCTTTAAACAGATCGTTTTTCTGACGAAAGGGTTTGGGGTTTAATTGTTTCCGCTGCGTAAGATTTTTAAATCTACCATTCACCCCCTGGTAGCTTTTCACGTGCTCTTCGATCCTACATTAAGAAACATAAAAAGGAACAATTTTAAAATGAATTAGAACAAAAATAACATTTAAAATCCTGTATTAGTGCGGACTTGTCCGGTTTGTACCCCGGACTAGTCCGGTTTTGCTCTCTATTGACTCGCCAGACTTGTCCGCTCTTGCTGCAGATTAGTCAGATTGAGTTTCTATTGATTGTCCGGACCTGTCCGTTGTTGGATACGGACTAGTCCGTTCTTTGCTACTGGAACTCTTCGGAGTCGTCCGGTAATCCCTCCTTCAGTCCGGTTTTTTTGGAAATTTACCAAACCTCCGGACTTGTCCGACCTATATCGGACTTGTCCATTTTCCTCTCTAGACAAGATCGAACATGTCTGGAACCAAAACGGACTTGTCCGTTTTAGTCTCTTTTTGATATCGGATTAGTCCGACCCCCTAGCAGACTTGTTCGGTGTACCCGACTCGAATTCAATCTTTTCCTCCACGATTTGTTATTTAGTATTTACCTTAATTGGGCCCAAGAACGTTGTGCCCAACCACTGTGGAGCCCATGTGGGACCCCCACACCACATCCACCACATTGAACTTGAAATCCATCAAACCCTACCACCTCCACCTCTATATAAACACCCCAACACCCACCCCTTCACCTCGTTGCCACAATCAAAGAAACTCAAAACCCTTGTTCGTGGGAGCCACTGTCAAGGGGAGATCACCACATCCAGGAGAAGAGAAGGAGGAAGGAGAAAGATCAACCAAGATCAATCTTCGTCAACTCGTCGACATCATCATCAATCCTCCACCAATTCTCCATCTTCCTTGGATCTAGATGCCAAGATCTTGAGTTTCGTCGAATTATCAACCCTTGAGTTGTTGAATTCACAGTAATTACCTTAGATCATCTTTCTACTTCAATATTGGTCCCATAATTCAACTCAAACTATACTCTAATTGGAATTTTGCCAAAAACCCTAGCCGAGCAGACTTGTCTGGCCATGTGCGGACTAGTCCGATCGACTTTCTGGTCCAGGGCGGACTAGTCCGGTCCCCAATACGGACTTGTCCAGTGTCTGAATCTGTTATTGCTGAATTAATACCAAATTGACTCAAATCAAACTGAGATCTGTTCAAACTTGTTTAAATCCATTGTAACTAGTTAGTAAACATTAATAGCAACACAATAACAAGTTTTACCTCACAATTCCATAAATAATGCATATCATGGCATATTGAGAAATATATGAGCATTTATAGACTGTAATGTCTGTTTTGTATGTTTATTGCACGAAGTAGAAGGTTTATCTCTAGTGGGTGCTGTCGAGGACCTTCAGTACCAGAACTTTGAAGCATTTGACCCTAATCAGTCTCAAGAACAAGGCAAGTGTCCTTGATCATTTTGATCCTATTTTTAAATGTTTTGTTTGCAAAACTGCATGCTTGTGTCAATTTAATGGGAAACCTATTTATAGGTGTTTAGTAGACCTCTTTGAGCATCCTTGTCGCTTGGAATACATTGTAGAGAGTCGGGAAGGGTTTTTTACCTTTTTGCTTCGCTCTAATTAATTGGGATGGGAAAACAATCAAATCTAATGGATGATGAGCACTGATCAATGTGGTTAATTGGTAACATGGGACTTGCGAGATCTAAGCAAGCATGGTTTATGGATTTGGTTTGATGATATGGTGGTTTTCTTGCCTTAGATCTAAGGACCAGTTCATGCGAGAATAAGCCAGGAAAACAGTGCCACCACAAGGCCAAATATGGGTGCGGCTTAGCCAATTAATTTGGCGTATTACCAGCATTGTTCGGATCATTTGGGGGAGCAGAGAATTGGAGTCGGTTGGGTTTGCAATAGTGGCAGGACTGTCTTGGGATTCGAACAACACAAGAGGGGCCCTTGGTTGGATGTGATCAGTTAGAGGCATAACCACCGGTGAAACCTTAGTGGGTCAGAATATGCTGGTAGCCCCTTTGTAAAGGCTATTTTGTGATATCTTGAACATACAACTAAGGAAGTGTAATTGACATAAGGGAGGTTTCTTTTGTCGCTGACGGGTGATGAAACACAAAATTGTGGGTAAAGTGGTACAACCTTTGCAGAGTGTGTTAAAATTATCAAGATAGTCGTGCTCCCGGTTAAGAGCACCTGGATGATCTACATGATTAGAGTGGAATTCGGGATTTGTGATGGTTATGGTTGGGTTATGGTAATGGTTATTGTTATGATTATGGATTGGATGGTGATAAATGGTCATGGTTAATGATGATGGTAAGAATATGGAATATGAATGGATAATGAATAATGGATATGAATTATTATGTTTATTTGGGATATGACGGGATTATTTCACATAGACATTGTAGGATGCTTTTTACATGTTTTAAATGTACTTTTCAGCAAATAGCAATTATTTATTATCTTTCCTTGTTTAAGCAACATGTCATTATTTCCCACACATGCTGAGTATGACATGTGATCACCCTCGCAATTCCGCCACCAACAGGTTTAGGTGATGTTTGGGAGTACCTTGAGGATAATGCGGAGTACTAGATTGTGTGCTGCCATCGACTTGCCTGTGGTGTTGCTTGGAGCTGCGCTATTCCCCTACGCTCAGTTGCTTAGTTGCTTAATTAGATTATTTCCACTGCATTAGTTTTCAGAAATATTAATATTGATCATTAGAGTTGTAATTTGATGATTACTTGAATATTGTAATAAAAGTACTTATTTAACTTTTGCTGTGGTAATCTTTTTGTATATCGTTTTTGATGCACTCGTATATGTGTGTTGAACATCCTGGTCACACATATGTGTCGCACTTGGTTCTTTTTCGGAACCGTGTTCCACAACATGAAGCAAAACAAAGTGGAACAAGTTAAAATGAATTAGACTCAAAGCAACAATTAAAAACATGTATCAGTGCGAACTTGTCCAGAATAGAATCCGGACTAGTCCAAAGTACTCCCTCTTGTTTTCCAGACTTATCTGCTATTTGCTGAGGACTAGTCCGAAAAATGATTATGTTTGTCTCCGGACTTGTCTGTTATCATGTACGGACTAGTCCAATCTTTGTTACTGGAACTTTTCAGAGATGTCCGGTAAATCCTCAACTAGGTCCAATTTTTGAAAACTGGGCAAGCGTCCATACTTGTCTGGCCCCATACCGGACTTGTCCATTTTGCTTTCTGGTCCAGATCGTACTTGTCCGAACCTCCACTGGATTTTTTCGTTCAACGTTCTGTATCCATATGGGACTTGTCCGGCCCCTCTGCGGACTAGTCTAGTGTGCACGACTCGGATTCTATTTTTCCTTCATAGCAAGTTATTGGGTATTTTCCTTAAGTAGGCCCAATAATGTCGTGCCCAACCCCTGTTGAGCCCATGTGGGACCCCACCAAGGCCTCCACCGCCTTATACTTGAATTCCACCCAAACCCTACCACCTCCACCATATATATAAACACCCCACTACCCACCCTTTCATTTCTTTGCTACATTAGAAGAAACCCTTAACCCTAGTTCGTGAGAGCCGCCATCAAGAAGCCTCCACCGCAGGGAGAAGAAGGAAGAGGAAGGAAGGAGGAGGATCAATCAAGATCGTCATTGTTGTTGCGATCTCCATCTTCAATCCTTCATTGTCAACATTCTCCTTTGCCAATTCTTCATCTCCTTCGATCTTGACATCAAATTCTCGAGTCTTCAACCTTTGAACCCTTGGATTCATGGTAAATACCTTAGATTCTCCTTTTCTACATAAATTATGGTTCCATGATTAATCAAACTATGCTCTAGTTGAAAATTCACCAAAACCCTAGCCACAACGGACTTGTCCAATCCTGTGCGGACTAGTCTGATTTCCTCACTATTCCAGAGCAGACATGTACGGCCCAGGTGCGGACTAGTCCGGTCCTTTAGTTCTGGAAATTCCTGGAACTTTTCCAATAATCTCCGAAATAACTTTGAACTTGCCCTAACATGTAGAACTTAATTGTGAGTAGTTAGTAAGCTATGATAGCAACTTGATAACATGCATTACCACATACTTGCATCATTCATGCATGGCTTGGAATATTGAGTAATATATGAGCACTTATTGATTGTAATGCTTGTTTTGTATGTTTGTTGCGCAGAGTAGAAGTTATTGCTCGCTGTCGAGTACCTCTATCACCAGAACTTCGAAGCTTTTGACCCTAACCAGTCTCAAGAGCAAGGCAAGTGTCCTTGAACATATTGATCCTGTTTTTAAATGTTTTGTTGGAAAAATTGCATGCTCGTGTCAAATTGATGGGAAACCCAAGATAGGTGTTTACTAGACTTGTTTGACCATCCTTGTCACCTGGAATATGTTGTAGAGAGTCGAGAAGGGCATTTTACCTTTTTGCTTCGCTCTAATTAATTGGGATGGGAAAACAACCAAATGGCTTAACTGTGAATCAATGAGCTTTTATATGATGAGAATTGATGATGTGGTTAATTGGTAACATGGGACTTGGGAGACCTAAGCAAGCATGGATTGTGGACTGGGTTGGATGTTACGGTGGTTTCACTTCCTAGATCTAAGGACCGGTTCGTGGAGCGACCATCCAGGATTTACAGTGCCATCACAAGACCAAGTATGGGTACGGCGTAGCTGAATAATTAGGCCTGCTGCTGGTATCGTATGGACCATTGGATGGTGTGGGAAATGGGAGTCGAGGAGGGCTACCCTGGGAACCACATGGCACATGAGGGGGCCCGTGGGTGGGAGAATGGAGATTCAAGCATGCTGGTGAAATCTTAGTGGGTTTGTATATACTAGTAGTCCCTTTGTAAAACCTATTTTGTGATTTCTTGGCCACACACCAAAATAAGTGTGAGACGGGATAAGGAAGGTTCTTAGTGACCGAAAGGTGATAAAATCACAAATGTGTGGGTAAAGTGGTACAACCTCTGCAGAGTGTTAAAAACTATCATGATAGACGTGCTTCCGGTCATGAGCTGAATGTAGCCTAGAGGGGGGGGGGGGTGAATAGGCTTTTGAACTTTTAATCAGAACCTGAAACACTTAGCAAACTGATCAAACACAGAGAAATCGGACTAGTCCGGTTATGTGCGGACTAGATCAATCAATTTGATAAGTAACTTCGATCGAGGTACTCTACGCAGAGGAAATTGAGTTATAAATAGAGTGTATTGTTTCAACGAAACTAGATGTAGCACAAGTTAACTTTAGTTTCAAGGTTTTAACGTAAATTAAACTAGATTGAGAAAACCCTAGATTTCAATGAATATTAAGAACAAGAGCAATGACACAACGATTTTTATCCCGTGGTTCGATCCTACAAAGGAAATCTACATCCAGGTTGAGGAGCCCACGAAAGGACTGGGTCTTCACCAACCCTACCCTCGTCGAATCGCCACGGAGGCCAATTCTCTTCCACTAATCACAAAGGGTAAGAATAACCGTGTTCAAGGGGACTTCTAACAAGTTGAGGGCTCCCCAAGATTTACAATTCAAACACCACCAAACACACTCGAAAAGTATGCAATGAAACAGCGAGAGTGTGTGAGAGAATCAAACCCAAGAGCTCAAGTCATGAAGAACGTGTCTCTCCTTTGATCTAAGGTTAATCCTCAAGGATTTGATCTTTCTTGTGTTGGATTGTGTGGAGAGACGTGTTTTCTAGGCTCTTGGAGGGTGTGATGGCGCAGGGGGTCGAGAGAGATCATAGTTGGGCCGTGCACCTCTATTTATACTAGGGTATCCAAAGGTTTCCGTTAGGGTTTACAAAGTTCGGACTAGTCTGTGGTGGACTCCGGACCAGTTCGGTGTGCGGCGTGTGGGAAACCCTAAGTGTCCTAAAATATCAGACTTGTCCGTTCGTGGGCGGACTAGTACGATTTTGTCTCTAGAGATGTTCGGACTAGTCCGACACATATCAGACTAGTCCGGCGTGGTGAATTCCTTAGTGAATTGAGGACAAGTCCGCATTAGGACTTGTCTAATTTTAGTCAGAGAGGTTATCGGACTAGTCTGAATATTAACGGACTATTCCGGTGTCGTGGAAATTCGAGGGGCTAAGGACATGTTTGAAATTGGGAGGGACTTGTCCGATGTTGCTCAGTGGGGATTTTAGACTAGTTTGTGGAATATCGGACTTGTCCGATGTTGATCAGAAGGATTATCGGACTAGTTCGGACAATATTGGACTAGTCCGGGGTGGACAAGTCTGCACTGGGAGGACTTGTCTGATCCTGGATAGTGATGTTATCGGACTAGTCCGGGGTACTTCGGACTAGTCTAGTCCTGTGTGAATTTGTGCAGTGAGGGTGTTTTCTTTTGCTTGAGCTCTTGGTGTGTGTTTCTCCAACACACTGCATACACAAAGATTATTCTATTTATCCCTCGAGCTCCTTTCAACTTGATTCATCACTCTCCTTTCTTTTTGCGTTTACTTCATAATTTCATCAAAAAACTGCACCCATCTCAAGAATTTTGTTAGGATCTCATTTGTTTGTCATAAATCAACCAAAACCCACAAGGGATGCCTAGATGCACTTTCAATCTCCCTCTTTTTGGTGATTGATGACAACCAATTGAAATTTCACAAGTATGATTAAAAATCCGGATTTTCATAAAGTGTACACATATGAGCTTGGAACAAATTAAGCAATGAAAGCATAAGACATATGTGCACTCTTTATGGTGGGTTGCAACACTATGCATGTGTGAGCAATAATCGTGATGAGAACGAGATAATTGACATAATCATATCAACATTAAGCATATATGTCAATTCCAAATCACAAGCATAGATTATATCAAATTATCATCACAATCTTCATAGACATGACTTAGAACCAAAATAAGAGCATAATAGCATTTTTACAACCCAAAAGCATGACATAAATCAAAAGATGCAAATGGAGCTCTTGTCTCGGAAACTACAACTAGACCTAGTGACTCCCCCTCAATCTCTCCCCCTTTGGCATCAAGGCACCAAAAAGAAGGAGATGAGGTATCTAGAGACTGTTGAGTCACTCCTCGCTGTCGGTCCGCTCATCGTCTTCATCTTTAGGCTGCGGAGGAGGAGGAGGATGAGAACCACTTGCAGCGCCCCCAATGCCAAAATAGGGAAGTTCAGAAGGTGAAAGGGGTGAAAGCTCCGAGAAGTCAGAGGGATAGTCCTCGGAGATGACAGGAGATCCAATGGGCTCAATCTCCAGCTTCTGGCAGATTTGCTTGACATTTTCCTTCACATACTTCATGTCTGCCTTCCTTGCCTTGTTCAACTTATGAAGCTTCACTTCAGCCTTTTTGCAAGAGCCAAAGATGGCAGCCAAGTACATCAAAATATCACTTGAGGACCCTTTTGAGGAGGGGCCCTAGTAGCGTGAGCAGTCCTGGCATCTCCTTGAGCTCTCCTTGGAGCCTCTTCACTAGACACTGGAGATGGAGCAGCTGGGAGAGTGGCTTGGGAAGGCTTCTGAGGCCTCAAGGGAGTGTGCTCCACATTCTTCACGAACTCAATTCCTATGACTTTCTCAATCATGAACACGATATAGGGTGCATAGCCACAGGAACGGTTCGGTGTGCAGGAGATATTCACCATATCATTCCAAATATATTCGAAGACGTCAAATTTCCTGTTCTTGCTTATCACCTTCATTAGTGTCCTTAGGTAGCCTTGGACACTTCCTGCATCTCCATCTTTTGGAGCTATAGTCTTCCTCAACACCCTATTGAGAACCATGAAGAAAGGCTTCATGTTCTTGGTCGATGGAGGGTTGAACTTCAGGATGGTGTCATAGAGAAACTCCATCTTGTCCTTCTCCAGGATGCCAATGTTGTGAATGATGAGCTCATTGCTGCTAGTGTCCTCAAGATGCAGCAGTCTTGCAAACTCATCATAAGTCTTGGTGTACTTGGATCCATGAGTCATCCAAGTCCCCTCTCCTCTTCATCACTAGCAAAGTAGCAGGTAGCATAGAACTGGGCTATGACTTCATCATTCCAGTTGTATCTGAAGGCAAACTGATCCTTCAGACCATGCCTTGCCATAGCAGCAATCACTTTATCAAAGGCAGGGCAGCTCTTCCTCTCAAAGTGGGTCTTGTCGATCCACTGGCTTTAAACCACTGGAGTCTTCATAGTGAGATACACGGAATTGTAGTAGTCTGCGTGGAAGTTGCTCCAGAATCTTGCATCAGCTGCCTTTTTGGACCTGCTATAACACTCAATTTGTCTGAGTTTGAAGCAACATCACTTCCTGTGCCAATGATTCTTTCTCCAGTGGGGTCTCTATTCCCCTGCCTCGAAGCACTCATTTGGAGAGGGACAATGGGACCAGTGATGATCCCTTTCCCTTTACCCTTAGCTTGGCGAGGAGCTACCAAGCTGGTGCCAGCTGCATCCTTTCCTTTGGATGTCAACTTCTTGGCCACGACCTTTCATCGCACTTGAGGTGGAGCGGGCGACGGGTCAACGGCACAGTGTTGCCTTTTCTTGCTTTGGCCCATCGAGGACCGAAGCAAAGACTCTTGGTCCAACTCGGCCTCAAAATCAGAGATCTCATCATTGGAGCTCGACATTGTCCTCACAAGAGGATTATAAAATGCATGGATGAGAATTGATGGAAAGGAAACACATTGAGTGGAGGAATTTATGGTTGAGTTCTGTTAAAAACCGGACTTGTCCGGTGCTCAAATGCTGACTAGTTCGGGGAACCGGACTAGTCTGGTGTTCAACAGTTCAAACCCTAACAATCAGATTGATGGTGGTTCTCAATGCGAAGATAGCTCAAGAGAGATGTAATACAACAAGGAATCATGTGCTAACAAGTAGAGCTAAGCTTTTTGGTCCACAATACAAGCAATTGAAGGTTCTAGGGTTTTGGAGAAAGTTTACCAAAATCCTTCGATTCTTGAGGTTGGAGGCGTTGTTGGTGCGGACAAGTCCGTGGTCTTCAATCCTCTTGCGATGAAGATCGTTTTCCATGGAGAGATGAAGAGATTTGGTGGAGAAATCGCCAAATGGCCTTGGGAGCACTTGAGTGAAGAGAGAGATTACGAGGGAAGTTGTGAGGATGAAGAGGATTAGGGTTTGGCGGCCATAGGGTTATGGAGTCAAAAAATCAGAATAGTCTGTGGTCAACCGGACTAGTCCGGACTACCGGACCTCTGCGGTCTAGTCTGCAGTGTGCGGACTAGTCCAGGCAACCACATACTAGTCCGTGGTCACCAGAACAAAATCAATTAGCCCATTCGTATATATTCGAAGGTGCTTATAAAGAAAATAGGGGGCAAAACACACAAATAATCTTGATGAATATGATCAGTAAACATACAACACTCAAGCTATGACCATAATTCACCAAGATCAAGTAATTGAAATAGTTTTTCAAAGAAAATAGAGAAAGATGATTTTCATAACATAATCAATGGATTTTGAATAAGCCATATAGGTATGCAAGTTTTCAAGCCACTTTCCGAGCATCGAGGATATTTAGTTCATTTCGGAGCTCGCAAAAATGTTTTTCATCAAGTGGCTTGGTAAATATATCGACTAGTTGTTTTTCGGTGTTGACATGGGAAATGGTTATGTCTCCTTTCATTGAGTGGTCTCTCAAAAAGTGATGTTGGATGTCTATGTGTTTGGTCCTAGAGTGCTCAATGGGTTTATGGGCAATTTTAATAGCACTCTCATTGTCACAAAGGAGTGGAATATGACTCATATTGTAAACGTAATCCCTTAGAGTTTGTCGCATCAAAAGGAGTTGTGCACAACAACTTTCGGCTGCAACATACTTCGCTTCGGCCGTGGATAAGGCAATGGAGTTTTGTTTCTTGGAGGACCAAGAAACTAGGGATCTACCTAGGAATTGGCATGTACATGAGGTACTTTTTCTATCTACTTTGCATCCGGCACAATCTGCATCGGAGTATCCAATTAGATTGAACTTGGAACCTTTAGGATACCAAAGGCCCAGGTTGGGTGTATGAACTAAATATTGCAAGATTCTTTTTACAGGTGTCAATTGACACTCCTTAGGATTGGCTTGAAATCTTGCACACAAATATACAGTCAACATAATATCAGGCCTAGATGCACATAAGTAAAGTAGGGATCCAATCATGGAGCGATATACCTTTTGATCCACGCTCGGTCCATCTTCATTGAGATCCAAGTGTCCATTTGTTGCCTCACTTGGAATCGCAAGAAGTACCTCAATTCTCCCATCATTGACATCTCGAATCTATCTGTCATGATCTTACTAAATTCTTCACAAAAGGATTTGTTAGTTGAACCAAATATGATATCATCAACATAAATTTGACAGACAAATAACTCATTATCAAAGTGCTTAGTGAACAATGTATAATCAGCTTTGCCGATCTTAAAACCATTTTCAATTAAAAAATCTCTAAGACACTCATTCCAAGCCCTAGGAGCTTGTTTGAGGCCATAGAGAGCCTTACACAGTTTGACCACATGGTCGGGGAACTTTTGATCAATCAATTTGATTAGTCAGTTCGATCTAGGTACTCTACGTAGCGGAAATTGAGTTACAAATAGAGTGTATTGTTTCAAAAAAACTAGATGTAGCACAAGTTAACTTTAGTTTCAAGGTTTTAACGTAAATTAAACTAGATTCAGCAAACCCTAGATTTCAATGAATATTAAGAACAAGAGCAATGACACACCAATTTTTATCCCGTGGTTTGATTCCACAGAGGAAATCTACATCCACGTTGAGGAGCTCACAAAAGGACCGGGTCTTCACCAACCCTACCCTAGTCGAATCGGTACGAAGGCCGATTCTCTTCCACTAATTACAAAGGGGTAAGAATAACCGTGTTCAAGGGGCCTTCTCGCAAGTTGACGGCTCCACAAGATTTACAATTCAAACACCACCAAACGCACTCGAAAAGTATGTAATGAAACGGCGAGAGTGTGTGAGAGAATCAAACCCAGGAACTCAAGTCGTGAAGAACGTGCCTCTCCTTTGATCTAAGGTTAATCCTCAAGGATTTGATCTTTCTTGCGTTGGATTGTGTGGAGAGACGTGTTTTCTAGGCTCTTGGAGGGTGTGACAGCGCAGGGGGTCGAGAGAGATTATAGTTGGGCTGTGCACCTCTATTTATACTAGGGTTTCCAAAGGTTACCATTAGGGTTTACAAAGTTCAGACTAGTCTGTGGTGAACTCTGGACTAGTCCGGTGTGCGGCGTGTGAGAAACCCTAAGTGTCCTGAAATATTAGACTTGTCCGGCCCTGACCAGACTAGTCTGATTTTTTCTCTGGAGATGTTCGGACTAGTCCGGCACATATCGGACTAGTCTGGCGTGGTGAATTCCTTAGTGAATTGAGGACAAGTCCGCACTTGGAGGACTTGTCCGATTTTAGTCAAAGAGGTTATCGGACTAGTCCGGATATTAACGGACTAGTCCGGTGTCTTGGAAATTTGAAGGGCTAAGGACAAGTTTGAAATTGGGAGGGTGTGGGGACCGGAATCTCGACATCCAAGGATCTCATTGGGTGGTGTCGTGCGATGCGACGCCCAAAAGTATACAAGAAAAGAACGAGAATAAAATACAATACTAAGTCTTTGTTTTATAAACACAGCAGAAGTTTTACAATATATAACGTAGGAAAGAAGTATATACATCATACTACACTCTTAGCACTAGCTATGCATGAGTAAAGTTGTCCATGCCCTCGGGCGCTTTACACTAGCAGCACTCACAGATATCGCCTGCGTGCAGGGCTTCCACTCAGCCGTAAACCCAAAAGGGTAAGCCATCGTCGTTAGGCCCTTTCATCAACGGTGTAACCTGCAAAAACTCGTTAGCTGCAAACGAGACTGACCCGTCTCACTAGACATATGTAGAGGTGAATACTAAGCATAGGTAATGAATAGCATAAAGGACTCGCCTATCAGTGGATCCTTATAATCCTGTTTTAAGTAGCGAATGACATTATTTGGCACGACACATGATAGACTCCACAATCAAAGAAGAAACGCTTCGCCGATGATATGACATGCCCAAAGCACATAATGCTATCACAGTTAAAGTATGGGGAAACTGTAAACTTTTAATTGTGCTATCTCTAAGCCACACAAGGTTGCAAGGCAATTATAATTCAATACCTCATATTCTTCTAGCTTCTTTAGTATTTACTATGTCACAATAGCGACGGACAAGTGGTACTCAAATAACCGTGAGGGGCGGTGATTGCAATCAGGACACACTTGAACTGCACGAGATGCACACCTGCGTGGGAGACACCTACTTGCTCTCCTTCCCGCGTCATACACGACCACCTTTCACCCAAGACCCCAATGTCGATAAACCTCTTCATCCCGAGCAAAAGGTCCCGTACACGGACACGTCGAAGTTGTCCGCTAGAAGATTTACGCCTTTATGCCTTCGCATCTCCATTCAAGGACAACTGAGGAGTCTCCACACTACAGTCTGGAGTTACATCAGTTTATTGGGCCCATATCCCATTATGCAACCGGTACAGTTCAAGCTTGCCCAACGGTGCCGCATACGGCACGGTCCTCAAGCGACACTGGCAGGGCTATGCACCCGAGACTCCATCTCGTCGACTCCTATTCCCCCTGCATGGTCTCGTATTCATTTCATAATCCATTATTTCATCTTTCACCCTCATATGAATGATTATTCCTATCTCGTGAGTAGGTTCCAACCACTCGACTTCTACCGGTATATCTACAACATTAGCATTGGAAGTTCTACATGTCAAGCTGTAAACCTTTCCAATCCCCCCATAGGATTTGTGGTATAAAAGTGGAGTATCAAACACCTTATACATAATGCAGAATATCAACTGAAGATGTAAATGAATAAAACTGGAAAACTTTGAAAAGCTCTTAAATGCAAACCGGGGCTTGCCTTAGTTTGTGACTCGATTAAATGTCAATTGTTAGTGGTCCTTCTCTGAAGACTCCACCAAAGACTTCAAGTGGACACCCTAGCCTTCTCCTCCAAGTGACAATTCTCGTCAATATCGATCACTACATGACATGCATATAGAATCTATATGAATGCTAGTGAAATTATAATTTATATATAGTTCATAAGCTTCTAACTATGGTTATAGTGAGGGAATGATCTCAGTTGGCTTTGTAATTTTTATGGAATATATTAGGGACTATAATGGAGACCCTTGCAAAGAACAGGAGATGATCAAGGAAGTTTGATGTCTCTAAAATTATGGCAAGCAATAACCTTTCCAGAATTTATAAGGGGAAACTGTAGCTTTAACATAGCCACCAGTCGATGATCATGATAGAGGAGGTTGTCCTGGTTCTAGCAAAATTGGTTTCATAATTTTCTAAGCAAATACGAGTGAGATATTGAATTTCAAAGTTGCTAAGAATTCATGGAAGTATTTTATAATTGATATTAGACTTTTAGTTATTATCTAGGTTTGTAACTAAATTTGGATTAGAAGATTATGTCAATTAAATTTGAAACTTTTACTGAAGTTGGTAAATGTCTCAAAGAATGTTTAGGTCAAATTTGGGACATAACAAGGAAACGGAACATATATAATAATTCAATGATTAAAAAGAAAATAATTGAATTATACAGAATGTTCTACAGGTTTTAATACCAAACCACTTGTACAACTTGAACGTTCAGAGCATAAGATTCATTCAGGATTTTATTGGAGATTTTTAGAGCCAGGCTACTAGGAGAAATTGAATTTAGCAATTTGAATTAATTGCTGGTTACAGTTTTGTTACCTAAATGAACAGCAGATTAAAACTTGAAATTGGAATAAGTTAGACAGGTTCAATGGCTCCAAACTTTTTCTGGTAACCAAGAACAGGAAAAAGTATTTTATGTGAATTTTGGGGATTTTCCAGTAGAAGGATTTGTTGTAAAAGTTCCAGGAATGTATGGAGAAAAATATTTATCCAAAAATGAAAAATGATTTTCATGGAAATTAATTGGCACTAACAGAAACTAGAGCTCAAGGGCTTTCAAAAAAAATTTGTTTGAAGATTTGTGGATAAATATACAGAGAGTTATGGATTTTCTAAGTTTGAACTTAATCTGGAATTGTCAGAATTAATTTGAATTCAAAACAATGGCGCCTGGGCCCCACCAGCTGACGTGGCATGCTCTGGTCGAAGCAACACACGGGTGCACACGGTTTTTCCCACGTAGTCACATGGAATCCCGCAGCCACAGCAGATCAGCAAACCAAAGGGAATGCTCACTGACGTGTGGACCCTGCCGCACCTTCGTCTTCCTCGGGCCGGCGGCGCGCGGGCGGCGCTTGCGGTTCCCGCGGCGGTGCGCTCTGGCCAGCCTCACTGGAACCGAGTTCACGGCCACTGCAGCTCCTAGTTTTTGGGCGCCCAACCCTAAAATCATGCACTGAGCATGATGGTGGGGTCGGTGAAGCTTTCCGTCGGCCGGAAACGACGGCGCATCGGTGGCGGCGGCGGTAGGGTTCCGGCCATGTCGGAACCGCTGCCCCGTGGCTTAAAGTCTTCGGAAAAAGTCTGGGGAAGTTTCCTGGAACCATGAGGGAAGTGATAGGGAGGTGAAATCGTTGTGTAACAGCCGGCAAACAACCGTCAACGGCGACAGAGGCGATTTTTCAATGGCGGAGGGAAGAACTCATGATTCTTGAGCTACGGTCTATCAATTTTGGTAATTCCAGTTCGAGGTGGCGCGCAAGGGAGTGAAGAAAATATTTGCTAGCAATTGTGAAGAGTGATTAACTGTGGAAACCAAATTGAATGAAAAACCTAGCTAGTTCATAAGCTTCGGCCGAGAGTAAAACTTGGATAATTTGCTCGATACTCACGTAAATGCCTGGGCACACCTTCTTGCTGTTGGAGTCGAAGACCGAAACGGCTCGCAGCAGCCTGGCACCATGGAAAAGAGACGGCGCACGGCGACTTCGGCGGTGAGCTCCGGTTTGGCTACAAAATACCGGCCAAAACATCAACTAAATGGCGAAGGGATTGAACCAGGGGATAGAGGAGGGAGTGGGGAACAACTTCGCTGTTGAGAGCTCGGCGAGAGGACCTTCCGGTTGGCCGGCAATGGCCGCACAGCGCCGGCGGTCGGAATTTCGCGCACGGTTGCAAACTGGAGCAGGGCTTCGACGGGGGAGAACGAAACTGGCAGGGAACAGAGAGGAGAGGATAAGGAGGAGCAGGGAGCGACATTTGTAGGAAGCTGGAGGAGGGGCAGCTCGCGTCGTCGCGTGGTGCATGCCGTCGCCATGGTGCGCGCAGCACGCTCTGGATTGCGGCTGCATGTGGGCTGCTGACTGGTGGGCCCCACCAGTCAGCCTCACAGCCACTGCCCACTTTAGTAATTCATTTTAAAATAGTAAATGAACTCCAAAAATAATAAAACTTCATGGATATGTCAAGAAAAACGTGCTGAATACCATGGTGTGTTCAAATCTCTATGTTCAAGTAAATTTGGACCAGATTTTGAATTTGAATTTAAACTTGACTCAAATTCATTGAGAGGCTCAAATAAAATAGCAAATGTATTTCAAAATTCATGAAACTTTGCAATGAGAATATTTGTAATTTTAGAAGACTATAGAAAAATTTATATCCTCATATTTGAATATTTTTGACAGGGCATGTGTATACAATAGCTATATGCTATTTTGATTATTTTGAGTATGTGATATTTGAATTATTCTAAGATTATTGGTGAAGTATGTTTCTCATGTTAATAAAATTTTAAACGTGAGATGAAGAAAGAATTGAATAGGTTCAAGTTTATGTACATGACCATATCTTGAACCCAATTAAATTTGAATTAAACTGATAATTGAATTTCATATTTAGAAATAAGTGGGATTTAAAGAGGGACTTGTCCGATGTTGGTCAGTGGGGATTTCGGACTAGTCTGTAGAATTTCAGATTTGTCCGATATTGATCAGAAGGATTATCGGACTAGTCCGGACTTCATCGGACTAGTCCGGTGCGGACAAGTCCGCATCGGGAGGATTTGTCTGATCCTGGACAGTGAGGTTATTGGACTAGTTCGGGGTACTTCGGACTAGTCCGGTCCTGTGTGAATTTGTGCACTGATAGTGTTTTCTTTTGCTTGAGCTCTTGGGGTGTTTTTCTCCAACACACTCCATACACAAAGATTATTCTATTTATCCCTTAAGCTCTTTTCAACTTGATTCATCAGTCTCCTTTCTTGTTACGCTTACTTCATAATTTCATCAAAAAACTGCGCTCATCTCAAGAATTTGGTTAGGATCTCATTTGTTTGTCATAAATCAACCAAAACCGATAAGGAATGCCTAGATGCACTTTCATGAGAGACATGGACCCTCACATGGTTAGAATGGAAATTGGGAATTTGGAAAGTTATGGTTATGGTTTGAGTTGTGTTAAAGGGACATGGTTGATGATGATGATAAGAATCTAGTATATTGATGGATAAATATTGATGGAAGAGATATAATGGTAACTCATGATGTTGGACCCATAATTTATACCTATTTGGGTTATGATGGGATTAAATCACATAGACATTGTAAGATGCTTTTCATATGTTTTACATGTACTTTTTAGAAAATAGCCAATATTTTTTATCATTCCTTGTTTCTAGCTACATGTCATTGTTTTCCCACACTTGCTGAGTACGACATGTGCTCACCCTTGCTATTCCTCCACCAACAGTTTCAGGTGATGTTTGGTAGTACCCTGAGGATAATGCAGAGTACTAGGTTGTGTGCTACTGTCGACTTGCCAGTGGTTATGCTTGGAGCCGCGCTATCCTATTTGCTTAGTTTAGATTATTTTCGATGCAATATCAGTAGTATTGGAAATAGTGATCATTAGAGTTTGTAATCGAGAATTATTTGAATATTGTAATAAAATTACTTATTTTCTAGTTCATGTTGTGGTAAATTTCTGTATATCATTTGTGATGCACTCGTGTATGTGTGTTGAACTTCATGGGCACACATATACATCACACTTGGTTCATTTTCGGAGTCGGGTGTCATAGAAGAGCTCAAGAGTTGGACGGTTGCAACCTCTGCAAAATCCTTACGAGCCTTTGTATTTTCTTTTGTTCTGCCCGTCAGATCCAAGCATGTGCTTATGATGCATTCGCCCTTGCTACGTTCCTGGTGCATGACATCAATGTTATGCATTAGAATTAAGGACTTCACATACGGTTCAGCAATCTCTGACCCGTTGAGATGTTGCGTTGGTCCATTTTTGACAATGGTGTCCTTCCTGAAGGCATTTTTCTGTTGCCTAAATAAGTGATTGGTCGGTGACCAACATTTGTGGCAATCGAAGTAGCAAATCATAGCACCATGATTTAAACAAAAACACTTCATGTTCGAAGCACATATCGGACATGTCAAATGACCATGACTGCTCCAGTAGAAACCATGCTGTAAGATGGGAAGCCACCTCTCACTCTTTCTCGGCATCTCCGTCGCCGCACAAATGGGTAGCCCCGCACGGTAGCGCTCTAGGCCGTCGATGTCATCCGAACCTCCTTCTTCTCCATTTCCGTTGCAGCCAATACTGGTGGAACTGGAGGCGGCGCCCTCACCTCCTCTGTCCCCTTCTCCACCTGCCGTGCCCGCACCTCCTCATCCCATTTGGGTTCAGGAGACTGTCCGCCTCGTCGAACACCGCTTCGATGAACTCGATCAGCGCCTGAAGGAGGCCATTGACCACCTTTCTGCGATCGTCGGGTGCGCAAAAAAGCTCGACAAATTGGCGCGGGATGTATTTTCCAATACATCTCGCTCGTGTGACCATCTGGGTCTTGGGAAACTTCCCGTCTGCACCAGCATGGACACTACCGGCCACTACTGCTTTGGGTTAGGGTTTGTGGCCGGTCATCTCAATGTCCTCTATGAGATGGTCGGGGATTTGGCTGGGGTTGAGGGCTGCCAGCATCTTCTGCGGACCGTTGCCTGGAAGCTTCAGACTCAATTGCCAGAGGAGGCGTTAACAGCGGCGACAGCGAAGGAGGTAGCAGAGGCAGCGGTGGGGGAGGCGGTGGCGGCAGTAGCGGCGGCAGAGGAGGCAGCGGTGGAGGAGAAGGAGGTGGAGGAGATCTCCTCCGACTCCGAGTAGAGTAGTATTTGTAGTTTTTCTTTTTCTTGTTTTCTATGTGCTTTCGTATTTCTTGTTTGTAATATATGTGTTGTTTATATTTTAATGATAAATGTCTTTTCTGTTCATGAACAATGCGTCCTATGCAGTATCGAAAAACAACTCCTTTCTGAAAAAGGGGCGAGATAACTGTTGTTCAATGTCTAGCCAATAATTTGTTGTGTTGCGACAATCGACAACTCTTGGTTGAAACTCCATTGAGATCGTGGTTGAGGCCGTGTTTCTCCTCTTTTGTGTTCTTTCACTCAATTTTTTCATTTGTAGTCAGCGCATGGGAAAATGTATTTTTAGTATGTAGTAGTATATACTACATGTTATCATTTCATTGTGATTAATGTTACAGAATGCTGATTGTTTACCATCGTCCTTTCATGGACTTGGCTGTATTTGCATATCGCTTGCATTAGCACATATACATCTGGCGATACATATTTTTTCGTATTTTTTTTGAATGTCCCACTAGCGAGTAGATGACTGCTTTTATATTTTGATCTCTATGCATGGCAACAAATATGAATTAAGAAGCGAGCAAGTTGTCCTAAGATGGAGTCTACCCCTATAGCTACATGCACCATGTGCATGAATCGACGCGACATGAGATGTAATTAATCATGATTGCATGCGTGCACAAGGGCACTGCTTGCGTCAAATTCTCCACTCCCACGAAAATTTTATCGTTCTACTTGGCGCGCCACATTTGAGATTTTGACAATTCAATTTTCACTACCTGCGCCTCCAATTTCAGTCCCGCCTATATTGTAACCCTTTTTCAGCCACAATGTGTATAAATGGAAACACTGGCCTCCGTTCCCGACACACCACTGCCCTGCCCTTCCGGTTATCTCGCAGTACTCCAAATATGTTGTCTCTCTGTCCTGTGTTCCATACTTGTATTCCTAAGAAATTCTCGTGTTTTCATTTCCCACGGTTTTTACAATTTTTCCCCCATGGATCTCGCAGTGATGCATCGAAGCTCTTGATGGTGTTGACTCCTGGGTAAAACGTCAGACGACCAAGTTTGATGGGCTCTACCGAACCTCTTCGTCGCCGACACCTCCCCGCGAAATCGCATCCCGGACTCCAGTTTTGTGCTAGGTAAACTACACGATCCATGCCGTCTTTTTATAGAGCTATATTGGCTAGGTTCTAGACGATCCATGAAGTTTTGGGCTAGTTAAGTTATACACGATCCATCCTGATATACGAAGATTAAATAAATTAACAAAGAAGAAATGTGGTCTTCTGTTTCACGAATTTAGTTATATATATATATGTGTGTATATATATATATATATATATATATATATATATATGTATCATATACTACACCTGTCCCTAAATATATGTTGCTCCGACAGCTTATTACGGTATTGTATTTCTAGGTTAATTCCTGGCCAGGAACGACAAATACTAGAAACCAGAGGTAGTAGTATGTAATTTCTAGATTTAGAAGTAAATGACGCACGGGTTATCTGATCAACCACTCCAATTGTTGTACTCTCATTCCTGTTTTACAAATTTGTATTCCTAAGATTTTTAGTTCCCATGGTTTTTACACTTTTTTCTTTCTTGTGGCTTTCTCGGATTGTACGTTTTTTCTATTCTTTCATTTCTAATTCCTCCATTCGTAACAAACACTGCAGTTTATAAAAAGCACACCGTCCGATCCAAAATCTATGTCGATCATGTAATTTGACGTTATCACTATTATTTGGAATGACTACTTACAATGCTCTTTACATTAGGAACAAGACATCAAATAGTGATGTCGTCTACAAGCATTCATGGTGGCTAACAAGCACCTGGTATAATTGTAAATGTGTTTACTATCAAAATTAAAAAAATTTAGGCAACATTAAATCGTTTGCATGGTACGCAGAGAATATTGCAGCACATGATGTTTAGGAATCCCGAGGTTCTTCACTCCCTGGTACTACGATGCATGAACCAACAGCAGGTATAGATATACAAACTAGAAATACTCCTTCCGCCCCAGCGTAACTTTACTTTTGGAACTTAAAAATGACACACTCCAACTCTATCCTCGATAGCTTCCAACTACCCATATCACATCACATTACTACCTGCCTCTCTACCGTGCTATTTATTTTGGCAGAGCGTGTTAGTTTTTTACTCCTTTGGCATTCAATTTGGAACATTTTGAGATACTACGGTCTGTCCTTTAGATGTATTGATGATGGGTGTATCATGGTCATTTGCATTCGATCCTAGGCTCTACTAATTGGTTTAGCATGCCTTGAGATTCTACTTTCTTAGTACTTAGTCTTTATAGTTCACAGTTCCTCAGCCTGTGTGATGGCATGATTTTTTATGCCTCCACGCTGTGCTCTCTTGCCGCCGGCCACTCTAGCCGCACCGGCGCCCACGCCCTGCTGCTGGTCACTTCAGTGTCCACCCGACGCGTCTCCCTCGCCCATTGCCACTCCCATCCTTCGCGTGCCATGATTACCCCGCCGCCCGCAAATCCCTGACCATAACTCACCCTGCCACCAACCCTCCTCGAGAGTTTCGGCGAGACCGAACCCTCGCTTTGTTGAGCGTCGCAAGCTGGCACTATGCAGTAGTGCACCTGCGGTAGCCGCCACTGACAAGTGGACCCGATGTCTCATGGGCCCACATGTCAGTGGCAGCTAATGCAGGTGCAGTACTGCGGAGGATTGCACTCCCGCAAGTTGCCTGCCTTATCTGTCTTGCATTCGCCACCTGCTATCGTTGGTGTTCATTACTTGGCCTGCAACTAATAATTCTCTTCGAGACGCGCTCCGGTTGATGTCAGTCAGACCAAATCGGTGAACCCTATCTTTGTCTAGTCTAGCGTTGCCAGCGGCATGCCCCCTCACAGTCTTGCCTGCTTCGCTCATGGACTGAAAATCCTCTGCAGTACTACGAGTGCGTACCGCCACTGACATATGTACCTGATGACTCATTTTAGGGTATGAATAGCAACAAAGAAGTCAATAATGTAACACCCCCCCCCCCATCAAAATAGTTGTCGTTCAGACGGTGCTAACTAGTAGTTCATTTTTAATTTATTTGTTGGTTTGATACGACAATTAATATAAACCAGGAGGGAGTACTATAGAAGAAAATGGTGCTGGGATGACGCGGTCGTCCCACGCTCGTATTTGCCGCACTCGTCCTGAAGATGGTATGAACATCAGACTTTTCTTCTTTTCACACTATTTGTACATGATACTAAACTTGTTCTGGCGGTAATTTGCTTTAATCGTTTACTTTTTGAATCAATGTAACAGGAGGAAGTAAGCTAGGAAGAAGTGTGATTAAAGGACTTAAGGTTGCCAGAATACGCTATGCATCCCAAGTTAGTAGAACGGAGCATGTGAAGCTACCAATTCAGTTCTCCGCTAGGTTGAGTGCTGCGGTTGGTATTAATCAGTGGCACTTTGTCGATGATGTGGTTATGTTTACAAAAAGACATGCATCCCTCAGCGGCGCTAGGAAGTGGCCAGAGGTTGGCCATAGTAACAAGAGAGATATAGTACGAGACATTCTGGTTAGTGTTGTCACACCCCCACACAAGTATTTTTTTCTTGCAATCTCCATCCTGTACATTTACAGCAACTTTTTATACAATGTACAGGATTCCTGGGACATGGAGGACACACCAGAGAGCGCAAGAAAAATTTTGAATGTTGCTAGTGAGTGCTACAAGGGGTGGCGCTTAACTTTGCATGCCACCTATAAGAGTTATTCTACCGATGAAGAACGTATACGAAACAAGCCTGCTGACGTAACGGCACCCGAGTGGTTGCACCTAATAGAATATTTTCGATCTGAGCGATTCAAGGTCAGCTAACTTTTTCATAGCTTCGCATCATACAAAAATATTTCATTTACTTTCATTCATGGAATTACTTCTTAAAATTATTGTAGTCAATAAGCAAGACCAATTCTCAAAATCGAAGTAGACAAAAGGCGAGTCACTTGCTTGGCTCCAAATCCTACGCCCAACTTAGTTACAAGAAGGTATGAAAAATAAATCACGCTTATACTTTGCGCTGCAAACAATATGTATACCGACATGGTGAAGTTTTCTTTTATTTTATGTAGCGAGACCCAAAGACCGGAGAAGAACCCGATGACATACAACTGTGGGAGGCAAGCCATTTGTTGGGGAACGGTAACTAGGCAAACAAGCTGGCAGAAGCTATACATGTGAGTAACACTTCAAACAATCCCCAATTAAATAAATATTTGCAAATTACCTGTGACTTTTCTATTCGTATATAGATCCAGGCACGTGCCCAAGTGGACGACATGGAAGTTGAGCAAGGAGGCCCAATTCCAAATGAGGAGAGAAACCACATCTTTTAGCGTTCTTATAGATCCTCAATCGGTTGTGCACGATCACAGGTTCGGGGGCGTGGTTATATGGCTAACCCAACTAGTCCCGAACATGAACATATGCGTATCCAGATGTTTGAACACCTCAACGACCAAGTTTGAAACTTAGAAGATAGAAATGCAGGCCTCAATCAAATAGTGCAGGAGTTGGAAGGAAGAAATGATAGCTTAAACACCCAGATGGACTGCATAAACCAGAAGAATGAAGAGTTAAACGTTCAAGTCCAGAACTTACAAGGTCAGATAGCAGCTGATCTTGAACAGACAGCTAAGGAAATGTAGGACATGCGCGCCTCAATGGCCGAAATGCACAAAATAATGATGAAGACCACTCCACAAAAGGTCCACCAAAGGAACTGCCAAAAGCCACCTGCTCCAACAATTAGTCCCGGTCAGCTTAGGAAAACTCTTAGCATGCAAACACGTCGCTTTAGTAATCCTTGAGTGTTGTTATGCATGTTGTAATATCAATTAATGGATGTTTATTGTTAAACTCGTGATTCTGTTGCCACTAATTTTCAAACCTGGTGCATTCGGGTTCTACTGTCGCTAATTATAAAACGTGGCATTACGAATTTCTTGTCACGAATGATAAATTGTTGCAATAGGAAGCTATTGCCAATACGGATGATAAAACATGGCAATAGAATTACAAAACGTTGCAGTATAAACATTTGATAACGACTCAAAAAACGTTGCATTAAAACACTATTGCCACAGATAACAAATCGTTGCAATACCAAACTATTCGCCACGAATGCGAAATCGTTGTGCTATCATACTAGTTCCCACGGATCTGAAATCGTTGCAATGTGGTACTATTCGCCATGTTTGTGGACTCGTTGCAATACCAAACTATTCTCCACGGATACAAAATATGTGCTCCACTACCAGACTAGTTCCCACGGATCTGAAATTGTTGTAATACGGTACTATTCGCCACGTTTGTTGACTTGTTGCAATAACCTACTATTTGCCACGGATGTTAAACCGTCGCAATATCATACTATTTGCCACAACTGTGACATCGTTGCAGTACCATACTGTTTGCCACGAATGTGAAATCGTTGCAGTACCGTGATATTCATTGCAATATGGTAAATCGTCGCTACACCATAACTCGTTGCAATATGTTACTATTTGCCACGGCTGTGAAAATCGTTGCAATACTGTAGTATTTGCCACGAATGTGAAAATCGTTGCAATCACATACTATTACCACAAACGCGAAATCGTTGCAATACAATGCTATTCGTTGCAATATGTTAAATCATCGCAATACGCTAAACCGTTGCAATAACATACTATTTGCCACGAATGTGAAATCGTTACAATACCGTACTATTGCCACGCCTGTGAAATCGTTGCAACCACATACAATTACCACGAATGTGAAATCGTTGGAATACCATGTTATTTGTTGCAATACGTTAAATCGACGCAATACGCTAAAAAGTTGTAACAACATACTATTTGCCACGAATATGAAATCGTTGCAATACCATACTATTTGCCATTATCGTGAATCCGTTGCAATACTTTACAATTCATTGCGATGCGTTAAATCGTCGCAATACATGAAAATGTTGCAATAGCGTCCTATTTGCCACCGATGTAAAATCATTGCAATGCCATACTATTCGCCAAGGATGTCAAGGCGTCGCAATAACCTATCGCCACGGGAATTATTACGACGGTTCGTAAAAACTGTCGACATGCTCTTTTTTGTTGCAACATCGACCTATTGCGACAAAAAACAACCTATTGCGACGACTTTTTTCGTAGTGATAAACCAAAATCCTTGCAGTGTATGATTGATGCATCCACTATCTAGCACGCATTTTGCTCCACCGGATGAATAAGCCTGCAAAAAAAATTATGCCTCGTTCTTAGGTACCCAAGCTTGCTTGGGTCCTTTGAGGTTAGTCAAAAATGATTTGGGCACCCACACATGAGACTTGTTGTTCCCATGGCGTTGCCCAACATATTTAGCATAAACAATACCATGATTACTTTTCATGAGTACATATGAAGCATCAAATGCTCTAAAGAAAACTTGTTGTTCATATGAGTTAACAATGTTAAATTTATTACCATTATTAAGTTTTCTAACTTGAGAAGAGCTTCCTTGACAAAGGCAATGTAATCCTTGTTATTCTTGTGGCTTCTAATGTTTTGCTTTTCATCATAAGAATACCCAATGCCATATTTGACATTAGGAGGTCTTGTGACCGAGTATGCACTGCGTGCATACTTGACCTTCTCCTTGTCAAATATGCCACTTTGGGAAGGTTTCTTGTCCTTTGTCAAGTTTGGCTTTTTCTTGAAGTTAGTGTCACATTTAGCACAAGTACAAGTAATAACAGTTTCAGATTTGATTTGTTGGGAAGGTGAGCTCGAAGAGGAAAAAGAACCACTTTGCTTGAGTGACTCATCTTGTAACTCAAAGATCTTTTTAACTTTGGTTAAGTTGACAAGTTCATCCTTGATAGCCATGTTTGAGACTTTTAGCTTCAAACAAGCTTCCTTGCTTGAAGCTAACTCAAGTTCCAGTGATTTACTTCGCTCCATTTCAAGCTCAAGAAGCTTCTAAATCTCAAGATATTCCTCCTTTTGGGAGATGATCATATCTTCCTGACGATGGACCAACTTCTCCTTATCAACAATATTATCAAGTAAAAATTTCATTTTAGCAGCAGTCATTTTGTTTAAACCCCTAAGCATGTATTCACTTTCATCACTGCTATCATCCTCACTAGAGTTATCACTATCACTAGTAAAAGAATGCGAGGAGGAAAATTTAGGTGTTACCTTTCTTTTACCTTCCTTGGTCATTAGACATGTGTTGTCGTTGTCCTTCCATGCGCCCATGGATGGGAAGATAGTGGATTTCTTGGTAGTCTCCTTGATGGCTATGGTGGCCATCTCCTCTTCTTCTTCGGATGAGGATTCATCATTGGAGTCCCACTCCTTCCCTAGATGTGCTTGACCATGTTGCTTCTTCTTCTTGAACATCTTCCTCAGTTGAGGCTTGTTGTCCTTAGTCTTCCTCTTATTTTATTCATATGGACAATCTACTATGAAGTGATCATATTCTCCGCAAATTTAGCACGCCTGTCACATTTTGGGTCTTTGTATGTCCCTTGGTTTTCCTTCGTTTGAGCTACCACCCTTTCTTCTTCTCATCATTTTCTTGAACTTCTTCATGAACAAGATCATGTCTTCTTCATCGTTATCACTGCTTTCATCATCGCTGTCATCTTCTCCATGAGCTTCTCGAGTTTCTTTTGGTACGGGTTTACAAGTTGAATTCAAGGCAACTCCTTTATTCTTTGCCGAGGTAAGATCGGGAATTTGCTTAACATGCTTGGCTTGCTTCTCCATCATTTCGAAGTTGATAATCTTGCCAAGAAGTTCGTCTGGGGTCATTTTTTGATACCCGGGGCTTTCTCTAATAGTGGAGCAAAGGATCATGTTGTGAGGCATGAATGCTCTAAGTATCAACTTCACAACTTCATGATCATTCCACTTCTTGGTGCTGTATGCTCGAACTTTGTTGACTAGAGACTTCAATTGATTGTACGTATCTTGTGGTGATTCATCTTCTTCTATAGTGAATCTTCCCAATTCACCTTCAATCATTTCAATCTTGGCTTCACGTACATGACGATCACCTTCATGTGCGGTTTTTAGAGTGTCACTACAGGAATCCCGACGATTTGCGACGGCGGGAGCCGTCGCAAATAAGCCAGATGCCGTCGCAAATAAGCTATTTGCGACGGCTTCGTTTATTTGCGACGGCTTCCGGCCGTCGCAAATATGTCGTCGCAAATAAGCTTATTTGCGACGACCACCGTCGCAAATAAACTTATTTGCGACGGCTAGGAGAGGCCGTCGCAAGTTATTGCTGCGGGCTGGTGGGCCCCGCGATCTTATTTGCGACGGCCCAGCCGTCGCAATTAAAGCTTATTTGCAACAGCATAGCCGTCGCAATTAAGTTCCACTATTTGCGACGGTTAGGCCGTCGCAAATAAGTTCAGAGGGCAGGGCCCACGTGACCTCCTCCGGGACCCACGACTCTAATTGCGACGGCTTCTGCCCTTATTTGCGACGGTACTGTATAAAAAGCCGTCGCAAATAAGGTTTTTTATTTTTTTTTTTAAAACAGAAAACTCTAACCGGCTCAATGGCCAGATTCACAACAAACACAATATACACAGCATACACAATATATACACAGCATACACAAAACATCATCACAATCACAAACTAAAATTCCGATACATCTCACATCGTCATCAACAAAGTAAATAAAAGGGCTCACTCGCCCATCTAACCTCCGAAGCCACCTCCGAAGTCGAAGTCGTCGTCGTCGCGCCTCAATCCAGGCGGCGGTAGCGAAGGCGACGGCGTTTGTGCAGCCGTTGCAGATCCCTGCAATTAATAAAACTTAGAGTTAGAATATATGCATCAACATCTCTCTCCCTCCCTCTCCCTCTATCTTCATCTAGATCACCCTCTCTTCCTCTCTCTTTTCATTTCTCTCTTTGTCTCTCACTCTATCTTTCTTGCTCACTCTATCTCTCTATTGCTATCCTTTTCCCTCTATCTTCCTCCCTCTATCTCCATCTACATCTCCCTCCCTCTATCTTCCCCTCTCTCTATCTCCATCTACATCTTACTCTCTCTTCATTCCCATCCTACTCTATCTATCTTTCACTCTTTCTTCTGTCTCCCTTTCTTCTATCTCTTTCTTTCTTCTATCTCAATCATTTTCTTCTATCTAACTATCTCTCTCTTTCATCTATCTCAATCTTATTACGCTGGAGAAGAAGGATTACATAGAGACTTACCTGACCGGCTGAAGAAGGATCGCCTGGGAGGACCGGTGGTAGTACCGGTAGCTGGATTCCCAGACCCTGCGCCCGAGCGATGGCTTGTCATTGCAAACATTAAATGCTATCTATTAGTAAGTCATTTACGCTGAATTAATGAGAATTTTAGTTTTTAGTTTGTTACCTCCATTGCTTCCCGCATGATGAGGACATCACTTCTATGGATACAAACAACACTCCATTGAACATACAAGATGCAATCAATAGAGTTCCTACACAACAATTAATTTCAGAGGTGAACTTGTTCTTATATATTTCCTTATATGTTTTTGAGCATAAATTGCTACTTAATGATTTATTTGTGATTAGGATCCATGGAGAGGTTCAAGGAGTACTTGGAGGGAGTATTAGGGACGTGGAAGATCAGAGAATTCGTTCAAAGAAGATGGAAACCGAACCAAACTCCAAATCGTATCCAACTCGGAGTCCAGGAGCAGTACGCACTAAAACGGACGCCCAGGACGCATACGAACTCCGTTTTGGAAGTTCTACATATGCACGGAAAGGGGAGAGGATAAACTTTCCAATGGCGCCGGTCCCATGTCAGAATTCCTACGGAGTCGACGGGAATCAACAAAACAAAATCGAGTTCAGAATCTGTCAGGGTGCTGCGCCACCGTATTGGGCCATTGGGCCTTGTATCAAGTCTAAGTCCATTATTTTCGTGTATTAGGGTTAGGTCACGACCCTAACACCCCCTTGGACGTCCTCCCACCTATATATACTCCATGGTAGCCGCCATAGACAATTGGGTTTTGCATAGATTAATAATATCGCTGTTCTACAGTTTGTGAAACCCCAACTTCGCAATTTCAGATTGTGTCTTCTACGTTCTTGCTTGTGTTCTCGGTTGCACTTGCAGGGATTAGCCTTCTTGGCGAGGTCAATCGTGTGAAGCACGGTTGATAACCAACGGAGCGGTGGTGTAGTGATTGCAGGGGCTGTTCGTGTTCTACTCGAGAGCCTCGGATCATCAACGTCGAGATCTCCATCAATCGACTTACCCATTACCTTTCGGAAGATCGGGACAAATTTTACTCATCAATTGGTATCAGATTTCTAGGTTGCCCGTTAGGTAATTCATTTATCCATTACATTAGTTTTGTTTTTCATACCTAGAGTCCACAAAAAAAGCCACAAAAAAACTTGCAGTTTAGTAGATCTGTTCATTACTTTGTCCAAACCACATTGAGCCTTTGCAACTTTGTTATTCAGTTTGGTTTTGTTGAGTTTGTGTCCTTTGTTGAGTCATATTGCTGGTTTAGAAAGTGTTTTTGGTCTTAGTTTGAGTTTTGCATTGTGTGATTCATCCTTTTGAATCACGTCATCACGTCCAGATTAGATTCACCTCTGTCCAGTTTGGTATTTTCATCATATCTCGCACATACAAACTCGGATTTTGGTGTTCTTGTACTTTATAGAAAGCTTAAGAAGTGCTCTATAACTTTCATATTCATCATTTGCCAAGAAAATATAGTTATCGATGTTTAAATTGCATTGGATACGAATCTGTTATTGACCCAAAAATTCTGAACAGTCTGTATTTCGGGGGCAATATCTCCTATTGTTCTTTTCCAAAATAGGTCTTCCATATATTGAAATTAAAGAGGAGAGATATATCTACAATCTTGCTTTTCTAAGTTTTCCAATTTAGAGCCTATAAGTGTGCCTATTTGTCTTTGGAAGATTGAGCAGAAAATCTGCGACAGACACACGAGATATCTTGGATTGATTTTCATTGTGTTCTTCCCTTGCAGCACATTCTGAAAAAAAAAAGGAAGAAAAAAGAAAAAGGCAAGTGCAAAACGAGAAACAAAAGCCGCACAAAAAAGAGGAAAAAAAACAACAAAAAAAACAGAAGTGCTTGCATTCTTTGTGTCATCTAGTTTTGTCTCATGTCTTGCTAGCTTGAACTACTAGGAACACATTTAGGCCAGCAACTTTGACAAATACTTTGGACACTTATTCAACTTTACTATCTGATTTCATTGTTGCTAATCCTTGCTACATAGAAAGTGCCATCCAAGCTACACCTTACTCTTGAGCAGAATCGATACACCTTTGCAATCATCCCACGCTTCATTGGTTTCTTCATACCGTCCACCGTTTGCCACCTGCAGTGTCGGTAAGAACACTTGTAAGAGCGTGGTAAGACGCTTGAGAGTGTGTGATTCCACTTCCACTTTGCCATTATCCTTTGTAGTTGATAGGGATAACATATTTTTTGTGTTGTCTTCTGTTTGCTACTAACAATGTCAGGTAAAAGCAAGAATCATGCATTATATGCTGAGATGATGGACATGATGAAGACGACGATGAAGTTGCTCAGTAAAAATCAAACATCAACCAAGGATTCACATGACATTCAGACCACCTTTACAACACCTTCCACAAGAAGTAATTACATTCTCCCATCTCTTCCTTCTTATGATGGTTTTGGTTACGATGAATATATTGCTTGGGAAATAGAGTTGGATAAAATTTTTGGAAAATTGCATATGTGTGAGAGGAGAAAGATTAGAAATATTTCTAGTGCGTTAAATGATTGTGCATTAACTTGGTGGAACAATTTAAATGAATTAGAAAAACCTCGGTCATGGAAAGAAACAAAAATTCTTATGCGAGAAACTTTTGCTAATGTATCTATGTGCAAAGAAGAAATTCAGCAATTTGAGGAGAAATTTCTTGTTGTTCCTCCTTTTGTGTCTAACGTTTTGCAGGACAATATAGAAAATAATATAGATGATGCAAAAGAGAACGAGTCTTTCGACAACACTTGTGAAATTTTAGATGGATCAACTCATAATGCATTTGAATTTCTTGCTGAAAATGAGAGTAGTGTTAATGGACAATGCTATACAGTTAACCAAGGTACGACATTTTTAGATGTGCTGAATTTTGCTACCAATCATACTATCGATGAGCAGCAACAAGATGAACCTTTTCATAATACAACTTTACCATTAGTTGATTTTCCCACTGATTCTTATAACAAAAATGAGTTGTGTGCTGATAATTATATTATACCTATGCTAGAACAACCAAATGAATTTGATACTTTATCACTCACTTGTGCTGAAATTAAGCATTTGATCCCAACTACATGTGAAAGGGATGAGCTGAAATTGTTATCTTCTCTAAATACTTTGGGCTATATTGAATTTGACACTCTTTGTGATATAGATATCGTAGAGAAGATAATATTTTCTCAATCTGAATTGTCTTTGTTAAGTAGAAATATTTTTCATGCTATAGGCAAATATGAACATAGTGGTATGTTTATGGTGCATAAAGTTTATATATGTTCAAATGAGGAAGCTCCTTTTGTGCTGCAACAACATGGTCAAGTAAATGAATGTACTAACGCTAATAATGTCTTGTCAAGTTTTTCTAGTATGTTTTCCTTGCAGCAGGGACAACAAAAGCATTATTCACTGTGGTTGTGCATTATGGACAACACTTACTCTACCTCCAATGCAAGCCTCTTTGCTGGACATACGAGCAAGCCGAGGACGGCTTGTCATAAAGAAGGGGAGAATGATGAGATCATGCACATTATTATTGCACCTACAAACATGACACAATATTTATTTGTTTGGGATCCTGGCTCAAGTGAATGTGCACTCTTATTTGATGGACAAGATCAAGATGGCGCACTATGTCGTCCACCGCCTTGGCCTCCTCCATTCATGCATACAAAAAGATTTGATGGCATTGCACATTTGGACCAACACATAAGAGAAGATGAACTTGAGTCGAGGACGACTCCAATTCAAGAAGGGGAGGATGATGAGGACATCACTTCTATGGATACAAACAACACTCCATTGAACATACAAGATGCAATCAATAGAGTTCCTACACAACAATTAATTTCAGAGGTGAACTTGTTCTTATATATTTCCTTATATGTTTTTGAGCATAGATTGCTACTTAATGATTTATTTGTGATTAGGATCCATGGAGAGGTTCAAGGAGTACTTGGAGGGAGTATTAGGGACGTGGAAGACCAGAGAATTCGTTCAAAGAAGATGGAAACCGAACCAAACTCCAAATCGTATCCAACTCGGAGTCCAGGAGCAGTACGCACTAAAACGGACGCCCAGGACGCATACGAACTCCGTTTTGGACGTTCTACATATGCACGGAAAGGGGAGAGGATAAACTTTCCAATGAAGCCGGTCCCATGTCAGAATTCCTTCGGATTCGATGGGAATCATAAAAACAAAATCGAGTTCAGAATCTGTCAGGGTGCTGCACCACCGTATTGGGCCATTGGGCCTTGTATCAAGTCTAAGTCCATTATTTTCGTGTATTAGGGTTAGGTCACGACCCTAACACCCCCTTGGACGTCCTCCCACCTATATATACTCCATGGTAGCCGCCATAGACAATTGGGTTTTGCATAGATTAATAATATCGCTGTTCTACAGTTTGTGAAACCCCAACTTCACAATTTCAGATTGTGTCTTCTACGTTCTTGCTTGTGTTCTCGGTTGCACTTGTAGGGATTAGCCTTCTTGGCGAGGTCAATCGTGTGAAGCACGGTTGATAACCAACGGAGCGGTGGTGTAGTGATTGCAGGGGCTGTTCGTGTTCTACTCGAGAGCCTCGGATCATCAACGTCGAGATCTCCATCAATCGACTTACCCATTACCTTTCGGAAGATCGGGACAAATTTTACTCATCACCGCATCTGCGCCAACGCTGCTGCCTGTGTTTGGATCGTGGCCTTCATCGCCCTCCTTTCCTCCTCATGTCGCCTTTCATTTTCTTCTACAGTTTCTCGAAGGGACTGCATCTCAATGTCCCTCTGCGAGCGGCGACCTCCCGTACCCGAAGCCTGCGTGGAGCTGCCTCTCGCAGGTCTACCCGCCCTCGAGTCGACAACTCCGTCGAATATGGCGAGCCTATAAAAAAGAGAGTCAGTAATATGAAATTAAAATATCTTGAATACTTTGAATTGAAAACGATAAAATGACATGCAAACTCACCTTCCGTGTGCTTTTCCACCACCGGTTGCATACGCGGCTTGAGGATCGATCGGTTGACGTTCCCAATCGAAATCCTCGCCGTGTATCTTCCTAGCCTCCTCCCCGTACTTAGCCTGCAAAACAATAAAATCGTGTAAGTTCAACAATCTATATAGATATATGTAATATGAATGGTTTCTAAACTTACCAACCGCTCGGCTGCAGCCTGACTGCACCCCGTCGGCTGAGAAGGGTCCCTGTGACCTCTCTTCCAAACCTCAGCAGGGGTGGGCGGCACCCCCGTCTCGCGCTCCTGTCAATACGTGTTAGTACGAACAATATATTATTAATATATAAACATAAGTTACACACACTTACCATGCGTTTAGCTAAACGCAAGTGGTTATCTTGCCCGTGTCCGCTCTTCCCCTCCACCCCTCTGCAGTCTCGAGCCTTCCCGGACTTAGCTTTAAACTCGTCGCTAGCCCAGTAGCGACAAAGGGCCCGAAATGCATCGTTCCGACCCTGCAACCAGCTCACGTGGCCCTGCACATAGTTGAAAGTCGTTAAAAGTACCATCGAGGACATTATCAGAAAAAAATACTTACTACACTCCACGTACCTGCGCGTACTCCTCCTCCGTCAGGTGCCTCTCGCTCTCTTGCCGGAAGTGTAACACGTGCTGCTGGTTCGCCTTCAAGTGCTCATTAATAATTTGAACACGGGCGTTCGACAAAGCTTGTCGAAGCGCCTTGGCAGCGTTGAAGTGAAACACTCGCCTCGCATCCTCAAACATGCGATGGTCGTCCGGGTCCTCTAAAGTATATCTTGCCTGCGATAAAGAATATATTGAAGAGATGTGCACTAAAAGAGTTTAATAGTTGTAACTTAGAAACTTTTTTACATACTTACCATAAAATCGGCCCATACGGCCTCCTGAAGGTTGCCGTGCTCCTAGTGATGGACGCGTGCGTAGTCCTCCCACGAAAGAGCAGGCACTCCGTCGATGACCCCGGGATAGTGCAAACGCACTATGGACCCGAGGACACCGTTCACCGGTCTCTGGTGTTTCTCACCGGTGAAAGACAAGTCATCCCAACTCCTGTAAGATATTTATTCATTCATTCATTACTTAAGTAATCAAAAGAAACTAAAATTGAAAACTATAATTTTTATTACCTGTCTCCGACTGGACGAATCATGACCCTCTGTGAAGGGACCGCGGGAGGACTGACAAAGTGAGTCCTCCTCGTCCTCCGCGTCTGCTGGGGCGCCACGTCAGGTGACCCAGACGACTCCTCACCAGCCGAGTCAAAGGCCTCAGGAACAAAGTCATCGCCAGCCGGGAGCTAGCTGGCCGAGGGCTGACTCGTCGAGGGCTGCCTCGCCGAGTGCTGGCTGGCCGAGGGCTGCCTCGCCGAAGGCTGGCTCACCGAAGGCGCCGCAACCTCTGAGTCAGCCGGTGAGGACTACAACATTCAAATGATTCATAAGTAAGTTTAATGTGAATTTGAATTTAAAGAATTTGTCAAAAATGAGTGACATTTACCTGTGACGAAGCTCTAGAGCTGGTCTGAACGTGCCCCAGCAGCTGAGAGCGTCTGCTGCCAGTCGACGAGGCACCAACGAAAGCGTCCTCAGGTCTAGAGGGGTAGAACCCCCTCGTCGGCGGCACCTTCTTACCCTTCTTTGACGCCATCCTATTGTAATAGATAATTAGTAAATATGCAAATAAAATATATAAAATTCATGTTACTATCTTCAAGAAAACATTACTTGTAGTCACTTTCAAAATTCATCAACATCAATGTCATGTGCCTGTGCCCTACTCCTTAAACCAGCCCAACGATCTTCCATCGTGGCCTGTTCTAATTTTCATTTTCGCGTATCATCTGCCTCTACATCTTCAACGTCTTCAACATCTCCAACTAATTGATCGAGTCCTGCACCAAGCTCGACGATAAAAGTGTCTGGCAACTCTTCTTCTTGGTACACTTCTTCAACGTCTTCGCTATCATGGTAACCATCATCCCCAGGAGTATATAGCCGCTCACGAGGATTCACCTTATATACCACCCACCAAGCACTAAGCTTCGTGCATGGATAAGGTAGATAATACACTTGTTCAACTTGATGCGCAAGAACAAATGTATCGTAACCCCGTAGTCGGTCCTTATGTTTCACTTCCACCATTCCAAATTGGTTTTCTCGAGTTCCATGAGTACGATCAAACCAGTCACAGTCAAAGAAGACAACTCGAAGGGTCTTATTTCCGGTAAAAGTATATTCAAGGATTTTGTTAATGATACCATAATAATCGGTTAAATTCCCTTGAGTGTCCATTGCTCTCGTCACAACACCGGAATTTGATGTTGCCGCAAGAGGACGATGAGCTTCAAAATGAGTTGTACGGAATCGGAAGCCATTTACGTCATATCGACCATAGCTTCTAACATTCACCAATCCATAAGATAGCTGCCGCAAATCTTCATGGACACTGTGAGTCCGACACTGTTATAAAAGACGAGAGAATATTACATAATACTTCTTTAATAATAGTAATTTATAATACATAGAAGACGAGAGAATATTACATATTCTCGAAACCAAGATAGAAAACTCTGTCCCCCATTTATTCCTTCCTTTCGCATCGCTTCTACTTGTTTGGCCGTAGGTTGATGCCTATGTGGTCAATATTGTCTGTGGAACTCGCTGAACATGAAAAAACATCTTTTAGAGTACATGTGTAGCAAAATATGTAGATTAGCATAAACATAGGAGAAACACTTACTCGAAGTATTCCTGCATGCCTTCTATATTTGCGTACATGTAGAGTAAAGCAACAGTCCTTTCCTGTTCGGATAGCACGTAGGTCGTGTAGCTACCAACGGTGGTGCCTCTTGTTTGAAAAATGGAAAGGTCGCTTAGAGGGGGTGTTTCGTCCACATTGTACCGCATAGCCGAAGTATTGATATTGTTTTCTTCCGCAAAGTAGACACTTGAAAAGTATCCAACTTCTTTAAGAGCATATGCTTCAGCGATGCACCCTTCCACCCTTGCCCTGTTGCCAACCATTGGTTTCAGATATCGTAGCGCTCTTTCAATGTGATACATCCACCTATATTGCACAGGACCGCCAACTTTAGCTTCGAATGGAAGATGGATAAGCAGATGTTGCATTGGATTGAAGAAACCCGGTGGAAAAATTTTTTCCATCTTACATAAAAGTATGGGTATCTCCTTCTCTAACTTATCCATCATCCTGATCTTGATTTCTTTAGCACAAAGCTGTCTATAGAAATAGCTGAGCTCGGCTAAAACCTTCCACACCGCATCATCTAGATAGCCTCGGAACATAACAGGTAGGAGTCTTTCCATTATAATGTGATAATCATGACTCTTCAACCCAGTGAGGTTTCCTGTGTTAACATTTACGGCTCGTTTCAGGCTAGCTGCGTAACCATCTGGGAATTTCAAAGTTTTCATCCATTTCATAACTTCTTTCTTTTCTTTCGATCGAAGACAGAAAGAAGCACGTGGCTTTCCACCACTTTCAGAGATTTCAAGAGTTGGACGGTGACAAATGTCTGCCAAATCTAGTCTAGCTTTGTAATTGTCTTTCGTTTTGCCAGGCATATCCATGCAAGTGCTTATGATACTTTCGCTCATATTACGCTCCTGATGCATGACATCAATGTTGTGCATTAGAATCAACGACTTCACATATGGTAGCTCCCAAAGTCCACATATGTGAGTCCAATTGTGTTCCTCTCCATAACCTACGAAATATCCAGGACGACCTTCATCAGGCACCAGTTTGTCCAACATATCAGAAATTTCTGACCCATTGAGACGCTTCGGTGGTCCTTTAGTGACAACAGTGTTCTTTCGAAAGACATGTCTCTGCTGCCTAAATATATGATTCGAGGGCAGCCAACGTCTGTGACAATCGAAGTAAGATATTTTGCCTCCATGAGTTAGTCGAAAGCAATCCGTGTCTGAAGCACATATCGGACACGTCAGACGACCGTGAGTGCTCCATCCGGAAAACATGCCGTATGCCGGCAAATCATGGACGGACCACAAATAAGCAGCTCGAAGGTTGAATTTCTGCTTCTTGTAACTGTCGTACGCTTCGACTCCTGTCCACAAGACTTTCAATTCTTCGATCAGCGGTTTTAACATCACGTTGAGACGTGACCCGGGGTGATCAGGTCCAGGTACAATGAGGCTGAGAAACATGAACTCGTTCCTCGTACAAAAAGCAGGTGGCAGGTTGTACGGAATGACAAAGACAGGCCAACATGAGTATGGCGTGGCATTCGTACTGAACGGTGAGAATCCGTCTGTCGCTAATCCGATGCGAACATTCCTCGCATCACGCGAAAAGTCTGGATCGAAACGGTCTAGCGCCTTCCATGCATCACCGTCGGACGGATGCGTCAAGAATTCTTTGTTCTCACGTTTACCTTCTTTGTGCCATCTCATGTGTCTTGCGGTTCTTTTTGAAAGAAACATCCGCTTCAACCGAGGTGTCACAGGCAAGTAACGAAGCTGCTTATGTGCGACATCTGTCATCATATTATCGCCATCGTCATTAACAACTTCGACATACCTCGATTTACCACATTTCAAGCACATCTTCTCATTGGCGTGCTCTTTCCAGAATAGCATGCAGTTGTCTGGGCACACATCAATTTTCTCATACTTCATACCGAGACCAGATATCTTGATCTTTGACTGATACATATCTCGTGGCGCTTTGTGAGGTTGTGGAAGGATATCGCAGATCAATTTCATGAGATCATTGTAGCAGTTGATGGAAAAAAAGTACTTGGACTTAATTGCCATAAATCTGGTCAAGAAAGCAAGTACGGTCACAGCCGTGTGTTCATGCAATGGCTCTTGTGATTTCTTCAGCTCCTCGAAGAACTTCTCTGCCTCATTTGTAAGAGGATCCTCCGCTTCAAGAGCTTCTAGCATCTCATCCATCCTATCAACCTCTGTTTTATCATCATACTCATCCACTTCGGCTATGACTCGAGAATTAGTCTCGCCGTGAAAGGTCCACACTTCATAATGTGGAGTGAAACCGTTTCGACATAAGTGAAACGAAAGCTCCAATCTTCTCAAAAACTTGGTGTTCTGGCACTTTGTACATGGGCACCGCACCATATCTTCCGTTGACAACGAAAATGCTCGATCCAAAAATTGATCTAACTTGATAAACCACTCATCGGAATGACCACTAGTTCTGCTCTTCTAGCCAGTATACATCAAACTGCGGTCTTCACCCATGTTTGACTCTGCATTTTAACGAGAAAGAAATTGTCGTTAATGTATTGTTGTGTTATGTCACGGCCCTACAACCTAGGCAGATAGATCCTAAACCCACCCAAGAGTGACCGAGCGGAGCGTGCCCATGACGAGACGCGTGACCCGGATTCGAACGAAATTTCGGCAGCATAACCCCGCTGTTCTCCACTACACGCCCAAAAATGGTGCAGCAGAGAACAACAGGGTTACGCCACCGAAATCTCGTCCAAATCCGGACCCGCGTCTCGTCACAAGCCACGCCCCCTCGGTCACTCCGAGGCTGTCCAAAAAGGGACAATTCCGAACCTGCACGTCTCACATGCCAATGGCATGTGAGACATGCCGATCCGAAACGGGTAATACATTGCTATAGGTTACGTTGCTCATTTTCATTTTCAGGTCATTTAAGAGAGAGGAAAGAACTAGAGAAAGAGTGAGAGGAAAGTTGGTATTAGATGACAATTCCACATCCATTTCCACCGTCCACGCAATCGCGGGTCATTGACGTCCTTACCAACCCGTTCGCTTCCGTGTCGACTTGACGCATACGGTACCACTACAATGGTCTACATGGCACGATCACACTTATTACGTGTCGTGTCCTTCCGGGTTGGTCCGAGCCGACCTAAAACCCCTTTATTTATATATATTAAGTAGTCACTCAAGAACATTATATGAATGCACTAAAGTCCAGGACATACACTAAACAGAATAGAAATTCAGAATGACAGACCAAGCTATAGACAAAAATATATAAAGCATATAAAGCATTTACAAAATCTAATTATGCATTTACTACAAAATCTGAATAAAAAACATATTAGCCACAATGGACAAGTGTGAAATCACAAGTGTAATACAAGAGAGCATATAAAGCATATTAGTCAATTATGCAAGACAAAAAACATATTAGCAAAAAAGATAGCCTAAAATCCAATCCATTTTTCAAGATATACTGTACTGTATACCTTTATATCGAATGAAATGGAGGACAGTTCTAGGCGTTAATCCCATCCCAGACCGTACGTGTGGTGGTGCTGACTCAAAGACAGCCTGTGTTCATGGAGCTTCGACTGCAGAGTCGTGTGTGCAGCGCCAGCCTTCCAATTCGTTAACAATGAGAACCACCCACTACTACCCGTATCGAGCCTTGTTAGCCCATGACATTTTTTAACTATAATTAGTTCAAATTTTTTATTTATTTGACGATGTAAGGAGTAAATGTTACTGCTTCCATTCTGAAATAATTGTCGTTTCAAACAATAAAAAAATTAAAAATAAACTAATGAAGGTTGTCCTAATAACAAATAAATTAAATGGAGTATCTCTCTAATACTCCCCCTATTTATTTTTATTTATCACCAACTAGTTTATTTTTAACTAACCATACAGAAAAAGAAAAAACAAGATCTACCGTGTATTAACAAGGCTTCTTCTTCAGATGCTGATCTTTTGTCGTTTACAACATTTTTAGTTTGTTTGTCCAGTTATAGATTTGAGCGGACGGAGCAAATGAATTTGCCTCGGAACTCTAGCTCGATTCATTCACTCGGTGCATGTGGTACGTTTCCCCGAGCACAAACAACAATATCACCTACGTATAACATGGCCCAACTTTCTGGCTTCATTCATCGATCTCTGCAGCCAGTACCCAACCTAGCTATGCAATCAATGAGCGGGCAACCAATGATCGGAGAGAGATATTCCAACAAAAGGGAAAAATTGACACCTATACTAGCTCATCACCATAGGGGTTAGGTTGCAGCAGTTCACAGAACCTGTTCTCACAAAAAGCAAATACACAGGGGTTAGGGTTTAGGGGGCGCTCACCTCGGAGGCGTTGGGGGCCGGGGGCGGCGGGGGCGCAACGGGGACGCGGAGCTCCGGGGCCGGCGAGGCTGGCGGCGGCGACGCCGGGGGCGCGGCGGGACGGGGCGGCGGGGGCGCGGCGGGCCGGGGCGGCGGGGGCGCGGCGGGCCGGGGCGCGGCGACCCAAGGCCAGGGGCGGCGACGCCGGGGCCGCGACGGACCTGGGGCGGTGAGCCGGGGCGGCGGCGGGGCGGCGGCGGGGCGGCGACGGTGTGGCGGCGGCGGGGCGACGACGGCGGGTGCAGCGAGTGAACGAGTGAACGAGTGAACGAGAATGAACCGTCGGGTCGGGATAAAGGCCCTTATTTGCGACGGTACACTAAATTGCGACGGCCTGACAATACGGCCGTCGCAATTAATGTTACTTGCGACGACCTTCTTAACAGCCGTCGCAAATGAACATTTATTTGCGACGGCTGCCTTATTTGCGACGGCTCTAGGGTTGGCCGTCGCAAATAAGACGTTATTTGCGACGGCTCGGTGGCGGACCGTCGCAAATAAGCAGTTATTTGTGACGTCTTTTTTATTTGCGACGGCCAGAAGCGTGCCATCGCAATTTAATCTATTTGCGACGGCTGGCCGTCGCAAATAAATCTAGCCGTCGCAAATGATCGCTTTTCCTGTAGTGTGTCCAATATCTCCTTGGCAATTTGGAGTCCTTCCACCTTGGTGAACTCGTCTCGGCTCAATGAAGAAGTAATCACAGCTACAGCTTGGGCATTTCGATGAATGGCTTGTTCCTTTCTTGGAGTCAGCTCTTCATCATCATTCGAGATATCTATCCCTGTACACACTATATGCCACAAACTTGGGTTAAGAGATATGAGGTGCATTTTCATGTTTTGTCTCCACATTGAATAATAATTGCCATCAAAATAAGGAGCTTTCCCTAAATGAATGGATAAATAATGGCTATTGTTAGAATTCAAACGTTCATAGTCAAAAGGATATCGGGAGTAGTCGGTGTGACTACCCCCCCCCCCCCCTTCTTCTTTTCATCGTCGATCTTCTTCTTCCCTTTTGGGGAGAGTGCCTTCTTCCATAGAAAAGCCTTGAGTTGAAGCATCTCCTCATCATCGTACTCATAATCTTGAATGGCATCGAGGAGCTTCTCTAGCTTTTGGGCCTTTTCATCATCGCCCTTCTCGTTGTTGAAGTTCTTGTGTACATCCTTGATGTCTGACATCGTCTCTTCGAGTGGTGAGTCTGTTTTGAAGAGTTTGGTTTTGATACCAATTGAATGTAGCCTAGAAGGGGGTGAATAGGCTTTTTAAACTTCTTTCGATCCCTGAAACACTTAATATATTTATCAAATACAGGGAGATCGGACTAGTGCGGTACTGTGCGGACTAGTCCGGTATGCATGGACTAGAAAGATCAAGATTGATTGATAAATTGACTTCTAGTACTCTATGTAGCGGAAATTAATTAGCAAATTAGATGTATTACCACAATGAAACAATGTATGACAAAGATCAACTTTAGTTTCAATGTTTCAACGTGAATTACACAAGATTATGTAAACCGTAAAATGTGATAAACAATAGAACAAAAGTGCACGAGACAAGATTTGACCTCGTGGTTCGATTCCCACGTAGGAAACCTACATCCACATTGAGAAGTCCACGGAGGACCGAGTCTTCACCAACCCTACCCTCGTCGAATCACCACAGAGGCCTATTCTCTTCCACTAATCACAAAGGGGCAAATAACTCATTCAAGGGGCCTTATCACAAGTTGAGGGCTCCCCAAGAATTACAATAAAGAACACCACCAAACACACTTGAAAGGTATACAATAAACAACAAGAGTGTGAGAATTCAAACCCAAGAGCTCCATATGTGTAGAACAAGTCTCTCCTTTGATGAATTGCTAATCCTCAAAGATTTGATCCTTTTAGGGTTAGAATGTGTGAAGAGATGTGTATTTTGCACTCTTGGAAGGTTTGACGGCGCAGGGGGTCAAGTGAGATTGATGTATGGTTGTACACTACTATTTATACTAGGGTTTCCAAAAGTTACCGTTAGGGTTTGCGATGTCCGGACTAGTCTGGTTTGCGGCGTGTGAAAACCCTAAGTGTTGAGACATACCGGACTAGTCCGTTACTGGTGCAGACTAGTCCATTTCTAGTCAGAAACTTTTTGGACTAGTCTGATTGATATCGGACTAGTCTGGTGTAGTGAACACCGTGAAGAACTGAGGACAAGTCTGCACTTTTAGGGACTTGTCCGATTTTAGTCAGAGAGTTTTCGAACTAGTCTGGCTGATATCGGACTTGTCCGGTGTAGTGAAAATTTGAAGTGTTGAGGACTAGTTCGCACTAGGGGGACTAGTCTGATCTTAGTTAGAGAGATATCGAACTAGTCCGGTATATATCAGACTAGTCCGGTTTTCCTCTAAATTGTGTAGTGAGTTGAATTATTTGTTCTCTTGAGCTCTTGTGGTGTGTTTTTCCAACACACTCCATACAAAATAATCTAATCTTTTCAGCTTTTGAGCTCTTTTTGCTTTAGATCCTCATTCTCCTTTATTTTTGCACTTTCTTCCTAATTTCTTTAAAATGTGCGCTCATCTCAACAATTTTGTTAGGATCTCATTTGTTTGTCATAAATCAACCTAAACACACAAGGGATGCCTAAATGCACTTTCAATATAGCAGGACCTAGTAGCCACCGACAGAGAGAGGGAGCTTTGGCCAATCCACACACACTCATGAGAGACCAGACTCTCGCATACTCATACATACACAATACTAAACACAGACGGCCATGGATGTAGGGTATTACGCTCCGGCAGCCCGAACAACGTAAAAATCCTCATGTTCACCCGTGTTCATCTAGCTCGTAGATCCAGAGAATTCACCCCTCCTAAAAACCAACGTCCACGAACTACTTCCTAGTAGTACTGGGGGATGTGTCGATCACACACTTCGACATTTAACGCCACCAGGTACCTGTGACGTATCTGGTGTCCTTGGTTATTTTCTTGCTCGGAATCCCATGACGTTGAACGGTCACTCCAATGAAAAGCTAATGCTAACAGAGGGTCCGGAGTGAGCTTTTATCTTAGCCTGGTCCAACACCCTAAGTATGTGCACTCTACCTATCTTGCGACTGAGTACTAGGGGTCCGGAGTGTGCTGCCTGCTTAGTCTTGTCATGCACCCAAAGTATGCACACTCTACCTTTCCAATGCTACGGCCGAGTATTAGGGGTCGAACGTCGCCCAAGAAACAAATGTATGTGGGAGGTTATGAGTGTGCAACCTGTTTAGCCTGGTCTTGCACTATAAGCCTGTGCCCTGTGACCCTAAGCCAGTGCACTCTTCCTCCCCAGCACTACAGCTGAGTACTAGCGACTGAAAGGCATATGCTCCTGGACAAAGCAATAACCATAATCCGGATACTATCATCATGTTCATATAATTATGCTTCAATATTATGCATATTGTCCCATTTTCACTCTTCTTCTTAATTGCCCAAAGTAGGATAGTGTTGTCCTGCCGTAGACGAGCATCCTGAAGTACCTGTGATGTGTTTGGGTATTTCTGATGGTTTTCTAAGTTGGGATCTCGTGGCCGCTGAATGTCTTACTCGCCTAAAAACCAATGCTAATGATAGGTCCGGAGTGTGCTAAATGCTTGGCCTAGTCCAACAGCCTAAGTGTGCCACTCTACCTTTTCAGGTGTTGCCTTAAAGTAAGGCGGGTCCGAAAAGAACACGTTCCTGGGTGAGGCAGCAACTAGTACCTACCAAAACCCATATACAATCGCACTGAATTACTCATGCCCCGTAGCTCGGCTAAGGACCATAAGACACAACAAAACTGGGGGCAGAAAGATTGTAACCAATGAGCAATATTACTCTTTCTGTTGTCACTCTTGTGCAGGTCCGAGTTCACCATTCCTCGGGCTCCGCCGTTGGTCCTCAAGCTCCAACAGCGGCACCTCCAAGGGGGCCTGCCATCACGTTCTTAGCGTAATGATGGTGGCCCCACCTAGGGGATCATCGTCTCTCTCGAAGTGGGCTCGGAGGCCACTGTCGGTACCTTGTAGACCGGATACCCCGTCATACAAGGAATAAAAGACACTGTGTCTCACCTTCAAAGAAGGGAGGTACCCAGAGGCTACCATGTGCTTTGCGAGGTCGGACCTAGCCTCCTCGTTGAGGAGAGCTTCGGCACAGGCTCTTGTCTCGCAGCTCCGGACCTAGCCTTCCCGCTGAGGAGAGCTCCAATGCTTTCACGTACCTCTCGGCTCTGAACCTAGCCTCCCCACCAAGGAGGGCTCCGGCACTGCCACGTGCTCCGCAGTTCTGGACCTTCGGTGCTGCCACGCGTCCCGCGGCTCTGGACCGAACATCCCCGCTTAGGAGAGGTCCGGTGTTGCCATGTGTCCCGCAGCGCCGGACCTTCCTTCCTGCTGAGGAGAGGTCCAAAGCTGCCACGTGTCCCGTAGATCCGGACCCGACCTCCACGCTGGAGGTCTCTAGTGCTACCACATATTCTGCAGTTCATGGAGGCAACATGTGCACTAAAGACCACATTAATGCACCTTCAAGATAGCATTAATGCATCATCAAGACCACACCATCAAGTCACATTATAGTGCTATCAAGAGCCATTAATGTGTCATCAAGACAACGGTAATATGTTATCAAGACTCATAGTAATGTGCCTTCAAGAGAATGTTATTGTGTTATCAAGACCAGCTAACCTGAGGCCACCTGTCGCGCCCCAATCATAATGTAAGCTGCCGGCCCATGGCATATAAAAAGATCGAGCACCACCGATAGAGAGAGGGGGCTTAGGCCAATCCACACTCACTCATGAGAGATCAGACTCTCGCATACTCATACATAAGAAATACAAAACACAGACACTTGTGGATGTAAGGTATAAATCTTCAGCGGCCCGAACCACGTAAAAATCCACGTGCTAGTCTATCTTGTAGGTCCAAAGAATTTGCCCCTCCTAAAAAAGAACCTCCGCGAACTACTTCTTAGTAGTACCAAGGCAAGTGTCGATTGCACACTTCGACAATTCCCATCATTGGCAGCAGAGGAAGCAACGTCTGGCCTTGTCGCTCTGAAAACAAAGGCAAAGGGAGATCAAAAAGAGTCAAGGAATGAAAAAGAAGACAAATTTTTGATGAAACTCCATACTTGGGACCTCAACAGCTCTAGACAACGCGGAACTTCTTACGTGGGTGACCACGGTCATCTGAATCCACCGTCATCGGTGAAGCAGATGTTCCAACCTTGGCTCATGGAGTTTCCATGGCAGCCACTGGCTTCGGAGCCACCGGGATGTCCACGACCGGTGCCACATCTCCTATCGCTAGGGCTTTAGTTGGAAGATCCGCTCCGAATAGGGCTCACCATTAGCGCCTGGTTCAAGGCTGAGGGTGTTGGGGTGGAGGTCGAACAGCTGCCCATCATGAATTTTAAATTTGGGCGCACCATTGATGTTGGCACTGCTTTAGTTGGAGGTGGCCTGGCAGAGCCTTCCTTCATTCACTCCAGCTTCCTCTTCTTACTAGAGGGGTCTACAGACTCTTTCCTCTTGCTCCGGCCAGAATCACACTGAGAAAATTCCTGCCGGCTAGGCTCTGTTGGAGTATTTCCCTTACTGCTAGCAGGGTCAGATCTGGACCCTCCCTGTTGGCTGGGGGCTATAACGCGAGGGATGGTTATTCCTCTGGAGGCATCTCCTATCTGTCGTACAGCAACACCAGTGTCATCAAAAGTTGGCATCTCCTTCAACAGTCGTGAACATAACTCCGGTAGTGAAGATCGGTAAGAAGTCAGACCGGGGCATGCTGTCATCGTTGGAAAACGGACCACTGTACAACATTGACAAAGTAAAAAGAAACCCTTCTCGTCAAGGTCGACTCCATTACCATACTCTAACCATGTGAAATCCATCACTCTGATGTACATCAAGGTTGGATGCTCCCGTTGCTGAAGAGGTGTAAGACTTCATGATAAGAAATTGCAGAGCACCACCAGCGATGTAAACCCTCCTTTAGCCAGGTGCCGGATCCTTGTTAACACCACTAGTAGATATGGGGTGAGCTCCTAGAAGTCGTTGTCTGAGGTGGGTACGCCGATCGGCAACTCCAAGCGGTCGTTCTGATCGGTCTGGACTATCACCCAGTCGCTTACAGTTCTCCCACTTTACAGAGGAGAAGGACGAAATATACTTGAACAGTGAATTCCTGCACCGCTGGAAATAGTAGGCTCCTATGTATCCTGAACTTATTCCGGACGCCCGCAGGACGAAGAAAATCTTGAACAGCTCGACGGATGGCCTCACACACACCCACATCTCACAAGGGTGAAAGAAGATCACCAAAAATAGAATGGAATGTGGAGTGAGGTGCCGAATTTGCAGACCATACACCTACTACAACATTAGGAGGAAAGAGGATATTGGAGGAACTAACCCGACCGTAGCATAAGTCGAAAAGAAGACAATGTCGCCGGAGCTTTTCTTGGTGAAGGGAAGGCTCCCGCAGCGAATCATGTTGTTAAAACAAGACTCTTGCTAGTCCATCAGATTCCGAACCCTCACAATGTCTCTATTGCTTACGAGCTTGGAGGGGAGAAGTCCAGAATCCATGGCATCAAGCAGAGGAAAGTGGACAACACGCTGCAAAGAAGGAAGTGAAAAGCTCTAGGCGCAAGAAAGCAGATAAGAGCATATGAGTTCCTTCGCTGCGGCAACATCCCTTTGACCATCCTCTGCAACTTCTGGAAGGCAACCACACGCGGAGCCTGGTCACATACCATGTGGCTAACTTCACCAATCATAAGGGGGCCTGGGTCCACCTCATAGATAGGTCACACCAGGTGGAGCATTGTCATGATGAAAGATCTGGCAAACCCCGAGGAAGGCAGCACAACAGGGCTACAACGATTGTGTCGGGGCTAATATAGAGATGGTATTAGGAACCGTCGTTGATCAATGCGAGAGACAGGCACGCGGCGCACTACGCCACTTTCAACCAACCAGGTATGGTCACTTGTCCGCAATGCAGGAACATACCGTCACCATAATTGCCCAAGTGAAAAGTCGAAGCAACAACGCGAGGATGCTTGATGGTGGCCCCAACTACGGGATTGAAACTGTGGGGACCAGAGTCCACACATCCGAGGATCTCATTGGGTGGTGTCGTGCGCTGCGGCAACTAACAGCACACACGAAAAGAATACCAAAATATACAAAGTTTTCATTTCATAATTATATTCAGAGTTTACAAAACAGTGTACATCAGAAGTACACATGCAGCGGAATTACATACTCATATTCTCACCAATCTAAGCATAAGAGAAAACGTCCATGCCCTAGGATGCTTCTCACTAGCAACAGGACGATCATTTAGCAGCGGCGTGGTTCACATGAGATTTATCTCGATAACTCGAGTCTCATGAACAACCTGAACAGTAGAAATAAAACTAATACCTGCAAAAATTGTTAAAGTGCAAACGTGAGCATAAGGCTCAGCAAGACTAACCCGTCTCACTAGACATATGCAGGGGTAAGTACTAAGCATGGGTAAGGAATAGCATAAAGGACTCGCCTACAAGTGGATCCTTATATTCATGTTTCAAGTAGCAAATGACATTCTTCAGGAACGACACATCATAGACTCGACAATCAAACAAGAAACGCTTTGCCGATGATAAGACATGCCCAAAGCACATAATTCTATTACAGCTAAAGTATGGGGAAACTGTAAACTTTTAATTGTACTATCTCTAAGCCAAACAAGGTTGTTCAAGCACTTTGTAAACCAATATATCGTATTCGTCTGACTTCTTTAGTATTTACTACGTCACAAATTATTGAACAAGTGGTACTCTATTACCGCGAGGGACGGTGATTGCAATCAGGACACACCTAGAATACACGACACATACGCCCGCTCGGATGTACCTTTCACTGTACTCCACTCCCACGTCGTATGTGGCCACCTTTCACCTGTCATCCCGATGTCGAACCAGTTCTACCGTCCCAAAAGTAAGGTCCCTAACCGAGCACGTCAAAGTTGATCCTTAGAGGTTCCACCTTACGATCATCTTCCCCTGAAGGACGACGGTATAAGTTTCGACACGAGGGTGCCCGAGCTACATCAATTTAATGGACCCCATTAATCCATTATGTAACCAGTACTATTCAAACTTGCTCAACAGGGCCGCACACGAGACGGTCCTTAACCGACACAGACGGGGCTATAACCAACCTCCACATTTGCCTTACCCTTACCGGCTCATGCCCAAATGTGGTCGCAAGCATTGTCCCCCTCATCCGGGATCAGACAACATTGCGCGTCCCGTCCTACAGGAACACCCCCGTCCACATCTCCAATTATTAAGAGTGAACATTTTGGTAACATCTCGCGAGTAGGTTTCCCTTAGTCGACTTCTCTCACAAGTAGAATTCAACTACTTGACTTGTGATCAATAAAATGTGACCCTCTCGCGAGTAGATTCCAACTACTCGACTTCTACCGGATTTCCTATACATTAGCAAAGCAGTTACTATAGGTGAAACTGTAAACCGTTCCAACCAACCCCTAGGATTTGTGGTCATGCAAGTGGAGTATCAAACACCTTATACGTAATGCACAATATCAACTGAAGACATAAGTGAATAAAATTGGAAAAATTCGGAAAGACTCTTAAATGCAAACCAGGGCTTGCCTTGTTTGCGACTCGATTAAATGTCAAGGGTCAGTGGCTTGCTGCTTCCCGAACAGGTCTTCTTCGACTTCTTTCCGTCAAGGCGTCTATCGCAATGAATATGCATATAACACACAATATACTTTAATAAATTAACTAATGAATATGCACACATTATGCAATGTCATACTGATAAAGGAATTATGTTTGTGAATCAAGAATTAATAAGGTGTACTGTTGGGTATTAAATTGGATTTGGGTAGGTTAATTTGATATTACTTCATATTATAAGAATGTACATAAGAAATTTCTATATAGTCATGGATATAAGGAAACTATACAGAATTAAATTCTTATGCAGATGAGTTTTTTTGGCTCTGATAATTTATCTCTGGTATACATATGTTATGAAGAAATTCTCATAAAAATTTCAGAGAATTTGATGGGATAAAATGAACTACAAAATTCTATCAAGCTTTCACCATTTAGGAATGTGCAGATAAAACCTGAGGTTTTATCATGTCCATAAATGGTACAGATAGATAGTACTGATCAAAAGGAAGATACCAAAATTGGTTTCACAATTTTTCAGGCTTCCTACAGGAAGATATTGAATTTACAAGTCCTTATGAATTTCTGGATTTAATTTGTTATTTTCTGGAATTATAATTAACCTAGGCAAAGACTTTGAATTAAACCCTCTTAAACAACTTTGTTATGCCTGAAACTTTTACTGGAGATTCTACATAACAAAATGATTGGTTGGGTAAATTTACAGAATTTTCTGAATAGAATCCTATTTTCTATATTTTCCACAATGCATTATACTAATTGATTTATAGAATATTCTCTGGGGCTTTTCATGATGTTTGGGATGGACCACTGTAAATTACAGATCCTAAGCAGAATTACAAAATCTGTTTCATCTAATTTGGAGCATCCTAGCCAAAGTTATAGCATTTCAAAGTTTAGGCTTTTTTTCTGGAATTCTTTTTTTTTTTGCATGGAAAAGGACACCCTTTAATCAACTGACACGTGGCCTCCACTGGTTGAATTCTTTCCATCCAGCCGATGCCACACCGGGGCCACAGAGCTAATCACGTTGCCACATGGAATCCAGGTGCCACAGAAAATCCCACGGGGTGAGTCTTCTTCTTCCCCCCGACTCCGGCGGCCAGTGGCGGCGCCATGGCCGGAGGCCGGCCGGCGACTCGCCGGAAATCACCGCGACACCTTTCCCGAGGCTGGAACTTGCCACCCGGGGGTTTTCAACCCTGAGGAACTCATTGGTGGCCTCGGTTTGGACTGAAACGGCCCGGAAAACTGCCTACACCGGCAACCGGCGGAACTCGACGATCGGCGACAGCGTTCACGGTGTACAAGGCATGGGAGAAGCTGATTCTTGCACTGGGAGCTTCGTGGTGCTGCCCTGATCATTGGCCAACACTCCAATTGGATTGAAATCGGTCGGCGGATGGGGGCACCGTGGAACCGATTCTAGGCGGCGGCGAAATTTGGAATTCCGGTTAGCCAGAGTGGGGCTATGGCTAGTTAACGACTCAGGAAGAAGCGCATGCAAGTGTAGATGCTGGGGGCAGCTGGAATTGTTAAGACACTCACCAAGGAGGAAGTGCTTCGGGCTGTAGACGGAGAAGGTCGACGGCGCGCCGGAAGGAAAAACCGCGATTCCCTCAGGGAGGCTAGGTCTGCCGGCAGCCTCGGTTCCGGGATGTCGCGAGGTTATGAGCGCGCACCAAAACGGGCTTTTGCATGAGCAGGGGCTGCTGTGATTTGGGCGGCCGAGTGGAGCGACGTTGGAGCGATGCAGGAGGACGAAGAAACGCCAAGCGCTCGGTTCCTTTTTATACCCGAATGACGGAGCAGGGCAGGGTGGCGTCGTGGCCCTCCGTGGCGCGCATGCACATGGCAACCATCGTGCTGGAGGTCGCACTGGAGAGTTGCTTGATGCCCTGCGGCTCAGCGCTGGCACGCGCGCGCTCTTGAGGTGAAACAAAGCAAACAGCCTTTGGGTCTTCTTATAGGTGGGCCCCACTCTGCTCTTATCCCCTTAATTCTTTCATTTCTTTTTGTTACCCAAGCCTAGATGTGATAAGGACTCCAAATTCAGAAGAGAATTGGTCCTGTTATATTTGAATGGTTTGACAATTTGAATATCCGAATTGGCCAATTTGATTTTTGAATTAGATTCAAATTCAAATTTATACATTTTATGTATGTATTTTAATCTTCTCAATTATTGCCTTTTTAAATGGCCATGGGTTTGCAATAATGTGCTCAATAATTAGTCCATTGCAGATTTGAAATTGAACACTTAATTTGAATATATTTCTATTCCACATGTAACATGTTTGGTTTCCTGCAAATTTGAATTAGATTCAAATAAAATTTTTAAAATCTATATGCAGGTCATTTAATTCTTTCCCCCAATATTAATGTATATAATGTCCTATGCTTTTAATTGACTAACCCGATCAGATGGAGAATATGTTTTTGTACCTTGATCATTGATTCGAATATTTTGTACATTTCCATATATACTTTTATTCACACTTGTTTGTTTTATTTCTTTTGAATTTTCCCTTGTGAGCAAAGCACATGATTTCAGGTGTTTAAATTTAAAATTCAAGACCTTTGGAAATTTGAGCTCAGCTGAATTCAAAAGGAATCCTAGGTTTTATCTAGAGCTTCACATTAACATTTTTACTCATGTCCATATGAATTTATTGGCTCTCATATGACCTTAGTCTTCAATGTACATGTTTAAAACTGTTATTTCATGTGCCATACATTGGAGACAAAAGCTTCCAAAAGTTTGGGCTTTTACATTCCTCCCCCCTTAAAAGAATCTCGTCCCGAGATTACAAAAGAAGAGGAAATGTCGGAGTGTATCATCGTTGATACGACGATAGCAACTCCGGATAGTTGGAGCAAAGATAGTCTTCACTCTGCCAAGTAGCTTCCTCAACGGTGTGGTTCTTCCATAACACTTTATAGAACCACAACGTTTGGTTTCATGTCTCTCTCGTCTTCTCATCAATAATCCGGATCGGTTGTTCAACATAGGTCAGATCCGACTTTAGTTCTTCCATGTCCTCAAATACGACTTCTGTTGGAGTTTTGAGACACTTCCTTAAATGAGACACATGGAATACGTTGTGTACTCCGGACAAGGACGCGGTTAGCTCCAGCCGATAGGCTACGGGTCCACATCTTTCCGTGATGGGGAATGGCCCGATAAATCTTAGAGCTAACATTCCCTTTACTCCAAAGCAATGAATTCCTTTCATCGGAGAGACCCGAAGATACACGTGGTCTCCGACGTTAAAGCTCAAGGGACGACGTCGCTTGTCAGCATAACTATTCTGTCGAGACTGAGCTGCTCTGAGGTTTGCCTGAACTAGCTTAACTCGTTCTTCAACTTCATTAGTGAGATCCACTCCGAAAATTACTCTCTCTCCAGACTCACACCAATTGAGTGGTGTGCGGCACTTCCGACTATAGAGAGCTTCAAAAGGTGCCATTTTGATACTGGACTGATAACCGTTGTTGTATGAGAACTCTGCCAACGGTAATTGATCATCCCAGTTCTTTCTGTGATCTATGGCAGATGCCCATAGCATATCTTCTAGGATGTGGTTCACCCTTTCAGTTTGTACATCAGTTTGAGGGTGGTATGCCTAGCTTTGGATTAACTTAGTTCCCATTGATGCGTGTAGTTGCTCCCAGAAACGAGCAACGAACAACGATCCTCGGTCAGAGACGATGGTGCGGGGAACTCTGTGTAAGCACATGATCTGTGACATATACAGCTCATCATACTTCTTTGCATTGTACACTGTGTTCACTGGAATAAAGTGTGCTGACTTGGTTAACCGGTCTATGATTACCCAAATAGAATCGTGCTTGTGGAACGTGAGAGGCAATCTAACAATGAAGTCCATACTAAGATCCTCCCATTTCCATGCAGGAATACTTAAAGGTTGTAGTGGTCCCGCTTTCCTCATATAGTCAGCCTTCACTCTTCTGCATGTATCACACTCGGAAACGTACTTTGCGATCTCTCTCTTCATTCTTGTTCACCATAATTTCACTCTAAGATCTTGATACATCTTATTGCTTCCTGGATGGATTGAATACTTCGAAAAGTGAGCTTCATCCAAGATCTTCTTCCTGAGTTTCATGTTCTGGGGGACTACTATACGATCGTTGAACCATAGAGTTCCTTGTTCATCTTCCAGGAAACATTTCACCTCTCCGTCTCTCATTCTCTTCCGAATGTGAGACATAGCCTTGTCCTTATTTTGAGCTGCAATAATTTCCTCTCGGATTGTAGGTATGAGAGCAAGATTATATAGAACTCTATAGGGAACCAACCGTAGACTTGGTTCTTTCTCTTCATCCGGAATGATGGTTATGTTGTGAACATGAGATTTCCGACTCAAAGCATCGGCAACTATGTTTTCTTTGCCCGGATGGTAATGGATCTCAAGTTCATAGTCCTTTATAAGATCTAACCATCTTCTTTGCCTCATATTCAAATCCTTTTGAGTGAATATGTACTTGAGGCTCTTGTGGTTTGTGTAGAGATGCACTAGATTTCCCATTATGTAGTGTCTCCACATTTTCAATGCCATTACCACGGCAGCCAACTCCAAGTCATGAGTCGGATAATGCTGCTCATGAATCCAGAGTTGTCTTGATCCATATGCGATTACACGTCCTTCTCGCATCAAGACGCATCCCAGACCAGTGCCTGATGCATCGCAATAAATATCAAACGGCTTTGTCGTGTCTGGTTGAGCTAGAACTGGTGACGTTGTGAGATGGTTCTTCAATATCTAGAATGCCGCTTCACAGGCTTCACACCAGACATACTTGTTTCCTTTCTTCAGCAATTCTGTCATAGGCTTAGCCACTTTGGAGAAACTTGGAACAAATCTCCGGTAGTAGCCAGCTAAACCTAAGAAACTTCTGACTTCATGGACGGAGGTCTGAGATTTCCATTTAAGTACCTGCACCACTTTGCTTGGATCCACAGCAATACCGTCTGCTGAGATAACATGACCCAAAAATGGTACCTTGTTAATCCAAAATTCACATTTGCTAAATTTGGCATATAGCTTATGGTCTCTCATTCGTTGAAGCACGATATTCAGATGTTTGGCGTGTTCTTCCTCTGATTTGGAATAAACCAAGATGTCATCTATGAAGACCACCAAGAACTTGTCCAACTCCGGCATGAATATTGAATTTCATTAGATACATGAAGTGAGCCGGTGTGTTGGTGAGACCAAAAGACATGACAAGATACTCATACAGCCCGTATCTTTTCGAGAATGCCGTCTTAGGAATATCTTCATCATGTATCTTGATCTGATGATAACCGGACCGAAAATCCATCTTCAAAAATACCTTAGCACCCACTAATTGATCGAATAGAATGTCAATCCGTGGAAGTGGATATTTGTTCTTTATAGTTACAGCATTCAATGGACGATAGTCGACACATAATCTTAGTGTCTCGTCCTTCTTCTTCACGAATATCGCTGAGCATCCCCAAGGTGATGAGCTGGGACGTATGAATCCCTTCTCAAGTAACTCATTCAACTGTTTTTTAGCTCCGCCAATTCCTTGGGTGCCATCTTGTAAGGTCTTCGAGATATGGGTGTGGTTCCTGGTATTAACTCAATCTTGAATTCCACATCTCGCTCAGGTGGCATGGCTGGCAGATCGTCAGGAAACACATCTGGGTAATCCCGAACAACTGGAATGTCCTCTAGCTTTGTGGCTTCCGTGTTATACACCACTAGATGTTGTGGTGTCACATTCTTCAGAACTAAAGTATGCTGCCCGTGCCTTTTAGAATTCAGGTGCACGGTATGAGCACTGATATTGAAGATTGCTTCATGATGTGTCAACCAGGACATTCCCAAGATAATGTCAATCTTCTGCCCGTCCAATATAATGAAGGTGGTAGGGTAAATTCTACCATCCAAACATAGAGGTGCTCGGGCAATAATCTGGTTGGCTGACATTCTTCCTCCAGGTGACTTTATTGTATACGGTGTTGATAGCGTTGTTGATGATAATTGACGCTTCAACATGAACTCCTTGCTGATGAAATCATGTGTTGCTCCAGAATAAAAGCGGTTGAGCATTTAAGCTGAACATACCCGCTAACACGGGTTCTCCTACTGAAATATCCTTGACAGCTATAAAGTTGAGGCTGCCAGCTTTCATCTTCTTCTGTTGCTTACGAGATTGAATATTTCTCGTAGGAGCAACTTCTAGACTGATGTCTTATTTAGCTGCAGGACCTTCTAGAACTAACTGCTCTTTATCACCATCACTATGTACTGTCCTTTGCATTGCCTGCAGTGGAGTAACTTTTCACGCCGCTCGTGGAGGTGGTGCACAAGAACTCACTTGCTGTTGCATCTCAGGTGCTTCAATCCACTGCAATGGTGGTGACCAACTCTGCATCGGTAGCTGTCTTGCAAATACCTGAACTTCTGGTTCGACTGGTAAATGATATACGAGTCAATATTTCTGAGGAGTACCACTAATATCATCCGTTGATGTGATGCTCTTTCTCATCTCCGCCTGACAACGAAGAGAAGCATCTTCCTGCCATATAGCGTTACTGACCAATTCGTTATAGTCTCCTTTGTTAAATAGGACCAATCTTTCACGAAGTTTGGCAGTCAAGCCTCGGAGAAATCGGTCACACCTAGAAACTTCTGTTCTCACATAGTCTGGTGCATATTGTGCCAACCGGTTGAATTCTCTGGAGTACTCAAGAGCACTCCTCTACCCTTGGGTCAATTCTACAAACTCTTCAAGCTTTGACTTGATAATCCCCCTCGGAATATACTGAGCACAGAACGCATTACGAAATTCATTCCAATTCACGTGATGTCCTTCAATGGTCATGGCAAGATACTCTGCCCACCAAGCTCCAGCAGATCCATGAAGCTGCTGAACTGCAAAGTCCACCTTCTGATACTCGTCACACTGGATCAAATCGAATTTAGCTTCAATAACCCGGATCCAATGATGTGCCTCCAACGGATCTGTTGCTTCCGTGAAGACAGGCGGTTGAGTTGTCAAAAAATTCAAATAAGAACATTCATTTAAGTCCCGTTGTCGTGATGCTTGAATAACGCCTTGTTGCACCAATGTCTGAAGCAGCTGGTTGTTCTCACGATGAGACTTAACCATTTGTGCCATAACCTCCATCAATCGGGTCGACGGCGGTTCCTGCGGTCGAGTCGAGTCATTTCCGCCGTGACTAGACTGTCCCGTTTCAGCGCTGGAACGAGTGCGAACCATACTGCAAGAATGACCAATTACGGTTACGTTCCAAGATTGAATGACAGTCGATGCTTGAAACATTAACCGTATATCAATCATAAAATTTTTGCAACATATTCATACACGTTCAAACGACACTCTGATTCTAAACTTCTCCTACACCTCTTAAGGAGTTTTTTTTATGCTCCAGTTTCATAAACTGAACATACATACATCTTGACATGTTGCACAACTTTGGAAATTTTCAAACATGCCTATCCATAAACAAGTTTCCATTTCAATTGCATTGGCCAATCTGCTGTCCAAAATTGACCAGTTTGCAAAGAACTCAGATTCTACGACAGTAAAGAGTAAAATCAATCCTGAACTTGAATACCAAAGTTACATCCAACTTCATTAGCTTTCGAAAAAATCTTACATTGATTCCTGATCAGCTCTGGATCAAAAGTTATGATATTTCAAAGTCGACAGAATTCTGGAAAAATTTCAACAGCACCTCCTTTGAAAGTGGCTGATTTGAACATCAATTTCCATCCAGTTCTGCCCCAAATTTGGAAAAACTTTGAATTACAAAGTTGTAACACATATCATAAGCTTCCCAACGGCGTAACCTAGGAGCTATAGAAATTTTTCAACAGGAAGTTATGGTGGAAAAACAGAAACATTCCAGAGAGGTTTTGTCAGTTCTGTTTTCAGCAACAGGTTCTACCAAACTAGAATTTTCACGAATTTGAAGATTGATTCAGCTATGGCAGTATACATACAAGTTGTAGAGCACTTCAAGACCTTTCCAAAACTGTATTACACATCCACATAGGTTAAATCTAGCAAGAGTTATGCCCTGTACAAACCAGCAAAAATTCTGCCAGAAAAACAGGGAACTCTGCTTTTGAATCTTTTTGAAAATCACGAAACTCCAATTGAATCTTAGTTCAACATCAGAGTTCTGTAGTTAATATTAGATTCTAAAACTTTCTTTTGGTTCTCAATTCAAGGTTTTACTTGTCTTCAACAGAAAAAAATTTTGGGGTGAACTGAGGTGTAAATGCATCACAACAATTATGTTGGTACTACGTAACCTCACAAACTGAAAATCTTTACTGGATTCTTAGCCAGCATAACGTGCTATAGGTGGCATTAAAACGATCACTCGCAAACGTATTCTACTCACAATACGTTCAACGTGGTTAGTGTACCTATCACTACACTCAAACTACTGATCAATCATATTGTACCATACGGTACAGTCTAGCCCGCACAGGCGATCAATCCACAAAAACATATATGAAAGTAAAAACATTCGTCCCGTATCATTCCATACGGGCCGCCTCGAGTTAAGCCACGTCTCGAGGTACATGACCGGGTTTTCTACCACCCGACAGGGTCCCACGTCTTTGCATAATGCTGCACCAGTAGGAGGCACATCGGGTTATGTCGCACCCTACGGGGGCTCCCACTAATTTTGTGTCACGTTGGGGTACCGCGTGTCATATGTTCTCAGAAACATGGAAAGTTTCAGAGACTCATATTGACATTTCCGTGCCAAGCCACAAAATTAATCACATGCTACCTCTCGCATGGTGAGCTTACCGCAATTGATCTGCTTGCCTTGGCGTACCTTACCTCTTACCTGACGTCCGAGCGTTATTAAAGAATATAATAACAAATATGTTAGCGTTTCCACCTTAATTAACTAATACTATAATAGACCTTATGTGGGCATATAACTAATCCTCACTTTACTACTTCATAGTTTTCAAAAATAGGCTCTTTTTGAGCATTCTATTCCCAATGAATCTCTGATACCATGCCTGTGGGGACCGGAGTGCACACATCCGAGGATCTCATTGGGTGGTGCCGTGCGATGCGGCACCTTAGAGCACACACGAAAAGAATACCAAAATATACAAAGTTTTCATTTCATAATTATATTCAGAGTTTAAAAAATAATGTACATCATAAGTACACACGCAGCGGAATTACATACTCATATTATCACTTATCTAAGCATATGAGAAAACGTCCATGCCCTAGGACGCTTCTCACTAGCAACATGACGATCATTTAGCAGCGGCATGGTTCACATGAGATTTATCTCGATAACTCGAGTCTCATGTACAACCTGAACAGCAGAAATAAAACTAATACCTACAAAAATCGTTAAAGCGCATACGTGAGCATAAGGCTCAGCAAGACTAACCTGTCTCACTAGACATATGCAGGGGCAAGTACTAAGCATGGGTAAGGAATAGCATAAAGGACTCGCCTACAAGTGGATCCTTATATTCATGTTTAAGTAGCAAATGACATTCTTCAGGCACGGCACATCATAGACTCCACAATCAAACAAGAAACACTTTGCTGATGATATGACATGCCCAAAGCACATAATGCTATTACAGCTAAAGTATGGGGAAACTGTAACCTTTTAGTTGTACTATCTCTAAGCCAAACAAGGTTGTTCAAGCAATTTGTAAACCAATATATCGTATTCGTTTGACCTCTTTAGTATTTACTACGTCACAACTCAGTGTACAAGTGGTACTCTATTACCGCGAGGGACGGTGATTGCAATCAGGACACACCCGGAATACACGACACATACGCCCGCTCAAAAGTACCTTTCACTATACTCCACTCCCACATCGTATGTGTCCACCTTTCACCCGTCATCCCGATGTCGAACCAGTTCTACCGTCCCAAAAGTAAGGTCCCTAACCGAGCATGTCGAAGTTGCTCCTTAGAGGTTCCACCTTACGATCATCTTCCCCCGAAGGACGGCGGTATAAGTTTCAACACGAGGGTGCCCGAGCTACATCAGTTTAATGGACCCCATTAATCCATTATGTAACTGGTACTATTCAAACTTGCTCAACAGGGCCACACATGAGATGGTCCTTAACCGACACAGACGGGGCTACAACCAACCACCACATTTGCCTTACCCTTACCGGCCCAGGCCCAAATGTGGTCGCAAGCATTGTCCCCCTCATCCGGGATCAGACAACATTGCGCGTCCCGTCCTTCAGGAACACCCCCGTCCACATCTCCAATTATTAAGAGTGAACATTTTGGTAACATCTCGCGAGTAGGTTTCCCTTACTCAACTTCTCTCACAAGTAGAATTCAACTACTTGACTTGTGATCAATAAAATGTGACCCTCTCGCGAGTAGATTCCAACTACTCGACTTCTACCGGATTTCCTATACATTAGCAAAGCAGTTACTATAGGTCAAACATTAAATCGTTCCAACCAACCCCTAGGATTTGTGGTCATTCAAGTGGAGTATCAAACACCTTATACGTAATGCACAATATCAACTGAGGACGTAAGTGAATAAAACTGGAAAAATTCGGAAAGGCTCTTAAATGCAAACCGGGGTTTGCCTTGTTTGTGACTCGATTAAATGTCAAGGGTCAGTGGCTTGCTGCTTCTCGAACAGGTCTTGTTCGACTTCTTTCTGTCACGGCGTCTATCGCAATGAATATGCATATAACACACAATATACTTTAATAACTTAACTAATGAGTATGCACACATTATGCAATGTCATACTCATAAAGGAATTATGTTTGTAAATCAAGAATGAATAAGGTGTACTGTTGGGTATTAAATTGGATTTGGGTTGGTTAATTTTATATTACTTCATATAATAAGAATGTACATAAGAAATTTCTATATAGTCATGGATATAAGGAAACTATACAGAATTAAATTCCTATGCAGATGGGTTTTTTTGGCCCTGTTTATTTATCTCTGGAATACATATGTTATGAAGAAATGCTCATAAAAATTTCAGAGAATTTGATGGGATAAAATGATCTACAAAATTCTATCAATCTTTCATCATTTAGGAATTTGCAGATAAAACCTGAGGTTTTATCATGTCCATAAATGGCACATCTAGATAGGACTGATCAAAAGGAAGCTACCAAAATTTGTTTCACAATTTTTGAAGCTTCCTACAGGAAGATATTGAATTTACAAGTCCTTATGAATTTCTGGATTTAATTTGTTTTTTTCTGGAATTATAATTAACCTAGGAAAAGACTTTGAATTAAACCCTCTTAAACAACTTTGTTATGCCTGAAACATTTACTGGAGCTTCTACATAAGAAAATGATTGGTTGGGTAAATTTCCAGAATTGTCTGACTGGAATCCAATTTACTATATTTTCCACAATGCATTATACTAATTGATTTATAGAATATTCTCTAGGGCTTTTCATGAAGTTTGGGACGGACCACTGGAAATGACAGATCCTAAGGAAATTACAAAATTTGTTTCATCTAATTTGGAGCATCCTAGCCAAAGTTATAGCATTTCAAAGTTTAGGCATTTTTATGGAATTCTTTTTTTTTGCATGGAAAAGGACACCCTTTAATCAACTGACACGTGGCCTCTACTGGTTGAATTCTTTCCATGCAGCCGATGCCACACCGGGGCCACAGAGTTTCATCGCGTTGCCACATGGAATCAGGGTGCCATAGAAAATCCCACGGGGTGAGTCTTCTTCTTCCCCCCGACTCAGGCGGCCAGTGGCGGCGCCATGGCCGGAGGCCGGCCGGTGACTCGCCGGAAATCACCGTGACACCTTTCCCGAGGCTGGAACATGCCAGCCAGGGGTTTTCAACCCCGAGGAACTCATTGGTGGCCTCGATTTGGACTGAAACGGCCCGGAAAACTGCCTACACCGGCGGCTGGCGGAACTCGACAATTGGCGATGGTGTTCACAGTGTACAAGGCATGGGATAAGCTGATTCTTGCACTGGGAGCTTCGTGGTGCTGCCCTGATCATTGGCCAACACTCCAATTGGATTGAAATCGGCTGGCAGATGGGGGCACTGTGGAACCGATTCTAGGCGGCAGCGAGATTTGGAATTCCGGTTAGCCGGAGTGGGGCTATGGCTAGTTAACAACTCAGGAAGGAGGGCACGCAAGTGTAGATGTTGGGGGCGGCTGGAATTGTTAAGACACTCACCAAGGAGGAAGGGCTTCGGGTTGTAGATGGAGAAGGTCGACGGCGCGCCGGATGGAAAAACCGCGATTGCCTCCGGGAGGCTAGGTCCGGCGGCAGCCTCGGTTCCGGGATGTCGCGAGGTTATGAGCGTGCACCAAAATGGGCTTTTGCTTGAGCGGGGGCTGCTGTGATTTGGGTGGCCGAGTAGAGCGACATTGGAGTGATGCGGGAGGACGAAGAAACACCGAGCGCTCGGTTCCTTTTTATACCCGAACGACGGAGCGGGGTAGGGTGGCGTCGTGGCCCTCTTTGGCGCGCATGCACGCGGCGACCATTGTGCTGGAGGTCGCGCTGGAGAGCTGCTTGCTGCCCTGCGGCTCAGCGCTGGCACACGCACGCTCGTGAGGTGAAATAGAGCAAACAGCCTTTGGGTTCTTCTTACAGGTGGGCCTCACTCTGCTCTTATCCCCTTAATTCTTTCATTTGTTTTTGTTACCCAAGCCTAGATGTGATAAGGACTCCAAATTCAGAAGAGAATTGGTCCTGTTATATTTGAATGGTTTGACAATTTGAATATCTGAATTGGCCAATTTGAAATTTGAATTAGATTCAAATTCATATTTATACATTTTATGTATGTATTTTAATCTTCTCAATTATTGCCTTTTTAAATGGCCATGGGTTTCCAATAATGTGCTCAATAATTAGTCCATTGCAGATTTGAAATTGAACACTTAATTTGAATATATTTATATTGCACATGTAACATGTTTGGTTTCCTGCAAATTTAATTAGATTCAAATTAAATTTTTAAAATCTATATGCAGGTCATTTAATTCTTTCCCCCAATATTAATGTATATAATGTCCTATGCTTTTAATTGACTAACCTGATAAAATGGAGAATATGTTTTTGTACCTTGATTATTGATTTGAATATTTTGTACATTTCCATATATACTTTTATTCACATTTGTTTGTTTTATTTCTTTTGATTTTTCCCTTGTGAGCAAACCACATAATTTCAGGTGTTTAAATTTAAAATTCAAGACCTTTGGAAATTTGAGCTTAGCTGAATTCAAAAGGAATCCTAGGTTTTATCTAGAGCTTCACATTAACATTTTTACTCATGTCCATATGAATTTATTGGCTCTTATATGACCTTAGTCTTCAATGTACATATTTAAAACTATGATTTCATGTGCCATACATTGGAGACAAAAGCTTCCAAAAGTTTGGGCATTTACAGAAACCTCCCTCGTCGTGGGCCCGAGGGCCAATGTTGGTACCCTACAAACCAGGTACTGCCGCGTACAAGGAAAAGCAATGCTCGGTCCTACCTTCCAGGAGAGGAGGCACCCAGAGGTCTCATGTCCTATAGCTCTGGACCCGCCTCCCTGCTTAGGGTGGCTCCAGAGCTGCCACGTGTCTTGCACCTCCAGATCGCCTCCCTGCTAAGGGTGGCTCCAGTGCTGTCACGTGTCCTGCAGCTCCGGACCTGCCTCCCTGCTAAGGGTGGCTCCGGTGCTGCCACACGTCCTGCACCTCCGGACCTACCTCCCTACTAAGGGTGGCTCTGGTGGTGCCGTGTATCCTGCAGCTCTGGACCTGCCTCACTGCTGAGTGTGGCTCTAGAGTTGCCACGTGGCCTGCAGCTCCTGATTCGCCTCCCTGCTGAGGATGGCTCCGGTGCTGCTACGAACCTTGCAGCTCGAGGCTCTTCCCTTCCGCTGAGGAGAGCTATGGAGTTTCCACCTGTACAGGACGACGTGGGCATTCAGGACCACAAATTGGCCCCTTCAAGGCCAAGTTAATGCATCATTATCCCCGCGTTAATGGTGCACGATCGGTGGGGTACCAAGACATAGTAATGTCACCATCAGGGCACGTTAATATGCAATTAAATCATAATTATGTGTCTAGATCGTGTATGGGGCACTAAATAGCCTGAGGCCACCTGTCGGGCCTCGACCTCGCTGTAAACGATCAGACCTTTGCATATAAAAGACCGTGCAACTATGGTAGAGGACACACAATCCACTCACATCCACGCTGAGAAGAGACTGAAGTCTCGCACACCCATACACACGCAATTCAACACACAGACTCCCGTGGACGTAGAGTATTATGCTCCGGCGGGCCGAACCACGTAAATCTCTCGTGTTCATCTTGTTCTTAGTTCTTGAGTTTTGCCCCGCCTAAAAAGGAACCTCCACAGACTGCTTCATTGTAGTACCAGGGAAGTGTCATTGCTATACTTTGAAAGTGAATGTAGTGGACAAGGCGACAAGGAAAGGAGGCAACCAAGCTCATCGTTGGTGACAAGGCATCATTAATAGGAGGGAGGAACACGGCTGACGGTCGCCATCAGGCTCGTCGACGTCCGTCTAGACAACAGATCATCTGAGACTGAGCATTTGCATGGCACTGTAGATCCATGCAGGTGACTTCGTCCACATCCAAGACGAAGAACCCTATGAAGATACAAAGATTAACGATGGTTCCAAAGAAAGATAAGAGTCTTGCAGACATGGAGATTGACAGGATTCGCGAAGCCGAGGAGATCGCAAGGGTTGTCTTTGTTGCGTCCTCAATAGAGACAAGACGACGTCGACATGTTCATGTTAAGGGAGATCTTAGGTTTATGAACATCAATGGAGATCAATGGTTAAAAGTGGATGATGATATGCATTACCCTAATCTTTCCAAATGTACGCACAAAAGTTTGCCTGATCTGTTGTGAAGCAATAGTTTCCTCCCAAGTTTCAAGTTTATCGGCCCCGGCGATGATACATGAGACTGCTTCTTCTGAAGATTCATTCGGGAGTACATCCTCGATCATGAATTCATCAGGGAAACTTTCTAGTAGCCATACGAATGATTTGGATCAGGATTCTTCCTCCTGTGGTAGATCATCAGCGAACAGGGATATTCACTTTCGGCGTGGCGTGAAGGGTGAAGTTCTTGGAATCGTATTTGCTTCTAAATAAAATTCAAACAGAGGATGGATGGACCCCACGTCAGGAAGTTTGAAACAAGGCCCACAGTGCTTCTATCCAAGCCCAAAGCTGCCATAAAAACCGGTACCAGGTTTGGTGTCCCTTTTTCACAAAACTGGTACTAGGGTTTCCCCTTGCGCAAGGGTGACAGACTTAACCAAATACTTCACTGGAGTGCACACGTATGATCAGGCAGTCAGGCAGAGACAAGGAGGTGAGGGTTTCAGTCGAGGGAAGAAAGATGATATGGGCTTCGTTCATGGTGGAAGCGAATAGGGTGTCTTACATGCCCATGGCATACAGGGGAGTTTTGATCCCGATGTTGGAGATGCAAACCCGAGACATGGTGCAGCAGGACAAGGAGGGGGGGTTCAACGTACGAAGAGGCCCAACATTCCAACGAAATCGGAAGGGAGGAAGCAGATACTTTGATGGTCAAGGAGGAAATCTGAATGTGTCCTAGAGGGGGGTGAATCAGCGTTGATAAACTTTTCCTGCAACACTTAACAAATTTGTCAAATATAGGAGGGATTGGACTTGTCAGTGTGGTATACGGACTAGTCCGGTGTGGTATACGGACAAGTCCGGTGTTGACGGTCCTTAATTGCCAAATCCGTCCGTAAATTACCTCTATAAAAGCTATGGATTATACAACCAACATAGTGGTAGGAGTTATTTACTAGCTATCTCCACAAGTGTTGGTGCGATTGCGTATGCTGGTTAATTATGACCATAATTAGAGGTATTTACAGGGACCAATCCAGAAAACAGACCTTCCGACCAATCAGGCGCAATGATGAGGATTTATGAGCCCACTCAAGGAGAAAACCAACTAAAAATCATTGGAATCACCCATACCTATGATGGGGCCCGACATAACGGTGTCATAGAGAAGTTTCGGTGCGATTGGAGACATTGGCACTTCGACTGACCTACCAGGTCGCCTGACTAGGTAAATGCGCCAAACGCGGTCAACCGTCACGTGTTGACTCCTCGCGGCTTAGTGATCACGATGGCAACTGAGTCCCTCGCTTTTTTTAACGCCAAACTGACCTTTGGAGTGTATAAATAGGGGGTAGGGGGCTCCCCCACTCAACATACCAAAAGCTTGAGTCTAGTAGTCCACTCCAAAGGCGTAGCGCTGCCTATGTGATTAGAAAATAGGGAGAGAGTGAGAAATAGGAGGAGGAGGCTCCGGCTTGTCGGGCTTCTTCCACTTAAGGATGTGGTTTGGCTTGTCGAACCCTCTCCACCTTTGTACCTCAATAGTTCTTTCCATCTCAAGTAAGGTACAAGATTTCCATTTGAGTTCATTTATTTAATTCAAGCAAGTTAATTCCTTAGTTGCTTGTTCGTTCATCGCTCTATTAATTTAGAGGCCCTAGTCTTTGCTAGATATGTTAGGGAAGTAATCTATAGCGTAGGTGTGGTGTCTAGGCTTGATGTTACCTTTGATTATCTCGTAGTCCACGGGTTGTAGAGGTAGGCAGTAGGTGGTGATAGCCTTATCCGTCCGCTGTAATCCTCCACGTTCAACTACGATGTAGGCTCTTGGTGGGAGTCGCCTGACAGACCAGGGTAAGCCCGTGCCCAATACAAGCTACTATTGATCGACTTGCTTTGAATTAGAAACCCTTCTCTTAGGAAATCCATTCTATCCCTTGCCTACTACCAAGCTTTGTGTCCTTGGATGAACTTGTTAGAAGATTAGAATACACGTTCCTTGGATTCGAAACACTTGGCAATACTCATTAAGGGAAGTGCTACAGCGGTTTCTCCGTGCGCTTGCGGATTTTATCTGAGACGTACTAGCCGTCAACAAGCATTTCTAGCGCCATTGCTGGGGAACGGTTGCTGTTGATCTTCGAACCTTGTCCCCCCCTCGTATCTATTTTTTACTTTATTGCTTGTCTTTCTAGCATCTAAACCATGGAGCAACCAACCATTCTTTCTCTATCTGCCCCTAAGGGTGAGTTCTGTGAGCCTTCGCCATCGGTGGATCCCATTTGCTCAACTAGCTATGAACTCCACCCTTGCTTTATAGCCATGGTTCAGGAGCAATCCTTCTCAAGGATAGATCGTGGGAATCCCTACCATCACCTGTGGGAGTTTGAGCAATTGTGTTCATGCCTTCTAATCAAGGGCATGACACAAGAAACCCTTAAGTGGAAATTGTTTCCCTTTTCCCTCAAGGGACGAGTAAAGCAGCGGTAACATCATACCGTTGGCAGTGCAAATGGAAAATTGAAAGAACTTCGAGATAATCTTTGTCTTGCATTCTTTCCACTCTCCCAAGTTGCCTCTCTATGAAGGTAAATTCTCAACTTCCAGCAAATCGAGAAGGAATCTATAGGTGCAGCCTGGGCTAGATTCTCTTTGCTAACCAAATTAGGTCCGGACTTGTCCATTCCCAAACATGTGTTATTACAACATTTTTGTTTCGAGCTTGACAAGGATTCTACCCTATACCTCGACATAACGGTTGGAGGATCTTTCCTCCATAAGACACTGAATGAAGGAAGGGAAATCCTAGAATGCATTCTAGAAAATACATCCTTGATCGCCGGTCATAATGAACCTCCTCAAGAGGAAGCCAAGACGAGACATGAGGATTCCCCATGGTCACCTCTGAACCCATACCATGTTCATCTCAAGTTCTGACTATGTAATCCTTACCCTAACCAAAGACATCGAAGGAAGAAGAAATTTGACCTTCGAAGTTTCCTTTATGCTTCGAGGAAGATCTTTGTGAAGATTTTAGAAATACCTTGAAGTATTATTATGGAAGGAAACCATCATTACATCCCTCACTCCTTGATCTGCCCAAAGGAAAATTTCTTCAGGAAATGATCAAGGAGTTGACCTCGATCATGAGTAGGGAATGGACAGCACAGGTTGACCTTTCACTTGAAATAATTCGGGTAAAGTCACCCCCAACCACCATTCGATGTCTTATTGAAGGGGTAATGGTGAACATCTTTTATAATCCCACTGTTGGAGCCAATATCATTTCCAAGAATTATGCTTTAGCCATTTTGGGTGATCTACCCTGGGCTCCAAAAAGAAAATTCTTTAGAAACTCCTATGGAACATCAAGGAAGGATATGGGATTTTACAAAACGTGTCTATAAGACATGAGAACGTCGATTTCTGCCTTGATTTTCATGTCTTCGAAGTCCAAGACTTCGATGTAATGATAGGGTTACCCATTGAGAAATTACTCGTGGATGCACCCTCAAAAGGCATCCTAGATGTTAAACTTGGAGGGAGGAAGTTTTCCATTCCCATTCTGCGGTCCAAGAACACATTAGCAAAAACCTCCCCACGAGAGTGAGCCAAGCGAGGAAGCCATGGCCCTTCAATTCTTAGACCCTCCTGAAAATGAAGAATAAGAACAATTCATCCAAGAATATGATGAATTGCAGGAGACATTTTATTTTCCCAAAGAAGAGCCATCACAAAAGCACCCGATTGAGTTGAAAACCCTACCTCCAGGCCTACACTATGCTTTCCTACACGGTGATGCGAAGGCTCCTGTCATCATAAGTGACAAGCTTTCACAAGACGAAAATACCAAACTCATGACCGTCTTAGAAAATAATAGATCCATCCTAGGCTACTCACTACAAGACCTTAAGGGAATCAGCCCTGATCTTTGCACCCATCGCATTCCCACCGACCCTCTTAGCACACCTTCTAGGAATTCTCAAAGTATGTTGAACAATGCCATGTGGGAGGTTGTCAAAAAGGAGGTCTTGAAACTCTTGCATGCCAGGATAATTGATCCCGCTCCTCATAGTGAGTGGGTTAGCCCTGTCGAAGTAGTGCCCAAGAAAGGAGGAATGACGATCGTTCAAAATGAGAGGAATGAACTCATTCATCAGTGAACTGTCATAGGGTAGAGGATGTGTAGTGACTACAGAAAACTCAACAAGGCAACAATGAAGGATCATTTCCCGCTGCCTTTCATTGATGAAATGCTTGAGCGGATAGCGAACATTCCTTCTTTTGTTTCCTTGATGGGTATTCTGGTTACCATCAAATTCCCATCCACCCTGATGATCAAAGTAAGACCACCTTCACATGCCCATACGGAACCTATGCCTTTCGGCGAATGTCGTTTGGGTTGTGTAATGCACCTGCTTTGTTCCAAAGGTGCATCATGTCTATTTTCTCGGACATGATCGAGGAAATAATGGAAGTTTTCATGGACGACTTTTCTGGCTAAGGAAAAACTTTTGATCATTGTCTTTAGAACCTAGACAGGGTCTTACAAAGATGCCAAGAGAAGGACCTGGTGCTAAATTGGGAGAAGTGTCATTTTATGGTCCGTGAAGGCATCGTCTTAGGACATTGGGTGTCCGAAAGGGGGAATGAGGTGGAAAAAGCCACAATTGAAGTTATTGAAAAGCTTCCACCCCCACCAACATTAAGGGTATTCGTAGCTTTTTAGGCCATGCGGGGTTGTACCGACGATTTATGAAGGACTTTTCTGGAATTGCTAGACCCCTAACTAGCCTATTAGCTAAGGATGTGCCCTTTGATTTCGATCATGAGTGTCACCAATCTTTTGACATCCTCAAGAAGGCACTCATCAAAGCTCCAATCATTCAACCCCTGATTGGGCACTACAATTCGAAATCATGTGATGCTAGTGATTATGCCATTCGAGTGGTCCTTGGCCAAACCAAGGATAAGAAGCATCATGCAATAGCCTACGCTAAAAAGACTCTATAAGGAGCATAGCTTAACTATGCCACAACTGAAAAGGAGCTCCTATATCTTGTCTTTGCTATCGATAAGTTTAGGTCATACTTGGTTGGAGCAAAAATCATAGTCTATACAGACCATGCTGCTTTGAAATATTTTCGCAACAAGAAAGATGCTAAACCTAGGCTAATCCGATGGATTCTCCTACTCCAAGAGTTTGACCTGGAGATGAGAGATAAAAAGGGAATAGAGAATTCTGTTGCTAATCATATCTCACGTATGGAAATCCCAAATACGTTGGACATACCTATCAATGATTTCCAACGTGATGATATGTTGCTCAAGGTGACCGACTCTAACCCTTGTATGCGGACATCGTAAACTTCATGGTTATGGGGTACGTACCACCAGGGCAGGATAACAAAAGCTCATTTTTGAGAGTCGATGTCACCTGTGGGTTGATCGATACCTCTATAGGGTATGTTCTGATGGGTTACATAGAAGGTGTGTCCCAATTGTCGAAGGCACCAAAATCATCGAAAGATGCCATGCGGCCCCCAATGGCGGGCACTACGGTGTTCACTATACTTAGGCAAAGATCTGGCAAGTGGATTCTTTTTGTCCTCAATGTATCAGGATACAAAGGAATTTGTTTGAAGATGTTGGGAATGCCAAAAGCATGGAGGAATCACTACTCGCAATGCGATACCCCTCACATACGATCTCCAAGTGGAATTATTTTATGTGTGGGCGATCAACTTCATGGGACCCTTTCCAAAGTCCTATGATTACGAGTATATTCCAGTAGCCGTAGACTATGTATCCAAATGTGTAGAAGCATTACCATGCAAACATTCCGATGCCAAGACTGCTCAGAAAATGTTTCATGAAATCATTTTCCCACGGTTTGGAACCCCCCGAATGGTCATAATGATGGAGGGTCTCATTTCATTGATAAGACCTTCCGGAGCTTTCTGAGGGAGCTTGGGGTTAGGCATAATATTGCTAGTCCGTACCATCCCCAAACAAGCGGTCAAGTAGAAACCTCAAACAAACAAATCAAGAATATTCTTCAAAAGACCGTCTTTGAGATGAGGAATGGATGGAAGAACAAACTACCCGATGCACATTGGACATACCGTACCGCCTTTAAGACACCCATTGGAATGTCACCTTTTCAAATTGTCTACGGGAAAACTTGTCATTTACCTGTAGAATTGGAACATAGAGCGTATTGGGCTATCAAGAAGTGGAACATGGATCTCCACAAAGCTGGAAAGTTGCGCACAATAAAAATTCCTGAACTGGAAGAATGGAGGGATAAGGCGTACCATATTGCCAAGATCTATAAGGAAAAAACTGTAAAAGCCCTATTTTTCAAACTTTGAACTCAGCTTGGATTTAACAGAAATGAGGAGAAGAAAAAGAAATCAAATCAAATCGATTCAAACCCTACATGAGGGAATTCAAAAAAATAAATTTAGCTACTGTTCAAATGAGGATAACATGATGATCTGAGTTCACCATTAGCTTCCAAATATTCCAAATAGCATCTCTGTCCAATTTCATAACATTTGGAGCACATCTACTACTTAATTCAGTGTGTACATTGAATTCCATTCAAATTCAAATTCGAATTTGAATTTCAGCTGAAACTTGGTCAATTTTGTGATTTCATTTAAGAATCAAAGTCTTCATATTTGAATTTGTTTCCCCACAAAAATCTTGCATTTTTTGATCAATATTTGTGCGAAAATTCATTGACCAGAGAGTATATGAGGATGAACTATTGTGGGACCCACCTGCCAGTCTCACATTTGCTTCTGCCGACTCTGTTCTTGGCACATACGGAGCAATCTTTTACGGTAGCCGGATGCCAGCTCATGGAGCACTGGTTGCTTGGAAAGCAAGCTGATCTACTTCCCTCTCTCTCTCTCTCTCTCTGTCTCTTTCTCTGATCGACTTCCACTGAAGAGGAAAGCCAGCACTCGCTCTCTGCTCGCTCTCACTCTCTCCCGTGCCACCAGCAGCGTTGTGCTTGAGCTTCATTTCACCGGCGATCTAGACATCGTTTCCTCCTGACTTCAAAAGAAAACTGGAGCTTAACCTTCTGCTCTACCTCTTGGTGCCAACCGTTCTTCGGTTCCTAACCGTTTGGCGTGCTATTTTGAAGTTTTGGCGGAGCTCACGGGTGAAGCCGCCAGGAGCTGTCTCTGCTCCAACGTCGGCACCTCGCACAAAGCATACTTAGCCCTCGGCCTCTACAGAAAAAGGTGTGCTAAGGTACCTAGAACATGCTGGTGAAGTTTCATCCCATGCCATGCTTCATAGCTCTCTTATTTCCATTTTTACCGAAGCTAGTTCATAGCTTGGTCATTAGGTCTCCGATTTAATTCGGTTTCTAGGTGCAACCATCCTTCAATTCAGTCAAATATAATTTTCACAACTTCCTAGCGCACCACCTAGATCAAGAATTACCAAGTTTCATCGAGTAATCGATTCAGGCTACAACTTTTCCCCATTGCCATTAGAAACAGTTCGGATTCACCGTTGACGACCATCTTCCGGCCGTTTTCTCCCAGATTGGCGTCCAATCTCTTGTTCCTTGGAGCACCAAGATGCTCGTGGAAATCGCAGAGCATCATTTGGTGCACCCCCTGCGAGATCAACGTTGGCCCTGCCAAGGCCGCCGTGGTTGCCGTCGCCGGCGAGGTTCTGCTCGCCGCCGGCCATCACCAAGGTGCCAAAAGGTGTTCTTTGCGCCCTGGAGTCAATCCCCACAAAAAGATCGAAATTTGGTTGAGCATGGAAGTGGGAACGTGCGGGCGCCATTGTTCCCCTGTTTTGGGGCGACCTGACGCGAGGTTGAAGATGAACCTGACCAGTGGGGCCCACTAGCAGTGTTTCAATCTGTTTTCCAAATTCTAGAAAATTGACCCAAATTTCCAAAATAGATAACTTCCTGTAGAATGCTCCAAAAATTATCAAACAAATTTTGTTTAAAATGCCTTAATCTATAGTTTCGAGAAGTGCAAATGTTTAACCATGAAAAGCTATTTTCATTTCTGTAAAATTCAATTACTCCAAACACTCGTGGAATTTTCACAGCTGATCCCTTTTTTAGAAATTCACCAAATTTTGCCAGAACCTCAAGTTGGGTATTCCTCATGTATTGTAAAAACTGTAGCAATTAAACCTGTATAACATTCCCAACTTTAAATTTCCTCTCTGCTGTTCATTAATACACATAAATACTTCATATAATTTGAATCAAACTTCTAAATTCAATTACTCCTAGTAGACTTTCTCAAATAATTCCCAATAAATTCTGGTATATTAATATTGATCCTTTTTTTGCAGTGGTGCAATTTGTTGTACATGAAAGGCCCAGAAGTTTTATAATTAATTCCTTTGAGTTAACTGCTTGGGTAGTTAATTACTTCTGTTCTGCTACTTATAAAATTCCCAATTTCGGTAAGAATCTTAATTACAATACACTTGATCTCCAGTAAAAATTTCGAGTTCATTGGGCTTCATTTACTTGTCCAAACAGTGTTCCAAATCTCTACGTTGTTTGAAAATTGAGAAATGTACAGAAACAATTTCAGAATTTTCCCAAACTTGTAATATTAATTTCTCCCTGTAGGACTCTCAGAAAAATATGAAACAAATTTTCCTGGAACCAATAAAACCTCCTCTACCAATATTATCCAGTGTTAGCCATCACAAAACTCCATATTTAATACCAAATTTCAGAGAAGGCTTTTATTTGTTGGAATTTTAGAGACAACAAGCTTCCTTGAACATCTCCAATTCTAGGTCCAGTTCTTCCTCATAGAACCTAGTATCCACTGTAAAATCTCAAAGCATTTTAAAATAATTTTCTTACCTGATAAGTGTTTATAAGATCTTTCATATAGTTTAACTATCACTCATGTACTTTATATATTGCATATCATATAGTGACCGAGATCTAGGAGGAGCCGAAGGCCATGGAAAGCATCATCCCGGAGAATAACTTTGAATCTGACCCACAGCCAGGCAAGCCCCGGTTTGCATTTAACAGTGTTTTAAACTTTGATTTGTATCACACTATATGGGTTAGCATGTATGTGCATTAAGTCTAAGTTTTCTTGGAGTTCTCCACATGCATGACCAGTGAACCCATTAGAGAAGTGTAGTTGGTAAAGTCCTCGATATGTCCATGCTATGCTTAATGTTATAGTAGATTCGGTAGAAGTCAAGTAGTAGGAATCTACTCGGGAGTTTAGGAATTGGGTTCACACGGGATTGGTCGAGTGAGAGGTTCACCGTTTGGTTAAATATGAGACCGGGCATGGAGTAGGAGCAGCAAGACATAGGGGCCCGTGAGCTGTAGTTGTGCCTGTGTCGGTCAAGGACCGATCCGTGTGTGGCCCTGTTGAGCAAGTTTGAATGTACCGAAGGCATACTGGATATATGGGACCCAGTAAACCGATGTAACTAACTTGTCCACACCTTAGCGTCGAGGCATACCCCACTGCCTTATAGGTGCGGTTTGAGAGCAGCAAGATGTAAACCTGCCAGCGGGTACGACGTACTCCATATGGGGGCCTCCTGCTCATAGCTGTGGGACCGGTTCGGCGTGTAGGTAGCAGGTGAAAGGTTGCCGCATACAACATCAGTGTAGTGTGCCTTTGCAGCCCCGAGTGTGGGTGTATGTGTCGTGCTATTCGGGTATCCCTGCAGGTGTATATCGATGCAAGTCGTCGTCCATCATGGTTATTGAGTACTGCTTGTTCACTGAGTCGTGACATAGTTAATTATTTAGAGCTGAATATTATTGAATCATGCTTTATGGATTAATAGTGTATTGATACTTGTATGTTTAGAACAGGTTGCTCACTAAATTTCAGATTCATGAAGCCTTAATTTGCTGCTAAAATCTGAAAGTAAGAATAACATTTAGGCGAGTCTTTTATTGCAAATTGATGTCCTATTTTAAGTATATCTTGCATATAGAGTTCCATGTTTAGGTGAGACAGGTAAGTCTTGCTGAGCCTTCATGCTCATGGTTGCTATATTAAGTTGTTTGAAGGTGAGACGTATGAGGAAGGGCCCGAAGATGAGGCGATGCCCCTGTCGGGGTATACTGTCGAGTGGGATCCCTGCACGCTGCCGTGATTTATTGTGTGTTTCTAGTGTGTAGCATCCCCAGGCTGGATGGCTGCACTTTTGCATAGCTAGGATGAGAGTTTAGCTATGAGTATTACTTCTGCTATACATTAAGTATTGTAGAAGACTTCTATTGTTTCTATAAATAAAACTTTGTATTTTCTCGTATTCTTTTTTTTTGTGCTGTTGCATGCCGCATCGCGTGGCACCACCGTATGCGATTCCTGGAATGTGTGGACCCGGTTCTCACAAAAACCAAGAGGTGGCACGATAAAAGCTTTATGCCTAAGGAGTTCAAGCCTGGAGATAAAGTCACACTTTTCAACTCTAGAGTCAAACTTTTTGGACATGGGAAACTAAAAACTCAATGGGAAGGTCCCTATACTATGGTAGATACTTCATCTCATGGAGCAATTACACTCCAATATGATGAAGGTCATCTATTCAAAGTAAATGGGCACCGTATCAAGATCTTTTTAGAACCCAAAGAAAATTTGGACAAAGAGGAAGATGTAGTCAACTTGATTGACTTTAACGCCTATCCTTGAAGTTTGGTTAAATTTGCCATGTCCAATAAAGCAAGCTCCAACCCTCACCACTCCTTTCCAATCATCCCACTATCCCCACTTGGCTAGTGATTATTTTTTATTCTATCATACAAAGTGCCTTTGTCAAATAAATTGCGACTCATCGGTGTATGTAAGGCCGGTAGAGTCTGTCACTTTTCCATGTTTTTTATCAAATAAATATAGGTACAAGAATAAGTGTAGGGGAGGTCCCCACAGGCCTCCCAAAGTGCAACATGCCCGGACCATCATGGAAGAACAATTCAGGGCCTCACATGAAGGACCATGAGAAGATTTGACCAAGCCATGATGGCTCGGCCCACCCTTCTTCATTAAGGCAACGGATTGCAGTTTCTCACCTCTTATCCCTCTATACCTGATTTTTGAGTTGAAACTGATTATCCACGATAATATCATTAAAAGTCAATTCATTGGAAATTAATTTCATGTATCATATTTTGCTAGAGAATGGAATATGTCTACTTCTCATTTCAATTTCATTACCATGTTCTTGAACCACATATCAATTTAGGAAAAACATGTCATCTAAGTATTTGATTGGTGTGATATGGTAAATGAGTGAAACTTGGAAACTCTCCATGCTGGAATTGAATTTTTGTATTGCAATTTTTAAAGTCATCAGATTTTTGTCATCCTCTCTCATTAGAATTTAAATGCCCACCAAGGCCATATGATAGAAATATTGAAAACCACATGCATATGCCACTTTTCATTCTCATTTAACTTTGTCAAACTCTTGACCCTTTTGAGTGACTTGCAAGAAATCTTTGATTAGGAATTTCTTGTGCACTCCACCATATTCTATGGTTTTAACACATCCACCATCAAAAGATAGTCCATGCAAATTCTACGAAATCCTTTATGAATAAAAAATGCACAATAAAGAGTAGAAGGCATGACTATAAGAGCACTATCTCTCAAAAAAAAAGAGAATTCAAAAAGAGAGAGAGCCAATAAGTAGCCATGTTTCATCCTTGCACAAAGAAAAAGAGAGAGTGATCAATTGGGAGTCATCATTACCATTCATCATCCACTATCCATAATAAGTGCACAAGAATTTCTTTAGTCATTGGTTTTTTTTTTGCATGGTCTTCTCATGAGGATCTCATTTTGACTTAGTAACATATAAATTGCAACTCATGTCAATGTGAGGACTCATGTCAAGCTCAACGAAAAGCCATATTTAATCATAGGAAAAGAAGTGGCAAATCATCTCAATGTGAGGACTAAACACATTGGGAAACGAGAGTATTCTTTTGAGGAGCATGGCAATATATTTTTGACTTGTGAAAATATAGTAATTTCCAAGTTTATTTCAGTAGGAGGAGTCCAGGTGAACTACATTCAAGCCGTTCCATCTCTCAAACACCCAAGATGAAGTGATAGACACATATCAAAGGTTCTTGAACAAAGTTATGTGTTGAAATGTTTTGTATACATATTTCGTACTTGTAGCTGAATTTTGATATCACTTAGTTCTTCTTGCCTTCACTCGAGGACGAGTAAAGGACTAAGTGTGGAGGAGTTTGTTGACGGTCCTTAATTGCCAAATCTGACCGGCAATTCCCTACGTAAAATCTATGGATTGGACAACCAACATTGTGGTAGGAGTTATTTACTAACTATCTCCACAAGTGTTTGTGCAATTGTGTATGCACGTGAATTATGACAATAATTAGAGGTATTTACAAGGACCAATCCATAAAATAGACCTTTCAACCAATCAGACGCAATCACGAAGATTTATGGGCCCACTCGGAAATCCAACTAAAAATCACCGGAATCATCCGTACCCATGATGGGGGCCCACATAACAATGTCACAAAGAAGTTTTGGCGCGATTAGAGTCGTTGGCACTTCGGTCGACCTACCAAGTCGCCTGACTAGGTAAATGCGCCAAACGTGTTCAACCGCCACGTGTTGGCTCCTCGCAGCTTGGAGATCATGATGGCGACTGAGTCCCTCGCTTTTTTTTGCGCCAAACCGACCCTTGGAGGGTATAAACGGGGTTAGGGGGCTCCCCGACTCCACACACCAAAAGCTTGAGTCTAGTACTTCACTCCAAAGGTGTAGTGCTTCTTCAGTGCTTAGAAAATAAGTAGAGACTGAGAAAGAGGAGGAGGAGGAGGCTCTAGCTTGTCGGGCTTCTTCCACTTTAGGATAGGGTTTGGGTTGTTGAACCATCTCCACTTTTGTACCTCAAGAGTTCTTTCCATCTCAAGTAAGGTACATAATTTCCATTTGAGTTCATTTATTTAATTCAAGCAAGTTAATTCCTTAGTTGCTTGTTCGTTTATCGCTATATTCATTTAGAGGCCCTAGTCTTGGCTAGATAGGTTAGGGAAGTAATCAAAAGCGTAGGTGTGGTGTCTAGGCTTGACGTTACCTTTGATTATCTCATAGTTCATTGGTTGTAGAGGTAGGCGGTAGGTGGTGACAGCCTTATCCGTCCATTGTAATCCTCCACATTTGACTACGACGTAGGCTCTTGGCAGGAGTCGCCTGGCACACTAGGGTAAGCCCGTGCCCAATACAAGCCGCTATTGATCGACTTGCTTTGAATTAGAAACCCTTCTCTTAGGAAATCCACTCTATCCCTTGCCTACTACCAAGCTTTGTGTCCTTGTGTGAACTAGTTAGAAGATTAGCACACACGTTCCTTGGATTCGATAGCCTTGGGAATACTCTTTAAAGGGAAGTACTACAGCGATTTCTCCGTGCGGTTGCGGATTTTTATCTGCAACGTACCAGTCGTCAACATTCGGTGTGATTGATGTGCTATGAAAATATTAAATGATTCCGCAGATATCATAAATGTTGCAGCAGCAGAATGTAATCAACTACCCTAACAACTTGAGTGAGCAATTAGGATAGAAGAATTGCACGTGGAATACGAAGTTAACACGAATTACAAGATTGATCAACTTTATACCCTAGATGATGGTAATTGCAAAATTAAAAGAATGGGATACGCGAGATAAGGATTTTTATCGAGGTTCGATCTCACTAAAGAGATCTAGTCCTCGTTGAGGAAGCCCACACAGAGCTGGGTCTCTTCAAACCCTTTTCCCTTGTCAAATCACCACACAAGGCCGTCTTGAGTTCCACTATCACAGGGTTATCACCAACTTGGTGGGGCAACCTCACACGCTGAGGGCTCCCACAAAATTACAACGAGAAAAGATGATCTAATACACTCAAAAAGATTACAAGTAATGCACAAGTGTATAAGAGATCAAACCCTAAGATCTCAAAGATGCGTAGACAACGATCTCCCTGTCCCAAATCTGGATATTCAAAAGATTCAACTCTTTAGGCCTTTTGATGTGTGGGGAGATGTGTTTTTGTGCTCTTGGGACAAGTGGCAGTGCTAGGGTTTATGTTCTTGATAATAAAGTGCAGTTCTTGTATTTGTGGGGTCGTGGATCACCTATTTATAGTGTTTCCAAAAATATTACCGTTAGGGATCCCGACAGCCGGACTAGTCCACCCTTGTGACCAGACTTGTCCAGTGTGCTGTGTAAAATTCGCGTGGAATGTGCAGCACAATAAAAACCCTAATTTGTATGAGGTATACCAAACTTGTCTGTAATGGAGCAGAGAGTGCACCGGACTAGTCTACAGTGATTACCGAAGGTTAATCAGACAAGTCTGCAATATGATAGACTTGTCCGGTCCACTTTGAATTGTGTTTTTTCAACTAGTTTGAGTGAAACATGAGAAAGTTGAATGGACTTGTCCGGTGCAGGGTGAATTGAAACATCAGAAAGTTTAACGGATTTGTCTGGTTAGTGTCCGGACTTGTCCGGTGCTTAGTGAATTGTGACATCAGAAAGTTAAACAGACTAGTCCGCTTACTGAATGGACTTGTCCGGTGCTCAGTGAATTACTTATATTGATTTTAGCCCTTACGCTCTACACAAATACATGAGCTCTTGGGATGTGTCTTTAACACACATCCTATGCAATTATGTCTATTTTGTGTTTCCATTGATCATTTGTGCTTCTTCCTTTCTCACTTCTCATTTTTCACCTTTTTGGTTGCACGATAATATCTAATCTTTGTTGACCTACATTCATCTCAATGAATTCATTAGGATCTCATTTGTTTATCATCAATCATCCAAAACTCACAAAGAATGCCTAGATCCACTTTCAATCTCCCCCTTTTTTGTGATTGATGACAACCAAATGAAATTTCACAATTAAGAGTAAAATTGATTTTCATAAAGTGGGCATATATGAGAATGACAAATGAACAATAAAAACTTCTCACATATATGCACTCTTTATGGTGGGGTGCCTATAAAGTGTGTGTGATCAATTAATGTGATGCGCAAAATTAAGAACATAACAATTATAGCAGCAACCATCATAGTAATATTAAAATAAGCATTACACATTCATATTAAGTAAAATAGGCACATCTAAAAGAGATCACAATAATTTGAAATTTAAGATACATGTCCATGATCACTATATCTTAATGGGAAGGTCCCTATACTATGGTAGATAATTCATCTCATGGAGCAATTACACTCCAATATGATGAAGGTCATCTATTCAAAGTAAATGGGCACCGTATCAAGATCTTTTTAGAACCCAAAGAAAATTTGGACAAAGAGGAAGATGTAGTCAACTTGATTGACTTTAACGCCTATCCTTGAAGTTTGGTTAAATTTGCCATGCCCAATAAAGCAAGCTCCAACCCTCACCACTCCTTTCCAATCATCCCACTATCCCCACTTGGCTAGTGATTCTTTTTTATTCTATCATACAAAGTGCCTTTGTCAAATAAATTGCGACTCATCGGTGTATGTAAGGCCGGTAGAGTCTGTCACTTTTCCATGTTTTTTATCAAATAAATATAGGTACAAGAATAAGTGTAGGGGAGGTCCCCACAGGCCTCCCAAAGTGCAACATGCCCGGACCATCATGGAAGAACAATTCAGGGCCTCACATGAAGGACCATGAGAAGATTTGACCAAGCCATGATGGCTCGGCCCACCCTTCTTCATTAAGGCAACGGATTGCAGTTTCTCACCTCTTATCCCTCTATACCTGATTTTTGAGTTGAAACTGATTATCCACGATAATATCATTAAAAGTCAATTCATTGGAAATTAATTTCATGTATCATATTTTGCTAGAGAATGGAATATGTCTACTTCTCATTTCAATTTCATTACCATGTTCTTGAACCACATATCAATTTAGGAAAAACATGTCATCTAAGTATTTGATTGGTGTGATATGGTAAATGAGTGAAACTTGGAAACTCTCCATGCTGGAATTGAATTTTTGTATTGCAATTTTTAAAGTCATCAGATTTTTGTCATCCTCTCTCATTAGAATTTAAATGCCCACCAAGGCCATATGATAGAAATATTGAAAACCACATGCATATGCCACTTTTCATTCTCATTTAACTTTGTCAAACTCTTGACCCTTTTGAGTGACTTGCAAGAAATCTTTGATTAGGAATTTCTTGTGCACTCCACCATATTCTATGGTTTTAACACATCCACCATCAAAAGATAGTCCATGCAAATTCTACGAAATCCTTTATGAATAAAAAATGCACAATAAAGAGTAGAAGGCATGACTATAAGAGCACTATCTCTCAAAAAAAAAGAGAATTCAAAAAGAGAGAGAGCCAATAAGTAGCCATGTTTCATCCTTGCACAAAGAAAAAGAGAGAGTGATCAATTGGGAGTCATCATTACCATTCATCATCCACTATCCATAATAAGTGCACAAGAATTTCTTTAGTCATTGGTTTTTTTTTTGCATGGTCTTCTCATGAGGATCTCATTTTGACTTAGTAACATATAAATTGCAACTCATGTCAATGTGAGGACTCATGTCAAGCTCAACGAAAAGCCATATTTAATCATAGGAAAAGAAGTGGCAAATCATGTCAATGTGAGGACTAAACACATTGGGAAACGAGAGTATTCTTTTGAGGAGCATGGCAATATATTTTTGACTTGTGAAAATATAGTAATTTCCAAGTTTATTTGAGTAGGAGGAGTCCAGGTGAACTACATTCAAGCCGTTCCATCTCTCAAACACCCAAGATGAAGTGATAGACACATATCAAAGGTTCTTGAACAAAGTTATGTGTTGAAATGTTTTGTATACATATTTCGTACTTGTAGCTGAATTTTGATATCACTTAGTTCTTCTTGCCTTCACTCGAGGACGAGTAAAGGACTAAGTGTGGAGGAGTTTGTTGACGGTCCTTAATTGCCAAATCTGACCGGCAATTCCCTACGTAAAATCTATGGATTGGACAACCAACATTGTGGTAGGAGTTATTTACTAACTATCTCCACAAGTGTTTGTGCAATTGTGTATGCACGTGAATTATGACAATAATTAGAGGTATTTACAAGGACCAATCCATAAAATAGACCTTTCAACCAATCAGACGCAATCACGAAGATTTATGGGCCCACTCGGAGGAGAAATCCAACTAAAAATCACCGGAATCATCCGTATCCATGATGGGGGCCCACATAACAATGTCACAAAGAAGTTTTGGCGCGATTAGAGTCGTTGGCACTTCGGTCGACCTACCAAGTCGCCTGACTAGGTAAATGCGCCAAACGTGTTCAACCGCCACGTGTTGGCTCCTCGCATCTTGGAGATCACGATGGCGACTGAGTCCCTCGCTTTTTTTTGCGCCAAACTGACCCTTGGAGGGTATAAATCGGGGTTAGGGGGCTCCCCGACTCCACACACCAAAAGCTTGAGTCTAGTACTTCACTCCAAAGGTGTAGCGCTTCTTCAGTGCTTAGAAAATAAGTAGAGACTGAGAAAGAGGAGGAGGAGGCGGCTCTAGCTTGTCGGGCTTCTTCCACTTTAGGATAGGGTTTGGGTTGTTGAACCATCTCCACTTTTGTACCTCAAGAGTTCTTTCCATCTCAAGTAAGGTACATAATTTCCATTTGAGTTCATTTATTTAATTCAAGCAAGTTAATTCCTTAGTTGCTTGTTCGTTTATCGCTATATTCATTTAGAGGCCCTAGTCTTGGCTAGATAGGTTAGGGAAGTAATCAAAAGCGTAGGTGTGGTGTCTAGGCTTGACGTTACCTTTGATTATCTCATAGTTCATGGGTTGTAGAGGTAGGCGGTAGGTGGTGACAGCCTTATCCGTCCATTGTAATCCTCCACATTTGACTACGACGTAGGCTCTTGGCAGGAGTCGCCTGACACACTAGGGTAAGCCCGTGCCCAATACAAGCCGCTATTGATCAACTTGCTTTGAATTAGAAACCCTTCTCTTAGGAAATCCACTCTATCCCTTGCCTACTACCAAGCTTTGTGTCCTTGTGTGAACTAGTTAGAAAATTAGCACACACGTTCCTTGGATTCGATAGCCTTGGGAATACTCTTTAAAGGGAAGTACTACAGCGATTTCTCCGTGCGGTTGCAGATTTTTATCTGCAACGTACCAGCCGTCAACATTCGGTGTGATTGATGTGCTATGAAAATATTAAATGATTCTGCAGATATCATAAATGTTGCAGCAGCAGAATGTAATCAACTACCCTAACAACTTGAGTGAGCAATTAGGATAGAAGAATTGCACGTGGAATACGAAGTTAACACGAATTACAAGATTGATCAGCTTTATACCCTAGATGATGGTAATTGCAAAAGTAAAAGAATGGGATACGCGAGATAAGGATTTTTATCGAGGTTCGATCTCACTAAAGAGATCTAGTCCTCGTTGAGGAAGCCCACACAGAGCTGGGTCTCTTCAAACCCTTTTCCCTTGTCAAATCACCACACAAGGCCGACTTGAGTTCCACTATCACAGGGTTATCACCAACTTGGTGGGGCAACCTCACACGCTGAGGGCTCCCACAAAATTACAACGAGAAAAGATGATCTAATACACTCAAAAAGATTACAAGTAATGCACAAGTGTATAAGAGATCAAACCTAAGAGCTCAAAGATGCGTAGACAACGATCTCCCTGTCCTAAATCTGGATATTCAAAAGATTCAACTCTTTAGGCCTTTTGATGTGTGGGGAGATGTGTTTTTGTGCTCTTGGGACAAGTGGCAGTGCTAGGGTTTATGTTCTTGATAATAAAGTGCAGTTCTTGTATTTGTGGGGTCGTGGATCACCTATTTATAGTGTTTCCAAAAATATTACCGTTAGGGATCCCGACAGCCGGACTAGTCCACCCTTGTGACCAGACTTGTCCAGTGTGCTGTGTAAAATTCGCGTGGAATGTGCAGCACAATAAAAACCCTAATTTGTATGAGGTATATCAAACTTGTCTGTAATGGAGCAGAGAGTGCACCGGACTAGTCTACAGTGATTACCGAAGGTTAATCAGACAAGTCTGCAATATGATAGACTTGTCCGGTCCACTTTGAATTGTGTTTTTTCAACTAGTTTGAGTGAAACATGAGAAAGTTGAATGGACTTGTCCGGTGCAGGGTGAATTGAAACATCAGAAAGTTTAACGGATTTGTCTGGTTAGTGTCCGGACTTGTCCGGTGCTTAGTGAATTGTGACATCAGAAAGTTAAACAGACTAGTCCGCTTACTGAATGGACTTGTCCGGTGCTCAGTGAATTACTTATATTGATTTTAGCCCTTACGCTCTACACAAATACATGAGCTCTTGGGATGTGTCTTTAACACACATCCTATGCAATTATGTCTATTTTGGTTTCCATTGATCATTTGTGCTTCTTCCTTTCTCACTTCTCATTTTTCACCTTTTTGGTTGCACGATAATATCTAATCTTTGTTGACCTACATTCATCTCAATGAATTCATTAGGATCTCATTTGTTTATCATCAATCATCCAAAACTCACAAGGAATGCCTAGATCCACTTTCAATCTCCCCCTTTTTGGTGATTGATGACAACCAATTGAAATTTCACAATTAAGAGTAAAATTGATTTGCATAAAGTGGGCATATATGAGAATGACAAATGAACAATAAAAACTTCTCACATATATGCACTCTTTATGGTGGGGTGCCTATAAAGTGTGTGTGATCAATTAATGTGATGCGCAAAATTAAGAACATAACAATTATAGCAGCAACCATCACAGTAATATTAAAATAAGCATCACACATTCATATTAAGTAAAATAGGCACATCTAAAAGAGATCACAATAATTTGAAATTTAAGATACATGTCCATGATCACTATATCTTAATGGGAAGGTCCCTATACTATGGTAGATACTTCATCTCATGGAGCAATTACACTCCAATATGATGAAGGTCATCTATTCAAAGTAAATGGGCACCGTATCAAGATATTTTTAGAACCCAAAGAAAATTTGGACAAAGAGGAAGATGTAGTCAACTTGATTGACTTTAACGCCTATCCTTGAAGTTTGGTTAAATTTGCCATGTCCAATAAAGCAAGCTCCAACCCTCACCACTCCTTTCCAATCATCCCACTATCCCCACTTGGCTAGTGATTATTTTTTATTCTATCATACAAAGTGCCTTTGTCAAATAAATTGCGACTCATCGGTGTATGTAAGGCCAGTAGAGTCTGTCACTTTTCCATGTTTTTTATCAAATAAATATAGGTACAAGAATAAGTGTAGGGGAGGTCCCCACAGGCCTCCCAAAGTGCAACATGCCCGGACCATCATGGAAGAACAATTCAGGGCCTCACATGAAGGACCATGAGAAGATTTGACCAAGCCATGATGGCTCGGCCCACCCTTCTTCATTAAGGCAACGGATTGCAGTTTCTCACCTCTTATCCCTCTATACCTGATTTTTGAGTTGAAACTGATTATCCACGATAATATCATTAAAAGTCAATTCATTGGAAATTAATTTCATGTATCATATTTTGCTAGAGAATGGAATATGTCTACTTCTCATTTCAATTTCATTACCATGTTCTTGAACCACATATCAATTTAGGAAAAACATGTCATCTAAGTATTTGATTGGTGTGATATGGTAAATGAGTGAAACTTGGAAACTCTCCATGTTGGATTTTTGTCATCCTCTCTCATTAGAATTTAAATGCCCACCAAGGCCATATGATAGAGATATTGAAAACCACATGCATATGCCACTTTTCATTCTCATTTAACTTTGTCAAACTCTTGACCCTTTTGAGTGACTTGCAAGAAATCTTTGATTAGGAATTTCTTGTGCACTCCACCATATTCTATGGTTTTAACACATCCACCATCAAAAGATAGTCCATGCAAATTCTACGAAATCCTTTATGAATAAAAAATGCACAATAAAGAGTAGAAACATGACTATAAGAGCACTATCTCTCAAAAAAAAGAGAATTCAAAAAGAGAGAGAGCCAATAAGTAGCCATGTTTCATCCTTGCACAAAGAAAAAGAGAGAGTGATCAATTGGGAGTCATCATTACCATTCATCATCCACTATCCATAATAAGTGCACAAGAATTTCTTTAGTCATTGGTTTTTTTTTGCATGGTCTTCTCATGAGGATCTCATTTTGACTTAGTAACATATAAATTGCAACTCATGTCAATGTGAGGACTCATGTCAAGCTCAACGAAAAGCCATATTTAATCATAGGAAAAGAAGTGGCAAATCATGTCAATGTGAGGACTAAACACATTGGGAAACGAGAGTATTCTTTTGAGGAGCATGGCAATATATTTTTGACTTGTGAAAATATAGTAATTTCCAAGTTTATTTGAGTAGGAGGAGTCCAGGTGAACTACATTCAAGCCGTTCCATCTCTCAAACACCCAAGATGAAGTGATAGACACATATCAAAGGTTCTTGAACAAAGTTATGTGTTGAAATGTTTTGTATACATATTTCGTACTTGTAGCTGAATTTTGATATCACTTAGTTCTTCTTGCCTTCACTCGAGGACGAGTAAAGGACTAAGTGTGGAGGAGTTTGTTGACGGTCCTTAATTGCCAAATCTGACCGGCAATTCCCTACGTAAAATCTATGGATTGGACAACCAACATTGTGGTAGGAGTTATTTACTAACTATCTCCACAAGTGTTTGTGCAATTGTGTATGCACGTGAATTATGACAATAATTAGAGGTATTTACAAGGACCAATCCATAAAATAGACCTTTCAACCAATCAGACGCAATCACGAAGATTTATGGGCCCACTCGGAGGAGAAATCCAACTAAAAATCACCGGAATCATCCGTACCCATGATGGGGGCCCACATAACAATGTCACAAAGAAGTTTTGGCGCGATTAGAGTCGTTGGCACTTCGGTCGACCTACCAAGTCGCCTGACTAGGTAAATGCGCCAAACGTGTTCAACCGCCACGTGTTGGCTCCTCGCAGCTTGGAGATCACGATGGCGACTGAGTCCCTCGCTTTTTTTGCGCCAAACCGACCCTTGGAGGGTATAAATCGGGGTTAGGGGGCTCCCCGACTCCACACACCAAAATCTTGAGTCTAGTACTTCACTCCAAAGGTGTAGCGCTTCTTCAGTGCTTAGAAAATAAGTAGAGACTGAGAAAGAGGAGGAGGAGGAGGCTCTAGCTTGTCGGGCTTCTTCCACTTTAGGATAGGGTTTGGGTTGTTGAACCATCTCCACTTTTGTACCTCAAGAGTTCTTTCCATCTCAAGTAAGGTACATAATTTCCATTTGAGTTCATTTATTTAATTCAAGCAAGTTAATTCCTTAGTTGCTTGTTCGTTTATCGCTATATTCATTTAGAGGCCCTAGTCTTGGCTAGATAGGTTAGGGAAGTAATCAAAAGCGTAGGTGTGGTGTCTAGGCTTGACGTTACCTTTGATTATCTCATAGTTCATGGGTTGTAGAGGTAGGCGGTAGGTGGTGACAGCCTTATCCGTCCATTGTAATCCTCCACATTTGACTACGACGTAGGCTCTTGGCAGGAGTCGCCTCGCACACTAGGGTAAGCCCGTGCCTAATACAAGCCGCTATTGATCGACTTGCTTTGAATTAGAAACCCTTCTCTTAGGAAATCCACTCTATCCCTTGCCTACTACCAAGCTTTTGTGTCCTTGTGTGAACTAGTTAGAAGATTAGCACACACGTTCCTTGGATTCGATAGCCTTGGGAATACTCTTTAAAGGGAAGTACTACAACGATTTCTCCGTGCGGTTGCAGATTTTTATCTGCAACGTACCAGCCGTCAACATTCGGTGTGATTGATGTGCTATGAAAATATTAAATGATTCTGCAGATATCATAAATGTTGCAGCAGCAGAATGTAATCAACTACCCTAACAACTTGAGTGAGCAATTAGGATAGAAGAATTGCACGTGGAATACGAAGTTAACACGAATTACAAGATTGATCAACTTTATACCCTAGATGATGGTAATTGCGAAAGTAAAAGAATGGGATACGCGAGATAAGGATTTTTATCGAGGTTCGATCTCACTAAAGAGATCTAGTCCTCGTTGAGGAAGCCCACACAGAGCTGGGTCTCTTCAAACCCTTTTCCCTTGTCAAATCACCACACAAGGCCGACTTGAGTTCCACTATCACAGGGTTATCACCAACTTGGTGGGGCAACCTCACATGCTGAGGGCTCCCACAAAATTACAACCAGAAAAGATGATCTAATACACTCAAAAAGATTACAAGTAATGCACAAGTGTATAAGAGATCAAACCCTAAGAGCTCAAAGATGCGTAGACAACGATCTCCCTGTCCCAAATCTGGATATTCAAAAGATTCAACTCTTTAGGCCTTTTGATGTGTGGGGAGATGTGTTTTTGTGCTCATGGGACAAGTGGCAGTGCTAGGGTTTATGTTCTTGATAATAAAGTGCAATTCTTGTATTTGTGGGGTCGTGGATCACCTATTTATAGTGTTTCCAAAAATATTACCGTTAGGGATCCCGACAGCCGGACTAGTCCACCCTTGTGACAAGACTTGTCCAGTGTGCTGTGTAAAATTTGCGTGGAATGCGCAGCACAATAAAAACCCTAATTTGTATGAGGTATACCAAACTTGTCTGTAATGGAGCACAGAGTGCACCGGACTAGTCTACAGTGATTACCAAAGGTTAATCAGACAAGTCTCCAATATGATAGACTTGTCCGGTCCACTTTGAATTGTGTTTTTTCAACTAGTTTGAGTGAAACATGAGAAAGTTGAATGGACTTGTCCGGTGCAGGGTGAATTGAAACATCAGAAAGTTTAACGGATTTGTCTGGTTAGTGTCCGGACTTGTCCGGTGCTTAGTGAATTGTGACATCAGAAAGTTAAACAGACTAGTCCGCTTACTGAATGGACTTGTCCGGTGCTCAGTGAATTACTTATATTGATTTTAGCCCTTACGCTCTACACAAATACATGAGCTCTTGGGATGTGTCTTTAAAACACATCCTATGCAATTATGTCTATTTTGTGTTTCCATTGATCATTTGTGCTTCTTCCTTTCTCACTTCTCATTTTTCACCTTTTTGGTTGCACGATAATATCTAATCTTTGTTGACCTACATTCATCTCAATGAATTCATTAGGATCTCATTTGTTTATCATCAATCATCCAAAACTCACAAGGAATGCCTAGATCCACTTTCAATCTCCCCCTTTTTGGTGATTGATGACAACCAATTGAAATTTCACAATTAAGAGTAAAATTGATTTTCATAAAGTGGGCATATATGAGAATGACAAATGAACAATAAAAACTTCTCACATATATGCACTCTTTATGGTGGGGTGCCTATAAAGTGTGTGTGATCAATTAATGTGATGCGCAAAATTAAGAACATAACAATTATAGCAGCAACCATCATAGTAATATTAAAATAAGCATCACACATTCATATTAAGTAAAATAGGCACATCTAAAAGAGATCACAATAATTTGAAATTTAAGATACATGTCCATGATCACTATATCTTAAGGCTTACAAGTAAATACTACTAGTCTCAATCTATCCCCCTTTGACATCAAGACACCAAAAAGGGAAAAATTGAGGAGAATCACTCATCACCACTCCCTCCCTCACTCTCTGTCCTATCATCATCTTAATTGTCATGTGCATGCTAAGGAGGAGGAGCGGAGACACCTGCTAGTCCAAAGGATGCCAATTCTTGCTACAAGAGAGGTGCCATCCCTGTGACGTTCTCTTCTGAATACTCGGAGATTTGAGGTTATACCACTGGCTCAATATCAAGTTTCTCACTGATTGCTTTGATGTTTGCCTTCATGTACCATTGATGCCTCTTTCTAGCCATGCTTTCCTTGTGTTGCTTAATTTCCACTTTACGGCAGGATGTAAAGATGGAGGAGAGCATTTTCTACACACCACTGGAGGACTCTTTGGAGGGTGGAGGAGTAGATGTAGCAGCTGGAGTCCTTGTGCCATCATGAGCATGCTTAGATCTTTGTTCCACTGTAGGTGAGGCAGGAGCAGAGGGAACAATGTGGACTATTGGCTTCTGAGGCTTTAGGCCGACATGCTCAACATCCTTAACAAACTCAAGGGCAGTGACCTTCTCAATCAAGAACCTTATGTATGGTGCATCGCCAAAGGACCTATTTGGAGTGATTGAGATGTTCACAATGTCATTGTAGATATAATCAAAGACATTGAAGGTCCTTTTCTTGCTTATCACTTCCATCAAGGTCCTTAGACTTCTTTGAATTATCCGTGCATCTCCATCCTTTGGAGCAACAGTCTTCGTAAAAATTCTGTTAAGCAGGGCAAAGAATGGCTTCAAGTACTTTGTGGTAAGTGTCTTGTATGGCTTTCTTGTGTCATAGAGGAAATATAGCTCATCCTTCTTCAAAGGCTTCAAGTTGTGAATCACAAGATCATTGCTTAAGGGGTCTTCCAGATGGTGTATCCTGGCAAATTCCTCATAAGTGACACTATTCTTGGATCCATGTGTCATCCAAAGAATCTCATCCCCATCATCACGGGTGAAGTAGAGAGTAGAGTAAAATTGAGTGATGACTTCATTGTTCCAATTATATCGGAAGAATAGAAGATCCTTCAAGCCATGCTTCTCCAATGCCTCCTAGACTTCATGATATGCTTGACAGTTCTTAGATTGTACATGAGTCATGTCCACCCATTGACTAGCAACCACTGGATTTCTCATCTTCATGTACACATGCTCATAGAAGTCAGCATGGAAGTGGCTCCAAAATCTTGGGTCAGAAGATTGCTTTGGCTGCTCATAAACTTCAATCTTTCTGAAGTTATCAGCCAGCTTGTTTCCTTTCCCCATGAAGTCATTTTCTGGAGGCTGCCTGTTGCACTGCACTGGTGACTTCATCTTAAGCGGACCAATGGGACCACTTTCAAGTTATTTTCCCTTGTTGGTGCTCCTTCTAAAGGCCGTTGAGATGGCACTTGCACCAACCTTGCTCAATGCTTTCTTTACTACCACTTTCCTCTTTCTTGGAAGAACATCATCAGGAGGAGAGGTGTGGACATTGAAGTCATGTCTCTTCTTGCTTACACTTTCTTTTGACCTTTCAACTCTTGCACGTTCACTCTCGGCTTCATAGTCAAACATGTTGTCATATGAAGTGGACGACATCGTGCCTGACACGGAGAATACAAGGAGTGGTAAGAATGATATGTAGACTTTGTGGAGATAAGAATTTAGTGGTTCAAACTATTAGGGGACCAGACATGCCCATTTCCAGAGTGCGAACTTGTTTGGAGCACCAGACTTGTTCGTAGAAAGAATCAAACTAGTACGGTCTGACGTATGAACCCTAACTTCCTATTCCAGCAAATCTAACAAAGATTGATGCTACAAGGATAGGAATATAGTAGGAATACATACAACAATGTAATGGACGCCCTAGGAATTAAGAAAAATAAGCAAGATTTAAGGAAAGATGAGAACTAGGGTTAAGTGATATTTTACCGACAAATCAAAGATTTGAGGTTGGAGGGGTGGAGCAAGGTCTGGATTAGTCCGGAGAGGGATGCTTCGCACCGAGGGAAAGAGTTCCCGTGGAGCAAACTTCGATGTCGCCTTGGGAGCTAGGGTTTGAGGAGAGAGAGTGCCAAAGCGATTGGGAGAGGAAGAAGAAGGTGTCCTGGTGGCTGGGTAGGGTCTAAGCCCGATAAATACGAACTAGTACACACAGGGGCCGAACTAGTCCAGTATGCCGAACCAGAGCCGTACTAGTCAGCAGAAACGAACTTGTCCGGTGCTGTTCACGGACTAGTTCGGGTCAGCTGGATAGATCAGAATTAGAAACAAAGTGATTTTTGAGAGTTTAATCTAATAGTGATCTAAATGACATTATTTCACAAATAATCTTGATGAACATGATCAGTAAGCAATCAACAATCATACAATAGCCATAATTCACTAAGATTCACTAATTTAAAGAGTTTTTGAGAGTAAATCAAGATAAGGGGTAATTTTTCGCAAAAATGAGTAAACTTTGAAATTACAATCAGGTATGCAGTGTCTCAAGTCACATTTCGAGAGTCAAGTATATTTAATTCATTCTTGAGCTCACAAAATCTATTTTCATCTAATGGCTTGGTGAAGATGTCCACTAGTTGTTTTTCAGTTCTAAAATATGAAATTACTATGTCACCTTTTAATGAATGATCTCTTAGAAAATGATGATGTATGTCTATGTGCTTAGTTCTTGAGTGCTCTACTGGATTGCGTGAAATTTTTATGGCGCTTTCATTATCACATAGGAGTAGAATATGGTTCACGTTGTAACCATAATCCCTTAGAGTTTGTTGCATCTAAAGTAGTTGTGCACAACAACTACCAGCTGCATCATACACTGATTTGGCTGTGGAAAGAGCAATGTGAGTTTTTCTTTTTAGATGACCATGAAGCTAAGGATCCGCCAAGAAATTGGCAAGTTCCTGATGTGCTCTTCCTATCGACTTTGCAGTCTGCATAGTTGACATCGGAATATCTTATAAGGTTAAACTTGGATCCTTTATGATACTAAAGGCCTAAGTTAGGTGTGTGCACAAGGTATCTTAAAATTCTTTCTACAACTCTTAAATGACACTCTTTAGGTGCACCTTGAAACCTTGAACACATACACACACTAAGCATAATATCTGGCTTAGATGCACATAAATAGAGCACTGAACTAATCATATACCGATATACCTTTTGATCCACATCTGGACTATCTTCGTTGAGATCGAGATGTCCATTAGTTGCCATGGGAGTCTTGATGAGCTTGGCTTTGTCCATGTTGAACTTTTTGAGGATGTCCTGCATTTACTTGGTTTGGTTGATGAAGGTGCCTTCTCTCAATTGCTTCACTTGGAATTCCAAAAAGAACTTCAATTCGCCCATCTTTGACATCTCAAATTTGTCTGTTATAATTTTACCAAATTATTCACAAAAAGATTCATTAGTAGAACAAAAAATGATGTCATCAACATAAATTTGACACACGAATAGATGACCATCAAAATGTTTTGTAAACAAAGTATAATCAGCTTTCCTATTATAAAACCATTTTGAGTGAGAAAATCCCTAAGGCACTCATACCAAGCTCAGGGAGCTTGTTTGAGGCCATAGAGAGCCTTACGTAGTTTGTGCACATGGTTGGGGTACTCTTGATCTTCAAATGGTGCCTGCTCCATGTAAACTTCCTCCTTGATGAGACCATTGATGAATGCGGTTTTGACGTCCATTTCATACAGTTTAAAATTGTGCTGAGTAGCACGGGATAATAAAATACGAATGGACTCAAGTCTAGCTACGGGAGCAAAAGTTTCATAAAAATCCAAACCTTTTACTTGTGAGTAAGCTTTTGACACAAGTCGTGCCTTGTTTCTTGTTACAACTCCATTTTCATCTTTCTTGTTCTTAAAGACCCATTTGGTGCCTACAATGTTTGCTTTTGGTCTTTCCACCAGCTCCCATACTTCATTTCCCTTGAAGTTCTTTAGCTCCTCCTGCATTGCAATCATCCAATCTAGATCTTTTAGTGCTTCATCAATCCTGTATGGTTGCAGAAACGAGACAAAAGAGTAATGTTCATAGAAATTAGCAGTACGATATCTAGTGGTTACTACCTTTGCAATATCTTCAATGATGTTTTTGACAGGATGATCTCTTTGTATACTCTGATGTACTTTTGAGTGAGGCACTTGTGAGGTCACTTGTTCTTCATTATCATCATTGTCAATGTATCCCCCTAGATCATTGCTTCCATGATTGAATTGACCTTCTTGATCCTGCTGGTGTTGATCCTCTGCAGAAGCTCTCCCTTGATCGTTGCTATCCTGTTGAGGTACATCTTGAGCACTTGAATCTTGTGATTTCTTTTCAGGTTGAATATCACCAAGTGCCATTCTCCTCAAAGCTTGACATGTAGCTTCTTCTTGATCTAGCACACACTTATCAACTTGCTCCACTTGGGAGCCATTTGTTTCATCGAACACTACGTCACGTGCTACTTCAACAATGCCAGAGACTTTGTTCAAGACACGATAGGCGTAGGCGTTCGAATCATAACAAAGCAAGAACAATTCATCCAATTATGAAGCGAACTTCGAATTCCTCAGTTTCTTGTTCAAGATAAAGCATTTGCTTCCAAATACTCGGAAATATGAAACATTGGGTTTGTTGCCAGTGAGGAGCTCATATGGCATTTTCTTCACACTTTGTAAGAAAGGCTCATCCGAGATGTGCTCGAACAAATACGGGAGATGAGCAAATTGTACGTCTCCATCGTCGCGTCTCACATTACGTTATCATTAGAGGCGAGTGGCAGACGCGTCACCGATCAGACTAAGTGTAATACACGCTCAAAGATAGCGCATCTCCTTTCGTTGAGTCATAACAGACGAGCTTTATGGGATCATGGAGACGGGCTCTAGTGCGTTGCCCGTTAGCATACGTGCGAGAAACGCTCTAATACAGCATGTCGCTGATTTATTGGTTGATTCGAGATGCGCTTTATGTTAGCCCGTCGTAGATTTATTGACTGATATGAGACGTGTTGTAGGGAAGTGTGTCTCCTTTATTTAGGTAATTCAAGACGTCCTCTGTTACAACACGTCACCAATTGTTTACAGGCAGATCACTGTGGCACTAATAGGAGACACTCCATACTAGATGCACGTCTCCTATTAGGTTCCCCCTACCCCTGATTATCCTGGTTGCCGGCTGCATCCTGGAGCTATCTAGGATTAGGCAGCCGCATTGCCAGTATCAGCAACATAAACATATAGAAACATATGTATAGCCAAATTGTGATCACACACATTGATCGATCAAATATTAACAAAGTGTCAATCGTGGTAACCAAATAACCATTTACATAGAATTCCCCTATTCATCCAGCTTAACAAATAACTAATTACACAAAAGAATAACTGTCACCTAATCCTCTACTTGGTAATGAAACTCTCCCTTTGAAATAATGATTTCAGAAATGATGAACCTGCATAATATGTCTCTAATTTGCTCGAGGCTATGGCCTTCAGCGTTCCTGAAGGTGGGTCCGTAGTCCTGTCACACGATAAATTGAGATTTGCAAAAGATTAGTAATAAAGTAAAATAAATGCACTTACACATACATTACAATTAGGCTGCTCTACAAATAAAGCCATGTGTAAGCATACACGAAAGACGCACATGTTGCTCGGAGCTTGTTGTGGGACGTCGAATGCAGTATGATGTTTAAGTTGTCAGTGTTTCCTTTTACTTGTCCAAAAGCCCTAAAAAAATTCATAGTTAATGTAAAATTATCGTGCAAGGATGAAACAGTCAAAAACTAAAGTGGAGAAGGAACTTACTCATCAATAAAGGAAGAGATATCACTCCATGTACGGGTTATTCGCTCGCCAGTTTTTTCATCTCTCGTCCTTGAGGACTCACAATACCAGACTTGGTCGTACCATGTAGAAATTACTATGGTTACACTATGGTTACCCGGGTTCAACATAACCACTTGGAGCTCCTTATCACTATAGTGTTTCATTGCCTTCACAAAATATTGAACAACATCTTTTCGATCGCTCGACGTTTGAATATAAGTTCTCGCAAGTACTTGCGGGTCAAGATATACAGGAGACGCGTTTCCCGTGTTTGGACGAGTATGTTGTTGCTGGTGCCTACACACAAAATGCCAAATTTTTTACATATAACACTTATATTTAGTATATGTATTGAAGAACCTAGTCGTTGAGGACTTACAATGCGAAGCAGCATATTAGAGAGACGTCCAATGCGTCGATGTTGAAAAAGTCATAAAGATCGGACACCACTATTCTGATACGTGCTTTTCTATCTTGTTCTACAGTGTTGTGTATCCATTTATGTCATACCCTTGATATGTAATAATTGTGAATATTGGACCACGAGCAATCTTTTTTAGGTATTCACTTGTTTGAGTATCCGATGAGTGAGAAATCTGATCCCGGAGCCAACCAATGAATTTTCTCCCGTGTTCATTTGCTAACCATGATTCATTGCGGCTAGGATTGTCTCTAAGCACCACCTTCTTGTGCTCATCGAGTACTCCGACACAATGGACATGTGTTGCAACACGTGGAAATAAGCGTAGAAGAATAGTTGTGAATCTGGAGTTATAGCCTTCTTCCCAATGGTCCCTTTTCCTGTGAGCCTCCCCTCATGACGAGACTTGGGAGCACCAGTTGTGTTACTTGGGTCAGGGTAGTTTAGAGCACACTTCACAGCTTCCTCTATAGAGTATCCTTGTACCATGCTGCCCTTAGTGTAAGCTCGATTTCTAATAAAGGACTTCAGTATGCCGTTGAATCTCTCGTACGCATACATCTGGTGAAGGAACACAAAGCCAAGTAGTTTTATCTCTTTAATAAGATGAGTTGTGAAATGGACGTTGATGTCGAAAAATCCAGGTACATCTCAAGGAAGCATAAATTGTCATAGTGCATTTTTTCAAATGACTCGAGATCTTCTTCAAATAGTTCTGTTTGGCCAATTGCATTGAAGAAAAAGCAAAAGTTCATTATAGCCTCCCGAACATTGACCGGTAGGATATTGCAAATTCAAACAACAATCATCTATGTAAGCAATACATGGTAATCATGAAACATCACATCGGGAGCTACTTTTAGATCTGGAAATGAAATAAGCCTTGAGACGTTCGTCGAGTAGCCGAATGGTACTTTCACATATTTCAAGAACCCAAAAAACTCTTTCTTTTCATTTTTTGAAAGGGTGATGCATGATATGGATAGTTCCGTTTCTTTTACTGAGTCATCAACCCGCAACCCAGGCCTAATTCCCATTTTCATTAGATCTGCCCATGCATGTCCATGGTCCCTAGTTTTCCCATCCGTGTTAAGCAATGTCCCGAGTTGGCTCTCGCACACATTCTTCTCAACGTGCATCACATCAATCGAATGACAAACGTAACTTGCATGTCCAGGATGACAACAAGCATGAGTACTTTCGCCTGAAATAGGTATCGATGTCATTCCCATGTTGTTGTGGATTCAATATCAGTCCTGACATCATAATATATTTCTGTTTGTTGCCCAACCAAGGAGTAAGGTTCAAAATTGTTAGCACAATTGGCCATGTGCTATGTGTGCTACTGTTCAAAAAAGGATTCATGCGATCGGTGCTCATTCCGATCCTAATATTCCTAGGATCAATGGCAAATTTAGGATTTTGTGAATCAATGTTTCGCATTGTGTGGCATCAACAGGATGTCTTATCATTCCGACATCCTGCTTATGCTCTCTTTGTGACATCGCAACAATTTTGACTCTTCCTTGTTTGCAAACCAACGCTTCAAATGAGGAATAATAGAAAAGTACCAAAACATCTCTTTAGGCCCTCGTTTTCTTCTATTGTAGTTCTCGTCATCACCATCATCTTTCCTACAATTGAATCTGTCAACTCCACAAATAGGGCATTTCTCGAGGTGTTCGTACTCAGGTCCACGATATAAAATGTAATCATTCTTGCACGCATGGATTTTCTCCACCTCCAAACCTAGTGGACAGATTATCTGTTTTGACTCATAAACTGTCGCAGGGCCTGTGTTGCCTTGGGGTAAAATGTCCTTAAGGAGCACCAACAATTCCTTAAAACTACAATCACTCCATCCGTTGCTCACCTTCAACTGGAAAAGTTTTATCATTGCAAACAGTCTGGTGTACCTAGCTGCACAAACATGATACAATGGCTTCTTCGAGTCTTCTTGCATCTTCTTTAATTTGCAAGTTCACCATTACTGTACATATCATCATCGCCATGTCTCTCGACATTGCGTACCATCCCCTATGTGTTATGCACCTGAAAATCAATGTCATCATCGGTGAACCCTTATATATCTGGCATGTTCACATCGTTGTCATGATCTTCTTCGACACTGGTAGGGACCTCCCTCTCTAGATATGAATTCTCATCTCGGCTTCATTGAGCCCCTCCTCCCCACGTTTGTTCCAACATCGATAATCCACTATGAATCCATGCGTGATCAAATGTGACCTCAACACTTCATCTTTGCGATATCTCTTCTCATTCTTGTAGTGTTTGCAAGGACAACCAATAGTCCCTCTAATGTTGTCCAACATGTCTTTCTTCGCGAAATCGATAAATGCATCTACCCCTTGGATATATTCATTGCAAAGGCGTGGCCCATACATCTAACTCCGATCTGACGACATCTATGTACAGAAAAGAAGAGATAAATCAAAGACATTTAAAGCCACTGATATTCAAGATCTATGGGGATAAAAAATAGTAAGGAACGGGAGCGGAGGAGAGGACCAACCCTTTGTTTTAAGATCCACTGATAATCACCGCAGAACTTTTAGAAGGGCACCTCCAAAGATGGAAAGAACAGGGCAAGGACGGGGAAGATCTGGTAGCCACTTGTTCTACCATAGCTGGGAGGTCGTAGAAGGGCAACTGAAAATCGAGACGAACAGATTTAACGCACGTGCCTCTATAGAGGGAATGGGAGATGAGCCCACTTCAATTACAAAAGCAGACGCACCTGATCGGATCCAATTATGAAAGGAGACGTACTCTAAGGAAAATTCGTCTCGGTTACGAAACAAATATGAGTCGTGCTCAATGAAAATGTGTCACCCGTTTATCAGAGAGGAGGGCGCGTCTCCGATACCTACATAACTGAGATGGGCTGTATTATAACGCTTCTCCTTGTACGTTCAATCGAGCCATGTCAGATCCTCACTGAAGTGGGCTCATATCGCTTAAGCTTATTAGAGACATTCTCCTTTTAGCACGCCGTCCATCTTTTTCTCCTATTTGGGTTTCTTACATAGTGTCAAAAGTCGGTGAAGATATAGTCAGTTTGTGGCGTGACAAGCGATGTTTACCACTTTAGCCCAAAACTGGTCCGAAGTCTTGTATTCATCCAGCATTGTCCTCTCCATCTTGCTGAGCGTCCTGTTCTTCCTTTTGGCCACCCCATTTTGTTGAGGGAGTTGGGTGCCGAAAAATCATGTTTTATTCCTTCTTCGTCTAGGTACTCCTCAACTTCAGTATTCTTGAACTCTGTTCCGTTGTCACTTCTAATGTTCTTGACGGTTGAGGAGAGTTCATTTTGCGCTCTTTTCAAAAAAAAGAATTGAGGATCCCGTGGGTTTATGATTTATCATATGAGAAAAACACCCAGGTAAATCTAGAAAAATCATCAACAATTACTAATCCATATTTCTTACTGCTGATGCTTATATAAGCAATTGGACCGGAGAGGTCCATATGAAGAAGTTTTAGTGGTCTTGATGTTGTCATCACGTTCTTGGCAGGGTGTGTTGCTCCAACTTGTTTTCCCACCTAGCATGCGCTGCACGACATGTCTTTCTCAAACACAACATCTTTTAAACCTCAGATGTGGCCACCCTTTAGATGATTTTGCAGATTCCTCATCCCAACATGGGCTAGCCGTCTATGCCACAGCCATCCCATGTTAGTTTTTGCAACCAAGCAAGTGTTGAGTTCAGTTTTATGTTTGTTGAAGTCAACAAGATAAAGCTTTCCCTTCAACATTACCTTGAATGCAATTGAGTTATCGCTTCCTCTAAAAATTGTCACACCCTCATTCTTGAATAAAAAGTTGTACCCTTTGTCACATAGTTGAGATATGGACAAAAGATTGTAATCTAAAGAATCAACATGTAAAACATTTGAAAGAGGGTGTTGAGAAGAAATTTCAATTTTACCGCTGCCAATGACTTTTCCTTGGTTGTTGTCTCCAAAACAGATTCCTTCACTTGGATTAGCGTTTTGCTCATACTCTATGAACATACTCCTCTCTCTGGTCATGTGATTGGTGCATCCACTATCCCGCACCCATTTGGATCCTCCGGAGGAGTAGGCCTGCAAAACAAGATTATTTTTTGGTTTTAGGTACCCAAGCTTGCTTGGGTCCTCGAACGTTAGTCACAAGTGTCTTGGTCACCCACACACAAGTCTTTGAGTTCTTGTGGTGTGGCCCTGCATATTTTGCATAGACATGTAAAATTTTATTTCTTAGAAGTATATAAGAAGAATCAAAAGTATTAAACAATGTTTGCAATTCAGATTCATGTGATCCTCCTTCAACAAGTGTAATGTAATCCTTTATCTGAACATTGGTAGGCACCTTTCCATTTTTTATGTACCCAGGACCATCTTTGACATTAGGAGGTCTTGTGACCATATATGCACTTTGTGCATATTTAATATTTTCCTTATCAAAGATGCCACTTTGGGATGGATGTTTAACATATGAAATAGTGGATTCATTTTTTACAATATCCTTCTTACTAGAGCATGTGCAAGTTTTAGTTATTGTCAACTTGACATCTTGAGAGGTTGAGCTCTTTGAGGAGGAAGTTCCACTTTGCTTGAGTGATTCAACTTGCACTTCAAGTATTTTGTTAACTTTTGTCAAGTTAGCAAGTTCGTCCTTGACTACAATGTGTGAGCCTTCTAGTTTTGAGTAAGTTTCCTTACTCAAAGCTAGCTCAAGCTCAAGTGCCTTACTTTTCTCTTTTTCAAGTTTAAGGAGCTTTTCAACCTCTTTATATCTCTTCCTTTCATGGATGAGTATAACTCCTTGGCGGTTGACGAGCTCCTCCTTCTCAATGATTTTGTCTGACAATATCTTCATTTTTATTAGTGCAGTTTTGCTCAATCCTTAAAACAATTCCTCATTTTCACTAGAACTATAAAAATCATCATTAGAGGAATGTAAGGAAGGGGATGTAAGTCGAACCTTCTTCTTGCCTTCCTTAGCCATGAGGAAAGTATGGTTGTGGTTCTCCCTTCCTCCCATGTTTGTGAAGAGTGTCGACTTCTTGGTTGGCTTCTTGATGGAAATTGTTGCCATCTCATCTTCATCATCCGAGGAGGACTCGTCGTTTGAGTCCCTCTCCTTGCCGATGTGCGCTTGATGTGCTTGCTTCTTTTTCTCGAAAGTTTTCTTCTCTTGCAACTTCACTTCTTTCTTCTTCTTATTTTTCTCATATGTACAGTCAACCATAAAGTGTCAATATTTGCCGCAGTTGTAGCAAGTACATCGAGCCTTGGGTTTCCCTTTTTCCTTGTTCTTTATTTCACTAGAGTTGCTTCCTCTACTTCTTGTCATCATGCACTTGAATATTTTCATGAAGAGTACCATCTCTTCATCATCCATACCCATGCTTACATCATAAGTGTCTTCTTCTTCATGAGTCTCACGAGTATCCTTCCCTTTGGGCTTGCCGGTTGCCTTGAGGGCGACCTCCTTCTTCTTAGATGAGGTATGTTCAGCTAAGCCTTTGACATAATTGGCCTCTTTTTCCACCATTTTGTGATCATGGAGCGCAAGGACTTCATCGGGGGTAATTTTGTGAAACTCTGAGCTTTTTCTTATCATGGAACACAAGGTGACATTCCGAGGCATAAAGGCTCTTATCATTCTCCTCACAACCTCATGATCAGTCCACTTCTTGCTTCCATAAGCACGGATCTTGTTGATCAGTGTCTTCGGGCGGTTGTACATCTCTTGGGGTGATTCACCATCTTCTATGGCAAATCTCCCCAATCTCAATCTTTGCTTCGCAAACGGATTGATTCCCTTCATGAGCAATCTTGAGTGTATCCCAAATGTCTTTAGCAACCTCAAGTCCATCCACCTTGGTAAACTCTTCTCGACTCAAGGATGAAGTGATCACCGCAACGGCTTGTGCATTGCGGTGAATTGCTTGTTTTTGCTTTAGGGTGAGTTCATCGTCGGTGTCTGGGATATCTATACCTGTACACACTATATGCCAAAGACTAGGATTAAGTGATATTAGATGCATCTTCACATTATATTTCCACATTGAATAATCATTGCCATCAAACTGTGGAGGTATTCCCGTGGGAACAGGAAGATAAAAATTGTAATTTTTGAGCTTCTCATAATTAAAAGGATACCTGTAGTAGTCTTGATTACTACTCCCTTTTGGCTTTTGATCCTCCTTCTTGCCCTTCTGGCTTAGGAGCTTCTTCCTGAAAAGTGCCTTGAGTTCACACACTTCTTCATCATCGTGTTCATGCTCCTTGAGCACATCAAATGCTTTGGAGTCTTGTTCGTCTCCAATGATGGGCATCTCCGGGATCTCTTTGTTCTTGTAAGAGGCCATTGATCTCTCCGAGCGGTGAGTCTCATAAATGGAGAGTCTTGCACTGATAGTAATTGAATGTGGCCTACATGGGGGGTGAATAGGCATTGAAAAACTTTTCCTACAGCACTTAACAAATTCGTCAAATACAGGATGGACCGGACTTGTTCAGTGTGGTATACGAACTAGTACGGTGTGATTGATGTGCTACGAAAAGATTAAATGTTTATGCAGATATCATAAACATTGCAGCAGAGGAATGTAATCAACTACCCTAACAACTTGAGTGAGCAACTAGGATAGAAGAATTGTACGTGGAATACGAAGTTAACATGAATTACAAGTGACGAGATCATGCACATTATCATTGCACCTACAAATATGGTACAAAGTTTATTTGTTTGGGATCCTGGCTCAAGTGAATGTGCGCTCTTGTTTTGACAAGATCAAGATGGTGCACTATGTTGTCCACCACCTTGGCCTCCTCCTTTCATGCTTACAAGAAGATTTGATGGCATTGCACATATGGACCCACACATAATAGAAGATGAACTTGAGTCGAGGACGACTCCAATTCAAGAAGGGGAGGATGATGAGGACATCACTTCTATGGATACAAACAACACTCCATTGAACATACAAGATGCAATCAATAGAGTTCATACACAATAATTAATTTCGGAGGTGAGCTCGTTCTTATATATTTACTTATATGTTTTTGAGCATAGATTGCTACCTAATGATTTAATTTTGATTAGGATCCATGGAGAGGTTCAAGGAGTACTTGGAGGAAGTATTAGGGACGTGGAGGACCAGATAATTCGTTCAAAGAAGATGGAAACCGAGCCAAACTCAAAATCGTGTCCAACTCGGAGTTCAGGAGCAGTACGCACTAAAAGGGACGCCCAGGACGCATACGAACTCCGTTTTGGACGTTCTACATATGGACGAAAAGGGGAGAGGATAACCTTTCCAATAGAACTGGTCCCATGCCAAAATATATCCTGAGTCGACGGGAATCGTCGAAACAAAATCGAGTTCAGAATCTGTCAGGGTGCTGCGCCACCGTATTGGGCCATTGGGCCTTGTATCAAGTCTAAGTCCATTATTTTTGGGTGTTAGGATTAGTTCACGACCCCAACACCCCCTTGGACGTCCCCCCACCTATATATACTCCATAGTAGCCGCCATGAACAATTGAATTTTGCTTAGATTAATAATATCGCCGTTCTACGGTTTGTGAAACCCCAACTTCGCGATTTCAGATCGTGTCTTCTATGTTCTTGATTTTGTTCTCGGTTGCACTTGCAGGGATTAGCCTTCTTGGCGAGGTCAATCGTGTGCGGCACGGTTGATAACCAACGGGGCGGTGGTGTAGTGATTGCAGGGGTTGTTCGTGTTCTACTCGAGAGCCTCGGATCATCAACGTCGAGATCTCCACATCAATCGACTTATCCATTATCTTTCGGAAGATCAGGACTCACCTTTTTCCTATCAATTAGTATCGGAGCCGGGTCTCTTCGCGAGTTTGATCGCGAAGTTGGACACAAAGATCGCGAAGTTGGACACGATTTTGAATTTGGCTCAGTTTCCATCGGAAGATCGGGACTCACCTTTTTCCTATCAATTGATCAACTTTATACCATAGATGATGGTAATTGCAAATGTAAACGAATGGAACACGCGAGACAAGGATTTTTACTGAGGTTCTATCTTACCAAAGAGATCTACTCCTCGGTGAAGAAGCCCACACAGAGCCAGGTCTCTTCAAACCCTTTTGCCTCGTCATGTCACCACACAAGGCCGACTTGAGTTCCACTATCACGGGGTAAAACACCAAAATGATGGGGAAACCTCACACGCTGAGGGCTCCCACGAAATTACAACGTGAAAAGATGATCTAATACAATAAAAAAGATTACAAGTAATGCACAAGTTTACAAGAGATCAAACCCCAAGAGCTCAACAATGCGTAGACAACGATCTCCCGTATCCCAAATCTGGATACTCAAAATATTCAACTCTTTAGGCCTTTAGATGTCTGGGGAGACGTGTTTTTTTGCTCTTGGGACAAGTGGCAACGCTAGGGTTTATGTTATTAACAGTAGTGCAGTTCTTATATTTGTAGGGTCGTGGATCACCTATTTATAGTGTTTCCAGAAATATTATTGTTAGGGATCTCGACGGCCGGACTAGTCCGCTCTTGTGAACGGACTTGTCCAATGTGCTGTGTAAAATTCGCATGGAATGAGGAGCACACTAAAAATCCTAATTTGCGTGAGGTATACTGGACTTGTCCATATTGGAACAGAGAGTTCATCGGACTAGTCTGCAGTGATTACAGAAGGTTAATCGGACTAGTCCTCAATATGACAGACTTGTCCGGTCCACTATGAACTGTGTTTTTCCAACTAGTCTGAGTGAAACATCAGAAAGTTGAACGGACTTGTCCGGTAAGTGTCCGGACTTGTCTGGTGCAAGGTGAATTGTAACATCAGAATGTTTGATGGACTTGTCCTATTAGTGTCCGGACTTGTCCGGTTCATAGTGAATTGTTAATTCAGAAAGTCAAACGGACTAGTCCGCTTAGTAAACAAACTTGTTCGGTGCTCAGTAAATTACTTAGATTAATTTTAGCCCTTGCCCTCTACTCAAAGACATGAGCTCTTGGGATGTGTCTCTCACACACATCCTATATAATTATGTCTACTTTGCGCTTCCATTGATCATTTGTGCTTCTTGCTTTCTCACTTCTCATTTTTCACCTTTTTGGTTGCACCATAATATCTAATCTTTGTTGATCTGCATTCATCTCAATGAATTCATTAAGATCTCATTTGTTTGTCATCAATCGTCCAGAACCCACAAGTGAATACCTAGATGCACTTTCAAAATCAGAACCAGGCTTTTGGTCAGCGCCTGGGTCAGGGTTTTCTCATGGGTATCGTCCTGATCAGGGTTCGGGCGATGGTTCCATCATTCGCCCTGGTCCTCATAATCTGTCCATGAACGGGTACCTTATTCCCTGGTCAGAACTCTAACAGATCAATCACATAGGGGAACAATGCCGGCAATATTTCTTTAAACTTGTCGGCTCAGACTGCAGCTGTGATCCAGAGAGTTCTTGAAACAGTAGTCGGCAATATGGAACAAGGGCAGCTTTTAGTTGACAAAGCAAAGCAGCAAGAGCCTTCGATGCAAACTAATTCAGCATCCATGCTAATGCCAATCATGAATTTATCCAAACCTACAACAATGGAGAAGGCTGAAACGTCGAAAAAAGAAGGCAATGGTAAAAACCCTCCCTACTGCTATAGATGCTTTACAAAAGGCCATGAAGGAAAAAATTGCATGGTGGAGGCATATTGTGTGGTGTGTGAAAGTAGGGAGCACCAGAAGACAATATGTCCCATATACTGTGCAGTGAGGAAGAATGCAGAATTTGTCTGGTTATGCTGTAGAGGGACTAGGGTTCTTTTATGTTCCTCACACACCGAAGGAGAAGGCCAAGAGTGAATCAAAGACAGTGATTATCAGAGTTAGTAATGGATTCTTAACTACTGATCAGGATATGGTGGCAGAGCTAGAAAGACTAAATCCAGAGAGATGGAGATGGCACGTGACAGACATGAGAAAGAATATCTTCAAAGCAGTGTTACCGTCTAGGTCAGAGTTGATGAAAACGGTAAAGTGGGGTGTCGTGCACTCTAAGATGAACAATTCTATATTCACGATAAAGGAGTTGAATGGAGGAGTGGAGGCAAAAGGAAGGGTGCCGAGAGTTGGGTGCAATTTACAGAACTTTTATGTGAGTTGAGAGATTTCCTCATTATATGGGCCATTGGTTCTACTATCAGCAAAACACAAGATGTGGACATAGAATATATGAGAAGGTATGACAAATGTAGGGTGAAGGTGAGTGTGTTGGAACCCAACTTAATTCCGCAGTTGGTGAATGTGGTAATCGATGAATTTAAATGTGAAGTAGGATATTAGGTGGAGGATGATATAGGGGAGATCAATCCTGAACTGGTTGATATGGAGTTTGATGGGTACCCTGATGACAACAATCAGGAGGGTAACAACAAAAGAGAGGATGGTTGATAATGCGAGGGGACCAAACAAAGCCGATTCCAAACACAAGTAGTCAGCTCCTGCAAACTTTGGCTCTGGAACTTCGCATGCTAGACATTTGTCTAGGAACGGGGTTCAGTGACTAATGACCTATATGCCGTCGCAGCTAGTGGAGGAAAATAAAATGAAGGATCAAGTTCGTGTTGGAATATATGGGCTAGGCCCATCTAATATTCAGATTTAATTCCCAATAAATCTCAAAGGCCATTAGTGCAAGAGAGGGTGGTGCTAAGTGTTTAGTCCCACATGGGAAGTGGAAGTGGTGCAACTCCTACATATAAGGGAGGTTGCTCTTCCACTTTTTGAGTGAGAGAGAAGAGAGGAAGAGAGGGGTGGCCCACGCGCGCTCCTCCTCCTCCTCCTCCTCGCTCGCTCGCCTCACCATGCCTCGCCTCGCCGCACACATGTGCATGCGCGCGCGCGTGTTCATGTGAATTTGAGCCTCGAGCCGAGCCCAGATTTATATTTTTGCAGAAAATTAAATTGGGCTTTGGGCTTTTGGGATTCCGAATTTTTTGGGGCTACCAAGACAGAGTGTAAGTCGTTGGAGACGGACGCGTTTACGACTATGGAGTTAGTTCGGATTCGGATGCTCCAGATCGCACACGAACCGCCTCCGTGGGACTCTATAAATACGGGCGTGCGCGGTACAGCAGAGGACATCCCACGATCAGTTCATTCCCACATTCGCGTTCCTTGCGTTGCCTTCTAGTCTACTCCATCTCGAGCGCTGGCGGGCACCGACGATCGGGAGAGCAGGTCTCTGGAACCGCTCGCCCTTGCGATCCTGCACTGACAGAGGGCGAATAAACTTTTTGGGAAGCACTCTGCGCGACTGCTCGCGTTCTTCACCACGGCTCGTCTACAGAGGAGATTGGGCGTTGCGGCTCAACGTCGTCACCAACGTCTGCAGCGGTTGTTCGCCGTTATATCTACAACAGTTCGTCCGGCTTCAAATCAGTACGCAATATTACTCGTCCCGTCTGTCTGTCGGTTTAATCGCTGCTAGTTTTCGCGTGTTTTTCCGGAATTGTTCAGTAAATTGCCTCCTATTTTCTAACAATCTAAAAACCTTATTAGGCAATTTCCTGAGTTGAACATGATGACTTTGGCCGGTGCACTGAGGCCAGAGAAATTCTCTGGCGTGCACTTCAAGAGGTGGCAAGTTAAGGCCATGCTCTGACTCCAATTGCTTAATATCTTCTAGGTAACCGAGGGCAGGCCTCAAGGTCCTTTGTCTATTGAAGAACAGACGAAGTTCGAGGTAGCCAATTCTGCCCTGAGAGGATGCATCTTAAGTGTTCTTGACAATAAACTCTGTGATGTCTATCTGACAGTCACAGATGGTAAGGAGCTCTGGATGCACTTAACGCTAAGTATGGTGCAGCCGATGCAGGCGGTGAACTGTGTATCATGGAGAATTTTCATGAGTACAAGATGGTTAACAACCGTTCTGTAGTTGAACAAGCTCATGAAATACAGTGCCTTGCGAGAGAGCTCAATCTCCTTAAGTGTCCTTTACCCGACAAGTTTATGGCTGGGTGCATTATTGCAAAGTTACCTCCATCGTGGAGTAACTTCGCCACAACTCTCAAACACAAGAGACAGGAAATATCAGTTGAAAACCTGATAGCATCTCTTGATGTTGAGGAGAAGGCTCAGTCTAAGGACGCTACTGAGAAAGGAGGCGAGGGTCAATCTAGCGCCAATGCTAATATGGTGCAGAAACCCAATGTCAAGAACAAAGGGAACAAGTCTCAATTCAAGCCAAACAAAACTACTAATTTCAAGAAGAAGAAGTCAAACAAAGCCAATGATGGCTGCTGCTACACCTGTGGGGAGCAGGGACATATTTCCAAGAACTATCCTCAGAGGGCAGATCGCAAAGGGAAAAAGAATGTCAACATCATGATATCTAGCAATGCAGATGGGTACGGTAATTCCTTTACTGTTCTTTCTATTTCTCAAACACCATCTTGGTGGTTTGATACGGGTGCTAATGTTCATGTATGTTCTAACATGTCCATGTTTACTTCATACCAGTTCGTCCGAGATTCTGCCGTCCTAATTGGGAATGGGTCACATGCTTCTGTTCGTGGTGTTGGCACGGTCGATCTGATATTCACTTCGGGAAAGATTGTCTAGCTGAAGAACGTGCAGCATGTCCCTACTATGAACAAGAATCTTGTTAGCGGTACCCTACTATGCAGAGATGGGTTTAAAGTAGTTTTAGAGTCCAATAAAATCGTTGTGTCTAAGCATGGGCAATTTATTGGTAAAGGCTATGAATGCGGAGGCCTATTTCGCTTTTCTCTTTTGGAGTTTAATAATAAGTCAGTAAACCATATTTGTGAAGGTATTAATGATGATGCAAGTGTTTGGCATTCTTGTTTATGTCACGTTAATTTTGGTTTAATGAATCAGCTATCTAGTCTCAAATTAATTCCAGAATTTACTATTGTCAAAGGTTATAAGTGCCATAGTTGTGTGCAGTCAAAGCAACCTCGAAAGCCTCACAACGCAGCCGAGGAGAGAAACTTGGCACCATTAGAACTCATACATTCTGATCCATGCGAGATGAATGGTGTGTGGAAAAAAGGTGGAATATAAAATTTTATGACATTAATAGACGATTCTACTAGATTCTGCTATGTTTACTTGTTGCAAACTAAAGATGAAGCTTTAGACTACTTTAAAATCTATAAATCTGAAGTAGAAACTAAATTAGAGAGAAAGAACAAACGTCTTAGGTCAGATCGTGGTCATGAGTATTTTCCCAAAATATTTGATGATTTTTCTGCGGAACACGGTATTATACATATTCACCCCAATCAAACAGTGTAGCCGAGAGAAAAAACCGCACACTGTGTGACTTGGTGAATGCAGTGTTAGACACGTCCGGTTTATTTAAGGCATGGTGGGGGATGCTCTATTGACTTCATGTCATGTCCTAAACCACGTTCCAAACAAGAATAAAGAGAAAACCCCTTATGAGGAGTGGGTTGGGAGAAAACCATAACTTTCATACTTGCATACTTGGGGATGTTTGGCAAAGGTCAATGTTCCAATTACCAAGAAACACAAGATGGGACCAAAGACAGTGGATTGTGTCTTTCTAGGCTATGCTCATCGGAGCATCACATATAGATTTTTATTAGTCAAATCTGAGGTACCTAATATGTATGTTGATACTATTATGGAATCTCGTGATGCAACATTTTTTGAGAATATTTTTCCTATGAACGATATGCATAGCACAGCTAGGATCTCTTCTGAAATTAGTCCTAAATCCACCACAACTAGCGAGTTTCTTGATACACCATTTGAGAATGTCCCAGAGGAGGAACACAATGAAATAACTCAGTCGAGTAAGAGATCAGGGATTGAAAAATCCTTCGGTGATGATTTCATTGTGTACCTTGTGGATGATACTCCTAGATCCATAGTAGAGGCATATGCATCACCTGATGCAGATGACTGGAAAGAAGCAGTTCATAGTGAGATGGACTCAATTCTTTCTAATGGAACCAGGGAGTTAACTTAATGGCCATACGGGTGCAAACTAGTAGGCTGCAAGTGGGTATTCAAGAATAAGTTCAAGACTGACGGTACTATTGAAAAGTACGAGGCGAGACTAGTTGCAAAGGGCTATACTCAAAAGGAAGGTGAAGACTATTTTGACACCCATTCACCTGTCGCCAGAATGACGACAATTCGTGTACTACTTTCTTTGGCTGCCTCTTATGGTCTAATCATCCATCAAATGGATGTAAAGACAGCTTTCCTGAACGGAGAGTTGGAAGAGGGGATTTATATGGAACAGTCTGATGGGTTTGTAGTAAAAGGTAAAGATACAAAGGTGTGCAAATTGTTGAAATCCTTGTATGGCCTGAAATATGCACCTAAGCAATGGCATGAGAAGTTCGATAGTACTTTGACGTCTGCGGGCTTTGTCATTAATGAGGCTGATCGGTGCGTGTACTATTGCCATGGTGGGGGTGATAGCGTTATATTATGCTTGTATGTGGATGATATACTCATTTTTGGAACGAGCATTAATATAATTTTTGAGGTCAAGACTTTTCTATCAAAGTGTTTTGATATAAAAGATCTAGGAGAAGCTAATGTTATTCTGAACATTAAGATGAATAAGGATAAGAGTGGAATTACTTTAAGTCAATCCCTTTATGTTGAGAAAATCTGAGCCGGTTCGGCTTTATGGATAGCAAGATTTCTCCAACGCCTTATGATCCCAGCATGATACTTAGAAAGAACAAGAAAGAGTCAAGAGATCAACTCAGATATTCTCAAATACTTAGCTAGCGCAACCCATCCTGATATCTCTTTTGCTGTGAGAAAACTGAGCAGGTTCATGTCAAACCCGGGTACAGATCATTGGCATGCACTTGAAAGGGTTATGCGCTACCTGAGAGGTACAATGAGTTATGGAATTCACTATACTGGGCATCTAGCCGTGCTTGAGGGTTATAGTGACTCGAACTTGATCTCGGATGTTGATGAACTCTATGCCACGAGTGGATATGTGTTCACTCTAGCTAGTGGCGCTATATCATGGAGGTCTTGCAAACAGACCATTTTGACGAGGTCAACCATGAAAGCAGAACTCACTACTTTAGAGACAACCACTGCAGAGGTAGAATGGCTACGAGCACTCTTGATGGATTTGCCTATAGTTGAGAATCATTGCCGGCAATCCTTATGAACTGTGACAACCAGACGCTGATTACCAAAGTGACCAGTTCTAAGGATAATGCAAAATCATCAAGACACGTCAAGAGACGTTTAAAATCTGTCAAAAAAAAAATGAGAAACTCTGGAGTTATTACTGTTTCGTACATACAAACAGACAAAAATCTGGCAGATCCCTTTACGAATGGTCTATCATGTAATGTGATAGGAAGTGCATCGAGAGAGATGGGTTTGAGACCCATTGATGTGACACCATAGTAGTAACCCAGCCTATGTGATCAGAGATCCCGTGAATTAGGACATGAGAAAACAAGTTAGTGGTTCACCGAGGAGAGTACTTCCTTTATACAGTCTCTATGTGAAGATGCACACTTGTACTCTCAAACTGTAAGGCAGGTTGGCAATTTGCCTTAATGTGTTTCTGTTGGCTATGTGTAGCAAAGATGTCGTCCTACAGGGTAGTCTTGAAGGAAACACACCTATATGAGATCCGACTATCTAACGTTGCGGTCTGTGAGATTTGGGTGATCTCTGGAAAGCTCATGAAGAGACCAGGGAGTACGACACATATGCTCCACCCGCGGGGTAGACTACTGGTAGTCAAGTACTGGTAATGGTCTTTGGGTGAAATCAGTTCACACAAAACTTGCAATTCAAGGCGTAGTCTATTGTTCAAGTTGTGAGCTGATGAAACATGAGGATCTAGGCAGAAGTTCAACTTCACAGTCTCTGCCAAAACACTAGTGTATCAAACAAGGAACGAGAATGACCTCTCTCCTAATGGCTTTGAGATCTGGTGGGGGATTGTTGGAATAAATGGGCTAGGCCCATCTAATATTCAGATTTAATTCCCAATAAATCTCAAAGGCCCATTTGTGCAAGAGAGGATGGTGCTAAGTGTTTAGTCCTACATGGGAAGTGGAAGTGGAGCAACCCCTACATATAAGGGAGATTTCTCTTCCACTACTTGAGTGAGAGAGAAGAGAGGAAGAGAGGGATGGCTCACGCGCTCTCCTCCTCCTCCTCCTCCTCCTCGCTCGCTCGCCTCGCCTCGCCTCGCCTCGCCTCGCCACTCCTCACGCGCGCGCGCGTGTGTTTGTATGAATTCGAGCCTCGAGCCGAGCCCAAATCTTATATTTTTACAAAAAATTAAATTGGGCTTTGGGCTTTTGAGCTTCCGAATTTTTTGGGGCTACTGAGACAGAGTCCAAGTCATTGGAGACGGACGCGTTTACGACTGCCGAGTCAGTTCGGATCCGGATCGCACACGAACTGCCTACGTGGGACTCTATAAATACGGGCGTGCGCGGTACAGCAGAGGACATTCCACGATCAGATCGTTCCCACATTCGCGTTCCTTGCGCCACCTTCTAGTCTACTCCATCCCGAATGCCGGCGTGCACCGATGATCGGGAGAGCAGGTCTCCAGAACTGCTCGCCCTTGCGATCCTGCACCGGGAGAGGGCGAATAAGGTTTTTGGGAAGCGCTCTGCACGACTGCTCGCATTCTTCACCATGGCTCGTCTATCGAGGAGATCAGACGCTGCGACTCAACGTCGTCATCAACGTCTACAGCGGCTGTTCGCCGTTACATCTACAGTGGTTCGTCTGACTTCAAATCGATACGCAATATTACTCGCCCTGTCTGTCTGCCGGTTTAGTCGCTGCTAGTTTTCGCGTGTTTTTTGGAATTATTCAGTAAATTGCCTTCTATTTTCTAAAAGTTCGTATGAGCATGAAAGCAAGTAACACGGTATGTGATGGTGTGTACCATCAGTGAATTTATTTGTTACTAATGATGTTCAATCTCCCAATAATTTTGTTTCCGGCATAAAACATGATGCATCTGTTCATAGTATACAGTATGGTTCTGCAGGTTCTAACCAGTCCCGAGGGGAAATTATTTTAACGACCAAGAGAATATGACCATGCATGCAGGTAACAAGACTCGTGTGAGTTTATACCATCAGTGAATATTTCTGCTAGATGCTGTTAAACCTCCAAATAATGATGTCGTGGATAATGAGCATGATGCATCTACAGGTTTTAACCAGTCTCAGGGGGATGAGTCTATGATGTCGGCAGAGAGGGAGGCGGAGGAAGCTGAGGGGTCGATGAAGACGTAGCTTCACCAAACATTTTTGAGCACATAACTGATTCAGTGGTAACCAACTCAAGGAGATTCAGGGAGATGGCTGCTATTCCGGACGTGTCACCATCGCATTCTGCAACATGCCGGAGTAAAAGAAGGGCAGCCAATTCCGATGACACGGTGCTGGCAAGGGCAGAAAAAAAGCTTCCAAAAATGAAAATTAAGGTCAGAATAATGATTCCTTTTTAAACTGTTCTAGGGACAATATAAATAGTAAATTTAATGTCGTAGGGATTCGGGTTGCCAATGGGTTCGGTTCTGTTGAAAAGGCAGTAGACATGCTCAAGGATATAGAGGCTAGGAGGTTATAGAGTGAATGAGTACCAAACAAGAATTTGGCACTGATGCAGGATGAAGAGAATAGCATGAATGGGGACGAGGTGATAGATACCTTGATCTCAAGCAGCTGTGCCATGAGGTCATGGATGAAGTGTTTGAAACAGATAGTGATTATATTGATCGTACTATCATGTTATCCACTGTGTCCAAAAAAAATAAGCAGATAAGTTTGTTATGAAAGGGGTCTTTTGGAATTGCAACAAGTTTAAAGACACAAAGAAGCATAGGTACGTTCTGAGTTAACAAAGGAATAAGATCTAAACTTCATTGCCTTGGTTGAAGCAAGTGCAAAAAAATTAGTATTAGTTTTTTAAAGAATTTTGAATGCCGGGAGAGAATATATATGGCATTACAAAGAGCCTAGAGGCCGTTCTGGTGGCTTGTTGCTGGGAATATATTTACTTTATTTTGATATTGGGGTCATTGATGAAGGAGAATACTATGTTAAGTTCCGCTTATGCAATAAAAGGGATAGCTTCAAGTGGGCGCTAGTAGTTATCTACAGCCCAGCTCAAAATGAATATAAACAGAATTTTCTAGCAGAGTTAGCAAATATGTGCACACATGAGTCACTGCCAATGCTTATAGGTGGAGATTTTAAAGTCATGAGATGCCCGGAGGAAAAAAGCAAAGATAACTTCAACAATAGGTGGCCTTTTTTATTTAATGCAGTAATTGACAGCCTCAACCTTGGGAAGCTAGAACTTACTGGAAGGAAATTCACGTGCGCCAACGCGATGCCAAATCCAACATATGAAAGGTTAGATAGAATACTAAGATCGATCAAATGGGAGCAAAAATATCCGTTATCTACGGTTGTAGCGCTTCTAAGTGGAGTCTCGGATCACACACCACTGTTACTTGACTCTAAAGGTCCTTCTACATATGCAACCTGGGTTTAAAATTTGGACTGGGGTGGCTGATGTGAGAAGGCTTCCAGGATATGATGAAAAATTTGTGGAGGTCTGTTCAGGAAGGTGAGACACCTATTGATCGATGGCAAGCTAAAATCCGTAGACTACGCCAACATCTGAGCGGCTGTGCAAAAACACGAGTGGAGCATATAAAAAAGGAAAGGAAACAGATATTGGATGAAATAGATTTTTGGATAAAAAAGCAGAATCAACATTGCTGACAACAGTTGAGATGAACATGAAAAGCTATCTCAATAATCGTTTAGCGTATTTGTTGAGGGAGGAGGAGATTAAACGGTACCAGCAGGCTAAAACTAAACACTTACTAGAGAGGGGTTCGAACACTAAATATTTACATTTAATAGCTAACAGAAAGCATAGGAAGAAGAGAATATACCAATTACAAGACAGTACCAACGAGATTAGTGGAGATGAGGAGCTTAAAAGGTACATAATTTGCTACTAGAGAATCTCTTTTGCCCAACTGGTGAATCTTCCTACCAGCTGGACTCATTACAAAGATGATATAGTACAAGTATCGCAAGCAGAAAATGGGATATTAACGAGACAGTTTACCATTGGGGAAGTTAAAAAGCGATTTTCGAGATGAAGCCCAATAAGGCTACTGGACCTGATGGGTTTTCTGCTGAATTTTATCAAACCTTTTGGGATTTGATTCAGGAGGATTTGATGGATTTAATTCGGAAGTTTCATGCAGGAACATTACCTTTGTTTAGGCCGAATTTTGGGACTATTATTCTGTTGCCAAAATGCATGCAGGCAAATACCATACAACAATATAGACAATTTGTCTATTGAATGTTAGTTTCAAGGTATTTACCAAAGTGGCAACAAATAGAATTATGCCCATCCCTCCTAAGGTGATCAAGCCGATGCAAACAACATTTATACCTGGGCAGAATATTATGGAGAGGGCAATAATTCTGCATGAGATGATACATGAATTACATAAAAAGAAACAAAGTGGCGTGATAATTAGAATTGATTTTGAAAGGGTTTTCATACCAATGGTGTCAATGGATAAATGCGTATATACAGGGAGGTTATGTAGGAATAAAGATAAATGATCAAGTACAACATAGTTGCATCAGGAAAAAAGGGTTCACTACAGGAAAAGCGATCATTTGCGACGGCTGTATTTATTTGCGACGGCCGGCCGTCGCAAATAGAGTAAATTGCGACGGCCCGCCTCTGGCCGTCGCAAATAAGTGGACCGTCGCAAATAAGGACTTATTTGCGACGGCCTTTGGACTGGCCGTCGCAAATAAGAACTTATTTGCGACGGCCAACCCTAAGACCGTCGCAAATAAATGTGCCGTCGCAAATAGATATTTATTTGCGACGGCCGTCGTACGGGCCGTCGCAAATAGGCTTTAATTGCGACGGCCGTAACTTGAGGCCGTCGCAATTAAGGTAGCCGTCGCAAATTAAGTCCTATACCGGGACAATCCGGCCCCGACTCTTTCATTCTCCCTTCTACCCCGCCGCCTACCGCGTCGCCGCCGCCCTGCCGCGCCCCCGCCGCCGCGCCCCCGCCGCCGCGCCCCCGCCGCCACGCCCCCGCCGCCGCGCCTCCGGCCCGCCGCCCCCGGCCCGCCGCCCCCGGCCCGCCCGTCGCGCCGCCCGGCAGCCGCGACCGCGAAGGCCCGACCGGACCGCCGGCCCCCGGCCTTCGACGCCTCCGCCGGCCCGCCGCGCCACCGGCGTCGCCGCCGCCGGCCCGGACCGCCACGCCCCGCCCCGACGCCTTCGGTTCACTGCGCCCCCGACCCCTCAGTATGATTCCCCCTATTTTTGTCTATTTTTTTCGATATTGCAAGCAATTTTGTTAATTGGATGATTAGCTAGCAATTGCAATCACGTGGATCATTGCAATTTCGTTAATTGGATGTCCGGTTTGAGATGAGAATTGAATGGGCGCCGCTCCATAGTTCTCCAAATGGGCTGGGCCTATTGGGCGGCCCGAGGCCCGGCACGAAAAAGCAAGGCCCGAGCACGAGCCCGACCCGAGCCGAATAGTGCCGGGCCGGCCCGGGCACGATAGTCGGGCCGTGCTTGGGCCGGCCTCCCAGCACGTTGGGCCAGCCCGAACCCGGCACGATTTTTGAGTCGGCCCGTCGTGGCCCGATATTTTTACAGGTCCATTTCTAATCGTTGGATCTAATAATAGATGGACATATAAATACAGCTTCTTTCTCAAACCCTAGCAGCCTCTCACTCCACCAATCCCAACCGTAGCCGCCAGCTACCCACTCGGTCGCCCCCGCCAGCCACCCGACCTCTCCCCCGACAGCCTCGTGCCCCCGCCGGCCGCGCGCCCCCGCCGGCCGCACGCCCGCCGGCCGCGTGCCCCCGCCGGCCGCACTCCCGCCGGCCTCGCGCGTCGCGCCTCCGCCGACGGCGCGCGCCCGCCAGCCTCGCGCCCCCCGCCAGCCTCGTGCCTCCCGGCCTCGCGCCCCGCCGGCCGCGCACCCGCCGGCCCTGCACCCGACGGTCTCGCCCCCGCCTCCGTTGGCCGCCGCCCGCCGGCCTACCTCCGTCCGCTCGGGCCACCGTGCCGCTGTGCCCGTCGTGCCGCCGTGCTGGCACGGCACGAAAAGGCGGCCTCCGTGCCGTGCCTGGGCCGCATGGTGAGCACGGCGACACGGCCCGGCACGGCACGGAAGACGAACCGGGCCAGGTCGTGCTGGGCCCCATCGTGCCGGGCCATATCGGGCCCGTGCCGGGCCCGTGCCGGGCGGCCCATTTGGGGAACTATACGCCGCTCCAATGAGACGGTTCAGCCGTTCAGCTTCCTACCGCGATTGGGCGTCGATAGATGCATGTGGATCCCTCCTGCCGTGACGAATGCCTACCGTGTTGTGATGCGCTTATGCTGCACGCGCGCGGGAGTAGGCGCAAAGATCGAGAGTTGAACTCCCCGACCCGGCCTCCCCTCCTCCCCGACCCCCTCCCCCTAGCTCCCCCTAGCTCCTCCCCGACCCCCTCACCCTCCCTGACCGCCGGCCCGGCGCCGATCGTCTCCCTCAGCAACGTAGACGACTAGATGACATGACATAGATATCTTGCAGCCCTTCCCGGCCGATGCCACCACCGCACCGCTGCCTCCCCCTCCCCCTCCCCTCCACGGCGAGCGCCGCCCCCCTTCCCCTCCCCTCCCCAACCCTCCCCGACCCCCTCCCCCTCACCCTCCCTGACCGCCGGCCCGGACCCGGAGCGCCGCCCCGCCATTCCCGGCCGGCCCCGGAGCTTAATTTGCTTATTTTTGCTTAATTTACTTAAATATGCATGAGTGGTTTATTTTATTATGATTAATTAGCTTCATTATGCTTAATTTCCTTATTTTTCCTTAATTTGCTTAAATATGCATTAGTGGTTTATTTTATTATGATTAATTTGCTTAGTTATGCATAATTATGCTTAATTTCCTTATTTTTGCTTAATTTGCTTAAATATGCTTAAGTGGTTTATTTTATTATGATTAATTTGATTAATTATGCATAATTATGCTTAATTTCCTTGTTTTTACTTAATTTGCTTAATTACGCTTAGGTGGTGTATTTAATTATGTTTAATTATGCTTAAATTGCTTAAATTATAGTTACAATTTTAATTTTGATTGCTTGAGTGTTCTAGTACTATATATACATAAATGGGCTTCGGACAGGATTGACAAGGCCCGACAAGGCCCATTTAGTGGTAAGGTAAAGTATGCGAACGACGACGGTGAGGATGGCAAGCACCTGGAGGACCGTCGCTGGAGTAGGGGTATCGAGGAGAGGAGAAGGGGATCGTCGCGGCTGCCGTATCTGGACTCTGGAGCGATGGAATCGTGGAGAAGAGAAAGGAAAATGAGTAGGGTTAGGTCGGGGAGGACTGAAGTGTGGACCGTCGGATATTATCTGACGGCTCACTCGCCTCAGTCCTCCGCCTCCCCCGATGGCTTAGTCCTCCGCCTCCTTCTCTAAGACCAACTTTCCTCTCAATCTTTCTCTAGTTCTTTCCTCTCTCTTAAATGACCTCAAAATGAAAATGAGCAACGTAACCTATAGCAATGTATTACCCGTTTCGGATCGGCACGTCTCACATGCCATTGGCATGTGAGACGTGCAGGTTCGGAATTGTCCCTTTTTGGACAGCCTCGGAGTGACCGAGGGGGCGTGGCTTGTGACGAGACGCGGGTCCGGATTTGGACGAGATTTCGGTGGCGTAACCCTGTTGTTCTCTGCTGCACCATTTTCGGGCGTGCAGTGGAGAACAGCGGGGTTATGCTGCCGAAATTTCGTTCGAATCCGGATCACGCGTCTCGTCATGAGCACGCTCCGCTCGGTCACTCTTGGGTGGGTTTAGGATCTATCTGCCTAGGTTGTAGGGCCGTGACACATAACATAACAATACATTAACGACAATTTCTTTCGCGTTAAACTGCAGAGTCAAACATGGGCGAAGACCGTAGTTGGATGTATACTGGCTGGAAGAGCAGAAATGGTGGTCACTCCGATGAGTGGTTTATCAAGTTAGATCAATTTTTGGATCGAGCATTTTCGTTGTCAACGGAAGATATGGTGCGGTGCCCATGTACAAAATGCCGAAACACTAAGTTTTTGAGAAGATTGGAGCTTTCGTTTCACTTATGTCGAAACGGTTTCACTCCACAATATGAAGTGTGGACCTTCCACGGCGAGACTAATTCTCGAGTCATAGCCGAAGTGGATGAGGATGATGATATAACAGAGGTTGATAGGATGGATGAGATGTTAGAAGCTCTTGAAGTGGAGGATCCTCTTACAAATGAGGCAGAGAAGTTCTTCGAGGAGCTGAAGAAATCACAAGAGCCGTTGCATGAACATACGGATGTGACCGTACTTGCTTTCTTGACCAGATTTATGGCAATTAAGTCCAAGTACTTTTTTTCCATCAACTGCTACAATGATCTCATGAAATTGATCTGCGATATCCTTCCACGACCTCACAAAGCGCCACCAGATATGTATCAGTCAAAGATCAAGATATCTGGTCTCGGTATGAAGTATGAGAAAATTGATGTGTGCCCAGACAACTGCATGCTATTCTGGAAAGAGCACGCCAATGAGAAGATGTGCTTGAAATGTGGTAAATCGAGGTATGTCGAAGTTGTTAATGACGATGGCGATAATGTGATGACAGATGTCGCACATAAGCAGCTTCGTTACTTGCCTGTGACACCTCGGTTGAAGCGGATGTTTCTTTCAAAAAGAACCGCAAGACACATGAGATGGCACAAAGAAGGTAAACGTGAGAACAAAGAATTCTTGACGCATCCGTCCGACGGTGATGCATGGAAGGCGCTAGACCGTTTCGATCCAGACTTTTCTCGTGATGCGAGGAATGTTCGCATCGGATTAGCGACAGACGGATTTTCACCGTTCAGTACGAATGCCGCTCCATACTCATGTTGGCCTGTCTTTGTCATTCCGTACAACCTGCCACCTGCTTTTTGTACGAGGAACGAGTTCATGTTTCTCAGCCTCATTGTACCTGGACCTGATCATCCCGGGTCACGTCTCAACGTGATGTTAAAACCGCTGATCGAAGAATTGAAAGTCTTGTGGACAGGAGTCGAAGCGTACGACAGTTACAAGAAGCAGAAATTCAACCTTCGAGCTGCTTATTTGTGGTCCGTCCATGATTTGCCGGCATACGGCATGTTTTCCGGATGGAGCACTCACGGTCGTCTGACGTGTCCGATATGTGCTTCAGACACGGATTGCTTTCGACTAACTCATGGAGGCAAAATATCTTATTTCGATTGTCACAGACGTTGGCTGCCCTCGAATCATATATTTAGGCAGCAGAGGCATGTCTTTCGAAAGAACACTGTTGTCACTAAAGGACCACCGAAGCGTCTCAACGGGTCAGAAATTTCTGATATGTTGGACAAACTGGTGCCTGATGAAGGTCGTCCTGGATATTTCGTAGGTTATGGAGAGGAACACAATTGGACTCACATATGTGGACTTTGGGAGCTACCATATGTGAAGTCGTTGATTCTAATGCACAACATTGATGTCATGCATCAGGAGCGTAATATGAGCGAAAGTATCATAAGCACTTGCATGGATATGCCTGGCAAAACGAAAGACAATTATAAAGCTAGACTAGATTTGGCAGACATTTGTCACCGTCCAACTCTTGAAATCTCTGAAAGTGGTGGAAAGCCACGTGCTTCTTTCTGTCTTCGATCGAAAGAAAAGAAAGAAGTTATGAAATGGATGAAAACTTTGAAATTCCCAGATGGTTACGCAGCTAGCCTGAAACGAGCCGTAAATGTTAACACAGGAAACCTCACTGGGTTGAAGAGTCATGATTATCACATTATAATGGAAAGACTCCTACCTGTTATGTTCCGAGGCTATCTAGATGATGCGGTGTGGAAGGTTTTAGCCGAGCTCAGCTATTTCTATAGACAGCTTTGTGCTAAAGAAATCAAGATCGGGATGATGGATAAGTTAGAGAAGGAGATACCCATACTTTTATGTAAGATGGAAAAAATTTTTCCACCGGGTTTCTTCAATCCAATGCAACATCTGCTTATCCATCTTCCATTCGAAGCTAAAGTTGGCGGTCCTGTGCAATATAGGTGGATGTATCACATTGAAAGAGCGCTACGATATCTGAAACCAATGGTTGGCAACAGGGCAAGGGTGGAAGGGTGCATCGCTGAAGCATATGCTCTTAAAGAAGTTGGATACTTTTCAAGTGTCTACTTTGCGGAAGAAAACAATATCAATACTTCGGCTATGCGGTACAATGTGGACGAAACACCCCCTCTAAGCGACCTTTCCATTTTTCAAACGAGAGACACCACCGTTGGTAGCTACACGACCTACGTGCTATCCGAACAGGAAAGGACTGTTGCTTTACTCTACATGTACGCAAATATAGAAGGCATGCAGGAATACTTCGAGTAAGTGTTTCTCCTATGTTTATGCTAATCTACATATTTTGCTACACATGTACTCTAAAAGATGTTTTTTCATGTTCAGCGAGTTCCACAGACAATATTGGCCACATAGGCATCAACCTACGGCCAAACAAGTAGAAGCGATGCGAAAGGAAGGAATAAATGGGGGACAGAGTTTTCTATCTTGGTTTCGAGAATATGTAATATTCTCTCGTCTTCTATGTATTATAAATTACTATTATTAAAGAAGTATTATATAATATTCTCTCGTCTTTTATAACAGTGTCGGACTCACAGTGTCCATGAAGATTTGCGGCAGCTATCTTATGGATTGGTGAATGTTAGAAGCTATGGTCGATATGACGTAAATGGCTTCCGATTCCGTACAACTCATTTTGAAGCTCATCGTCCTCTTGCGGCAACATCAAATTCCGGTGTTGTGACGAGAGCAATGGACACTCAAGGGAATTTAACCGATTATTATGGTATCATTAATAAAATCCTTGAATTTACTTTTACCGGAAATAAGACCCTTCGAGTTGTCTTCTTTGACTGTGACTGGTTTGATCGTACTCATGGAACTCGAGAAAACCAATTTGGAATGGTGGAAGTGAAACATAAGGACCGACTACGGGGTTACGATACATTTGTTCTTGCGCATCAAGTTGAACAAGTGTATTATCTACCTTATCCATGCACGAAGCTCAGTGCTTGGTGGGTGGTATATAAGGTGAATCCTCGTGAGCGGCTATATACTCCTGGGGATGATGGTTACCATGATAGCGAAGACGTTGAAGAAGTGTACCAAGAAGAAGAGTTGCCAGACACTTTTATCGTCGAGCTTGGTGCAGGACTCGATCAATTAGTTGGAGATGTTGAAGACGTTGAAGATGTAGAGGCAGATGATACACGAAAACGAAAATTAGAACAGGCCACGATGGAAGATCGTTGGGCTGGTTTAAGGAGTAGGGCACAGACACATGACAATGATGTTGATGAATTTTGAAAGTGACTACAAGTAATGTTTTCTTGAAGATAGTAACATGAATTTTATATATTTTATTTGCATATTTACTAATTATCTAATTACAATAGGATGGCGTCAAAGAAGGGTAAGAAGGTGCCACCGACGAGGGGGTTCTACCCCTCTAGACCCGAGGACGCTTTCGTTGGTGCCTCGTCGACTGGCAGCAGACGCTCTCAGCTGCTGGGGCACGTTCAGACCAGCTCTAGAGCTTCGTCACAGGTAAATGTCACTCGTTTTTGACAAATTCTTTAAATTCAAATTCACATTAAACTTACTTATGAATCATTTGAATGTTGTAGTCCTCACCGGCTGACTCAGAGGCTGCGGCGCCTTCGGTGAGCCAGCCTTCGGCGAGGCAGCCCTCGGCCAGCCAGCACTCGGCGAGGCAGCCCTCGGCGAGTCAGCCCTCGGCCAGCCAGCTCCCGGCTGGCGATGACTTTGTTCCTGAGGCCTTTGACTCGGCTGGTGAGGAGCCGTCTGGGTCACCTGACGTGGCGCCCCAGCAGACGCGGAGGACGAGGAGGACTCACTTTGTCAGTCCTCCCGCGGTCCCTTCACAGAGGATCGTGATTCGTCCAGTCGGAGACAGGTAATAAAAATTATAGTTTTCAATTTTAGTTTCTTTTGATTACTTAAGTAATGAATGAATGAATAAATATCTTACAGGAGTTGGGACGACTTGTCTTTCACCGGTGAGAAACACCAGAGACCGGTGAACGGTGTCCTCGGGTCCATAGTGCGTTTGCACTATCCCGGGGTCATCGACGGAGTGCCTGCTCTTTCGTGGGAGGACTACGCACGTGTCCATCACCAGGAGCACGGCAACCTTCAGGAGGCCGTATGGGCCGATTTTATGGTAAGTATGTAAAAAAGTTTCTAAGTTACAACTATTAAACTCTTTTAGTGCACATCTCTTCAATATATTCTTTATCGCAGGCAAGATATATTTTAGAGGACCCGGACGACCATCGCATGTTTGAGGATGCGAGGCGAGTGTTTCACTTCAACGCTGCCAAGGCGCTTCGACAAGCTTTGTCGAACGCCCGTGTTCAAATTATTAATGAGCACTTGAAGGCGAACCAGCAGCACGTGTTACACTTCCGGCAGGAGAGCGAGAGGCACCTGACGGAGGAGGAGTACGCGCAGGTACGTGGAGTGTAGTAAGTATTTTTTTCTGATAATGTCCTCGATGGTACTTTTAACGACTTTCAACTATGTGCAGGGCCACGTGAGCTGGTTGCAGGGTCGGAACGATGCATTTCGGGCCCTTTGTCGCTACTGGGCTAGCGACGAGTTTAAAGCTAAGTCCGGGAAGGCTCGAGACTGCAGAGGGGTGGAGGGGAAGAGCAGACACGGGCAAGATAACCACTTGCGTTTAGCTAAACGCATGGTAAGTGTGTGTAACTTATGTTTATATATTAATAATATATTGTTCGTACTAACATGTATTGACAGGAGCGCGAGACGGGGGTGCCGCCCACCCCTGCTGAGGTTTGGAAGAGAGGTCACAGGGACCCTTCTCAGCCGACGGGGTGCAGTCAGGCTGCAGCCGAGCGGTTGGTAAGTTTAGAAACCATTCATATTACATATAACTATATAGATTGTTGAACTTACACGATTTTATTGTTTTGCAGGCTAAGTACGGGGAGGAGGCTAGGAAGATACACGGCCAGGATTTCGATTGGGAACGTCAACCGATCGATCCTCAAGCCGCGTATGCAACCGGTGGTGGAAAAGCACACGGAAGGTGAGTTTGCAAGTCATTTTATCGTTTTCAATTCAAAGTATTCAAGATATTTTAATTTCATATTACTGACTCTCTTTTTTTATAGGCTCGCCATATTCGACGGAGTTGTCGACTCGAGGGCGGGTAGACCTGCGAGAGGCAGCTCCACGCAGGCTTCGGGTACGGGAGGTCGCCGCTCGCAGAGGGACATTGAGATGCAGTCCCTCCGAGAAACTGTAGAAGAAAATGAAAGGCGACATGAGGAGGAAAGGAGGGCGATGGAGGCCACGATCCAAACCCAGGCAGCAGCGTTGGCGCAGATGCGGGAAGCAATGGAGGTAACAATCTAAAAATTAAAATTCTTATTAATTCAGCTTAAATGACTTACTAATAGGTAGCATTTAATGTTTGCAATGACAGGCCATCGCTCGGGCGCAGGGTCTGGGAATCCAGCTACCGGTACTACCACCGGTCCTCCCAGGCGATCCTTCTTCAGCGGGTCAGGTAAGTCTCTATGTAATCCTTCTTCTCCAGCGTAATAAGATTGAGATAGATGAAAGAGAGAGATAGTTAGATAGAAGAAAATGATTGAGATAGAAGAAAGAAAGAGATAGAAGAAAGGGAGACAGAAGAAAGAGTGAAAGATAGATAGAGTAGGATGGGAATGAAGAGAGAGTAAGATGTAGATGGAGATAGAGAGAGGGGAAGATAGAGGGAGGGAGATGTAGATGGAGATAGAGGGAGGAAGATCGAGGGAAAAGGATAGCAATAGAGAGATAGAGTGAGCAAGAAAGATAGAGTGAGAGACAAATAGAGAAATGAAAAGAGAGAGGAAGAGAGGGTGATCTAGATGAAGATAGAGGGAGAGGGAGGGAGAGAGATGTTGATGCATATATTCTAACTCTAAGTTTTATTAATTGCAGGGATCCGCGACGGCTGCACAAACGCCGTCGCCTTCGCTACCGCCGCCTGGATTGAGGCGCGACGACGACGACTTCGACTTCGACTTCGGAGGTGGCTTCGGAGGTCAGATGGGCGACTGAGCCCTTTTATTTACTCTGTTGATGACGATGTGAGATGTATATGTTTTGGAGTTTGTGATTGTGATGATTTGTATGCTGTGTATATGTGTATGCTGTGTATATTTGTTGTGATTCTGGCCATCGAGCCGGGTTGTACTTTCTGTTTTTAAAAAAAAATAAAAAACCTTATTTGCGACGGCTTTTTATACAGTACCGTCGCAAATAAGGTACCTAGCCGTCGCAATTAAGCCACTGCTATTTGCGACGGCCAGGCCGTCGCAAGTAAGCTTTAATTGCGACGGCCTGGCCGTCGCAAATAGGGTTGTGTGGGCCCAGAGGAGGACACGTGGCCTGCCCACTGAAGTTATTTGCGACGGCCTGGCCGTCGCAAATAAAGACAATTAATTGCGACAGCCAGGCTGTCGCAAATAAGTGTTACTTGCGACGGCCTGGCCGTCGCAAATTATGTTGCGGGGCCCACCAGCCCGCAGCAATAACTTGCGACGGCCCTCCCTGGCCGTCGCAAATAAGCTTATTTGCGACGGTGGCCGTCGCAAATAAGCTTATTTGCGACGCCGTATTTGCGACGGCCGAAAGCCGTCGCAAATAAGCGAAGCCGTCGCAAATAGCTTATTTGCGACGGCATTTGGCTTATTTGCGACGGCCCTGGCCGTCGCAAATCATCGGGATTCCTGTAGTGAAAGAGGATGATGAGAACCGATCTTCTGATAGGTAATGGGTAAGTCGATTGATGGAGATCTCGACGTTGATGATCCGAGACTCTCGAGTAGAACACGAAAAACCCCTGCAATCACTACACCACCGCTCCGTTGGTTATCAGCCGTGCTTCACACGATTGACCTCGCCAAGAAGGCTAATCCCTACAAGTGCAACCGAGAACACAAGCAAGAACGTAGAAGAAGCAATCTGAAATTGCTGAATTGGGGTTTCACATGATTGGGGTTTCCTGAATGATAGGAAAATTGGTCCCGATCTTCCGAAAGGCAAATAGATAAGTCGATTGATGGAGATCTCGACGTTGATGATCCGAGGCTCTCGAGTAGAACACGAACAGCCCCTGCAATCACTACACCACCGCTCCGTTGGTTATCAACCGTGCTTCACACGATTGACCTTGCCAAGAAGGCTAATCCCTGCAAGTGCAACCGAGAACACAAGCAAGAACGTAGAAGACACGATCTGAAATCGCGAAGTTAGGGTCTCACAAACCGAAGAACGGCAATATTATTGATCTAAGCAAAACCCAATTGTCTATGGCGGCTACCATAGAGTATATATAGGTGGGAGGACGTCCAAGGGGGTGTTAGGGTCGTGACCTAACCCTAAGACACGAAAATAATGGACTTAGACTTGATACAAGGCCCAATGGCCCAATACGGTGGTGCAGCACCCTGACAGATTCTGTACATGATTTTGTTTCGACGATTCCAGACGACTCCGAAGGTATTTTGACATGGGACCGGTGCCATTGGAAAGTTTATCCTCTCCCCTTTCCGTGCATATGTAGAACGTCCAAAACGGAGTTAGTATGCGTCCTGGGCGTCTGTTTTAGTGCGTACTGCTCCTGGACTCCGAGTTGGATACGATTTGGAGTTTGGTTCGGTTTCCATCTTCTTTGAACGAATTCTCTGGTCTTCCACGTCCCTAATACTCCCTCCAAGTACTCCTTGAACCTTTCCATGGATCCTAATCACAAATAAATCATTAAGTAGCAATTTATGCTCAAAAACATATAAGGAAATATATAAGAACGAGTTCACCTCTGAAATTAATTGTTGTGTATGAACCCTATTGATTGCATCTTGTATGTTCAATGGAGTGTTGTTTGTATCCATAGAAGTGATGTCCTCATCATCCTCCCCTTCTTTAATTGGAGTTGTCCTCGACTCAAGTTCGTCTCCTCTCATGTGTTGGTCCAAATGTGCAACGCCATCAAATCTTCTTGTATGCATGAATGGAGGAGGCCAAGGTGGTGGACGACATAGTGCGCCATCTTGATCTTGTCCATCAAATAAGAGTGCACATTCACTTGAGCCAGGATCCCAAATAAATAAATATTGTGTCATGTTTGTAGGTGCAATAATAATGTGCATGATCTCATCATTCTCCCCTTCTTTATGACAAGCCGTCCTCGGCTTGCTCGTATGTCCAGGAAAAAGGATTGCTTTGGGGGTAGAATGAACTCTGTCCATATTGCACGACTGCAGCGAACAATACTTCTCTTTTATTTTTTGTCCCTGCTGCAAGAAAAAAATACTAGAAAAGCTTGACAAAACATTATTAGCGTTAGTGCATTCATTTACTTTAGGATGTTGTTGCAGCACAAAAGGAGTTTTCTCATTTGAACAAACGTAAACTTTATGCACCATAAACACACCACTATGTTCATATTTGCCTATTGCATAAAAAATATTTCTACTTAACAAAGGCAATTCAGATTGGGAAAATATTCTCTTCTGTACTATATCTAGATCACAAAGAGTGTCAAATTCAATATAAACCAAAGTATTTAGAGAAGACAAAAATTTCAGCTCATCATTTTCAGCAGTAGTGGTGATCAAATTATGAATTTCAGCACAAGTAGGTGAATCCAAAACACAATCATCTTGTACATTAACTTGTTTTTGCATAGGTATAATAGAGTTATCAGCACACAACTCTTTCGTAGCGCAATGATCAGCAGGAAAATCAACATGTGACAATGGTGTCTAAATAAACGATTCTAATAGTTGCTCCTCAAAAATAGCATGATTGGTGGAAAAATTCAGAACATCCAAAAACTTTGTATTTGTAGAATGTTTTGCCTTACCATGTTCAGCAGTGATTTCGAGTGCATTATGAGTTGATCCATCTAAAATTTCACAAGTGTTGTCAAAAGCCTCGTTCTCTTT